>JAYDZK010000001.1:80209171-80224042 GCA_034509185.1 Euphonia xanthogaster
CTCTCCGATCTTTGTAATAAAAATAGCTTTCATAAATTTTTTTTGTATGATAGTATTCACTTGTTTGATATTTTACTAGAATGACTAACAGTATGGTTTGGTATTACTTTAACCAATTCCAATCTAGCTTGAATATAGAGCCATACAAATTGTCTCTATACACGTATTAAAGATAGACTGGAACCTTTAAAGGATGTTTCATCTAATCCTAGAATAGCATTATAGGACAGCTGGGCTGCCCTCAATGTGACTGTCTTTCACCATTGATCATAGAGACTGGAGGGCAGGCTTAGATGTGAACAGTTAATTTCTTGTCGTGAAACCCAGGTGATCTGAACCCATTCTGTGGTGCAGGAGGAAACAGCACTGGATTATGTCTACTATTGGAAACCATGTGGACATTCAATTGCAATACAGCCTTCTAAGTATATTAGAAGTTGCATTACTCACCAGCTATGAGATAAGTCGACCCTTGGACAGGAATTGGGGCATTTGAATTTTACCCCAGACCAGAAGAGCACTTTTGAAGCACCTGTCCCACTCACCCCCACTTCCTGCAGTTTGGCTCACATGTCAGAGCAGTCCTGGAATACATGAGCCAGGCTTCTTCCCAGTGTTGCAACTCATATTGCATGCTCCAGGACGACAGGAAAGGCTCTGCAATTGCTCCTGGGAATCCAAGCCTTGAAGACCTAGTGAAAATCAGAGTTCCAAGAAATAACATCGCATCATTGTGCAATGACTTTTAGAAAGGTGAGTATGGATCCACTGTGCTCTGAAACAAACCGAAGGTAGTAGTCGCTAGAGGGAGCCCCTAAATCATCATATCCTA
Source organism: Euphonia xanthogaster (assembly GCA_034509185.1). Taxonomy (NCBI): domain Eukaryota; kingdom Metazoa; phylum Chordata; class Aves; order Passeriformes; family Fringillidae; genus Euphonia; species Euphonia xanthogaster. The sequence goes on from JAYDZK010000001.1 coordinate 80,210,004, forward strand.
CACCAAACCCCGCTTCAGCTGTTAGCTGTGGAAGCATTTTAATAGTGTTCAACACAGTGTTACTGCCTGCAGTACTCAGTAAAGAAAACAAGGGAAAAAGACAGGAGTATGCAAGGCTTCTGCAAAATTCGACATTCATTCCAGCTTCTGAAAAAATACAGGCTTTTTAAAGGTTTCCCCACAGAAAACTAGCAAGTGCAAATTCAGGGCATTGGGAACTGAATTAGCTTTGCCTAGACCTTTTAAAAATGTCATCTTCAAGCAGCACCAGCGAGAGGGCATTCACCTTTCCCTCCTTCAAAGATCAAACACCAAAATGGGCACCAGTTGTCACTCCAAAAATCTTTAGACCACAAGCACAGTGCTCCTTCCTTTGACTTCATAACACCATAGGTGTGCCCAGTGGCAATTCCCAGCAGCCAGACTTCAACAAGTGCTACTTACAGCAGCAAACTGGTCTGGCTCTCTCTGTGCTTGAAGAGGGCTGTGTAAAAGACAGCAAAGGCATGTCCCTGTCATGTAACCGCAGGCATGCATTCAATTTTCTGCTGTATTCTAAATTTAGTAAATAACATAGCAGTTACAGCTTGTGGTTCTCTGTTACAAACTCTATAGAATTTGTAAGAAGTCCTGGAAAAAACCAGAACGAGAATATGAGAGCTGTGGAGATGGCCCCATCTGCAAAAGAAGCTCTCACAGTTAGCAGGGCCCTGCAGGGATTGATTGCAACCTGGACAGGAAAACCCAGAAACAGCTCAGAAGGTGGGTTTTTTTTTTTTTTTAGAAATCATGCAGCAGTAGAGGGCATCAGACAACAGGAAATCCTGTAGGATCTTAATGCATCTTTGAAGTGCTAAACGCCCAAAAGGGGAATGGGAACTAGAGAGGTATAGATTGGGATTCTGTAATGCAGGTGGGGACCAGAAAGCAGACACTGAGAGAAGTCAAACCAGACACAGCACTCCTTCTGTGCATGTTGGCTGTAACCACTCCAGCATGTTAATGCTGTGGTGGGAGGGAAAAGGGAAAGGATCACCTATGGTGCTCTAATTTGCCTCAGAGGTGCTCCACTAGCAATCCAACCTGAGCACTGCCATGTATACCACCAACTCGCCAAACATCTTCCTTTTCTCTAAGATACAAAAATGCAGGAAACTGTTAGTAAAGCTAGATTGCTCTTGGGTAATGCCTCATGCTGTCCCAAAACACTCAGTACAAGAGCACTCACATAAGAAAAACCAAGAAAGTAAGCACTAGCCAGCATGTAACCTTAATTTGTCCCTTTGAGCGATGGCTAGGAAACAGCACTCAGAACAGAAGCTGAATGACTCATTTTCTGGAAAAGAAAATTCAAGCCTCTTACCAGCATTTCCTCCCCACCCTAGAACTATTTGTCCCAGCATGTGCAGAGACAACCACCTCACTGCAGCATGCACTCAGGTTGGCCATAAAGAGAAGAAATTAGCTCAATTTCTATTTCTACAACAAAAAACTGTTGCTGTGTAACTACAGCGATTTTCTCTTTTCCTTGGTGGAAGTGAGGAAATGTTTTTTGGGAACTATTATTTATAGAACTTTTCATGGGAGTGTCTCAGACTTAAAGGAGATCATGCCCATCCCTCGAGAAACTGGTGGTTAGGCAGAAAGCATTTTAGCTGCATCTGTGGCGCTCCCCAGCCCGACCCTCACGTCCTGTGTGAATGTCAGACTTGTGCAAACAGCAGGGGGAAGTGCAGCTTGAGACTCCATGAGAAGCCAGAACATGCGGCTGCTTGGAAGTTCTGGCACAACATGTTTTTCCTGTGGTGAGCTGCGGGACGTGCAGCTAGGGCACATTTCGGGACTGCCTTCAGAAACGCTGCGCAGTAGCAGCCGTCCTCGCACTGAAAAAATCTGGAATCATTTTAAGTCACCAGTCTATCAGCTGCCTGCTTTGAACACAACTTGACCAGGTACTGTATTCCTCCCTTACTATGTTGGGAAATACACAGCAACATGTTAATGGCTTTTTGGATTTTTTTTTCCCTTCTGTAGATAAAAATATCTCAAGGGAGTTTTTAAAATACTTTTCCCTTTAGAACAACATTCTTCTCATACAAGGCTATGTACAAAGTGAGAGCTGCGGGCTGTGTGTTTACAAGCCTGGGTTTGCTTTTATCTGTATCAAGTCTACAAAATAGGCATTTTTAAAAGAAATTTTCACAGGCTGAACAGTACTAAATTAAGTGGTATTAACTGTGTGACTTTTCACTGAGTGTTGCCAAACTGATGCCACAAATGTGTACTGTTTTTAAGAAAAGTGCATACTGAGTGTTGCCAAACTGATGCCACAAATGTGTACTGTTTTTAAGAAAAGAAAACAATGAGTATTTCCTCTTATGAGAATTTAGTATCTTGTAAGCATTTTGTTAGAAAGGTAAAACTGATTATAAACTTGGAATCAATACAGGAAAACAATTGATAAAATATGAAAGATATGCAAGCTATTCCCTCCAGGATTATTAAAAGAGATGAAGAAAGGGACAAAAACTAAATTACTTTTGGGGAGGGATTAACAATGGGAGAAGGAGGAAGGAATTCAGTTCAGAGAGCAGAGGGGAATGTTTGCTTGTGATTTCTCTGCCTGGGCTCCCATCACCTTTCACAGTGGAAATGGCTTGACAGGGATAATGCCAGTCAGCATAATAAATCAATAGCTGTTTTCTGTATATTGTCTGCAGCAGGCAGCTTCTGGGGAGGTTCAGCCTTGAGCTCCAGCTGTGCTTTAAATCTGTGTCTCTCTTCTGTGTGGCAACCAACTGCATGATTAAATCTGATTATGTCCAGCTCCCTTTTACTTCAACTGTTTTGGAGGCTCATAGGATATAAATGTTAGAGATGGCTGAGGTGTTCTCTTGTACTTTTCCTATAACTGCTTAGGATGCAGCAAAGGCACAAACTCACATGCAGAGAACTGAGTATCTCTAGGTAGCAATGCTGCCTCAGCTCTGGTTCTTGTAAGCAAGTGTTTGGATGCCAGTTTTCTAAGCACAGAAATTTAACTTTTCCCACTGAAGCTTGAAGTATTGATGGATAATTGCAAGAACTATGAATATTAACTAAACTGCTTAATACATCAATTCTGGAAAACAAAAATTAATATTAAACAAGCAAAATTCATAAAATTGAGGTGCTTGAGACAGTTGAGCCAGGCATGGGATAGATTTCAAAGAAGTCTCTTTTATAGCTTTAGAATGAAGCTCGCTCAGCCCCTACTTCAAAGTCTTCATATAGTTTATCTCACTGTCCTGACAGTGAAAGGAAAACCCCCAGAGAAACCTCTTCATTCTCAGAGGCCATGAATTCTTCCAAGAAATTATGATTGTTGGAAAAAGATGACTAGAATTTCTAGAACTAAAAATTCCTCTTACAAGCCTGAAAAGAAATTTAGCACATTATGTGAAAAAGCACAATGCTGCTACTGTCTATGGTTATAGAAATGTAAATGATATTGAGGACTGGATTTTAAAGCACTATTTTTACCTTTCTGAACAGTAAATATTTTTTATATAGATGATTCATGGAAGAAAATAGAATTATTTCACTATTTTGAGATAAACTTCTTTACTGAAAAAGAAAAATCCCTCTAATAAGGGAAGGGCTAGCAATAAAAATAACATTAATTCCTTTACCCTTCTTCATTTAGGGTCTGATCTGAGGTGCACTGGAGTAAATAAAACAGAATGTTAACAGGCTTTGAGTAAGCTTTTAATCTATTTTTATTGCAGTTACTACTAGGAAGATGTAACTATGACAGAGTACTCTTGGTTTTGCAGGATTTGAACACTCCAAATGCAGAAATGCTTTGGCAACTACCATCTCATTGGTAAGAAAAAAATCATGAGGTACTGTTGTATCATACTTTGATCTAAAGTGAGTGAAGCTTAATAATGACATAATAGTGTGTTATAAAACAGTAGTATTGTTTATCTCACAATGTTATTTTTGTTTGTTTTTCTTGTAATTAACTTTTTCACAAGCCAAAGATCCCAGTTCAGGCAAAAACCATGTCAGAGGAAGTTGATCCCATCCTCAGCTTTGCAGAACGACCCTTTATAAACATCCAAAGCCATGAAGCAAAATCACTTGTATTCCATCTGCTGCATATAAATTCCCATGTGAGACTGCTCACAGGAAACTTGGAAACAATCAGGAAAGGAGATTTTTTAAAGTTATGGTACTGACATTTTCCTCTTTCTTACATCAATTTGGGTAAATGATAAACACTTAGCTCACCCTCTGTATCTGGACAGAGTGGTCTGGTCTGCAGCCAAGCTCACGGTGGAGGGTGTCTGGCCACGTGCAGGGGGAGTGATGAATGGCCAGGTCACTGGCTTCTTTTACTCTTCTGTGTTTCAGGTCAGCCTTGGTTACACCCCTGATTTTCGCTCTGCTTCTGCAAGCACCATTCACACAGCCTTCCACCATCACACAGCCAAACTTTGTCCTGTTGCTGGCTGATGATCTTGGCATAGGGGATGTAGGTTGCTATGGGAATGATACTATCAGGTAAGGGAACTGACCCTAAGGGTGAACAGAGCTGGTGTGATATTTACTGTAAACCTGAAACCCTCTGCCCAGCATTATCTCATGGCCTGGAGGGCATTCCCAGGGCCAGCTCTGCTGTGTGGTGCTGCTTTACTGTGGGAATATGACAATCATTCTTGTGTATTCCTTAACTGCCTAACACTTTAGAAACAGTTATACCCAAAGGTAGAAATATTGTCCCCCCTTCCAACACACAGGCCTCATTAACTCATTTTAATTCTGTTACCATTTTTTCCCAGGCTCACCTCAAAATACAGTTCAATGACTGCAATGAGCAATGTTACCAGGAAATATTTCTCTTTTCAGCTTCAAGGACATAGAATTTGCCTTCTCATTGAAAATTGTGCCACAGTATTGCCTGCTGACTTGTAACATGTATGAACAAAATGAAATTTGCTACAATCCCTCCCCTCATCCAGCAAAGTTCTCAGAATCTCACCCTGAAAGGTTTCAGTCAGCCTGACAGACACCTGGTGATCACAGGTAGCTGATAGGGTTCTGCAAAGCCAGGCCTCCGAAGCATCATCCCCAAGGCAGGGATTTTCTTTTTGCATCCAGGGTGTACCAGCAAGGTGAGAAGCATCTGGGCTCTCTTAGCAACTGGTTCTCTGCAGTGTGAAGAATGGCAGGATTTCGAAAGAGCAGTTTGGGACACCTAGTGCTCTTTTGAGGAGGAATGTTTATCAGCTAACTGAGATGGCAATTGTTCTGAAGGGAACTACACCAACTGCTTTGCCAAGTTACCCTGGACTGCACCTCAGACAAAAGGCTGTAGAGAACAAGAAATGTTGCAGATGTTGTTTCCTGGCAGTGTGTCTTTGAGGGAAGAATCCATAACAGTGCAAGTAAAAAGCAACAAAACATCCAGGATCTTTCAAATTCCTACTGAAGGTTTTGCTTTCTTGTGAACACCATTCAACTGATAATTGAAAAAATAAAATTGTAAAATTGAATCTTAATCTAATCTAAAAAAGGAGTAGGCACACCTTGAATTGGAAGAGGGGGATATTGTATTCTGAAATGTAAGATATTGCCTTGTCTGTAACTAGTGTGCTAGGCAAGCTTGGTTTTGTTGGTTGCCAGTCGTTTGCAAAACACCCTCTTCTCACCTACTTACTGATGTGTGGCTTAATTCATATTGCCGTTAGAGATTGCCACTACAGTGTGAAACATGCAGGATTTGTTCCCCTTTTTCTCCTTCTCCCTTCACTACAAATGTCATGAGAAGCACCTTGTTAGCTTCCTTATCGGTACTGTGAGTCATGTAGCATCTTGTCCAGCCAAGCACTTGTCTAGTCACCCTGTGGCAACAGAATTACCATTACACTGATACACTGAGGCTGATACGCAGCTCTGTGAGAAGCTAGTGTAGGAAAGGCAGCTCCGGGGAAATGAAAGCTCCTTGCTGTGAGGGTGGTGAGGCACTGGAACGTGCTGTCTGGAGAAGCTGTGGATACCCCATCCTTAGAAGTGTTCAAAGCCAGGTTGGATGGGGCTCTGAGCAACCTCATCTAGTGGAAAGTGTTCCTGCTTATGGCAGGGGGGTTGGAATTTTGTGATTTTTAAGGTCCCTTCCAGCCTGATCCATTCTCCAATTCTATGATTTCTGCAAGACTCTTCATAGGGCAAGGGGGGGGAAAAAAAAAAGGTTGTCTCAAAATTAATCCAGATACTGCTTTTTAATGAAGAAAGAAAAAGAGAAATATTTCCCCATCACTTGGGAAATTATAAATAAATTACAAAAGTATTTCCTGGCCATGTTGAAATAGAACAAACTTCTGAAAATGAAGATAAGTATGTAATTTCTTATTCCCCTGAAAGACTCTCTGGATGATATCAGGTGGCGTTGGTTGGTTTTTTAGGACCCCGAACATTGATGGCCTGGCAAAGGAAGGAGTGAAGCTGACCCAGCACATCGCTGCAGCCCCACTCTGCACGCCCAGCAGAGCAGCTTTCCTCACTGGCAGATATCCAATCCGATCAGGTTTGCCTTGCAAAGCCACGCACCCTTTAAACATTGCTCTTTTGCTGGAGAGAACAGTGTCATACAATGGTCACAGAAGAAATGAGGGTGTGCAAGCAGGGGGGTCACAGACACTCCATCCTCACTGAGACACACGAGGTGTCAGACAGGCTTTGAGGTGGCTTCTCTATTTCTAGGGTATTTGTGAACTGGACTGGAGGGAAGCAGAGCAGAGAAGAACCAGCTCTGAAGAGCATCTTGGTCTCCCCCAAAGCACAATTTTGGCTACCTTTTAACACTCTGTGGTACAGATTGAAGCTAAAATGGAGTTAGAGCAAACTGTTACATTCAAAAAGTCATTATGCAAACAGGAATAACAGTAACAACACACGTACAAAGCACTAGTTAAATTAATTTCTGTCAGAGGTGACTCATCATCAGATGTCAGAAGCAGCTCAGCCCTGCAGGGAGCAGAGTAGACCTGTGCAGATGTGTGTCCATTCCCTCCAGTCAAGGTGCAGAATGAGTCATTCATGGGAAAGCTTCTTTAGGTCTCTGTCAAAATTAATCTGTCCTAGGAGATAACAGTTTGACAGCAATATTATTTTTCCCAATTGTGTTTTTGAAGAAAAAACACTATCCTGTCAAACTGCATCCCTGAGATGAAGAGGTATGAAAAACAAATAGCTCTACATGTTTCTAACAGCAACCCTCAAATGCTTGTTCTATTGCAAATTATCTTCGGAGCTTTCATTCCTGAGGCATTTTGAAGCTGATATGTCATCCCACTTTTATCATGACAGCTCCCACTGAGACTGGTAGTTTGAAAACACTAGTAGTTTGAAAGGGCTGGTGCAGACCTTCTTCCACTGAAGCAGCAGGGCCAGAGATGTTCAGTGCTACGATGACAGATTGAACTTTACACAGCGCTGTATGATGGGGTCACACCCCAAGGAAACCCTGAGCTCCCTGGCAGCCCTCAGTGAGCTGGAGTCTGAGACTGACAGGGGGCTGAAGTCTCCTTGCTCTCCTCCCTGCCCTCACACACACTAAGGAAGGGCATTTCATACAGCCTAGATGCCACTGTGACATATAAAATCTCCTATACAGCCATGTAATTCAAAATGAAATGAAATTAAAGAAAAAAAAAAAGTGTCAGTATGAGATACAAAGATGAAAGAGTAGGCACTATGGCTGGGTCTTAACTCTTAATCTTGTCCAGGGTATTAGATTCATTTTCCCAAACAAACAGCATTACGACAAATGTTTAACACTACCATTTCAATGAAATCAGGAAACAAAAAAGTATGTAGGATAAAAGTACTCAGCCTTTTATACTGACTCAGGTGGTTTTTTATTGCATTTTTAGGGATGGATGCTATAAACGATTACCGTGTTATCTTTTGGAATGCTGGCTCAGGAGGGCTTCCTCCAAATGAAACCACTTTTGCCAAAATACTGCAGCACCAAGGCTACAGCACAGGACTGATAGGTATGGGAGCACTCCTCTCCTAAAGATGTTCTTGTATGTGTTTCACCTGCACATCTCACTCAAATAATTTGTTTTAGTTAATAACTGCTCATACTTCAGTTGTAATATTTTTAATTTCTGATTAAGAATAATATGTAAATAGAAACTCTGACCAAAAAATACCTCTCTTAAAAGAACACGCTTATGATAAAGAGGGCAATTTTACCATTGACCCACTTTCAAGCACAGCTGTGGTTGTTAAAATACATAACAGAAAATTTTACTAATTCATGAATATTATTATGGCAGGTATAAAATACTTATTCCAATACTATTTCATTTTTAAAAAGTAAAAATATGAGTGTCATTTAAATATGCATGATGATGTTTTATACAGTTCAGAGCAGATTCACACAAAGGGAACAACTGCTACTTAAAACATTAGAGACAGTTAACTATGTCACAGGATTGGGCCTTTCAGAAACAGAAACAAAGCAATTATTTTTTTCTTCAGTCACAGCATGCCACTGTAGCTCACCAAGATTTCAGTACAACCCAAAAACACTTCAGCATCAATGTGAATTTCATTTTACTTTCTATTTTATAGTGCTTTTTTTTTAGTACAGTTGTTACTTTTGGTCATGATCATGTTCCAAATAATTATATATCTTAGATGTGTCACATAGTTCCACAGACTGACAAAGCACAAACATTCCTGGCTGATTTTTCAGCTATTTGCCCTACCTCAACAGAGCACGTAAAATGTCAAAATCCAAAATCTATATCTGGCACATAAAAATATTAGCTGCACAAACCAACTGACTTTATTAATAAAACTTCCTGCAGAAATAGATTTGTATTCATTCAACAGAATAAATCTAAACCACACCAGACAAAACTAAAAGAAGCCTTTCAAACAATTCAAACTCTACATTACTGAAGTTCCATCTCCTGTTAGTTTTGTAGCGATATTACTTTACTTGTTTAAATCAGCTCATAGAGCAGACTATGCATGCTTCATCTTTGTTTCAGCATGTTATCACTAGCAAAACGAGAAGATTTGTCTCCACTCTCCCCAGGGAATTGCCCTGCAGCAGAGTCATGCTGCGTGCCTCCCAGAAGTAAAACGGGGAGGCATTTTCCCTGTGGGCATCTCAGCTGAAATCACACCACAGGTGCCAAAAGCATCACTTAGATTAACCAGATTGACAGATCCTGATTAATTGTGCCATGGGGGATGATGGAAAGTACCAGTGATAGGTGACATGCAGAATATCACAAGAATTTTACATTCAAGTCATGAAGCAAAAAATCTTAACACAACATCTACTCATGTCACCAGAGCTGAATGAGCACTAAGTAGTCTCACCTGAATTGTTTGTGATTGTTTTGCCCAGAGCACAACCAGTCTAATTGCAAAGTTAATCTATTAATAACCTGCAGCCTGAGGTGATAATGAGATTTTTTTGTCAGGAAATGCTTTGAAGGCTCTTTGCAGTCAGAAAACCAATGCTGTATAAGTAATGCCCTCAGAGATTAATTTATCTTAATTATACACGTAGTTTAGCTTCTGGAGATTTGATTCTTTTCTAGCATGTCAGAAACCTTTATCGACCTCAGCTGGAGAGTTAGGTGTTGGAGTGCATCTGAATTCCGAGAATACTTTAGCTGCACCTGTATTTATGACCAATGCATTTATGTATTGATTACAAACCTGTTTCATTCTACAGCTGGCTCTAAATATGTCAGGAGGTAAACTGAGTAGAGATTTTAGCTGAGAGCAATTCATCCACCTACTGTAGAACTTCCATTTTTCCTTTATATTTACTGCTGAGAAACAGCAATTTTTTCTCCTCTGGGGCAGTTTTTCTGCTCCTATTGTAATGCACTGCAATTCTATTGAAACCCACTCAGGGTTGGCTGCTATTACATGTACTGATAACATACTGAACAATTTCTTGAAGATAACATCATCCTGGAAGTGCACAGTTCCTCTCTCTACAATAAGAATTAGTTTCAAATAAGTTTCCGAGTAAAGTTCTTAATGTCCACTATGCTCTGGCATCCAAGATCTGCAAAAAATGCCATTAAGCCTCTGATGAGTGGTAGATTTTATTCACTCAATTCAGACATTCTCAAACCTCAGTGTTTGAATCAAATAAGTCAACTTACTATGTCACCACATAAGTGCCTAACCAGGCTGTTTGAATAAGCTGGAGGGGAAGGAAAAGCAAGGTTTTGATGTGCCATTCATGAAAGTAGTTGGTATGTTCATAATGAAGAACAAACTGTGTTCTCAAAGGTCAAGAGATGTTCCTTCTGATAAATGAAGACTTCAGTATTTAAAAGAAGAAGGCTTTCACTTTTTAAAAATTGATTAAATCCAAATAAATGGCAAAAATATTTATTAAAAAGTCTTTTATTCTCAGTCAGTATGTGGAGATATAGAGATCATTAAAGTTACTTACAAATGTACAGTTTTATGAGAAATCCTGATCTCCTGAGCTCGTTTTTCTGGATCCAGTGGTTTGTCTGGCAAACAGTTAGATGAGCTGCTAGTTTAACTACTCTATCCAAATCTCCCCTTATCAATCTGGCACCAACACAGAGTCTTGCCATAGTCCTGACACCAAGCACTTCAAAACCTCCCAGGAACAAGCCTGCATAGAACTTTGAAGGTAAAGGGACAACAAAAGAAGATTATTTCCCCTATGCTTAACAAAGGACAGCTTCCTTCTGTTTGATACTTGACAGGTCTCCAGAAAGGCCATACATTTTTGCTCAGTTTTAAATTTTTCTCAATTTCTAGTTGTCTTTATGTGTTTGTGTTTTTTTAATGTTAGATCAAAGCTACAGGAAATTAATATATATACAGATCACCAATAAATGTGTTGAAAATTTATAAATTGTTTACTTAGTCAATCCCATTATAGAACTACATACTTGGTATATTTCTGTGTAAGATGAAGCAGTTGTCACAAGGAGAAAACAACCAATGACTTTTTTAGAAATGTTTTGTGTAAGGAAAAGTCCATTCTTTTAAAATATTTTCCCTTTATATTTTAATAACCTCTATTTTCAGGGAAGTGGCATCAAGGTGTTAACTGTGAATCCCGCAATGACCACTGCCATCACCCTTTAAAACACGGATTTGACTACTTCTATGGGATGCCTTTTACACTCATAAGTGACTGTCAGCCAACAGAAACACCAGAGATGGACAGAGCCTTCAGAAGGAAACTCTGGCTTTCCACTCAAATGATTGGCCTCATTACACTCACTGCTGTCCTTGGGAGACTGACCGGCCTGATTTCAGTCCGCTGGAGAACACTGACCTGCCTTGCTGGGTTCAGTCTCCTGTTCTTCATATCCTGGTTCTCAAGTTATGGATTTGTACGGTACTGGAACTGCATTATGATGAGAAACCATGGAATCACTGAGCAGCCAATGGTGACAGACAGAACTACATCCCTTATCTTAAGAGAGTCCATTTCATTTATTGAAAGGTGAAGTGGACTTGCTTTGACCACAAATTTTCTGGTTCTTGAACATTTTGCAACTCGTAAACAACACTTTCCTCTTTCATGTCTTCATAAATTCTTATAATTTTTACAGCATTATGTAGGATTATAAGTACTATTATTTTTATTATTTTTAAATAATATCAATAGGTATATCATGTATTTAAAAAGAAAAAAAAAGCTTAAGCTGCTGCTTAAGGATGCCCCTTATTCCTAGTATCAGTAAGGCTGATAATACTTCCCAACCCCCATGGGTTTTATGGAATGTTTCTAGGCTATATTTAAGAAATATGTATACCTATCAATGAGAGCAGCATTGCAGCTTTAAGGAATTGCAGGTGATGTCAGAAATGTGTGTGTGGACCCGGGAAGGAGAAGCAGAGCTGTGATGTAGCCTTATCATATGGACTGATAAGCAGGCAACAGCTGGCAGGGGATGAACCTGCTGCCTTTGCTTTGGTAGCACAGTGGTGGTTTGCAATAGAGGAAAGTGGATCTTCCATCTGGAAGTTTTCTATCTATGATTCAGGGTAGAAAAAGGATATTTTATACAGACCCAAAATTATTCTAAGGGATCCTAATCACTGGGTAGTTGTATCTTACAAAGTAAGGTGTTTCTTAAGGGATTGTTGAAATATCTATACAAAAATAATACCATTTACAGATCATTACAATTGATCTGCATTGATGCCTTCCTCCCTAATAACACAGTGTTGATTTCTGTTTTGTAGAAATAAGCACAAGCCATTCCTCCTCTTTCTTTCCTTTTTGCATTCCCACACTCCTCTCCTCACCACAGAGAAGTTTCTTGGGAAGAGCAGACACGGTTTATACGGAGACAATGTAGAGGAGATGGACTGGATGGTGGGTAAGTCAACAAGGCATCTAACAATGTCTCCAGCTATCAAATACATAGGTCTAAACAAACAGATTTTTATCAAAAGAACAAGAAAGATGATTAAAAGCATGTACAAAAAAATCATAAGCATTTAATGAACATCTACCAATCTTGTGTAAGCGCTGATGATTTATAGTGTTGGTTTTTTACTTCTCCAGTCTTGGGCCAAATGTTCGCTTTTTTTTTTTTTGGTCAAGTGTTTACCATGTTTTAACCATGTTCCCTTAGCTCCTGTCAAGAAGATCTCCTGTTCTTCTTACAAAATATGTGATTATTATTTCATTTTCTATGATTATTAAGGACCAGGTAATTTCAGCCTCTTATGGTTATTTCTAAGCAGAACATGTCAAAAGGTGATAAAATCAATCAGCAAATTAATTTAAGATGAAAAACAGCAGGTTATTTATTTGTAACTGCTGCACTAAGCAGAATATTGGATATTTTTCAGCCATGATCATAAATCCAGAAATGTTCATCAGTGTTCTCCAGTATGCCCCTACAACAAGATTCATGCTATTATTCAGGTGCTTTTTCTGGAGGGAAAGGAGAATTATTTATCATTCAGTCATGATGGACAAAAAGTACCCACATTTGCAAAAGAGAGAAAAGTCAGGTACACATACAGGAAGAATTTGGTTTCAAACCTGTCAAATATTTACATACTGCGAATATAATTAGGGATGTCAAAAACAGCCCAAAAATTACTTTTAAATTTTAAGGCACTTCATTATTAATGCATATTATATCCATGCAGTAATGTAATGCAAATCCTAACTGTGGTCTATACAATATAAAATAAGGGTAACTTTATGTTTTTCCATATTTTTCATGATGGCCACCACTGATGCAGACACTAACTTTTAGATCATAATTTCTTTCCATATTTTTACAGTAAATGGTATTTTTTTCATCTTTGACAATACAGGCTTTTTGTCTGTGACTGTGGTTCTTGCACTCCCTATTAAAATACCAATAATAAAGTGGTTACAACACATTACAAATTTTCTGTGCTTTAAGAGACAATGAAATCATAACAACAAATATCAATCTTAAAAATATTAAACAATGAGCAACCTTATGTAAGTAAGAAATTACGCTGGTAAATGTTTACAAGTCAGAGTTTAAAATTTATGTAGTATGAGGGATATTTTTCCTTTTTAATGTACACATCTTCTTGTATTTACAGGCCAGGTTCTAGATGCCATTGACAAGGAAGGCTTGAAAGAAACTACACTAGTTTACTTTGCCTCTGATCATGGTGGATGGCTGGAAAGACAAGAAGGTGAAAGGCAGTTGGGTGGCTGGAATGGAATATACAAAGGTAAGAGCTGTTAAGGACAGTGACAACCCAGAGTCTTGGTTTGGAAAGACAGGTGTCTGCTATGGAAGGCAGGAGCCTCCCCTAAAATGGAAAATATAAACCCCCTCCCTCCAAATTGCTATAAATTTTAAATTAAAGGGCTCTCAGGCAAAAATATGGGAGCAGGAATAACAGTTCTTTATTAGGGAAGAAAATTAAAAGATAAAATAAACAATGCAGTAAACCAAAACAACACTGACAGAGTCAGAACACAACCTGACACCCTGTTGGTCAGGGTG
>JAYDZK010000001.1:80224142-80263795 GCA_034509185.1 Euphonia xanthogaster
AAATCAGCCTTCTGAAACATGGAGTCAAGATTCTCATCTCTTCCCTCATCCTGGGACCCCTGCAAACACCACCACACTCCCAGCCCACACAGATGTTTTATTATTGTATATTAATATGCATTATTGAAATACCACTGGAAGGCCAGGAACAATTTGGGCTGTATTGTGCCGACATGAATAAAAATTGCAGTAAGCAACAGATATGGCCCCCAAGGGACCTTTGTCAAAAAAACAACATGGGCCATTCAGGAGAGATAGGCAGAAGTAAGAGGTACTGAGGGGAAAGGGAAACAAGTAACTACTAATGAGATAAATGCAAGCTAGTATCAGGTGTGAAATAATTCCAATTAAATGTAGAATTTATTCAATAGCAATTTTTATCTTGGTGAGCTGCTCTCTCCAAGAAGACAAGCATGGGAGTGAGGGTATCAGTGTTCACAGGCATTATTGAGATTCTGCACGTGTGGCAATGCTTTTGATTGCCTCCAAATGCAATTGAGACAAAAAAACTTTTTGGAGCCAGATGAAAATGTCACCAGGAAACTTAATTTTTCAAGATGTGCTGCAAATATACATGATCTAAGTTGTAGCCTAATGTGTTTATTAAATACCAGGCTGTTCTATGCCCCCCCTTTTCACCCATATTTTTTGCACTCATTTCTTTTTCTAGTTACATGAGAGTGTTAGTTATGTATCTGCAATGAATAAAGTGTAGGTTGTTATTGCAGTTGGTACCTTCTCAAGCCTTTATATTACTGGTTGTGCCAAATTTATGGGCAAATCCTGCACACATGACTCAGGCAAGCAGATCTATTATGTGTAGAGGAGATATCTTTTTAAAAAATTTTTTACTCATACAATAAAGACAGATCAAACAATGGCATTCAGCTGGGAATTTGTCTGTCAATGCTAATTTTAGAAGTACCCATGAAAATACATTTTGTTTTCTTTGATTCTCTTCCCTTTATGAAGAGCTGAAGAGAGAACCATAAAATTCACAGTGGTGGGGCTTTGAATTCTGCATCTCTGTTGGGCTATCACAGTTTGCATGCTTTTGTACAAGGTTCTCCTGCTGTCTCCTACCCAAGGGAAACAATCCACTGCAGGAAGCATTTTAAATGGTCATGTAAACACAGAATAAAATTCAATTTATTTTATATATAGGTATGTTTATACTTGCATTAAAAAAAAATAAAATCAAGGATTCCAGCTTTTGATTTATTATTTTGAAGGACGCAAAAAGTCTGTTGTGCTGTCTCTTATTTTATTAAAAGGCATTCCTGGCTGCTTGACCTATTCCAAAGATCTTCCTTTACTGAAAATTGTAGGTGATCTTGAAAGATGTTATAACACAAGTAATGAAATAAAGCTTAATATTTTCATGGGCTATTTATTGTAGCCACCATGCAGCAGAAGGACCTGTATCAAGTAGGTGAGATGGATAATGGAATAGGAAGCAACCATTTTAAGTATTTGCTTTTCAGAAAGGGGCATAACTAAAGTGTGGAGGTAAAATTAAAGTGCCTTGGTGTGTGAAAGGGTTAAGGATAATGTATATGTCTATATGTGGGATTGTACATACATTTATGTGTGTGTTTTTAATGCAACATTATCGAAATAATAGCTCTAATTTCCTGTTTCCTATCTATTATACACAACATTTCTGCATGGAGAATCCTAATTCTTAATAGTGTAGATCATTATTTAAACTTGTTTTCAGTTTTTTGCCATATGCTTGGGACATCTATTTTAAATACTCTGCTGGCTACTTACTGTTTGTTAATAGGTTTTTTCGGGTGTAAGGTGACTTTACAAGATGTATTTTGATTCAAGAAGGAAGCTGTTGTGGTAGTGTGGATTTCAGAGGCAGCAGCTGTTGGCCTCAGGGCACTCATTGAGCTGGCAGTTCTGAACCAGTTGTGATTAGGTGCATGTGAGAATGATATTTTGCATCTCTGTGTACAGAATTTTGTTGAAGATTATTTCTTCCCTCCCAGCATATTTAGATAACAGAGTTCTTTTTTTTTTCCTCTCTCAGTAGTGACGCTCCCAGTTTTAAGTGCTGGCATTTTATTGTTCCCTTCTGAAAAAAAAAAAAAAACCCAGCTTATGACTATTCTGTGCCATCTCTCAGTAAAAAAGAATTCGATGTTGCTATCTGTTGATGGATTATTTCTTGATCAAGCCAGTCAGAATTATGAAGGTTTAAATATTATCCTAATTTACTAAGAGCAAACAAGGGGACACCTCTTAACCTTAAATGAAAGTACTCTTAACCTTAATACTCAAGGATAAATACACATTGCCCTCCCTTCCCAGGAAGCAGATGAATAAATACACCTCTCTGAACTTAGTCCTTAAGTTTCATCATAAAATCAGAACAGAAATTATGGACATTTCCCAAGAACATAAATATACTGAAATACTCCTTTGGTGAGCCTGCAGCATCTACTTTTTATTGAAGTAAATAATGTTACTAAATCATTTGAAGTATTCATTCCGTTTGGGAGTTTTAAGCTGTCCCGTACAGGGCCAGGTTTTCTGCTTGTCTAATCCTGCCTGCTCTCTAAGGCATAGCTCTTTCTGCTGAAATGTGCTGCTATCAAAGAGTCCTGCCTGATCTGGGTTCCTCCTACTTGTCTGTGGAGCACAAATGCATCTCTCTGAGGTTAAAAGTGTTAGTGTGAGTTGGAAATAGGGTACCCACTCAGCTAGAGCATTGTTCTGATCCTCAATATAGAAACTAAGGCTCACTTTGTTGTTTTGTTCAGTTTGATTTCACTTCACTGGGGTTTGAAAGTACTAGGGGAATTTGTCAGTGCCCTATTTCAAGGAAATCTTATTAATCACTTTCAGTCATGCTGCATAGTTTCCCGCTGTGTATTGTTGCTGGAGAAGGAAATTCCAGACTGATCTTTTCATTAGTGATTGCAGAAAGTTGGACTGGTACTACTTGCAAATATTGAATCGAGAGGGGTTATATGAATCCTTTTCAAAATGTGCACCTCATTGTAAAAGAAAAGTTATTCCATGTTCATGTTCTGTCTGCACTAAGGGTTATGTCACATGAAAGCAGCAGCTCAGGAAGTTACCTGCAGAGAATATTAGCCTTAAGAAAGCACTGTAGGTTTGGTTTTGTTTTTTTTTTTTTTGCTGTTTCATAATGTGTTGTAAACTTGCAAAATATAGGGAGTCAAGTTCTCAGCTGTTTCTTGTAAAATTTGACATTTTTAATGTGGTTAATGAATGAAAACCAAGGTACACCAGCACCATGAGAGCATCCCCTCTGTGAATGACCTCTGCATTTCCATCATTGCCTTCACCCTTTGACATCCAGATCTGTCTTCACCCTTTCTTATTCACAGGCTATATATTCTTTAAAAAGGATTCTAAATCTTCTTTTGCAGAATAGCATAAGAAAACAGCTCAGTTAAAACTTTGAGTTTTCATTCCAGGCGGGAGTTGTGTTACCTTTTGAGCTGGCTGTTTTGTGGACCAGCAGTGGCCCAAAGATTACAGTCTGAGGATACACTTCCAGGCACCACTGCTGGGGAATCCATGAGCCAAGCTATAATTTAATGAGTCAGACCTCATTAAAAGCTTCTTCCTCTAATATTACAAGATGAGACATCTCAAAATCTTCTGAAGATATAGTTCGGACTTAAATGCCTGCCATTACTTAGGATAGCTAGCTTGCTCTCCTATTCATCTAAATGACATGAAGGATAGGGATTTTATTTCAACTTATAGGTGGTTATGTATTTGCAGTCTCCTGATTCATTGCTCATATTGATACATGACATGAGTTGATAGTTGAAATGTATTTTAAATCCCATTTTATTTGCAATACATTCTAAGTATAGCACTTAATGCAGTGTTTCACAGTGATTCAGAGCAGAGGCAAGTGACTCAGAATCAGAGAGAAGTAACTAAATTTTTTAGACTGCTCTTGAAGGCATTTCTGTCACAAGGAGATACTGGGGAAAAAATGCAAATATTGCATCATAAGAGCAGAAATTAAGTCAGAGAAAGAAAATGGAATGCTGCAATGGAAAGTAATGATACTCTGGATTGGATAGAAGATAAGCAGCCTGTAGAAGAGATAAAAGCTGGTGTTGGCATGCTCCAACATGATGCTTGGAGACAGAAACTACAGCCTCAGGGATTTTAAAGAATAAAGAATTTAGAGAGCAGTAGTTACAGAACAGTATTGAAAGGGAAAAGAATTAAAAGTTTCTTAGTGAAGACAGATATAACCAATTTGTTCTGAATTCTTGCTGATTTAAAGTTTATGTAGTACTTATCAAGAACTTTTTTGATGTAAATTGGGTGTTGTGTCCTTGCTTAGAATTTGAAATATTGCATAAACTACAGTGCTTTTGAATATCTTATATAACTACTGAAAGTTGTCTCAGTTTTTCTTCTTCTTGGAAGATGGTTTGCTTAGCTTGTTGCAGCAGGACTTCTTTGTTGAAATCTCGTGGAAGCTTCTAGAATTCTTACACATGAATGAAGTGTAAAGTCTCACTTAATTTGTCTTGTGCTTTTTTCCACTGTCTGCTGAGTTCACTTTGCTTCCTGACTGAGTTTAATGAACTTGCTGTCCTTAGGGAACATTGATATTAATGCTGTGTACTGCTCAAGGGCCCCAGGCAGGACTGGTGCACGGTGCTGTGCAAACTCTCAGATATCACCATGACCCCCAGTGTCATCTTGCCAGATTTATTACTTTAGTTTTCACACATGCATGCAGCAACTTCAGCTAAAAAGTGTTTTCTTTGAAGCCTCATTGTGGTACCCTAATTACAGCTCAGCAGCAAGAAGGGCAGTCCCTTGAACCCCACAAAGCTGGGTTCAAGGAACTGAATAGCTGGGGCCATTAAAAATGTTATGCCATGTCTATCCCTGTCATTGAGTTATGCAGAATTGTGCAGAAATAAGAGCAACAGGTCCTCCTCCATCAAGCTTGACAGCTCAGCTTTCTGGAGTGCAGGGAGTGGATTTAGTTTTTCTGGATCACCTGGTTCACTGCTGTCTTACTGCAGGGATCACCACGCTGTGTGATGAAGGAGACAGAAAAAATATCCTCCTAATATCAAACAGATACCAAGGTCTTGCCAGAGCTGTCACTCTCCACTTTAATAAAATAGTGTGGAGCACAGAAGTGCTGGAAAGGAAAAGCCAATTCTCTGCACATATGTGCTTCAGTGGGAGGAGAGGAATTATACAGGGGGATGTTACAGAGCTGTGTAACCCCTGCCCTACACTCACAGCAGTCTGGCTCAGCCATGTGGGACCCCACAGCCTGGCAAGGCACCATGGAGCTGGGACAGACTCACAGCTCTTGCAAAGGTCAGCGTGGAGCTGGACCACTGCTCTGGTGCCAGAGTGACAATGACATTCTGTCTGTCATTCTCTAGATGTAGGATTGATAAGCAAAAGAGCTTGAGGGCCCTAATGAGGAGAATACAAAGATGAATCTGATATGCATTCAGAATTAATTTTCATTAGTATAAATTCATTCTTTAAATTTTAAATTAATTAATTTTAATGCTATTGTTTCTATAAGGAGATCTGGCTGCTGCAGGCAATCATTGTGATCACCTCTGCAACGCAGTTGCAGAGGGAGAAGTACTCTTCCAGGACTAATGCATGAAAATTGGATGGTCACTTTCTATTCCTGTTTCCAATTTTATCACTGATTATTAGAGTAGCCTTAGTAAGATCACTTATCCGCCCTGGACATTTCACTTTTTCCCCTAAAAAATTTCTATAAGGTAGCTTTTAGTTCCCAGGGGTGACGTAGGTTCAGCTTTACCAAGTAAATGTGTTTTAAAATCACTAGATTAAAACAGGTTACCAGTGCAGGGTATTGTTAAACTATTTCACTGCCAAATGGCTCATCTGAGAAGTTAAAAATAGAGTGCCAATGGGTTTTGGTTTTTTTTTTTTTTGTTCAGTTCTACTGTGAGTTTAGAATTATCTTATCACTGTTGCATGGCCAACTCAAAGACCATGTGTCCCTACTGTAAGGAAGACTTGACAAGTCTCCCCTGCTCTGAGGGTCTCCAGGCATTTGAGTTGCTCTTTTCTGGGGCAGATGTTCCCCAGAGACTTTTCCCTTGAGCAGGAGGGAATTGATGTAATGGAATAGTTTTTCATGCTGTTTTGAGGGAAAAATTCCCTCAAACTCTAGTCTTACACTCAGAAGTGTGTTTTGTGGTTTTGGTAACTGCAGCTGGAAGGTTTGCAGTGAGCACACATTGTGTGTGTGTTTCTTCTTTCCTGCCTCAAGTGAGCTTGATGAAATACTCCCCATTATTCACCTCTCAATCAGATTTATTTCCTCATTCAGGCTAAGCAGTGTTCAGTGTGCTCTGCAGTCAGATGGGGTGAACAGTCATGGTTCAGTATATACCCACTTCAGTTCTGGTTCATATACTTCTGTATTTTTCTTGGTTTTGTTTCACTAAGTTCAACAAGCAGGCAATGGGAAAACAGAAGAGGAAAATGTTTGTGTGATTTTGCACAATGATTTCTGGCCATGTGTTTTTGTTTGTCTGAGCTCAGACTATGGCATTTAAGCCTTTGTTTGCTTTAGGGAGGAGTATTAAAACCCATCAATGAGTGTTTTCTCACTTGACACCAGCACAAAGTCAGAACAAGCTGCATGTGACAGGAGGAAAGATCAGTTCAGCATTTCCCTGCCCCTACCTCCTCCATCTGAATATGGCACCCAGTCCCCAGATTCACAGAGTTTTGTGCCACCCACATCCCAGAGTTTTCCATGCCTGTGGAGGTTTGGGGTCACTCAGAAGAAAAGGCCCCTGTGTGGGACCTGAGTGAGATCAAGCCTGTGTGAAACCAGACCTGTGATGCTCCACAGGGGGATCTGCTCTTTCACAGAGATCACTCACCAGTGAGCTTTGCTCCAGCCTTGCCACCTTTTCCATTTGTGCAGGCACACTGTGGCTCTCCTGGAAACTGGTTATTGATGCTTTCTGTCTTTCAACTACTGTCTTTTATTTTATAGGCCTTTTCTCTGTTCTAAAGAGATGAGGTATACCCAAAATGCCATTTTCAAATGTCCTGCCCCAGGAAGTAGGATCTTTAAAGTGTAACACCTTCTGAGATGCTGGAGCCCATAAGCTTCCCTAGAGTTTTGTGTCTGACCTTTACAGCTCACTTTCTGAGCAGGTATTCAAAGGATATGGGTTTTTATAGTCTCCAGTGTCAGTAGCAGCTCTGATTGCTGATTATTGTGATGAGGCCTAAAAATCATTTCTTTTGCTCTTCATTTTCACATTCCTGAACAATGACAGGTCAGGGGGTGCTTTGGTTCTCTAGAGAGTAACTTCTGTAATGTGAGCTCAATTATTTGACAGGGTACTTCACACATCCCTAGAAAGTGGCCTGGGAGGGGATAGAAAAGGTGGCTTTAATAATTTAGGAGTCAGTTTGGTGAATCTGGTTCATTCACCCAGGGAGGACCTGCCCTTCAGGCAGTGAATCTCCTGTATGAAGCTCCTGAGTAGTTACAGCACATGGGTTGCAATAGGAGAGAGGAAAACAAGTCTATAACAGAATGATAGACTTATTGAAGCTAGGAGCACAGAAAGAGCATCTTGTCCTGGTGCAACCTGGTTCCAAGTCAAGAATATCAACCTTTTCAGGCTCTTGAATTTTTGCAAACTAAGATTTTTATTACTACAAGTTTTCTATTATCTTTCCCAGAGCCAGACTTGGCCATAAATCTACAGGCTGGCTTTGGATTCTGGTGTCTCTGTAAGATGTTTCAGTGCCTCTTTCCTGGGACACATCCTTGTTCTGCATGGTTCTGCATGGCTTTGGGTGCAGGGTGCTGCTTTACTGGAACGACTGGAATGATGGATACAACTGCAGAGCCCACCAAGCAGCTGAGCTTCTCTGAACATGTGGGACCTCTTGTCCTCACAGTGCAGCACAGCTCATCAGCAGCTGAAGGGCTGATCAAAGCCTGCATCTGGAACTGGGGAAGGGGAAGCCTGCATCTGGAACTGCAGAACTGGGGAAGGGAGTGGGAGAGAGGCTGCAGAACTGCAGGGATCTGACTGCAAAGTGGGATACAGGAGGGTGATTTCATACTGGATGTCTTGAGCTTAACAATTCTGGTGACCCTTTTGGTTACAGCTGAATGATGTGGCAGTCTGGTTGAGTGGAACACCTTGCAGCTTTACAGGAGTTCTGGTGTGCCTGGGGTTCTTGTGTGCTTCTCTGGAGACCCACAGGGTGTCTCTTGCAAAAGCATATTTCTAACACAACTACAGGTGTGAAGTGAGCTAAAAAAATGTTTGCATAACCTTGATATGTCTATATAAGTATTAGCTTTTACATTTGGTAAATAAAATACTGTCTAAACTTTCTATGACCAAAGGGTGACATTAACAGAAAATGAATTGTAATTAATCTTAGTTAACTGCTAATTACCTGTAAAATCTGATTAAAGGGAAAACTAAATTTGCCTGCAGTAATTAGTGTTTCAATATGAAGTCTATGTCCATGTAAATATGTCTAGTTCTCTGTGTTAATTTATCACCACTGTTATTTATGAGCTTTTTTTTTCTTTCTGCAAAGGTTAGAGAGAATGAAGGACAAAATTAGAATAATGAATCCTTGTTTATTAGCACAGCAACAGAACAATTATTGTATAGACATTTTATAAACTCCAGCATTATGGTATTGTCAGAGAAACGTAGTGTTTCAAACATATTAGCATAGAAATAGGCTTGTTTCTTATTATTTCAAATAGTTCTACTTGCACTAGTTTGTCATTCAGCTGTCAGTAGAAAGGCAACAAACATTCAGTGAGAACTGACCCCAAGAAAGGACTGGCCATTCTGCTATTCATTGACAAATGGGTTTTGAAATAGTCACATAATGAAATCCCCAGAACAAATGGACTTTCAGAGCTGATGGGGTTTTGTAAAGCAACATCAAATCACAGATGGATGTCCAGAGTGAATTTTCAGTGGGGACAGCAGGGAAGTAGATGCCCAGTTAGAATGTGATTGAAAGGAGTAGGACATGTAATTCTTCAGCCTGACAAGTAGCAAGTTTTTTCCCTGTTTTTTTAGCACGAATACATTGACTACCTTGTCTTCCATCAAATTGTCTTAAGAATATTCCTATGCCTGGAAAAGTTGGTAGGTATCATGTTCAACAGCAAAAAGAGCAATCTATAAAGTATTCCTTATAGAGAACTCACAAGCCTACACACTTCCACACAACAAGCTTTTACTGAAAACAGCCCCCATGCTCGTGATGGAGTCAGATATTGCTGCATCTGCATCTACACTGAGGGGAAAATGCACACAGCCTGTCCCAGCCATCTCAGGACAACTTCCATGCAGCAGGATGATTTTCTATGGAAATAATTCCCTCTTTGAGTAAAGGACATGAACAACACTCTTAAGCACTCAAATAGAAAATGTCCAGGGGTTTTATGTGACTATCCCATAGGGGATACAGAAGATCACTCCATGACTCCTCCTGAATTGGAAAACCAACACATGCTGACCCTCTCACTTCTACCCTTTAAACACTCCTAAACCTTACCAAACTGATTATTAGAAGCTTGATAGAATAAGGTGGTGTGAGAACAACAAATAGAAAAGTTGCCAAAATATCTCCAAAGCCACAACAAAAAAAAAGTTCTTGTCAGCCAAATAACCAGTGAGCTCCACCCATAGAAATGTTACAGTGTGATGTATTTTCTCTAGTGCTCCAAATACCCTCCTGGAATTATGTGAGTGAAACAGTGACTTTGCACCAAAATACTTCTCTGCTGATAGTTGGAAAAAGACAGAAGACTGGTACTCAGAGAAGCAGCAAACAGCTACTTTATCTCCCTTTCGCTGAGCCGGGTTCTCAGGGGAGACGTATAAAATACCTTTGAGGAAGGCAATTTGGGATAAAGTGCCTAACTTTGCTGGATATTAAAAATACAGACACAACAGCTTCATTTTTATTTTGAATTACAATTTTTTTCTAAGCATTTCTCCCTGATAAACCCTTTCTGTTCGACTTTCTGTCCAGCCGATAAGGAAATGAGCCTTATCACCTCTTCCCCTGATTACCCTTCAAGAGCTTTTCTCTCAAGTTGTTCAGCTGATTAACACAACTAAATGAAATTCAGAACACTGTGTCCTGCTTTGTACTGAGATTGAAGTTTGCTGCCTCTGTTTCAGCCAAAATGCTATCAATTGCTCTATGAAAGATATTAAAATCTTCAAATCTTGCCAGTCTCATGCAGATAAAACATGGGATTTAGATGTTTACTACAAGGCTACTGGTAGCTCCCTCTTGAAATTGCTCTCCCATGAGAACAAGGGAGCAAAAGTTGAGATAGGTTTTGTCATTCAAGTAGGAGCTGGAAGGATATCAAAGCAACTCACTGGATGTTTCTCTGTTTCTCCTTGGATTAAGGGCATATGGATGTTCTCCTAGAAGATATGTACCATCGTGCTCGACTTCCACAAAATTTAGTAAGAAAATTGTAAAAGTTTTCAGCAAGATCTCCAAAGAAAAGCAGTTCTGAATTAGGCCTTTAACACCGTCCTAACATGCCCAAAGTTTATTGTGTCGATGGTTAATTCCTAAATGATATCATGACACAAACTATTATAGCACCTGTGTGAACCTCCTGGAAGATTTGTAGTGAGACATAAATCAAGGCAGAACACAATTTTTTACCATACATAGAAATTGGTAAGCCATTTATGTCACTTATTCATGATGATATCCTTGAGTATTTATATGCTGTTTCATAATTTTCAAGATCTAACAATTTGTTACAGAGAACCAAATTCCTTAGAAAGACAAAAAGACAATATGCACACAAAACCTCCAAAGAAACAAAGAAAAAAAAAAAAAACAGGAAAAATACTCTGGTAAATCCTGGGGCCTGTAACATCTAGCAAATGTTCTACTGGTGTAAGATTAACTGGACAATGCACAGAAAACAGTGTCTCACACATTGACTCCTCAGTGCTTTGTGCAATTCTTGACTGGGCCAATGCCCTCAAGGAGACTTCATCTCTCTTTGAAACAACTATAGAATCATGGAACCAATGAGCCCTTAAGGCTGAGAAGACCTTTAAAATCATTGAGTCCAGCTGTTAAGCCAGCACTGCCAAGTCCACAACTAAATCTTGTTCCCTTGTTCCCTTGTGCCACATCCAGACTTTTTTTTTAAACAATTCCAACAATAATGACTCTACAACTTCCCTGGCAGCCTATTCCAATGTCTGACCACTCTTCCAGTGAAAACCTTTTTCCCAATATCTAATCTAGACCTCCCTGGTGCAACTTGCAGCCATTTCTGTTTTTCTGAACACTTTTTCCTTGGGGGAAAAGGTGTTTCACATGGCTACAGCCTCCTTTCAGGTGGTTGTAGAGAGTGATAAGGTCCCCCTGAGCCTCCTTTTGTCCAGGCTGAGCCCCTCCAGCTCCCTCAGCTGCTCCTCCTCTGTGCTCCAGACCCTTCCCCAGCTCTGTTTCCCTTCTCTGGACACGGGCCAGCATCTCAAAGTCTTTCCTGTAGTGAGAGGTCCTGTACTGAACAAATATAGCTAAGTCCTTATCTTTTTCTTTCCATTAATGTTAATTTAGCCAAAAAGAAGGGAGTCAATCTTACAAACCAATGACTTTATTCATTTCTCTAATAGTATTGACATTGAGTTTGAAGATGGTCAGGTTGTGCATTTATGGGACTGTGTTATTCTATTCCTGTCACCTTTGTCCTTTCTTCATTTCTTCTCCATATTCGGTCATTCCATGAAATTCAAATAAAACTCTGCTTGTCTTTAAGCTGGGGTGATGCATCAATTGCATTGCCTGAAACTGTGAAAGCAATTTCAGCCAGAACCTTTTGCAGTAGACACAATATTGCAGTGGAAACTGTTCTTACAAGTACAAAACATTGCAAGGGCATTGTAAGAGATCCTTTGTGGCAGATTTTCAGACTACTGTGCTTGTTCTCATTATGGGATGAGAAGGCATCTCATTCATTTTATTGAGGGGAGCAGGAGGTGAGCTCAATGTCCTTTAAAGAAATATTCTGTTTGTTTAGAGTTTTGGGGTTTTTTTCCCAGCTGTATTTTTCTTCAGTGATTTCCTCTGGTATTTGATCATATTTAAAATTCACTCATTTGATTGTATTTTTCAGAAACGGTTGCATCAGTGGCTCATATTCAGTAGATAGAAGCCCAAATTATTTTGCTCGTTAGGTACCAAAGAAACTTCTTCTACACTTCCCTTGTGTCTTATACAGAAACAGTTGTAAAATTGCATTTCTGCTTTTTATGCTGTATAGATAATAATTGGTAATTCTGAGAGGCTGAAACCCTGATGCTTCCTTTGGCAGTACAGCTCAAGAGAAAGGCCTACAGAGGTTTTTGGCTATTTAGAGGACAGGGAGTGTGTCTGTATTTCATTCCTGTAGTGCAGCTCAGTTTCTCTCTAGAAATCCCTGAAGAAAATGTGAATTGATGCTTTCATGCCTGCTTGGTTTTGTTCCAGTACTGCTAATACAACCTAGATTCTCTCAAAATAGGAATTATACAATAGTAGTTTATCACTTTCACAAGTTTCAGCTACCAGAAATTGTTTATCACTGATTACTCTTGTTGTGCAATCTGTGTACCAGATCAAAACTTCCAGCCAAAATTGTCTAGAAACCAGGGATTCAGAGGAAGGGCAAAAAATCCATTTTTTGCATGACACCTTGTTCTTGCTCTGTCTTGCAGAGCTTTTAATAATTTTTTCTAAAACCCTCCAGTCTTCCAGGTGAGTTCATTTGGTAGGAAACAGTTATACCCTGGAGTAAGAAATATTTTCTCAGATCTAATTCCAGTGTCCTTGAGTGGATGGGAGATTTAGGAAACTCTTGAGCCAGAGTCCTGAACTGGACCCTGGCTTGCTCCAATCTTTCATGCCTGACCTTGCATCCTTGTGGCTTGAATTCCAACCTGATTTTCCTGTTATGACAATTGAATGTATTAATGGCACTTGAAATACCCCCAGGACATGAGGAAAACTTAGAGCATCTCCATGAATAGCAACAACTTGCCTGGCCAGCAGCAACTGGGAATTTCACTTGTGGTAGGAAGTCCTGATCTCATTGTACTTTTGGCTAACACTGAGAGCTCTATCCATTCTTTTTGAAGCAGTCTGCTTTAATTTCCCTTATTTCCCTGAATACTCTGTGTAGCAATGATTTCTGAAATGATTGTCCCAAGTTTGAGAGAATAAGAGCCTTGACTATAAAAAACAACCTCCCCAATGAGCAGATGGTGCTTTCTCTCCAGCACTGGGATAGATCTGTGTCCTTTCCTATATCCTGTTGCTGAACTTTAGGGATTCACACAGCAGGATGTAACTTTGAAATGTATTTCAGAGATAAGATTTGTGAACCTGGCTCTCTAACAGAATATTTTGCACCAGGGTGATACATAGAAGTGGGCAAATGTACCTGTTATGGGGAAATATGTCTTGTAATGCCAGGTAATTGAAACACAGCAAAACTGTCATTTATAAGTAAAACTTTTAATCTGAAAATGGAAAAGTTTAGATTTGAGAAAATGGCAAACCTGCAGGGTTTTTTTTTTTTTAGCATCTTGCAGTAATCAGAAAAGGTAATTTATAAGATCAAGTGAAAAAATGTCTTTTGTCTCATGGGACAACATGTACCTGATCATTTTTAGATGGTAAAACGTAAAAGATGAGCAATGATTGAAACTGTCAGGTGAATTTTCCTAAGGAAAATTTAGGGGAGTTCAATGGTAATTGAATAGGGTGAAGTGTGTTGGTTTTCTGACGATCATTATCAAAGAGCTGGTCAAATCTCTAACCAGATTAAAAGATCTTTGGTCAGTCAGCATTGGCTAGGGGGCTTTAACAGTGCTCTCTTTATGCACTAAGCATGTGGGGCTTTTGGCACCGGGAAGTGGAGTCGGGTTTTTTTTCCTCCTAGTGTTTGGATTTAGCTCTGATTACTGAGGCTGATTCTTCTTTTATGTAAGAGACAAAAGCAGCCAAGGACTCCATCCCTTAAAGCCAAACTGTATAGGAATGACTGGTGATTCTGTGCTGGAAATCAGCAATGGCCTACTGCTTGCTTTAGAACAAAAAAAAAATATCCTGATAACATCATTGATGGAAGGCTACCCCATCTGCATCTTTAAAATTCACAAGAAGAACAAAGGCAGACTTAACTGCTGAATTAATCAACACAGGCTGAACTTCTCTCCAGCAAACAGCTTGTCCTGAAAAGAAAAAAAGGAGAGAAAAAATTAAAAAAAAAAAGAGAAAGGACAAAAAGAAAAGAAAATAAGAAGGCAGCTAAGGATGATGTATGACAGGAGTGTAAAATGGAAGTTACAGAAACCAACAGACCCTTAGCAACCTTTATACAATTCTGGTGCAAGAAAACAGATAAGATTAAATCCAATCCCTCAGCTTCATGAAAAAGAGTTGAGCAATCTGCTGTGGGCTATTCCGACATCAGAAGGATGTGTGACGGTCTGTGACAAGCTTGAATATCTTTCAATGATCATTTCCAAGTGCCTTTTTGGCTCCTAATTCCTTTAGGCTTCTAATTTGTCTGTTACTTTGACTCAGCCTGAGGGCTAATTATGTACTTGAAGAATCCATTAGAAAACAAACGGCACAGAAAGGCAGCCCAGCAAGATGTGTTGAACGAATGCTGAAGGCAGAAATAACAAGTGTCCTCACAAAATCTGGGGAGGAGAAGGTGATGGCAAGTAGCCCCTGCAGCAACAGCCTGCTTCAGCCTGGGCCAGCTGCTGCCCTTCCTCCTCCCACTCCCCTCGGGAGCCTGAGCCCTGAAAGTGCTGGTGCTGGTTTTCACTGCTGGAGGCTTCTGGAGGTTTGTTCAGCATGAACTCT
Source organism: Euphonia xanthogaster (assembly GCA_034509185.1). Classification (NCBI taxonomy): domain Eukaryota; kingdom Metazoa; phylum Chordata; class Aves; order Passeriformes; family Fringillidae; genus Euphonia; species Euphonia xanthogaster. Next base: position 80,239,089 of record JAYDZK010000001.1, read on the forward strand.
TCCTCTCAGCTGTTCCAAGTCTCTCAAGGAAGTGTGATCAAGGACAAGTCAGGGTGAGTGATAGGGTTCCTAATTCAGATCATGTTCTGTAGTAGAGGTTGTATTAACAGGTTAGTGCATATAAACTGTGTGATCTGAGCTAGGTTTCCCTGTCCTTTAAAGCACATAGATAATGTTAAAAATGGAGCATATTTAAGTGAAGTTAATAATTTTGGGCCAGATTCTCAATGAGAGCCTCACAGCTCTGTCTCCCTGTGGAGATGCTGAGCTATCAGAGCTGAGAGATACACCCAGGAGGGACAGCAGTTTGTTTTGTGTACTGTCTCACACTTCTGGTAGAGCTGGGATTGTCATATTGCCTGGGGGAATTAGGCAACTTTGTTAGCTCCCTAATTTTTTTTTGGTTTTGAAAATACCAGATTAATTAACTAGTAATCAGTGTGTTTTCTCCTAATGTGTACGGCATGCAGTTTTTTTTTCCCATGCTGCCCAGGTGATTCTCCAGGGTATGGGAATGCCAGAGGATCATGGATCTGCTCCTGCTCCTTCCCTTTCCAAAGCCTGTCACATCCATGGTGCTGTGCAAACGATGACTTTTTCTCTCTACAGCAGTTCCAAAGCAAAAATGAAAAATGGCTCTTTCCCAAGGGCTGGGGAGAAGTTAATAGCTTTGAACCAAATGGAAAAGGTTGTTGTCTGTCTTAGTTTGTGCTGAGTATACCTCTAAAAAGAGACAGGAACAGACCCATTTTGAAAACATCACAAGGCAAAAATCAACTTTCTATTAATCAAATTCTTGGGCAGAAACCTGTTGTCAGCATGGTTTTCATTGCTGCTCTTATTAACACGGGGTTTTGTCTCTAGCTCTGCTGTGCCCCTGCCCTTTGGGACTGGAGTTCTGGCCCACCTAAGGCAATTCAAAGCTGCTTTGCAGTCTCAGTCCTTCACTGAGAACCCACAAGGGTTTGTCTGTGCCTTCACCAGTGCAGGAGGCTAGGAAAAGCTGCCTTATTTATTTTCCCACCACAGCCTGCAATTAAAAGATATTTAGGCTCTTTGTCACTAGCAAAGGTGTCCTGCTGTTCTTCATGTCATTATTCCAGCTGCAGCTTCATAAACTGATGTTCTGGCTTAGAAAAAGAATTTATGTGGAGTCAGATATCTGAGATTAAAGCTAAAATGCTGTTTGACTGCTTTTGTGTGGTGTCAGGAATATAGATCAGCTGAAACACTCCATGTATCTGTCTAATCATATACCTACTTCTTGAATCAATAAAGTTAAGCACATGGACATCTATTTGAAATACAAATCCAGACAAAGGACACTTGCTTTCTTTAATCTTGGACCAATACTTGGCTATTTCATTAATATACTATCTCTGAAAGGTAACTGGGCTTGTCAGAGTTGAAATAAGATTAAATGAATCAGCTATTGTAGTTCATCTGTTAAATCACAGCACTTTGCTCTCAGTTTGTAAAATACTCTCCAGACTAATGAAGTAGGGTCAATCACATGCATTTTTGCTGGAACCAAATTGCCATTAATTGTGTCATCAATTGTATGGCTAGGTCAATAAATGTTGCCACTGCACACTGAGTGCTGCAGTGCCAGAAGATGAGCTCTTTTCTCATAGTGTGGTGCAGATTCAGACTCTGCATAGATCAGTGTCTGATTTCTGCAGTGTAGGGGCTCCCAACAAAGTCGTGGTTTCCTGCAGGAACATCCCTGGCTGTGTCACCTGCAAGCATCCTGTGGCTGAATGGCTGACTTAGCCATGGGCAGCTGGTATTTGGCACTGCCTTGGTTTGGAAAGGCAGGTGTCTGCTAAGGAAGGCTGGAGCCTCCCCTGAAATGGAAAATGTAAATCCCCTCCCTCCGAATTGCTATAAATTTTAAATTTAAGGGGCTCTCAGGCAAAAATATGGGAGCAGGAATAACAGTTCTTTATTAGGGAAGAAAATAAGATAAAATAAACAATGCAGTAAACTAAACCAACACTGACAGAGTCAGAACACAACCTGACACCCTGTTGGTCAGGGTGTTGGTAGCAGTCCAATTGGAATTGTGGCTGCAGTCCTGGAGTGTCAGGTGTGGCTCTGGTGGAGCAGGGATCCTGTAGAAAGGTGCAGTCTTCCTCTGAAGATCCAGTGGAAGAGGCAGCTGTTCCTGTGGGAAAATCCAGTGGAGAAAAGCTGTGCTGGTGCTCCAGAACCTCAAGATTATATCTGGGTAGGAATGCTTGGCTCCTCCCTCTGGGCAGAGCATCTTACGATGGGATGCTGTAGTTCTTATCAGCCATGCAGTGACATTCAACAGCCTGTTATCAGCAGATGTCTCCCTGGAGGGAGGGGTGGTTGTGGAAGAGATAAGGAAAACTGCCCACTTACCAGAAGACAGCTGCCATACAGATGGCAAATAGAATACAATTTACTTGGCAATGCAGGAAACCCAGCAACAACTAATAAAGAATTTAGGACACCCCTAAGACTTATTATACACTCAAGGAGTAACACTGGTTTATTACCAAGAAGCAAATATGTCTCGTTCTAATTAGGTATGTAACAATGTAGTAAATTCTAACTTGGGCAGGGGTCCTCTGTAAGCATGAGTTCTCAGATTATCGGGTTCTAGTCTACTGAACACATTTTCACTACTGCTCAGTAGGAGCTTAGCAGCAAAAACAAGAGAGTAAAGAAGGCTCATCAAGGTAACATGATAATACAATAAAATTTGTGCAAAAATTCTCTTCATTTTAAATCAAACTTTTTTTTTTAATTTTTTCTTTTTTTTTAATGAAAGGTGGAAAAGCTATGGGAGGCTGGGAAGGAGGAATCCGTGTCCCAGGGATATTTAGATGGCCAGGAGTGTTACCTGCAGGCACAGTTATTGATGAACCTACAAGCCTTATGGATATTTATCCTACAGTAGTTCACCTGGCTGGAGGGGAAGTTCCTCAGGACAGGTACAAGCAAAAGCATCTTTATTCCTCCTTCTTTCCCAAAACAACGGAAAATCTAGCTTGGAAACACATTCTAAGAGTTTGATGTTTTCTTTTTCAGTCCTGTTGCTTTTTCAGACACATCAATGTCTACGAGTTCAGTCACCTCTTCTCTGCCTTTGAGATTCAGCCCCTACCTGCCATCCTCTGCAATCCCCTTTCCTGTCCAGAGCTGCCAGTTCCAGCGAGAGCTGTGCAGAGGAAGCACAGTCCTGTGCAGCTCACCTCAGCCCTGTGGTGTGTTTCTCGTGCCAGGGTGATGGACGGCCGGGACCTGCTGCCTTTACTGCGAGGAGCGGTGGCACACTCGGAGCACGAGTTCCTGTTCCACTACTGCGGCGCGCACTTACACGCCGTGCGCTGGCACCAGAAGGACAGTGAGTACACAGCTCTGTCACAGACTTATTTGAGGAAAATCCTTTTGATAGGATTTTTCTCCTGAGAAGCTGAGAGGCCTCAGAAACGAAATGTAAACAATAATTATCTGCTGCTGTGGAATGCAGTAGGTGCATCTTTGATTGGTCTCATGTGGTTGTTTTTAATTAATGGCCAATCACAATCCCGCTGTCTCGGACTCTCTGGTCAGTCACAAGATTATTTTATCATTCCATTCCTTTCCTTGCTAGCCTTCTGATTAAATATTTTCTTCTATTCTTTTAGTATAGTTTTAATATATAATTTTCTTTTAATATAATATATACCATAAAATAATAAATTAGCCTTCTGAAACATGGAGTCAAGATTCTCATCTCTTCCCTCATCCTGGAATCCCTGCTAACACAGCTTCTCCCAAAGAATAATGTTCACTCTACAGGAAGGCACATTGTTCTAACACATTATTGTTCTGGGATTCTGTCTTCCCAAGTACTTTGGGTGTAACGTGGCAAAGAACTTACTGGCATTGCCTGTGTTGTACAGCACCAGGAGAAATTACTGCATTAGCTAGTAAGTGTAGAGCTGAAGTGCATCCAGGAATGAAATCTAGAAAAACATTTGCTCTTCCTTGTGATAACTGGCATTTTTATAACCAGCCCTCTGTGATTCTTTCTTTCCTGCCAGCTGGAGCTGTTTGGAAGGCTCATTACATGACTCCCATTTTCAGTCCTCCTGGAGCTGGGGCTTGTTATGACAGAGGATTTTGCCAATGCTTTGGGGAAGGAGTGACCCATCATGAGCCTCCGTTGCTGTTTGAGCTCTCACAAGACCCTTCTGAAGCCAAACCTCTCTCGGCTGACACGGAGCCCCTCTTTGACACTGTCATAAGCAAGATTGGCAGAGCCGTAGAGGAGCATCGCAGGACCCTGACTCCAGTGCCAGAGCAGCTCTCTGTGTCCAACGTGGTGTGGAAGCCATGGCTGCAGCCGTGCTGTGGGACGTTCCCATTCTGTTGGTGTGATAAGGAAGGTGATAATAAACTTGCTGACCTATAAAGGAGAGAACCTGATACTTTCTCAAAAATGAATTTAGATTAAGACAGTTTCCATTGGGAGTGTTGACCCATGGGTCATTTGTTTTACAAAGTCTAAAGCCTTTATCAAATAATTGTTCCAGTGAATGGCATAGTATTTAGTAGAGGTAGCTTTGAGCTGGACACTCTCGGAGAGGGATCAAGAGAGATGATCCAAAGACCTGTTTTAACTAGCATCTGCTGACAAGTGAATGGTTCAAATGCACTGAAGCAGGCCAAGATTAGAGCTGTACAAGTTGTGATTCTGAATGTATATTCAGAAGCTTTCCTTTGGGTTTTTGCACTGAAATTCCAAGTGATTCCTGGACTGAGGTCTCCCTTAATTTTGTTGTCCTTATCCCCCCTTTGTTATCCTGGCAATGCATAAGGTGACCCTATAATAAATTTTTGCAGACTACTGCTTCCAAAATCATTAGAAAATAGTCTTGCCTGCAGTTCCTCAAAAAATCATTCTTAGGAGAGGCTTTCTTCTGCCCTTGTAGTTAGTGACACCAGCAGCAGTGATGATGACAGCTGATTGTCCTGGGCAAGGTGTAGAGCTTGGAAACGTGACAACCTGGGCAGTGGCTGTCTGAGCTCTCTGAGAAGGGTGGAACTCCTCTGGTTGGAGTCAGCATCTTTTCATGGAGAGGAAATAAAGGAAAGGATTGTCCTTTTCCAAAGGTCCCTTTGCCTCCAGCTCCCTAATCAGCACTGGCAAGGGCCTTTTGACATTGATGGCCACAGCAGCGCCACACCAGTTCAGTGATTCAGGCACAGGACTGCACAAGATACCCTGCTGCCCAGATCTCAGTCATAAGTGTTTCCTGCTGACAAGTAGTATGTTCAGAAAGATGGCAAACAGTAATTATGAAAACAAGCAATAATTTGCTATGGAAAAAAAAGAAATGGAGAATTAAGGGTTTTTTTTTGCTTCACAAGTTACATTTTCCCTCCAAAGAGCTAGAATTACTTAGGTCTATCTCTTTGCTTTTGTGCTTTTTTTTTGCTCCAGTTCTTTCCTTCTTTGTGCTTAAATAGTTGTCCCTAATTCAGTGGCCTTGCAGGTAATGCTTTTCTTTGTAGGGCTGTAAATATATCTGTTCACATAGACATTTTTACACTGGTACATCAGATTAGTTGCACATCTGAGAACATAATTTGACCATTTGTTTTACCTCACTGTTTTTAATTATTCTTTAACTTCTGTGCTAAGACCAATTTATCTTATTCTTCTTACTTGGTAAACATTTGGTTTATTTTGGTTTTATTTCCTCTCTTGTTTCCCACAATTCAGTCACCAGGAAAGCTGAAGGTAAACAAAGCCCTGCATGTTAAAAGCAAAATTTCATTTTATGCTGTGACCTCAAGCATTTCACATGTTATAATTCAACCAGATGCTCCATCAGTGCTATTGATGAGAAAAGTGCTTAGTCTTACTGTGAAAAATTCAAGATATTCACTAAATCCATGCAGTAATCCATTTCACTAAATCATTTTCACATGTTCTGATTGCTGCTACTTCCTCTATTGTTAGAAATGGGTTTTTTTCTCATTTGAGTGTATTCTGTTTAACTGGTTCTTTCTTGGAGAGATTTAAAGGTCTTTTCATAATCAAAATGAAGTGTTTTCTTTAGCTGAAATTACTGTAATTAGACTGGAATTTTTCAATTTTCTCAGTCATTTCCCAAGATATCACTTCCATTCTCAAACCAGTTTAGTATGTGGGATTTTATGTCCTCTCAATTCTTCAACACCTTTAGGAATGTACAGGTGTAATATCTGGGAATATGAGCAAACCAGTTTTTCTTGTGCTGAAATAATTCATAGCACTGTAGGATATGTATATCCATTAGGACCAGGGGACACTGGAAAACATCTGAGCTAGGATTTGTCCTGGACACTGGTGCCAGCACATGAAAGCACAGTGATCATCCCCTACTGATCTCCAGAGTGCCATGGGATCAACAACCATTCAGGGCAGAAAGGACATTACACTTGGAGTGATGTCAGGCAATAATAAAGGCTGCCTTGACAATAACATACTTGGAAACACTCTAACTAGCAAATACTAATTAGCTTGCTTGTATTCTTGCTCACATTTCTTTTTCTGTTTCCTATAAGACTCATGGGCTACTATTTCAGTGCAAATAATTTGGTAAGATTGACTTTTTCTGCTTAGTCACAACACAGTTTTCATCTCATTGATTAGTCACAACACAGTTTTCATCTCATTGATCTATGCTGGTCATAGCCTAAGATGACGTTGATAATGTTCAGCAGGATTTCAAGAGTGTCTTAAAAAACTCTTAAGATCTAAATTTGGATACTGAAAATGTTTTCAAACACAGTAAAAAACAATATTTGAGCATGAAAATCAAGCTGTTAAAAACATAATTATCTCCTTTCATGTGAAAATTGGACATAAAATATTTGTCTGTTTTACTAAAAGGAGATCTGTGAAGAACAAGAAAAAAAATCATTCTATAAGTAGTATTGTAGTATTTGATCTTTTATGGTTTGCTCGTTTGTTTGTTTTTACATAGGAATAAGAGCAATATTTTTAAGCTGGTTTTGAACTCTCCTGGACACACATTGGTCAAGTGCTTCAGCTTGACTTCAGGACTTAATCATCAAAAAGATCACAGTTTTCAGTATTTCAAGCTAAGCCTCTGTGGACACCATGATAGAATATTCTGATAATTTGTCAGGCTTAATTAATAGTTTTGTCCCTGGACATGCAAGCTGGTATCAGTGATGTCTACACTTGACCACCATCTCAAACAAGACTGTCTGATGTTAAATAGCATTGCAGGTGCAAACCAAAATATTTGTAATCAATGGCAGTACCTGGAAATACCAAAATCAGGATTATAAATTTAAAAACTCACACCGCATCTGTCAGTACCATGAAACTAAAGGGACACAACATTGCCTCATAATTTCCACTACATGTCATAACATCACATATGTTCTACAAATAAGCATTTTTATCCTATCTAAAAGAAGCAATTACTGTAAATTACTAGTAATATATAAAGAACAAGCTCTTACTTGTCCTGCCTTTCAGGATTTCACTTCAGTTTGCATTGTTTTGTCGCTGGGGCTTCACAGTTTTTTTCTCGCACACTTTAGCATCCTTCACAGTTTGCTGATAGTTTTTGTTATAAAGGAATTTACTAATCTCAGCAATACTTGGGATACTTGCAAAATTAGAACATGAGCCAATTACAGAGTTGACTTTCTACTATTAAGCAGTTCCTTTATTTCTTACTAGTCACTGTTACAATTAATGAATTATTTTTAACGCAAATTTGCAAGAATTTTTAAAATAGACATTTAATCTATATAAAAGAAGTTGAGAAGTCAAGAAAAACTGTTAACAACCTGGAGATGATACATAAGTTGATTTATTTCACCCTTTTTCATTCTTTCTCTGGAGGCCAAACTAAAGATGCTGGGAACAAAGAGTGCTTTAAAAGCATCACATGACCTTACTATGCCTCTGATTATGGTAGATGGTCAGAGACACAAGGCGGAGGAGCCTTTCTAGCAGGACAGGGTGAATTTCCACAGATGTGAAAGTTGGAAATGGTGTTATCAGATCTGCCCTGGAGAAAAAGGGCCAAACCCAAACCTCTACTTTCTTCACCGAGTCTTTGCAGAGTGGATCCTTCCCTCGAGTCTTGGTTTGTAGTCCAGGAATTTTCTGCTGCCTCCTGAATTGTACCGTTCCTACCTAGTTTTTCCAAGTCCCTCAAAAAAAAAAAAAAAAAAAAAAAAAAAAGAAAAAGAAAAAGAAAAAAAATATCTTCTTATTTCTGAAGCTCTCCTTTAATATGTTCTCCCTACTGCAGGCAAGCATCCTACTCTCAGCAGTGGATCTTGAACCTCATTCCTTGCACTCTCATTTTTTGCCCCTTTTCCCAGCTACCAATTACTTTTTTGGGCAGAAGTTTTTAGCAAAAATATTGCAGTAACTACTGTTATATGCTGATACTATTTAAGACCCTAATGCTCCCCTTGATTTCTGTACACCACACCCACCAACGATGGTGTGAATAGCATTGTAATTATCAAGGGTAAATTAGTTAGTACTAAACTAACTAGTAAACTAGTTAGTAAATTCTGTTTTCTCCTTCTTGCCGTAGTGTTTTTTATTAATATTTATTTTGGCCTTTGAGCAAGAATGTGTCTACACCAAGAATCTCTCTCCTGTTTTCTGCCTTTCTTTGAATAAAGCCCTTATTCAGTGTATTACAGCATAACACCTTTATACCGTATTCTTAAACCAGTATAAGCACACACGGCCAGGAAAAAGAGGAGTCCAGTACCCCCGTGGGACTGAGAAGATGCATGGCAAGCCAGCCTGTGCAGCAGCACGTGTATTAGTGCTGGCACAGGAGAGAGCTCACGAAGAGAGGAACTATAATAACATCAGAGGGAATTAGCCAGGCTCCCAGGACTGGCGCGCGCACACCAACCTGACAATACAATCACGGATTTTCTTTGATCCAGAGGGAGCTGGTTGGCTCATTCTGCATAAGTCTGGACTCTTCCACTTCCATCCACAGGGTGGTTCTCCACACGGCGTGCTGTGGCTGACAGTCTCACTGCCTGAGATTTAAGAGCCTTCCTTCAGTTGCTGCTCAAGCTCTTGTTTGCCTCGGCATTTACAGCAGCTGCATGTCCAGCATCTGCTCTAGAACAATTCTTCCTTACTCAACACGTGTTACCAGGGGAAGGCAGGGAAGCCCTCCCCTGCAGCAGACAGGATGAAGTAAACGTCTTTGCCCACTTTTTTAAACGAGACTGACATCTGCCAATTATTCTGATACCATGATACTGTGATTTTGATAATCCCTCCTTGGAAGCAAAGATCAGAAAGCCTGAGGTGAAGAGGGAAATGACAACAAAGCTCCTGCAGTGAGTGAGCATGGAGTAAGTAAAAGACTGGGAGGTTGTTTGAATCTTGGGATGTTTGGGTTTCTTTTTTTTTTTTTCTTTCTCTTTTTGGTTGGGTTGTTTTGTACTGTTAAAAAAATCCCAAACCAAAAAATACCTCCTCCCCCCAAAACCCCCACCCTTGCCTATGTTTTTGGAGACAGCTTCTTTTTTTCCTTCTTTCAACAGAGCTGAGCCATCTTTGGCAAAAATGGGAATTTGCCATCAATTGCTGCCAAGTCCTGGGACCCTGGGGCTCGGGGTGGGAGTGGCCACTAAAGTTTTCCAAGGCAAATTCCAGTGCACTTCCCATGGGACACTGCTGGAAAGTTGAGCTGTAACAGCAAACTCTGCCCTGCAGAGCTGTTTCTGGGGGGTGGTGCCCAGCCTCTTAGTGCCGTCCTCCTCTGCCAAGCTCTCAGCCTCCACCTGCCGGTGGAGCTGGTCCCAGCAGGTCAAAAAAAGTGAAAAAAGTGTGTGATCAGAGTTGCAGCAGTGTGTGTTAGGGAGAATCAGCACAGCACAATAATTAACAAGCTGTGCTTTTCTTCACTTCTGTTTCTAACCAAACTCCAGTTTTTGGAGGTTATTATCGTTATTATTAGTAGTAATAGTAGTATTATTAGTATTATTATTATTATTTCATAGGGATAGACACAAAGCATGATTTACCTCTGGTTTGCTTCCCTGGGTTCTTCACTCTTCCTCTAGCAGCCATGCCCCTAGTTGCTGCTCTTTTAATCTTATTCTTCTGCCCTCTTTCTTTGTCTGATTTTCCAGTTGTGTGTTGCTCTTGTCCTGGCTGGAAGGAAAGTTCTGTGTTCCTGGGTGAATACTCTGAAGCCAAAAGGCACAATTAGATAATTTAGACCAGGGACTGCTAATCATAATGTGAAAATGCTCAAAGCAATTTGCAACCTAGGGCCAGACCATCCCTCACTGCTGTTGATCTGAAGGCAGGGTGCTGCCATAATAAATTTAAAAATTTGGGTAACTTGCCACAAGAGTATTACTAACTGAAAATACACAAAGCTAAGTGGTAATATAATCAATATAAGAGAGCAAGGATTGATATTTTCCAAGCCACTAAAACCGTATCACCCCTAGTCAGCACTACTGAAGCTGGTTCCCTAAGGGTGCAGAAGGGAAAAGGGGGAAAAAAAAAAGAGAGGCTACTGATGATCTCCTGCTTTTGGCATCCTTGCAAGGGCATCCCTTGTATTTTGGTTGATGAGCAGCACCTGTTTCTGGCTCACCAGCTGCAAGCACTGAAAAACTGGCTGTGCTCACGCCAGCTGGGAGTTTTTAATTTCTTCTTTCTGTCTTTCCCCACTTGTTACCTCTCCTCTTCTGAACATCTGTATACCTAGAAGTTATGGAAGAAAGGGGGTCAACAGGGTGGAATGATATGTGGTATATGAATGTGATTCCTTCAGAGCCATAATGTAACATGAAGTTAACATTTGTACTTACATTTTAATATACTGTTTACTAAGATGAAGCTGTTCTGTAGCATGATTTTGTATAAGGTGGAAAGCAAGCATCTATTTTCAGCCAACAGCTAAGCAGAGAGAGGCTCCGAGAGAGACTTTTGTGCATCATCAGTAAGTATTTCTATGTATGTAATAATTGTAATTATCTTTTTAAATGTTTAAATAAATGTTAAAGAATTTGGAGTTTTGCTCTGTTTTTTTCAGCAGTGTGCAAATTATTTCTTCTACCATCTGAAGTCAGACAAAGAAAACTAGAAGGCAAATTCTTTTCCTGTGTGTAAATACAGTCTTTTAGCTTAATTAACAAGGATTTATTCCTATTTTTCTGCTGAAGTTGGATCTCTCTTAGCATTTTTAAGAATGAGACATTCCTTCCACTCTGGTGGATTCCCAGTGAGTGGTGGCAGTGCCAGGCTTTTGGGGATGACAGTGAAATATGGGATATGCCTGGCTTCAATAAATATTCTGCCAACGAGGAGATATTTTTAAAGTGGAGGTTTGTATTTTTTTATTCTCTGTAAGTTTATCTCTTTTTTTTTTTTTCCCTTAAATTCAACACATCAAGAATGATTAATTCTAATCAAGGAATACATTTAACAAGTGAAATAGAGGATGGGGGAGCTACCCAATGCTAAGCTACTGTTGGGGAAGAAGGGACTATTTTTCTAGCAGTTTCAGGCTTGAAGATTTCTGTAAAGCAAAGCTGAAAAAAAAAGCCCAAACCAGAGCCTAGACAAGGCTGCTGGCTAAAGAAAGGTGTCACCAGTCCATGTTGAGTTAGGTCCATCTGCTTCGGCCCGGTAATAAACTGAGCAAAACTTTTTTGGCTAAATCTCTTCAAGTGACTGTTGAAGCTGCAGACTTTGTGGCATTACTGGCAAATGGAATGAATTTTGTTGGAAGTTGATTCATTCATGGTTGACAAGTTTGGAGAAAGAAATGGTAGAGCAGTCATAAGTAGTAACAGCTGCTGAAAAGAATAAGTTTTGGATAAGGTTTGCAGATAGTCAAAATTGTTTAAAGCCAGTGTGTCCACACAAAATTTGCTGGCCAGTTTCCGCTGTCTGGGCCTCTGTGGGATTTGGTCTCATTATTAGGGTCCTCTGATCTCTTATGTGGAGGGACCAGATTTAATAACTGATGCTCTGCATTTCTGGTTGTACCCTTAAAATACTTTCCTGGACAGCCTGTTTCAATGCTGTAGAGCCCTTTGTCTGAAATTTTTTTTCCTAATATCCTGTCTAAACCTCCACTGGCACAACTTGAAGTCATTGCCCCTTGTGCTGTCATTTGTTATTTGGGAAAAGAGACTGACTACTCTTTCACTTCAACCTCCTTTTAGGTAGCTGTAGAGGGTAACGAGGTCCTCCATGTAAAAAGTTAAAGAATTTATTTAATTCCTCTTTTACCTCTGAAATCAGGCTGGTGATTGTGCCCAATCTGTTGCTTTCTATAAGCTTAATTTATTTTCAGGATTGCATTGTTACATTGCAATGCTATTGCTGCCATTCTCTTCAGGTTAGCAAGTTTCTGGCTCCTTCCTGAATGCATTTGTTTGTACTTGGACAAATTAAAATTGTGTTGTTTGAATTGACCCTCCTGGGTTTTTTTTCCCCAGGAACCCTGGACTCAAATGAATCAGTTTTTCCTGATTTGCTTTAAGTTTTTATTTTTCCTTTCTTTACCATCATTTAGGAAATTAAACTGCATTAAAAATTATACCATTATTTCCCCCCACCATTTTTTTTGATCATACCCTGACTGTGAGTGCCACAGAACTAAAATAAGGCTCTTGCACAGTTACAGCTTCCCTGTGAAATCTTGAAGGAGTAAATTTCTTGAATAGAAGGGTGCTATAATTTATAATGCTGTCATTCTCTAGATGCACATTGAACACAGCAGTGTCAACTTAGAACATAATTATAAGGAGAGCATAAGCACAATTTTTACAGTTTAGTAGGGTTTCTTCAACATCTGATTGCATGTGCCAATGGCTTCTGATCTGTGCTCCACATCATTGTTAATAAACCTCTGGGAGCCATTGTTAATAAGGCTCTCAGTTATTGTGTAAGTCCATATTGAGTCTTGTAAGCAGAAGTTACATAATAGTTGCCTGTATTTCTCTGATATTTTGCACTTCTCTGATTCATTAAGCAGATGTTGTACAATCCCCCAGTAATACTAGCTGCCATTTTTTTTTTCTTTGAAAGTTTCATGTTGTTAAGCAATGAGATCTGTTTCTTGAGTGGAAGTCTCTGGCTGTGCCTCTATCATAATTTCCAGAAATATCATTCTAGGGAATTTTGAAAAGGTTTACAAGTGTATGCATCATATGTATGTTTTATACTCTTTCTTTCCCTGTTGCTTTCAAAGTTTACTGGCGTTTAGTAACTGAACATACAGTCTTTCTCCATGGATTGCTGAAAAATAATCACTTGGAGCTCTAAGCATGGTTATTTTATAGTGCACAATACTGCTACGTAACAACTTAGAATATGGACTTGAAACAGTAAGCAGTATGTTACCTGAGGTGGAATTTGTCCTTGACCCTATCTTAATCCACAAGCAGGATCACCACAGGGATCAGCAAATATGCAGTACTTAATACCATGAGAAAATAAGGTGCTGGGATGCAGCTGAAAACATAGGTAAAAGCAGATTTCATAATTTGCGCCTTTTTTTCTTTTAAATATGAGACAGACAGAGGTGGAGAGTGTTCCTCTTGTCCCCATCTTGGAGGGAAGAATGCCTGAGTGACTCAAAGGGGCTGTCATAGACTGCTTATTTCCAAGGTCCTTTTAGAGACCTTCCCCCTGCAACTCTACCAAAATGTATCAGTGCTCTGAAAGGATTCACTGTGCCACTGTAATTCCCTGCTACTCCTAAGTGATACAAGACTGGCAGATAGATTTTTTTTCCCCCAGTGTCTGAGATAGAAGCGATCTTATGGAATTTTACGTGTGTCGTATCAGTATTTATGTTCACTGAGAAAGCTTGTCAAAGGGAGAAGGAGCTAAATGAATGCTAGTGTTTGATTTTAGTGCTTAAGCATGTGTAAAAAGCCAGGAAAGAAACAGCAGTGTAAAACACACAGTGACTCAAACGTTTTTCCTGGCAGAGAATTTGTTGCCTGTTTACAGCAGGGGGTAAAGAGCAGCGTTCTGTGCTCAGGTGCAGTGAAAAATTGGTTAGTTGAAGAGGAGGAAATACTGCTTGGCTTAAGCTGCAGAAATAAAAATCATCTCCTTTCTGCTTTGGTGTTACTTATTTACTTTACTCTTTTTTTTGTTAGAAAAAGTGTTTAAAATTTACTTCTGTGGAAGGCAATAAGTAATCATGGCTGTTAACTCTGTGTTAGGTTAGTAACCTAGTGGTGAGAAACAGAATGTGAGGTTTTTGCTTCCAGATAGAGTTTTGCTAGCAGGGAAAAATGTGAAGGTGTGGGATTTATTTCTTTTTTTTTGGAGGGGGGGATGGTGGTGGAGGTGGCAGGGGCAATGCAGTTTGTTTCAGTTTGCATTTTTAAGTCATGCCAGCAGCAGTATGGGCCCATCTTCAGTAGTGAACACATGGTGAGAAAGATGTAAATAGTCAAAGAAAAGTTTAGTCATAATTTGGATGAAAGCCAGTGAAAGTTAATACTTGTATTATAGGCAGTTTTCAAAGATCTGCCATTCCCAAAGCATGATGTAATTTTTGAGAAATATTATTTTTTCAAGTTTGCACCAGAAGCATCACAAGCTGTTAAGCAGTCATACAAAATAAGTATTACAGTCAAATAGATGTGAATAAGAGTAGCCAAATGTCACAACATAAAAATAACTGTGCATAGTCATAAGTGCAAGGAGGTAAAAAAATAAAAAATTGTCTCCATCCCTGGTTATCCCTGCCACTTGATTATATGAATCTGATAGTTTTAGCTGCTTCATCTTTCCATCTCACCAACTCCTACTCTCTTCTCTAGAACACAGTCTTAAATTGTATTAAAGTAGCACAGAGAGCCAAAATGTCAGCAAATAAATACGGCTACTCCAAGTAATTGCTCGAGAGCTTCTGAATTGTAAAATGTATCACAGCAGAGCTAAGATCTGAAAGAAGGGGATGGATAGTAAACACTAGAAATAAACACATCTTCAGCACAGGTATGCCTGCCTTTCTAGTAAACGCAATGAAAACAGAAAAAACAACATCACAGAAGAAAAGGAGGACAAGCTAGTCATTTTATCTCATCTGGAAGGCTGGAAAAGCTGTGTGGGAGAAACAAAACCATTTGTAGCATATTTTGTTATTACATCATCTCTTCTGAAGCACTGAAATAGAGCAGTGACAGACTTTATACAAATATTCTCAGAATTAACCAGATAGGAAATGGAGAAGAGGCAGTAGCCATGCTGTGCTAGTATTTGAACAATAAGGACTTTGTACTTTGCCTGGAATTCATGTAAAACCTGCATAGCTGTTCCCATTTGATGGCTGTTCCAGTTTACTGGCTGTTGCTGGCAGGGATCCCAGTGTGTCCATGCTGGAGAGAGGGGGAAGGGAGAGCAAGAAGAACGAGAGCCAGCTCCTCCCCACTTTCACCCGCACGCCTTTTAGAGAATCAGGACTGCTCAGCACATCCAGGAGCAAGAGGGATTTTGGAACAAGAATAACTGACAAGAGGGTTTGTTTTCCACATTGTTAAAAGGGGCTGGCCTTTTTTATTAGTCCTGATGATCATTTTATTGTAGCTTACTGGCTTACAGAGGGAATTACTGTCTGATGTATTATTGGATTTCTGTAAGAGATTGCTGATTTTTAGAGGCTGCTGTTACATTTATAAATCATGTTGGGTTTTCTCATTTAATAGCTAAGGAAACTGGACAAGCCATAGGGCCAATAGTGGGTTCATCACATCCTAGTGCTGTCAGAGAGAGTTCTGCTTTCAGAAGGAATCAACCCTAACAGAGAAGTGTGAATATGCATATTAAAATTGTGGTGGTTTTTTTACCAAGTGTGGTGATTCCTGTAGTCCTTCAGTAAGATAAGTGCTTACATGAATGGCTTACAGTAAATCAGATAGTGCCACATCCAATGGTACTTAGATCTTTTTAATACCATCAGTACTCAGTTCCAGTTTATGGTTTTTCTGAGGGACTCTACATAAGTTTCTGTAACACAGATGTGCCTGCTGTGACCAGCTGGCTGTGATGCAAGAACCTGGGCGGAGAAAGTAGAAGACAGCAGAGCTGTTGTAAGAGCTTGGAAAGCTGAACAACATCCTGGGAAGTCAAGGCGTTTCTTAGATGTTCATATCTGTCTGGTTCTTTTGCTCCACTACAGCTCACAGGGACTGATCCTCAGCTACTTGGTGTAGACTGAAGATTTTCACTGTAATAATTTTGGCTTAATCCTGTACCACAAGCTCCTTAAATGTAATGCTGCCTAACAGTGGGTGGGAAGGCAGAGCTCTGCCTGTTGTTATTGCACCATGTGAATATTGCCATTGTAGGTGATGACCAGAGCCATCAGTCATCCTTTGTCATCACAGATTAATGGCTTCAGGCACTTGCCTCATCATTGCCCCAGCTCACTGGGGCTGGGGGAGCTACGTGCAGGCTGTGACAGTGAAGCACCACTACACTGCCATCCCAAAATGATTTGAGATCCTAGTAGCAAGTCCTTTTCTTCATATTAATACAGCCTGCTTTTTTGATAGTGGGGTCCTGGCATCTGCATTTACAGTAAGGTCTTGCTTCAAACAGCCACTGCACTGAGTCAGAGAGGCTTTGCTGCCTTCCCATTAATCTCTGACCCATGCACTGGGCAGGGAGGATGAGCTTTCAGTTCTGCCTTGTGGGATTCTGCCAAAAGCAAAGGGAAACAACAACACTGTAGAAAATTCCATACCTAACAGTGATCAAGTTTGTTGGGTTTTTTGTTGCTTTGTTGTTGTTCTTGTGGGTTTTGTTGTTTGATTGAGGGGCTTATTTTTGTTTTGCTGGGGGATTTGTTTATTTGTTTTGGCGATGGTGGGTTTCGGCATTTTTTCGGGTTTGTTATTTCCCTTATTGCCTCAGCCACAGCCAAAGAAGAATCTAGATGTTGCTTGGAAAAATCATCAAGGGACCCCAAGTTCTGACTCTTTTAATAGTGTTTTCCTGATCAGAATAACAATATCTGCCTATTTTTTTGGTCATATGGCTCATCCTCTGAAATGCATAAGGCAGGATTTACTCTGCTCTGGGCAGTTTAGTATTCCTCAGATATTCCAGGTGAACTCTTGTATACTAAAAAGCATGAAAAAAGCTCTCAGAAAATGCTGTATTTTTATTTTTGGAGGAAAAAACCCAAGTCTTTCATTAGTCAAGATAGAACTTTTCAGTTTTCTGTGTTTAGAAGTGACTCTGTGTTTACAAATGTGTCTTGAGTTGTTATAGAAAGCAAATGTTCCTATTACTTTCAATCTGTTCCTTGGTACAGCCAACAAAATCTTTTTTCTTGTGCTGTTTTGAAATAGCAAGAAGTGTGGAAAAGTAGGGATATTGCATGGGTGTGATAGTTCCAATCTTTTTCTCTCTTCTCAGAGATGGAATGAATGTCATCTCTAATTTAGCTCAGTGTACACCAAAAGCTGAGCACGTGCCAGTCATCACTGGAGCCAGTTTACCATGTACTTCTGCAGGACTCTGCACAATTCCAGTGCAACATTATCTGTAGATCACTTAGGTCGTTCACAAGGAAAAGAAGCACTTTCCCAAGCCATTCTTCTTTCCAAAGTGACTCTATTTCAGCAAGCAGAGAAAAACACTTCCAGTCATAAAATCTGCTTTGCCATGCAAAAATAAATATTTAACAAACAAAAATATTATTTCTGGATTTTTAAAGTCCTTGTTGACTTCATAGGGTTGGCAGGCAGAAAAACTGGCTAGTTAAATTTACAAATGGCATTAAGGTTTGGAGTCCTTTAAGGAAATAATCATAAAGGTATTTATGTATCTAGTAACTTCTAGTTTCTAGATGTTTTTAGCAACAATTCAGATAGAAACCCTGTCTTGAATGTACTAGATGGCATCTAAACCAAAGAATGATACAGCCCCTTTCCTAAGAATGACAGTGACAACATTAGTTTCCAGGATGGCTTTTATTTGATATTTTTTTTTGTAGTTTATAAGCTCACAGTAAAGGTTAGATTCTTTTTTTTAAAGTTGATCCTAGGTTAAGTAAAAAGTAAGATAATAGTTTTACCTCATTTGTAGAATGATGAAAACATTCCTTTCAGTGAACTTCAACAGTTCTGTGCGTGTATTGAGTAATAGGCACTTCTGGCACTTTTTAAAAGCCATTAACATTTTGCCTTCTTTCCAAATTCTCACAAGTCTCCCTGGAGTTAGCAGCAGCTGTAAACAGACCAGACTTTGCAAAACTGCATGCAAACTCAACAGAACTTCTGAGTTTGGATTTCTTTCTTTTCCTTTTTCATCAGAATTTATATGACTGACTATGTACTTGTTTCATAAAATGGAAAGCTATGAAGTTTACCAGGAAAAACAACGGTAAGACATTCACTGAGACCCTTTCCTGGATTTTAGGTGTTCTGCTCAAGAAAACATAAGCAGATAATCTTTCATTTTCCCTGCTACCACCACCCCCATAGTAGCTAATACAGGTTTGGCTCTCTTGGTATTCCAAAACCTATTGGCCTACTTTTTATAAGACATAGAGATTTAGGAGTATGTAGTGTATGGTATAGTACACTCACTATATATTGATCATATTGTAGTATCTACTAATGAATTAATGTAGTATCTGCTAAAGAACCAGCAGTCAGAATATGTGTTCTATCAAATGTATTTTACTTCAGGTGAGCATCTGTAAGCTTCCAATGGCAGATACTTTGAGTGACTAAAATGTGCAGAGATATTCTTAGGGTGTCCCAGAAGATAGTCAAGTATTAAGCCTGCTGCTGCACCTTGATTTTGCAGGTGGCCCCATGGCTTGAGGAGCACTTTCCAGACACTGTGTGCAGCAGAGGGTGCAGTAAATGCCACAATCAAATGCCATAATCACCAGTCCAATCACCTCTGTGCTCCTGTCCCACTCATACCAGGAGCCTTAGCAGGAGCATCCTACAGCTCCGTACAGGGCATGCCTTGGGACACTTGTAATTATCAAACCACTCATTCTGCTGGGAACATCTGCAGAGATCAGTGCAAATGTCAATAAAGAAATTCAGACTCAAAATTCCAGTGTGAAATAATAAAAGTAAGAATAATAATAACCCCAGAAAATTATACTAATATTATAAAACTCAAGGACTTGTATGCATATTCAGGAGCTCCATCTGCTGGCATTCTTTGATTGCTGTTTACAGCAATACTGAGTCCCCATAAAACTTTAAGAATAGTAGTTTAAAGTCTATTGTAAAACTTATACCTGCTTTTTTGTAATGTTACCTCTTTACTTTTGCTTTTAGGAGATACTTAAACATTTGGCTAATTTTATGCCTGTTTCCAAGAATCTGTCTAGCAAATCCTTCAAAACCTAACTTTTTACTGATACTGGCTGATGACCTTGGTATTGGAGATGTGGGTTGCTATGGCAATGATACAATAAGGTATGAAATAAATTCTTCCTTCCTGGTGAACTGCATTTAAAAAAACCTACTGATGATACTTATCATCAAAATTAATTATTAATTTTTTCATTTATCTAGATACACTTCTTTTCAAACAATGTACAAAATGCATGTTCTACAGTAATTCCTGCTGGAGTCATAGTTATACAGGCATGCTTGAGAAACTTTCTGGGACTTGGAACTTTGCAAATGTGTCTGTGCACTGTACTTGTCAGGCATGAGTATAACACATAAATTCCCATAATTCCAGGGTTGAAATATGAAGGAATGAGATTAGAATTTATTATCAGTAAACAACTCTAGTAGACTTATTATGAAATGACATGTCAGTCTATGCAATATATTTATCCCTAGTGTAGTTAGCAATCTGTATATAGATTTATTGAGAGAATGATGTGTCCTTGTTCTAGCCTATTATTTTCTTGGATGTTGTGTTGTGAACAGACTTTTGCTCCCTATGCTGCATGGGATTTTGTTTCTCCCCTGACACCTTTTATTATTTTTTTAGTTATTAATAAAAGTACATATACCCATGAAAACCTCATTTCTAAGGAGTCAAGGTATCTCAAAAATACATTTAAAACACAGAACCTTTCTAGGTGAGTTCTAGGTAAACAGATTTTTGTAAATTTCATGGTGATATGCTCAACAAAAATAGGTCGAGCAGTATGCCATGAATTTCTGTGTAATACGTTTTCATCAAAGATTGGAATTTTCTCTTTAGGACCCCTAACATTGATGGCCTGGCAAAGGATGGAGTGAGACTTACTCAGCACATCGCTGCAGCAGCTGTCTGTACTCCAAGCAGAGCTGCTTTCCTGACTGGCAGATACCCCATCAGATCAGGTTGGGCCTCTCTCCAATGGTTTGCTGCAGTTAGTCTAGTCAGTGTTGATATTAAAAATTCCCCTTAAATAAACCATGTTAAGGAAAAGTTAATCTTGGGATTTCGAGTCTCAGTGAAATGGGAAAAAGTTAGAGATGACTAATGATTGATTTCTATGGGAAAATCCCCATATAAAAGACATTATGTGGCTAAATGACGACGCAGAAATGGGTAAAAATCCAGACACCACATAGCACCCAGAGATAGAAAAAGAAAGAAGAAGATTGTGTGATGTTGTATGTTCAGTGGCACTAGGATTATATTAAATGTAATATTTTTAATATCCTGGCAAATGTTTTCCCAGTGAAATATGTCAGGATGTAGGATCATTCTCAGCAGTTATGTCTTAAAACAGATTTACTTCAGCCATGTAAATTTATGACAGAAGACTTTAGCCACTGCATATAGCAGTAATTATCAGTGCAGCTTCTGATGTGATTCTGACTACTGGATAAAACTTTTTTTTGTTGTTGTTGTTGTTGTTTTTTTTTGGTTAACATCATATTTGTAGATCATATTGATAGAAATTTGATTGTAAGAAGTTGCCTAATGTCCAGATGTAGGCGTCTTCCTGTCATTTGTAGACACCCCAGCATGGCTGAAGCATCTGCACTGGACAAGTATATGATGACATGGAAAAGCCATCATTTTGGAGGTCAAGCAGAATATCCTATGTCTTAGGAAATGCTTATAAAAAGGCACTAGGCTTAGGCAACTGTGTCCCATTCATTAGAAAGCACAATCTGAGAAGACTGGAAATCTGAAGTCTGACTTGTTTTATTCCAAAGGCTGTTATTCCTCTCTAGGCATGGCATCCAGCACTCAACGGCAGGTTCTCTTCTGGAATGGTGGTTCAGGGGGTCTCCCACCAAATGAAACTACTTTTGCCAGAATACTCTACCAGCAAGGTTATTCTACAGCACTTGTAGGTATGAAACAAAGTTGTTGCCTTTTCCTTTTTTGTTATTCTAATTAGGTTACTTCTGTAAATACATTTTTTGGTCAAAATTTCCTGGATCAGTTAAACTAGATTTTCTTGTATGCATAACTTTCAAAATCAGCAGGGTTTTTAGAACACTTTCCACTAGTTCAATGCTAGTACAGCGTATCTGGTAAATCCAAAATGAGGTGTATGTAATACATAAATACACACTGCAAAGGGAAGTAAATTCAAAGGAAAGAATCTTATTTCCCCAGTACAGATTGCTTTAGGATGAACCAGCAGAGATATTTACTGATGTATTAGAGCAGAAAAATGTCATCTGCCAGCTGGCACCGAGACACCACAGTGGTCTTTATTATATCAATTTCAGCACAGTGGTCTTAATGATACTGATTTCAGCAAGGTTTTTAAGACTGTCTCTCACAACATCCTCATAGGCAAACTCTGAAAATGTGGGCTGGATGAGTGGACAGGGAAGTGGGTTGAGAGCTGGCTGAACAGCTGATCCCAGAGTGTTGTAATCAGTGGCACAGGGAAAAGTTGTCAGCAGTGGTGTCCCTAAGCACTAAGCCCAGTGTTATTTAACTTATTTATTAATAATGAAGATAATTAGGGGACTGAAGTATCTCTCCTCTGAGGAAAGGCTGAGGGAGATGGGCTGTTCAGCCTTGAGAAAAGATGGCTGGGAGGGGACCTCATCAATGTCTGTCACTGCACTACTGCTCCCTGAGTCTGTCCCCATTCCACACCAGCTCCTCCCTTGGCTGGACCTTAACAGAGAAATACAGGATTTAAGATCTTTGCTTTATATTTCTAGGGAAGTGGCATATGGGTGTGAACTGCAAAGCCCGCCATGATCACTGCCACCATCCTTTAAACCATGGTTTTGATTATTTTTATGGCATGCCTTTTACCCTTCTCAATGAATGTCAAGGCTCAGATGACCCTGAATTGGCCAAGTCTTTGCAAGATACATATTGGTTTTACACTCAGATGATCATCCTTGCAGTATTTACTCTTGTGATTGGAAAACTTGCCAATTTATTCCCAGTAAAATGGAAAATAATAATCTGTCTGGCCATCTGTGGTCTCCTTTATTTCATCTCCTGGTTCTCCAGCTACGGTTTCACCAAGTACTGGAACTGCATCCTGATGAGAAACCATGATATCACTGAACAACCAATGAACCTACAAAAAACTACTTCTAATATGTTGAAGGAGGCAATTACATTCATTGAAAGGTAATCAGCAGAGGTGAGGGAACAAGCAATACTAGGGGGGAACAGGCAAAGGGGTCCTGGCCAAATACTGTGCCTTCTGCCAGTAGGAACAGAAAAATGATCTCAGGGTGATGAATGCGACACAAAGTGTGATATGAAGTTCATGTTTTACAAACAGGAGAGTGATAGTGAGCTTGTTTAGTTTTGTGGGTTTTGTTTATTTTTTTCCCAGATGTGTCCTTCGTTTATTATCAGTAACCTCAATTGGAATTGAAAAAACTGCTAAGTCTGTAAAAGTATTTGTGTGCTAAATCTGAGCATATCCATATTTTTGTCAGGATTTAGGGACTGTGTGTTTGTTTTTTAAAGGAAATTTGAGATAATATAAATTCCTTCTCTAAAACTTTGAGCATAGGCAATTTCAGGTTCCTAGGATGTCCTACCTGGCTTGATGTTGAAGCAATACAGTCTCACTTGTGGGGGCTATCTGCCTCTTCCATGAGGACACCTCAGGTGGCCATGATGCACATCCACGTTTAAGTTTCAGCGAGTGAGTCCAGTTCTCCTTGCTTCTAGGAATGTTTCAATCTTTTGGCTATGACCTCTTCTAGTTGTTTATTTAATGTTTTGCATGTCTAATTTGGAACTGGAAAAAGAAATGACCCATTACTGTTTTGGTCTTAACATAGAAAAAAAAATCTTTGAGGGGTATGTTTTAATCCCCTCTGCTTCCCAAAACCTCAAAGACAAAAAGATGTCAAAAAAAAATGTTTAGATCTTAACAATATAAATATAAATTGAGAGAGTAACTGCAATACCACTGTTATATTTTGAGTTGAGTGACAGTTTGAAGAGAAATGACTGTTGTTTTCTTTTATTTCAGAAACAAGCATAGGCCATTTCTTCTCTTTGTTTCCCTTTTACATGTTCACACCCCTCTCATTACCACAGAGAAGTTTCAGGGAAGAAGCAGGCATGGCCTGTATGGAGATAATGTAGAGGAGATGGACTGGATGGTGGGTAAGTGCTGGTCTTGAAGATGATTCTTAATTCACTTGAATGTGGAAAAGGCATTAAAGGGGTCAAACTCCCTTTTGGCATATGTAAAAATCAGTGAACTCACCTTGGTGACCCAGTTGATTTCAGAGATTGCCATACCACATCCATACAATACATCTTTTTATTTTCTTAAGATGAAAGTTTAAACTTTCCTTGTAAGGATTTGTTCATTATGTTTTTTTTTAAATTATATGTTTCTACTCTGAAGTGTTAAATGCAGTTAAATAAGCAAAGGTGTCCCTGATCATGATGTTAATCAAAATGTATGATATTTTTCCAGCTCTGGTCTTAGAAGATGTAGAGAGTTGCTGCTGTATATTATATTATATGATGGTTGTTTTGTGTGCTTATGCATTTTTATTGAAAAAAAAAAAAAATCAGAACCCTCTCCTAGACAAAATTTAGAAAGATATGGATTTTCACTTAATAAATTGTGTGAAGCCAGTGATGACTCACTTAGCTCTTAGTCTAGGCTCTTGAGTACCAATCAGGTTAAATTTCTGATTGGTTAATATGGTTAAAAAACCTAACCTTTACTTAGCTTTTTCTTTTCAATGAGAGAGAGAGATAGCTACTCTTTCTATTTTGTCAAAAATGAAGGCTCCATTAACAAAGTAATTGCCTCCTGTTAAGGCCATGATTCAATCACTGAACCTTTTTTCCCCCAATAAGCATGTCTTCAAAATCATAATTTGGGAGGAACCTGATTTCTCTCAATAGACAGGCTGAAAACTCCCGCAAGATCCAGTTGAACCAGAGGACTCAGCCGTGCTCCTCTTTGCTCTTTTGGCACCAGCCACCTTCAAACATAGGTTCTGTAAGCAGAGATGGATAGCAGAAGTCAAGATATAAAGAACGTGTTGTTGAAACAGGATAGCAGCTAATGAGGACAAAACTTTCCAGAGCTGGATAGCTCTCTGATTTCTCAGAACCAATGTACCTAGACTCAATCTAAACAATTTTTGTGTTTGGTAAGGTCAATAACTAGTTTCGGAAAGGAAAGGAAAGGAAAGGTTCGGAAAGGAAAGGAAAGGAAAGGTTTGGAAAGGAAAGGAAAGGTTTGGAAAGGAAAGGAAAGGTTTGGAAAGGAAAGGAAAGG
>JAYDZK010000001.1:80271289-80291921 GCA_034509185.1 Euphonia xanthogaster
TTAGGTCGTCTCACTTGTGAGAGCATTGAAAATCATCACCCCACCGCCTTGAGAAGATTGCAAAATTCAGGACCTATCTTCATAAGACTGCATGTCCCACTTGAGTGACAATGCCTCTGATTTCATAGGAATGCCATTACGCCTCCTGAAAAATATTCTTTGTTTAATTAAAAAAACACTATGTTTTCAGTAGGAAGTGTTAAAAAAAAATCACCTCACAGTCTCATCTCTTCTGTATCCAAGTCACCTTCCCCAAGCCAAAGAAGTGTCAGCACTCTGTACAGTCATTAGGGGAAAGGAGGGTATTAAAATAACTAATCCTCTCTTGCTGCCCTTAGGTTAAATAAATTCATCTCTCAAGATATAATCCCAACCATGCTCTTGCAGGGATTTTGTGTCAAATTAGATTTTCAAATGGATGCTCCTGTATTTTTTCCTCCCCCAAAAAAGTAGATCGTGGGCAAGAGACTCAGATTCAAGCTTCAAAGTCTTCCTGAACACTGTATATTCAACTCCTGCTGTACAGGTAATGGTCACCCAGGCTTTAAATAGTAACAAGGGATAGTAAGAGCTGCAGAGCAGGTACTTTAGGTGACATGTTTCCTTAAAGCTTGTGTCTCGAGGAGCCACACCCCTGCAGCTCTATTAAGGACCAAGGTTGCCTGTGTATAATTTTCTGTCTTTTAGAAACAGGAAGAGACAAGAAGGCCCATAGCAAGTGTCTCTCTCAGCTCCTGAGCTGCCCCAGCAGATCCCTTTCACCATCTCTGGGACAAAAGAGGATGCATGTCTGGATTATGCACCCTTTGCAGTGTTTCTGGGAACCTCCTGACTTACCCTTTAGTGTGCTAGGTTGGGGTGCGGTGAGTCACTGCTGTTTAAACAGCATAGGTTGTGACCATGATGCAGCACCAAATGCAAGTCTCGAAATAGCTGACCAGGCAGTTCTCCAGGTTATTTGCCATTTCACCTTTTCTCTAAAAGATCAACAAGAAAGTTATGTGGAAAACATTCCACATAAATCATAAACTGACTGGATGCCTCAATGTCACACTTAATGGAAGCATCCAAAAATACGTTTGTTCTTACTTCCTGATAGTGTTTAAATTTGCACCAGCATTGCTATACAATTGTCAGATTTGACAATTCTCTGTGGCTGACAGGGACTGAAACCAGAGCAGCTGCGTTTCACTGGATTCATGCAGGGAGAAAAGAGCATAAAAGATCAGATGTTTTAAAGCCATGGCTGATTCAGAGATGGAGGACAAATCCTACTGCTCAGTGGGGAACAAAGCCAAAAGCTGTCAAGCCAGTCAGCTCAGTAGCATCTACATTATCAGTTAAGCACAAGGATAAGTTTTTTCTCATTTCACTTCACTGGCTTCCCCACTCAAATCATTAGGTTAAGTATCAGGAAAAAGTTTTTCACACAGAAGGTGGTTGAGCACTGGAACAGGTTCTCCATGCAAGTGGTCACAGCACAAAGCCTGTCTGAGTTCAAACAGCATTGGAACAATGCTGTCAGGCCCATGGTGTGACTCTTGGGATGTCCTGCACAGGGCCAGGAGGTGGACCCTGTGATCCTGCTGGGTCCTTTCCAACTCAGCATGCTCTATGACTTACACACAAGAACATGCCCAGTCTCACACTAGGCCATGATGAGAGCACTTACCAGGGGCTGGGATGGTGTTCAAGCACTCACTCAGGATGCAAGCATAGACTAAAACTTTAGGAAGCCAGACTAGGAAGGCCAGCACATCAGCAAGACCCAGAACCCCATC
Organism: Euphonia xanthogaster; assembly: GCA_034509185.1. Classification (NCBI taxonomy): domain Eukaryota; kingdom Metazoa; phylum Chordata; class Aves; order Passeriformes; family Fringillidae; genus Euphonia; species Euphonia xanthogaster. The sequence goes on from JAYDZK010000001.1 coordinate 80,273,071, forward strand.
TCTAAACACAGTGTGAAAAAATCACCCTGTATAAATGTAAACATTAAGCATTGGTCTAACTCCTCATTCCTCTGAAAATTAAATTTCCTGAACCGCTGTATAGAGTCAGATGCTAAGGAGTCACGTAGATATCCATGTTACCTTTCTGACATCCAAACAGATAATTTTATCTTGGCTGGCATCTGTGGAAAAACAGAGGCACTTTCAGACAAAAGGAGGAGAAATTAGGGCTGGCAACATAGAGAACCAGTTTTGTCAACTGTTAGGAGACCTCAGCCAGGCACAGGGAAAAGTGCTTTTCCCACACAGAGAGGAAGAGGGCAGACAATACCCACAGACGATCTGCAGGCGAGAAGGAGAGCAAACTAATGGGAAATTGATGAATTGGATGCACATCATTTCAAAAAACAGAGAGGACAGGAGAGAAAACTATTTTTACTCCTAAGTTCCTTTCACTGTCTAAAGCTAACTGTATCTTAAAATGTACAAATTTTGAGGAGACAGTGGTAAGCAGGAAAAGGAGGTTAATTATTTTACATGTTTCATGCAGATCCTAGCCATGGATTGGTTGCAAATTTTTTTGTCTGTATCCACTTTAACAAGAACACATAAGCTCTGCAGAAGCTGCTCCTATGATCTTATGGCAAATGTCTATTCCCCATAAAGCAGATGAACCCAACATCACACTCAAGTTGTCCTCATGAGCCCTTTGACATAAAATGCACTTACAGGCAAAAGCTCTGTCACAAAACCTTCTTGAATAACACTGTAAACTCTTAATTCAGTTCTGTAGGTTTCCTTGAAAAATCATCTATAATGATATTTTTCAAAATATATCAATATAAGAATAAAGTCTAAATTGTATGCTTTCTCCCTTCTTTTCTCATGGTTTCTCCCTTTGTAGCAAGGCACAAGGACTACATAAAATGGCCTGTTAGGAAAACCTGAGACAACTGGCCAACCTCCAAGCTATATAAGAATGTGCCTACACATGGTTTAATATAGACACCATAGAGAGGGAAGTGTTACTCTGTAAAAAATGAAGTTTGTTTTACTGAAAGAACTGTGGTTGTACTGCGTAAATGTTTGACATTCATGTTGTATGAAGCTGACTTCCACTTTACTCGTTTGATCATTATTAAATGACATTTGGAATTTTTGCATTACACTGAGTCAACAGAGTAATTGTCAAGTCTCACAGGACAGAGAGAAAATAAGCTTCTAAGAAGCCTCACTTCACCGTGTTTAAATATTAGATACATTGATTTAGACTCCCTTTGCTCCCTGCTGGGACTCAAGGGAGTGCCAGCTCACAGATCACAAGATCCCATCCTCTAAGGACGCAAAATTGTTGTGTAACAAATAAACTGAGAAAAGCAATTTGAGCTCAAAATTTACCCAGCTTAAAATTCCCTCTGAGCATATTTCAGAGGAATTTACATAAATGAACAAGGAGTAACAAGAAACCTTTTGCTCATTACAGATTTTAGGTTAATATACACATACACAGGCATATATATAATGTTCAACTCAATATGACACTGAAAGATTTTTGTAGGATGTTTTGATTGTAATGCTACATCTAATCAACTCAATTTAAAAGGCTCAGATTTATTCAATGTTTCTCATTGAATTACTCTACTACTGCATTACTAAGATTATTTGAATGCCAGAATAGAAATGGCAACTCTCCACATTGAGATAAATGGAGTTACTAGAGGATCCAAACAACCCTGGCTTCTGCTCTGCCATTTCTCTAAAAGCTGTAAGTAAAAGGTTGGGAAACAGAAAGAATTTATGGAGGATTGAAAAGAAAAAAAAAGCGCCTCTAAATGAAACAAAACAAAACAGGTACCCATCCATGACATGCAATTAGTTCTGTTCCAAGTAGTTAATCCTGTGAGAAGGCTCTGAAAATCTTACTGCTCTAAAATATAAAAAAAAAATCAGATTTTTGTATTTATCATTGTTCAGAATGATGCACAGTGCCATATAATTGAAAAAACACTCCTCCAAGACAGTTAAATGTTATTCCATCCTGAAAAGTATTAAAATAATCACAACTAAGAAACTGGCTGTCTTGGATTTTTAGGGTTACTTTACGTCCAGTTTGTTGAAGTTGAAAGGCTTCTCACAACAGAGTAAAAGTCAAGAAATAAATTCTTGCAACTGTATTTCTTTCCCCTTTATTAATACAACTCCTAGTTTTCTAGAAATTATTATTTATAAGTTTAAATCAATTATATATTACTGCATTTTTTTAAGCTACCTTTGCTACAATTATGGTATGATGTTATTACAAAACGAAAGTTTATACAAGGATGCAAAACACAACTTGAGCGTAACAGCTTTTCATTTTTAGCACAAAATAAACTATTTATGACCCTCCCATCTTAGGATGAACAGAATTTTAGCTGAAACATTTTGCAACCAATATGCTGACAACGCAGACTACTTCAGTGAGAAGTCTTAACTGACACGTATTTTTGGAGGCTATTTAAAAATTTACTACCATGTATTTAATCTAATATATTGGGTTGATAAAAAAACAACCAAACAAACAAAAAAAACCCCAAACCAACAAAAATTCAAACCACAGATATAAAATCCAAAATAATAAAAAGAAAACTGGGGTGAACTGGAATGAGAGATTTGAATTAATGAGATATGAATTAAGAAAACAGGTCAATTTAATGTTATGTTCAAGGTCATAGGAATCAAAACAATTTAGATTAGGAAAGCAACAGAATCAGATCCATTAAGAAATAAGTAGACATACTGCAGACTTACTGGTGAAAACCAAGCTATTTATAGGAGCACACAAAAGTCCCAAGCACCTGCTACTAACCCAGCCTCCCATTCATGGATGGAAAAATCCAGGTGAAGAAAACCAAACAAAACAAAGCATTTCTTCAAGTACCAGCTTTAGAAAAACCATTGCTGTGAGCTGACTGATACAGAGAGACAAAGAAAACTTATACCCCAAGAACAACCCAAATGGAAATGTCCTCACAAAACACTAGACAGTTAATAAAATGATATTTCAAGAACACCAATCTCCTTTTCCTGTAGGCTAGGAAAGTTCATTAACCCACACGTCTAAAATTATTAAGAATTTTCCTTGTGGCAAACAACTTATACATGAAGATCACCCAATAAATTTGCTGTATGGCAAATAAAAGCTGTGAATAACTCCAAGCACATGACAGAAGAATTAGCATGTTTTGTTTTAAACACAAGTTGTCCTCTCTAAATACAAATTCTACCCTACAACAGTAAGTCATAGTTTGGCCTGTTCAAAGATGAATAGTGCCACCAAAAAGCTTACACTTCTTAACTTTCTTTACCCTAACAATACTCGAGGCTATACCACACTTTAATGTGGGAAAAAATTCAGGGTGAAGCTCGGCAGGATTTTTTTCTCAAGACACACTTTGGCTTAGCAAAGCTCAGCACTGTGGTTCATGGCCACATGCAGCCCATAACACCCCTCAGATCTGCCTGCGACCCAGGAGCTCAGAACTGATGGCCAAAAAAGCCCAGAATGCTGCCTGAAGCACAGCACTAGATTCACATACAAAATTCTCCCTTTTCACACCTGATGGCAACAGCTGTGTGAAAAGGGAGCTATAAGCGTCTGCAACACTACATTACCAGTAACTAGTTCAATTTTTTGTGTGCGAAGACAGGACACTAAAATTAGGGCAGGGCTCTTAACAGCTATGCTTTCCATGAAATACAATAAACCAACTACTGTTTGCTAATACAAGAGATCCTAAACATGATAATTATGTATGTAGAAATAATTATTACTCTCAACTTTTAATTCTGCTCAGCAGGTAATGCTAATGTCTCAAAAGCAATTCAGTAAAATTAAAAAATATATTAAAGTAACTAGTTATTCACAAGTAATATTCCCTGGCATAATGTAAACAACCTATAGCTCTTCATTGTCTGTTAAGCACATGACTTCAGACATCTTCTCCATTTCTTTTATTTCCATTACATTATTGTACTACAATTCTTTGCAAAACATTATATATGCCACACAGAGTACCATTGTACATATTGCGAGTTTGAAATGTACTCAATGACACATTTGACTAAATTCATATGCCTATTTTTAAAACTTTTCAGTTACTCATTTCACATCAGGAATTTTTCTTCCATGATCTAATCAATGTAGCAAATGAGATCTAGTAGTTAATATAAAATGTACAGCTGCATGAAGCAGGAGTCCACATTGCTGGCCACAGCTTTACATAGACTTCAAAAGCGTTAGGAGTATATTAGCAGCAATGTTCACAAAATAGAGGACATTCTCAGAACTGCATAAGGATCACTAAGAAACAAGGATAACCAAATGCCACGTGAGTAAGGGCACACTGCAGCTGCTGCACTGGGCCACAGCACCAAGAGGTAGAACACACCTACCAGTGTTAAAGTGTGAGGGTCACCTACTCAGGAACACAGGCTAGAGAGGGTGCCAGGGTTCAGCAGAGGGAGAACTGGTCTCAATTTCTCTGCTGCCCCTAAACACCTAACCGGACCTAGAAGCTTGTATTCAACAGACACACCAGTGGGATTCCCCATTTAAGAGTTTAAGGATAAATGAGAACTAGATAAAATCAGAAATATCCTACAAAAGTGAAAGCAAATTCACAAATGTGAATATGAAGAAGTAATTCTAAGATATTCAAAGATATTTTTTTTCTTCTTTTAAGGGACCTTTTGACTCTTTCCTTCCTTTCCTGATTTGTGCATTTATTCCCTGTCCTACCCTCTCATACTTTTTGATGGGAGGAAAAAGAAATAAAATTTTCTTCTTCCCTCCTATCCTGCTATCTGTTTTTCCTGCTAGCATCTATGCATAATGGTACATCATTGCTTTTAGACAGAATTCCTAAGAAGTTTCATTAGGTATCTCTCTGCCAAAATTCGTGATGTATTTAGACCAAAACTTCTCAAGTCCTGCAACGTCACTGCAGAATTCTTATTCCAATATTGAGCAAGGTCACAAACAACTGTCAAATCTATTATTATATTAGCATAAATGTCAAGACTCTTTCTTTAAAAGTTTTTGCTTTTAAAAAAAATTATTTTACTTGTTTGTTAAAGTAAACTCACTGAGATAAGTCAAACTTAAGTACACAAATACACAAAACACTCTCTCATAAATGTCCTTAATATAATGCAGTCTCATCAGTAGATTTTTTTCTGGAGTTTGGAATTCAGAGATTTATTGATTCCCACACATAGCTATTGTTAAAAGATCTTCAAAGGGCCTGTTTACTAAAACGAGTGCCAATTTTGTTTTCAGTTGTGCTCAAATTGCCTGCAGTATGGGGCAACAATGCTAAGCCAAAGAAGGCCTCTATCAGCTGCAGTTTGAAGTACTGTAAACAAATTTATAAAAAGCACCAGAAGGTTCACACCATGCTGTCCGCGTTTCTTCTTCTGACCATACAACTCAGAATATGCAACTAAAGCTTACAATATTTTAAAAAGCATCAGTATCCTATGGCATCAATATAAAAGGTTAACATACATTACCAATCTGTCCTAAAGAGTTTTAAACCATGCTTCCTCACACTAGTTATGGACCTGAGCAGCTGCCTATAACTGGGTAGAGCGTCCACTAGTGATCTCAGATGGAGTCTGAACTTCCTCTAATCCTAAATGTGTTTAAATTAAAAAGTTTTGTTGCAGACTCCTATGAGGTCAGGATTTCATCACTTCTTTCTCATATGGAAGTCTACAACATGGTCACCCTTGAAGGTGTTAATTTGGTTTCAAGATTAAGTTCTTTTTATTTAAATACTTTATAGCAACTTCTGAATGTACTTTGGGAATAATCTCAGTTTGGGAGGAGTTCAATTTCCAAAACAATCTCAACTTCCAACGCTTCCCACACATGACCATTTCTGCAGAATGCAGATGGGGTGCATCAGGGAAGAGTGATAAATACATGATAGTTTAAACTCAGAAGGATACCATTCATTATTCTTTAGAAGGCACTGTGTAAAAACAATGAAGATGAGACATATGTAACAATAAAGTCGAGGCACATTTATCAGTTAAAAACCAAGATTATGTATCTGTTAAGGTCCCCCAAAAATGTATGAGGATCCATAATCACCTCTAACTGGTGCCACCTAAACTGGTTAAGACAGCCAAGTATTCAAGAATTGCATTTATAAAGAAATCTATCATGATGGGCATAGCAGTACACCCTGTCTTAGTGTAAAAATGCATCCAATTTCTTTTTGATATGTTCAAAAGCATCTTTCCCCATATAGTCCATGCGCCCTTCCTCCCATTTTCTCCGTTCATCTTCTGGAGTTGGTTTTGCTGGTTTGAAGTGAATAGACAGCTCTGAAACAAAATGTGAAACTTCATTCTGTGGAAAGAAGAAGAGTGGGAAAACAGTCATCTGGTTTTTCTTATTTCAATACAGTGACATTAAACCTTAAATGGTAAATTTCTGCACTGTACACTCACAGTTAAAACAATGAAATATACAATATTCAAACTTTCACTCCTGTTTTGATAATGTGACCTCATTTTCCCATGGTTTTACTACTTTCCATGGCATCTTTGAACATACCAAACATTTATTTTACTGATCTTAACTCAGATCTTGGCATACTCAGCAGCAATACAATGAAAACATTACAAATACTGCCTGGTTAGAGTAGAATATCTGCTGCAAGGAAGAATTTATAATTTATCTGTTCAAATCTTGTCTCCAACAAGCTTTCATGTGAACATACATTTCTAGGATTTTTGGTAATTAGTTTTATTTGAATAAAATAAATAAATAAAACTCCTTCTCTCCAGTGAGATCAATATTATTTAGCAGATGTGAGACACATTGTTTAATAAATTAATTCAAAATATGGACACTAATCATTATACCAACAGCTAGTTCATTTGGAATGATACTCCAAAATTGTAAATGCTGGTTCAAAGTCAAGTCATCATAGGTGCAGAAATGAAAGACACATTATTAGTGATAATTTCTACCATGTAAAAGGAAAACTGTGTCCCCAGTTGACCAATGCCAGCAAAAAAAAGGAACATCCCAACAATTATAACATGTAATAAAGATGAAATACAACAAGGACTAATCAAGGCAGCCACTAAAAACCTTTCAGTGGTACTCAAAGAGGCTCATAGGAAAACAACCCGTCCCATGCTGTAAACAAAACTGAAATCAACAAGAACGGCTTTCTAATGAAGTCTTCACAAATTCAAAGTAAAAATGTTTCAGAGTAGAATTTAATGGGCAGGAATCAATATCTTAAACTGCACAAATGCCCTGGAATATCCATTACATCTGCCAGTTTGGGGCAGATAAGGCATAGGACTTGTGGAAGACAAGGTAAGGTATTTCATACAACCAACATGCACTAAGGTGTCAAGATTTCTTTCTTTATCATTGGCAAGTTCTTTGGAAGCCATTAAGAAGATGACCAGAATAACAATATTTTTAGAAATGAAGAATTTTAGCCAGGCCCCAAACACCCCTGGCTGCACACGAGCTACAGTTTTGTTTCTCAGTCTTTAAGTATTTCACTACAGTGCTTCACAATCATACAAAAGCCCTCATTAGGAATATGGCTGTGTGGTGTATCTTAGAAATCCCTGACAACCTGTCAACCCCATCCACACCAAGTCTGCCCCTGTTGTCACACTGCCCACATGTACAAGTGTCCATAAATGCAGTGCAAGACCACAAAGGAAAGCCTGGTCACTCAGGCTCCTGCATGTTTCCCTTTCCACTTGCTTGGAAACATCTCTACAGCAGGTAAAAAAACCCACAACTAAACAAAACATAACAGAACTAACAAACACAAAATACCCAAACAGCTTTGCTTGTGTTAGTGTTGGAGAACTAAAATTAACACCATGCATTGATTACTCAGGGGTTAGCACAGGAAAATACACATTTAAAACTTCAAATTTTGAAAAGAAAACTAGAAAGGAATCACAACACAGTATTGGAAAGTTAGGGAATTACATGGCTAAAACATGAAGGAATTTATTTGCATATTGTATTATAATTAGTTGAGCTTTCCTAAAATTTTGTTGGCAGCAAAGATGCACATGCATTTATCTATAGATGTTGAATGCACAAAGCTATATGTACCATTTCGGAGGTTTCCTGAAATGCAGGTTGAAATGCGGGTTGTTCCGAAGGTCTGTCAGGCTCAGAGGGATGGACGTTAGAATCTCTTGGTTCGACTGTGTGCACAGGTTGCTAAAATACAGCCACTGAGGTTTTATTAAAGTAATATTTTCTCATAATTTCCTTTTCATGAGAATTCTTACAATACAATACAATCACTTTCAGTCTTGGGGGAGGGTAAAGCAATGGATGGGAGGAAAGCAAGGAAGCACACTATCATCAAGGAGAAAATTCATGTCACCCAGCTTTAGCTATCAAAAATGGCACTGAATCAAAGCTCCTACTACAATCAATCTAGGATAAGTACCTCCAGAGGGCAGCTCATCTCATCCTAAAATAGGTTCAAAATGGCTGTCATTTTTCAGTGACTACACATACAGCCAGGGAAACAAGCTTATCATCCATGATTCCTACCATTCATGAGGCCAAACTTCAACAAGAAAAATCTCATTTCAGGATAGCTTGCTCTCACATAAGCTTTTTATATGTATGAAATGAGAACAGAACAAAGTATTTCAAAACAGGGGTAAAATAGATTGCCTAAAAATATTGTCCCAAATATTTGCTTTTGACAGATAGCAATACATGAATGACAGATCCCATTCTAAAGTCTTTTCCCCCAGACAATTCCACGAGTATATTGAAGCTGGGCAACAAAAAGTGAAACGATGGTATTCTTAAGTAAGAAGGGAACCAAGCTATTACTTTCCAATTAATATGGTCTTCTGATAAGCCAATCCTAGTAATCAAAATATTAATAGAAATTTAAATTTTAATGAAACTGCTTTAGGTAAACATTATGATTTTTTTACCCCAAAGAAACATATTGATAATGTATCCCTATTTAGTTTGAGCCTTTTTAGTGAAGCCAGATGCATAAGGCACACAAGAAAATACATCCTTTGCAAATAAATGATTCTTAAGTTATGGAACTGTAAGGTTTGGAATTTTCCTTCAGCTCCTTCACACTTGGAGGGGAAAGGGAAGAAGGGGAGGAAGAGGGCGAATGAGAAAGGAAAATTACAGTTTTACTCTATAGAGTTACTAGAGGCTAAAGAAATGAAGGAAAGAACATCTTGAAAGTTGTCTTCATCATTCTAGAGTGTACTTCACAAATTACAATGCAGATGGCATTAGACCACTAATTTTATTTTCTCCCAATTGTATCATGGGGTAATATGGTTTATCACACAATATGTAATGACTTCAACGTGCAGAGGCATTGTGCTACTAGGTCCAACTTAATTCCTGCATAAAATAAGGAGATTCAGGGCAGCAGAAACACACGAACACAAGAAAACTGACAAAAGAAGCAGAAAGACTGCAATATTCATTAGTGGATTTTTTCAAGGCTCTCCTTGTTGCTCAAGTCACAGCAATTTGAGAAACAGTCTTCTAGGTCAACACTTGTGGGAAAAAACTTTCAACAGAGGAATGATAGAAAGGATTCTAGTTTTAAATATATTAATTCACAAAAGTATCAATATTCAAAATACTGCTTTGCTAGCAGATTTTTTTATAATACATTTGATTAAGTACTTAAAAACTTTGAATAAATGACCTCTTCCTAAAATGCAAAGCAAACTCTTTCAACTTCCAGACACATCATACATGCATAACTTAAGATTAAAGAAAACAAATAGGCTTCAGATTACTTTTAATGCTAGTTAGAAAATTCAATAGCTACAGCCAAATTGAAGATATGATCTTCCAGATCAAAAAGAATCTCCTTTTAGTATATAATTTGACTTTGTTTCTGCATATAATAATAAACAACACACTCACAGCTTCGAAAGCGAGTTCCTCGGGTGAGCATGCTGTGGGGTTTACTTCACTTGTCTGCTCTGGGAGCTCAGGCTTTTGTAGAGAACTGGCCACAAAAGGACTGACCCTCTTCAGGGTAACTTCAACTCCATTGAAAGCGTGCTAATGAAAACAAGAACATCTCACCACTGAAATACAATTTTTCTGGACAGCAATAACTTATTTACAACAGTTGCACTTCCTTAGAGAGTTCTCATCATTAAAGGAATAACTTAATAAATGCAAAAAAAAAGTATATGGTCCTAGATTTAGAGCATGCTGCAGTTTAGGTTTTGCTTTTTTACTCTCATGAGCACACCAGCATCGTGAGGTAAATCTAACAGGTATTTCCACCTTCATTTACCAAAGTTGAAATATTTCTTTAATACACAATCCCTTAAAAAAATAAAGCATGTTAAAGTATTAGATCAAAAACTACCCACTCCTTCCTATGCTTTCCCATGTGTCATGAGGTTAACAAGCCAAATTACTCTCTGGGGCTTTGATGGTAAATATTCAACTGATCTTAAGGGGATTATGCAATTAGTTCAATTATGTTAATAATGTAATATTACAAAGCATTAAGAAAATATTTACATATGCATAAATGGGATCTAATTTGTCATATCTATCCAGACAAAATTGAAAATTGTACTTCTACACATTTCTTTATGCTACTGGTCTCTAAGAAATCATCTATTTATAAACACAGGTTTTTTTATTCTATTAATGAAAAGCACACTGCTGCATTTCCTTGGAAGAAAAAAAAGCATAAAGAGATCAATAAATGTTTGATGATACAGAAGTACTGTACATAACATTTAAATGCAATTAACACTGCTTTTGCAAACCTGATTTATTTGTTATGACCTCATGAAACAAGTTATAATGTAGTACTGAAAAGGTAAATTTTATGCAGTTCAAGACCTAGATTTATGGTCTGTATCAATTTAGCTACAAGAAAAACAAAAGTCTGTGTGTTTCATGGGCCAGGTTATTCCTTCTCCGGCTAATTTGTATCATATTCTGTATGCACACACCTTACCATAAAAACTTTATCAATTAAGAAGATGGCTGCAGGATATCTTGGGAAAGCAGATAATACAAGAAATCCTTCTTAAATGGCTACTTAAATGGCTAGTAAGTTTTCCCAAACATATTGGGATTACACAGCAAGGTTTTGGCAGCAGGGTGATTCCAGGAGTAGCTTCTGTAAGAAGCTGCTGGAAGCTTCTCCCAAACCCAATGGAGTTTGGGAGCCAGCTGGCTCCAAAATGGACCTGTCACTGGCCAAGGCCAAGCCCATCAGTGATGGTGGTAGTGCCTCTGGGATAAGAGATTTAAGAAGGAGGAGAATCCTCCTTCTTAAAAGGAGGAGGAAGGAGTTGCCTTGCAACTGGACAACTGCAGACAAAGCAGTGAGAATATGTGTGAGCTACAACCCTGCATGCACTAGGGTCACTGAAGAACTAAGGCGAGGAGGTGCTCCAGGTGCCAGAGCAGAGATAACCCTGTATCCATCCCATGGTGCATCAGGATGTCCTTCTGTAGCCCATGGAAGTCCCTGGTGGAGCACAGATCCACCTGCACCCCGTGGTGGACCCCACACCCACAGAAGGTGGATGTCTGAAGGAGGCTGCGACCCCATGGAAAGCCCATGATGGAGCAGGCTCCTGGCAGCACCACTGGACCTATGAAGAGAGGAGCCTGCAGTGGAGTAGGTTTGCTGGCAGGACTTGTGACTCCATGGGGACCCACACTGGGACAGGCAGTCCCTGAGGGACTGCATCCCACAGCTCATAGGTAGGACTTGTGTTGGAAAAGTCCATGGAGGACTGTCTCCCATGGGAGGGATTCCACACCCGGAGCAGGGAAGGAGTGTGAGGAATGCAACCCCTGAGGAGGAAGGAGCAGCAGAGACAACATGTAATGAACTGACCATAGTCCTCATTCTCCATCCCCATGTGCCATTGGTAAGGGGGAGTCAGAGAAAACAGGGAGTAAAGCTGAACCCAGGAAGAAGGGAGGGATGGCAGTAGGTGTTCCAAATTTGGGGTTCTTTCTCATTCCTCTACTCTGACTTGATTGGTAATAAATTTGATTAATTTCCTGAAGTTCAGTCTGTTTCACCTTGGATGGTACCTGGTGAGACATCTCTCCCTGTCCTTAGCCAGAGTCATGAGCCTTTCCTTACATTTTCTCTTCCCTGTCCATCTTATGAGCAGAGCGATAGAGTTGCTTTGGTGGGCATTTGGAATCCAGCCAGAGTCAGCCTACCACATTATGTAATTTCTTCCTCTACCAATTTTCAGAATTTTTGGTTTTGATTCCAGCATATTCCCACTAACTCCTTATCAGTTACCTTGCATTCCTCAGATTCTGATTCTTCCATCTTTTGAAGTTTTTCCAACAAAGGCAATATACTGGCACTGTATATATTCCACCAGAGGGCAAGAAATGACAGCTGATGAGATGATCCAGAGGTGGTGCCATCCTGCATAACTCTTTTTGTTTGAAGGTTGTATTTGTAGTTCCAGGGCTTTGATGCTCCCAAGAAGTGAACAACTTTGGCATCTCTACCAAAACTGTAGAGATCAAATATACAGGTCTGTACATAAAATATTTCTTAGCTATATAAACTCCTAGAAGAAACATGTTTACTCACAGGGAGGTAATTTAACATTTTGTAACAGCAACATATTTGAGATTATATGTATTAATATTTTATTTCTATCTTCCTGGTTCAATTTATTTCTTTAACATACAGAAAACAAAAAGTTACACTGTCATTTGCTTCCAGCTGATAATTCTAGTAGAAAATTTCATGAAGGAAGCTGACAGTCTCATGCAGTACTATTTCCAGTCCTCCTTCATGCTCTATTCACAAAAAAAATTACACATCACTTCAAATATTTAATCACCAAAATTGGGTATTACTGATCCCATATTAAAAATTACTAATAAATACACTGGCTAAAGTTCATCTTCCAATAAGAGTGTATTGTGCAACTGGAACAGAAATTCATGACACCCCAAATCCATCTTGCCTTTTACCAGATAAGATTCTCAACTGCATTGTCTGGAATCATATAATTAGTAGCACAAATTTCATTTCATAGAAGGACTTAAGGAATGGCTCAAAAAGTTTTTAAGCAATGCCAATTTTTTCTCTAAGAAATTACTTGAGAACAAATGAACAAGCTTAAAAGTAAACTTGTCAGAACCTAATGTCAATGTAATTACATTTTGTCAAAATGAAAGAAGCTTCTTTGAAAGAACATAAAAGACAGTGTAGCCAACTCTGGGACTCTCCCTGTGTCCAGACATTCACATTGAATTTAAGCTTCTATTGCATGGTTTCTACATAAGATAATTTGTGACACTGTAATTTATAATTAACAGAATATGCCTTTATTAGTCTCTCTTACAAAAGGATGTTCTTTAACAAACGACAGAGGTTTACAGAAGTGTTATTACTTACTGATTGAAAGCAGGAACATAGGTGTATACAGAGCTGCTGCTCAAGTTATAGAGGAAAGGCAAGTGTTTGCCAATATCTGCTGTTGCCCAGTTGCTGAAGAAGCTGTTCAACAAGCCCTGATCACCTCCTAAAGAATACATAAAACAGGATTACCATAACATGTGTACACTCAAATTTGTATCAAAATTTGGATGGGAGTGAGACTGGGGCCTGAGATTGGTGTGTTCATGGGACTCCAACTTGGACTTGAAAATATGGCCATGTGAGCATGTACAAGTGAATAACACCTGATTCACTCCGATGCAAGCTCAGTGTAAATGAAGTCCTATTGCAATATAAGAAGAAAGGAGTAGTGTTTGGTCTCCCTCAGAGCAGAAGACTGAAGATCAGGAGTGTTTCTCTCTCCAAAGCCAGACAGCAAAATTAAAACTAACCGAGCAAGACTCAGACACAGTGTCCCTTCACTGCCCTTTTCTGGGAAGCACAGTCCAGAGTAAGTCATCAGGTCTTAAATACAGTCTGAGAGGCAAAGTTCTGCACCTTGAATTCTTATGTAGAGCCCTGAGAACTCCTGACTTCCTCTATTCTGTCTGACAGCATGGAAACTGTCTAGCATTTCATTCCTTACGCCTTGCCCCTTACCATCAAAGCTGCCATGCTCAGCAGCAAACTGGAGCAGCAGGTTGTAAGTCTTCAGGGAGGGCTGGAACACAAACACACCACTATTGAAGCAGTCAGGCCAGCCAGAATCAGGAGCTGCAGAAAACTCTTCTCGGTCAAACAACTCATCAACATTGCAAAGTACCTTATGGAGAGTAGGAAAAGAGAAAAAGATGCTAGAGTAAATGTTTGTCTAGAGCAAGAATTTTCAAATTAATACCAATGGAGTAAATTGATAGCTTGGCCTAGAACATGGCTTGCAGAACATAAAAGCAGTGCCATTGTAAAATAGGCTAGAGGTCAGAACCTCTATTTTTGATATAATAAGGAAACATTAATGGTGATTCTCCATGATTTCTCTGATAAAATGCAAAGCCTGTGAAATTATTTCATGAAGCTTGGAGACCATCCAAGGTCCCTTTAAATATTATACCATGAAAACACACCATTCCTTTCTTTATTAACTCACCTTTCCATAATCCATTATTTTTGATACCTACAACAGAACTGAATGAAAATTGGGAATCTAAATCATTTTAGTAAGCAACAGACTGACTAAAGGGTAGTAGAAAAATTGTCTCTTGCTGCCAGTTTTCTGATGTTACTTAAGATCAGATATTTGCTTTTCTGTTTTCTTTTAAGCTTCACAAGGAAGTGGAAAAATTATTCAGGTTAAGGCAGAGATAAAGTTTGTGGAAAGACAGCTGTGCAGTCAGTGAAAGGCAGGACCCCCACCTTTCACAGCCACTGTGAAAAAAAGAAGAAAATTTTTTACAAGTAAAATTACTTAATTGAATTTTTAAAAAAGACAAAAATTTGCCTTCCTCCATTAACATTAATGTAAAGCAAGAAATTGTAAGCCTTCTTCCTCAAGAAGAATTATTTGATTTGGTTTCCAATTCAAATGCAATCCTATTAAATTAAAATGCATCCCAGTCTTTCAGAGTGAGCCATGAAAGCAAAAGGGAAGGCTGACATGATTGTCCTCACCAAAATTATGACCATTTTAAATCTCTATACATCTAAAAACTTTAAAAAAAAATAATGTCTGGAATTTCTTTTTTTTTTTTTTAATTTTAAAACCATCCTGCCTTCCTGAAAGAACAATTCCAAACAAAAGTACGTGAGAGAGATTTTAAACTTCTGTCAGAAGACCCAGTACACAGAGTTTGTGATCTCTTTTGAGGACAGTCCTGAGGCTACCCTCCAAACTGAATTTATTTTTATGCAGCCCACACAAAAATTGTGAGAATTGCTAAAACATGCCAGGATGGAGCTCCTGCGACCTTGTGACCGCCAGCAAATCTGGTCACTTCACAGGCCTGAAGGCTGCCTGGCAAGGAAGCTCCCACAGTCAGAGACAGACACAATTGTTTCCATGGCTCCCTCTCCACTCACCAAAGTGTCTGCATCCATGAAGACACATTTGCTGTAATGAGTAAGAGTCCAACAATGAAGCTTAGTGAAGGTTACACCCAGTTCTGGCCTCTGCATCAGAGCCAAATGGACTGAGTCAGCACTGTCAAGCACACCCACCTCGATCACCTCATCAAATACACTGCTGAGGACTGACCTACCAGAGAGAGCAGTGGAGAGAAAGAAAGGGATTTAGACAAGTTCATCAGAGTTCACTTCAGGCATGACAACAGTGACACACAGCATGACAGTAATTATGACAATAACCAAAGCCAGATTGATTCCTTAGAGTAAGAAGTCAGAAGCGAAAAGTCTTTGGAAACAGCCTGCTGAAGAGGCAGCTATCACGCCATAAAACATCGTCTTCTCCACTATGGGGGCCAGCACATCTCAAAAGTGGGAGCTGCTGTTTGAAGGAAAAAACAATCCTTGCTCTAGTCACTCATCTCTTACAGAAACACCAACAGAAATTAAAGCAGCTTTCACCCTGCCCAAAGGATTCCAAAGAACAGCACCATACCGTGTTCCCTCTGCATTTTACAGGATGAGACATGCAGTGCCAGCACACTCATTTGTACCTACTGTGCCCAAGTAAACACTGCTTCAAAACTGCACCCTTTATAAGGCGCATATATACTCGCTCACCATATATAGTTCCTCACTACTATGTAGCATCTCAAATGAGACTTTAAGCTAAACATTTTTTTTTCTATGCATGTATTTAATGGGAATTCCATAGGTAACACCAAAGTAGGTAATTTTCCTTCAAGAAGCAAGAAAAAAAGTTTTTAAAACACAGCTAATTTACTTACACTATGCTATTATAATCAAAGTCCTCAATGTCTCACAAGCACAAAAAAAGAAAACCTGTTCTGTTCAAAATCCGGGTTTTGGGATCATTAGGTTTTGCCTGATTGATCTTCAAGGAACAGGAACTAACTGGCAAAGAAGTAAATTAACAGATTTTTAGAAGTTTATTTCAGTGTTCTGCTTTATTTTTTTTTTAATGTTATCCTTGATTTTAAAAACATTTCATAAATGCTTTTCTTCCCACTCAACAGAAATGAAAAGAATTACAGATTTCATATCGACCCATGCATCAAATGGATACGGTATTCCCTCAGGAAGGTTACAGCATTCTGATCATGTTCATACTTCAAAAGTCTGTAAAAACAGATTTTTGTGCATCCAGTCACAGCAAAAATGTGAAAATTTATTTCTTGAGCCACATGCATTGCAAATATATCCACATAGCATACAGAAAATGAGCTTGCACACTTCCTAAGACATAGCAGAACTAAGAGGTTAAGTTGCTATGGCATGGCATGCCTTTTAACAAGCCTTCCAAATAACAGGGCTTGAGTTCAGATGTAATAAGATTTCTGTAAATGCTATTCTGCAGTGCCTATAGAATCACAACACAAATTGCAAAGTGATTTATACAAAAAAGCAAAAAGAAACTAATTTCTTATCATGATAGCTCTGCACCAATATTTTAAGAACGTTAGTCATGTAACTGGGCCTGTAGGTCTATGGAGAGTTCTGATGTCACAGGTGGTTATATATCTCGCTCTAAGAGAGAAAATTTTGGAGAAAAACAACAGTAGTGCAAGAAACTAAAACCTTTGTTCCAAATTTTCAGGTTCTCAATTATAAGACAAATTCCAGCCACAAGCTCTACTTCTGCAAGTGAATTCTTAGTAGGCTTAGGAGCTTATAATGGATGTTATTTGAGACTCCTCTTAGAAATCACTAGCCAAGAGGGAAGTTCTAGGCATAATGCTGTGAAATCCACAGAAACCTATTAAAATCTTTCATGCTGTTGCTTATTCTTCCACTATTTATATCTCCAAATGCACATTAATACTTACCTCATCCCACTGGAAACCTCTGGAGTAATTAGAACTGCCAATTTCCTGGATGTCTTATGATTCCTCAATGACTGTCCAAGAACAAGAGCGCCTTGACAGTACACATCATCAGCAGCAAGGGTCACAAAGGCTTGATCTGTTACTGCAAAAAGATATTCAGAAGAGACACTTTCCAGCTTTAATGTAAGCCCTTTTAGCTTGCTGAATTGAATAGAAAACCCAGTGAATATGAGTGCAGAACGGATGTTTCTGATTTTTATTATTTTTGTTTGCCTGATTTACACAATAGCAGGTATAAAATTTTTGCACTAGCCTTAAATGGATAATTCCCTATGTCTTATTGCCAAAACACAATGTCAATCAAAAAAGATGATCTACACATATTTAGATTTTGTATTTAATGAAGACAGTATAATACAACCAATAAGGAAAATGTTCTTGTTTATACAGTGCTGGAAGTTAAGGAAAAGAAAAAGATGTTGGGTATTAGCCAGAAATGTTCTTTCCATAATGCCACTGAATCAACCCAACATTATTTTTGCTCTGCCTTTTTTGTACTAGGGTACCTGGTGCTGGCTGAACAAGTGCAGAGAAATTCCTATCAAGAGCAGTACACCTCCCAGAAGCTGAGAATCCCTACCTCAAGTAACTCCAGGGAATTTAGGAGTGTTCCTTATTGTCAGGAAACACACGAGGAAACAAGTTACAATAAAAAAGAAAGCAACCTACACTCCTGCATAACAGGAGAAAATGTATTTTGTAGACACACCACTCCCATGGCAGGATCATAAGGGGCTGCTTCTTCACCTCTGCCCTGTGATATAAACACCACTGTCAGAGCTCTTCTGGGGAGGACCTATACCTCAGCAAAGTGAACAGCCTCCTTGGAGCAGAAGGATGATACACACTAGGCTGCAAAATTAACCAGAACAAGATGAGCCGGTCACACAGATGAAGGGAATTCCACTGAGCTCTACACAAGTGTTCAATAAACACTTGTGTTGAAATACTTGTTTAGAACTACCATCATCTTAAGGGACAGGCAATTGCATTAAATAAATTAAAGCAACCAAACAATACCAACATAAACAACCTGTCATACAGTTTCCAGGGCCCGTGAGAAACACTAGGAAAGAATCTCACAAAGCTAGATGCACAGAACTCAACAAATGACCTCATGGCTGCCTCAGCCAGAGGCTGCCAAAATGAGTGAGTTCTAGCCCCTAACCATCATCGAGGTATGCAGTAAAGCATGGCTGATGCCCACAATAAACTAACAGATATTAAGCATTTTTATTTTTCACATCCTCCAAACGCAGAGCAAAACACAGGCCCACTGGTGTGCTGCCTTTCCCCCCCACTTTTTGCCCTCTTTCACTCATCTCTGGCCAGCCAGCTTTGTCTCAAGCACACATACTCTACGTTTGCA
>JAYDZK010000001.1:80298521-80310780 GCA_034509185.1 Euphonia xanthogaster
GTAACACAATCTAGAGTTCAATGTTCTAACAGCCAGTTAGCCTTCCTCCCTTCCTCCCTTCCTCCCTTCCTTCCCGCCTTCCCTCCTTCCCTCCCACCCTCCTATCCAAATTTTAATACAGTAGAGCTTCCCTAAATAACCCCTCAATTACCTGAAACAATAATACTAGAAATAGTTAATACAACAATTATAAATTTGTTTTTACCATCATCATCATTCTTATTAAAAGGGAAATTAACACCTAAAAGTGTATCTGCATGCTGGTATATTGATATATTGGTATATGCTGACAAATTAGACCAAAGAGCTTCAGAGGGTTAAACACTTGGGTAGTCAGGATTTATCCATTCAGATTCATGGGGTTTGCTCAAATTCTCCATAATAAATCTGGTTTTGGGCTATTAATATCAACACAAGTAATAAATTGTTTTGAAAATAATATGAACAATTTAAAATAAATTGTCATAGCTAAACTAAAAATGTTGCACATAGATACTTCTCTAGACACTTAGTAAAATAAAAAAAAAAAAGGGAGAGAAAAAAAGAGTAGATAGTTAATCTGCTTTCATTTTTTTTTTCCTGTAATTTTTCTTTAGTTTGAAGCATTTCCTTTTCTCTAGTGGAACATAGTTGAACTTGTATACAGAACGTATCAATCCTCATATGTCCCAGAAAGTAGCAAACAAAATAAACAAAACCTGAGTCATCTTAAATAAAACATGGTAGGTGTTTATTGAAAATTTTGAAGAGAAAGAAGCAAAAAATATATTTTGTATAATATATATTTTCATGGTTGAACAAACAATTGAAGTTGTAACACCAAAACACTTGTCATTTTATTAATCAAATCTTTATGTCTGTCTGACAAAGTATACATCAATCTGTTTTAACTGTTAACATGGAAAATTAATATTTAAAAAGAAAAATGTCCTTGAAAACCTTATTAAAAATATTTTCTCATTATAAGTTGAAAGTGATAGCCACAAAAGTGTTCATTTGTTTGTATGTTGTTGAGTTTCTATGTTTAAACTGATGTACATTATATTTTTTTTCAGGATCAAAAAAAGGGGTAGTCTAAGCAAGCAACTGATATATATCCATTTAAAATATAATTCAGATAAATAGTATTTCATTATGTGAAATATTACTTTTTTAGTATATGTCTTCCTCTCAGTGATGTAATAAGCAAAAAATCATATTCACCTCCATATATGTGGGATTGCAGTAGCAAAACCCATGCTTTGCATATAAAATGAAGATAAAACCAAACCAATTTCCTTATGCTTTAAATGTCAGTTAAAATGTCTCCATTGCAGAATTATGTCAGTAAACTGCTAGTTTTGCCAGCTGTCATCTGTACTTCATTCACTTGCTGGTTTTTTGATCCAGTTAGCTAAATGAAGGCAGAGAGACAGGAAAAGTGTCAATTTTCATTATAGGTTTGTCTACATGAGGACATTGTTAGCACAGCAAGGTCGATCAGGAATGAGGGAAAGAAGTGAAACAGTCTAGCTAGAAAAACTATGTCAACCACACCTCCACAAAGTACAAAGCTGAAAAGTCTTTGTGACTTAGATTTTAGAGATTAAAGCATCACAAACTCATTCTAATTGAATCAGAAAAATTTATGTACCCATTTTCCCTTTTCAAAAGTTATGAATAATATTTAAAAAAAACCCAAAACCTGTCTTTCTAGGTTAGTGCCTTCAAAGGTTCCTAGAGTCAGGCCTAAGTTTTCAAGAACAGAAATGAAACTCATGTAGAATTCTAGTTCCTGAGAAGAGCTAAACACCAGTTCCGTAATTAATCAATAAAATAAATAAATAAATAAAATTAGCATGCATTCCTCTCTGTTTTATTTTAAACAGTGGCTTGTCAATATACATAATCTTTTCAGTATATTATAAAATTAAGAATGGATTTTCTAGCTATAGTTCCTTTCACTTTGCTAAAAATCAGACATAAGCACAAAGTAAAGGCATTCAAATTTTTAATCCCTTATACAAATACAATTTTTCTTTTAACATAGTTAACATTACAGAAATATACTTGAGAAACCAAACAGGTGTGAAAGGAAATGGCAAACTCCTTATTCCTATTCTATCAGAAGGACTGAGTTTTTTGGCTTATTTTGAAAACAGGAAAAAAATATATATTTGGTGACTCAAATCCTCACAAACCAAATCCTTTGATTTTTAGCTTATATCAAACTTGATTTCTTTGTTGTTTATGATATCTTCTGAGTCAAAATCTGTATCCAGCCTTTATGAATGCGGTCAGAGAGTGCAATACAATCCCTGGATGTCTTAAGCATATTTTTGATGACGTAAAGCTCGAGGTGCAAAAGTGACATCAGGTTAGAGAGAGCAGGATTGCAATGTCTCAAGAAAACATTCTATAGAGAAAGATTTTCTTCTGTCAGAATGGCAGTGTAGAATGTCACTAACCAAAGGAGCCTATGATCAGACAGCAACTCTTCTTGCAGTGGTTTATACTGCAGCCCCACCTGAAAAATGAAAATTGAACATTCAGTATTTCCACTGAGGGTGTTTTTTGCCAGCTTTTCTGAGGCTGATCTGGGCCACCTTGGCTGGTTTCCACACACAGAGCCACAATTGCCAGGCACCTCTGTGCTGGCAGAGACAATTGTTTGTCAAGTTTGCATCAACTTCAGCACTAAATTAGTGGAAAACTGTAAACTGTTTGAGCCTTACCACGTGGTTTGAAACAAAGTTTCTTATTCTTGTAAGCAGTGTAGGCTGCTATGGATCCAACAATCAGTGCCACAAAAGCAGAAATTACAGGAGATGTAACTCCAGCAATTAAACCTGAATCTGTGGAAAAAGAAAGAGAAGGGGGTTTTTCAGAGGCATTTAAATGGTTTAAGTGTATTGTCTCTTAAAGTGTGCCTTTACCAAATTATGAAAATAGTCTGGTGAAACTATAGAATTTAGCAGATGAATAAAAAATTGTGTCATATTACAGCTGATGTGAAAATTATGTCTTAACGCCTAGTTTATAATATCTGCTACTTTGTAAGGCTATAATTGTTTTAGTATTTCAGAAAGAACAGAAATCAATTGCAGAATAATGTAAATTATTTACTATACCTGTGTTCCCTCCATGGTTGAAATGATGCTCCTCTTCTCCTGGAATAGAGGATGAAGCTTCATCAAAGAAATGTTTGTCATCCTGTTTTGAGAACTAAGTCTTTACTCAGCAAAGTGTGATGTACAAAGGACAAAAGGGGTGGCCCAACAAGAGAGAGCTCCCCTTCTACTCCCCACTGATGGCTGTGCTGGCCAGAGGAATACCTGCTCATCCCTCTTGACACTTCCTTTTTGGGGAAGAATGTTATCATCTAATAGAAGGACCATATACATAACAGGCTACATCAAGCTGATTTCACAGGGAGGCCAGTATACTCTATCTCTTCTCTACTGCCAGACAATCAATCATTTATCAGTAGTTTACATCAAGATCTTACTCTTGGTCCATCTATTTCAGCATGCCCCTTGCCTTTGGACTTTTCCTTGCTGAATTCAAAGGGATAAAACCTGAAGTCTTCTAACATCTAAAAAATGTTTTGGAATATGGTTCAAGTTCTAGCTTCAGGCTCAAACCCATGGTTTTTCGTGAAGGATAACTAACCTCAGTGTACACAGTGGAGTCTGGTCCTATACCTTCAGAGACAAACAGATTACCAAAAAAACAAAACCAACTAGCTCCAATTTACAGGTGTTAGGAACATGTTGCAAGGGAAATAGGCAAATGTTACCTGCTGGTAAAGGCTTTCCATCATTCAGATCTGAGTCATCAAAACCACCTGCAAGATAAAGATTCCAGTTGCAAAATTATATACAATGGTAACCCCTTCAGCTCCCTTGTCCACTCCTTTTGTAGCATTCTAGGGAAAAGTGAAGGACCTTTGAAATCCCAGCCTTGACATGGTGGATGGGTCACGTGTCTTACACTGAACAGTCACCTACCAAATTCACCAGAAAGCTGAAGTACTGACATTGTTGGTGTCTCTGTATTCTGTGTCTGTTTGGGGTACTTGTAGGATATGTGGGATTGGGCTCCCAGTAACACAAATCCTTATTTAATATGGACATCTTGAGTGCCAGTGACCCCTGAAGCAGAGTCAGTGGGTTCTTTCCAGGAAAGACTCCAGAAGGACCTGTCCACAGCTCACCACTACAGCCATACCCAAAGTAAGTACAGGTACACATTTACTTTATTAAAGCAAGTGTCTGGAACTAAACTCAAAAGCAATACAGGCTGCCCAGCCCCACCTGCTGTATGCCCTGGGGCCATCTCAGATGCACATCTCAAATTGATTTGAGCACAGGTTTATCCCTGCCCTGTGGCTAGATGTCAAATTTGAGCTTTAGCATAGTTCAGTGTATACACACCCAAAATGAAAACACGAACAAGATTAAATGTTAGTCTCGTGCCACTTAAGATGCAGTGTCCCACATTTTGAAAAAACAGAAAAACTTTATGCTATCAACACTAAGAGAAAAGCTTTCTCACCTCTGGGTCAGAAACAGTGACTACAAAAGGAAGACATGGGAAGAGGATGATAAAAGAGAAATAAGAGATTAAAGTATTCAAAATGCCTGCTCTGGACAGCTGACAGCACTACATTTTCCTGTGAGCAAGTAGCCTTACCAGAATTACCATAACTTCCTGGGCGCGGTGGAAGAGGTGGGTATAAAGGTTTTCTTGAGATATCACCTATTGATAATTAATGCTGTTAGATGATTGAACAGGCAAAACTGGGAACTTTAAATAAAAGCATTTTATACATACTTCTAATTTGTCCTCCCATGAATTAATAAAAGGACCTTTTCAGTAGTTAAGAAGATTTAAGCACTATATCAACAAATAGGTAGCTATAAAAACCGACTTGGAAGTGAATAGGGAATATTTTCGAAAGAATTCACAAAAAACATTGAGGGAAAATATTTTATGTATATCTGGAAAGTGCTAACATTGATTAAAGCTGACAGCTGGGAGGCACAATGTGTCTGTCATTTTGGATGTCAGTGGTGCAGTTATTCAGAACCAACAGAGAAGCTGGTGTTCTAGGCTGGGCAGGAAGCAACAGGTTATCTCATTGCCATCACCAGGTTTTAATAACCCCTGCAGATTAGCTTCACCTAACAGATGCTGAATTTGTCTAATGCATAATGAATTTTCTGCTCTTGAAGAGTGCAAAATGATCTCAGACTTCAGCTTTTTTGTTTAGAACTTTGTGCTAGCATTTAGCCTTAATTTTTTGCCAAAGGATTAGAAAGAGATGTGTTGGATAGAGCAGGAGATCTGATCACTAAAAGCAGTTTCCAAACTGAATACACAATGCTGAAGATCTCACTCAGGTCAAAGCCTGCCAAATTTAGTATCTAGGGCTGCTGCTCTGTGTGCGTACAGTCGGTTTGCTCTTGCTACCCTTTACTCAACCAATTCAACCAGGTATTCAACTGTTCTTAAAAATGCCAGACAGTGCATTTTCCTCTGCATAAATCAAAATTGGGTCACAGAAATAAATAGAAAATTCCCTCCCCCTCTTTAAATCTTTCACCTTCCAAACATGCCACATGCCCTTTTGCTCTGTTTTCTTCTTGCCTAGCTGCTAAATACAGTGCTTGTGTTTCTGAGCACCATTTAGGTTCTGATCCAGAAAATTATTTAGGTATATGCTTAACCTCAAGTGATTTTAGTCTACAGCCAATGGATTTTAGGTAGAGTCATAAAGCTTTGCTGAATCTGACTTTGCCCAATTAATTATATTCAGCAGAGGAAGGACTTGCCCAGTTCTAGCTCTGTGTAATGAACTAAGACTCACAGTGGCACAAAAGCAGAAAACCACCAATCCCACATTTAATTTCTATCATGATGCTGCATTTAGTCTTCTCTAAGCATAAGAAGACATATTGTGTGTCACAGCTGGTGAAAAAATAATGTCTTCAGAGATACTGATAAAGAGATACATAACTTTAACCTTATTATATCATGTATGAAGGTCAGTTATGAACCCAAACAGAAAATGGAACAAAGAAATAAAAACCAATGGAAATATAATTTTCCACCCTTGGAATGAAAAGATGTGGTTTTGTTAAGATACTTAAGCTATTAATTAATACTTTAGCCAACATATTTAACCTATCCTTTCATAACAGTACTCAATAAAAACTTGCAGGAATGGAAGAATTAACACAGGGAAAAATAAATAAAATTATAAACACGGGAATTATTAACAAAATAAGATCCAGTTTTGTTAAATGTGGACTAATATATCATTCACACAAAGGCATGAAGTGCCACAGGGGAAGTTAGAAATGGAAAAAAAAAACCAAACAATATAAAAAGTGTCATTCTCTAAGACTGAAACGTGAGCAAACCAGACCACTGCAGCTGATTCAGAGGTTCTGTGCAATTTTTCTTCTGTATGGCTGTGATTAAAGTGGAATTTTAGGCTTTGATTAAATACTAATTGCATTTTGGGTAACTGCAGTATTAAGAACCTTTTTAGAGTACTTCACACCCTTGGTATATCTCTAAACACACTAAATAAAATTTGGTGCACAAATTCCCAGCCTCAAGGATTTCATATGTCTGCACAGCTCACTATAGTACTGTGAATACTTCCAAGGTCAAGTCTGGTGTTATGGTAATATCAGGAAGTTAACAGCATGTTACAACAGCTTGACAGCTTCAAGCTTAAACTGTATTCACCAGTGCTCATCTCTGAAACATTCCTTCCTGAATTTCTAATTTGCCATCAGCAGAGCTACAAGAAGC
The DNA here is from genome assembly GCA_034509185.1 of Euphonia xanthogaster. Taxonomy (NCBI): domain Eukaryota; kingdom Metazoa; phylum Chordata; class Aves; order Passeriformes; family Fringillidae; genus Euphonia; species Euphonia xanthogaster. The sequence continues at coordinate 80,305,329 of JAYDZK010000001.1, forward strand.
TCAAACCTCTACATCCAGTGTTACATCTGATTCCTAATCTTAGACAGGCTCATTTTTGGTAGCTGAAGAAATTACAGCCATCACTGTCTTCAAGCTTCTGTCAGAGGACTCCACCCTGAGCCATCCCAGCTGAATGGGTGACATCTGCTCTCCCCAGCTACACCTGGGGTGCTCTGCCATGGAACAGCAAGCCCCAGCTAACTTCAGTTCATGCAAGGCAGGGCAGCTGGAAGCTCTCAAAGGTCGCTGGTGACCAGCTGCTGTCCCCACTCTGTGTGATGGCCTCAGGCAGAAGGGCTGCATGTACATGAGTTGTAATGACTCTCATGACCATAGCATCTCCTGCAGTATCGAAATCTCATTTACAAATTAGGCAGAGTTCAGAAAAAGACTATGAAAGAAAAAAATCCCCTTGTATTCAAGGAAACAAGGGAGTACTCACCCCCACCAAGAGCATCTCCTAAATGTAGATCATTGTCTAAAAATGAATAGGAGGAAGATGTAGAAAAGTGAGTTACACACAATTCTTGAGGGAAATGAAATGTTATTTTCATTAGAATGTGTACAACTGCATGTTTGACAAGCATCTTTTTCAAGTTAGTGCCACAAATTGGAATAACTCATCACACTTTTCTAGAAAACTCTTATAGAGTCTAGCATTTTCCCACACATTAATTGACAAATAGCACAGTGTTTTCTACTCAAAATACAAAGGGGGTTTTTTCCTGTTTTAAATGATGTCAAAATAAATCTTATAGTTGAATCAAGATCAGTACCTCTTTAACATACCTGCAAGTACAAAAATAAAATTAGCTGTTATAATATGTAACTGTACTAATTTTTAAAATATACTTAATTATTAACATTTATGTCTGTGATTAAAATTTGTATATGCATGTTTGGCTTAAGTGTAATTTATTGAACTAGGAAAACTGAATATCCATTTCAAGAGCAAATACTAGGGAGCAATAAACCTGCTTGGGGAGATGCTGAATCAAATATCTATGTAAGGGTCATGATGACCCCTTGCTTCAGGCAATCATATGCACCTGTCTGAGGTTGGGAGACAGTCTGCTCTTATTTGCTTGAGCTATGAGGGTTTTTAGATAGAATTAAACATCCATATGTGGAAGTTACCCAGTAAATCACCAGGCTGTGACCATTGCCCAGCACCATACACGTGTCTCGCTGTACCTGGGATGGAATCTTTCCATGCAATAAACAATTTGTCCATGAGCTGCAGATGCATAAAGAGGAACTCTGTTTCTAACATGCAGGTGTGGATATGAGTGAGTGGGTGGCATTTTAAGGTGTGTATGGAATGATGGTGGGTTCTGAAAGAAATACATTAGATGGATGTTTAAACTCCAAGAATCCCTTTCTTGATGCTTATATGCATGGAGTGGTACAGTGAATCAGAACAAAAGGGATAGCAAAACTTATCCAAATTTTGATAAGAGTGCTTGCTCCCACAGACAATTAGATAGACTCTCAATTAAACATTTTTTTTAAATTATAGATGTGACAGAATTCCTGAAACATAGGAAATCACCATGCAGAAATCTGTTTTCTTCTGTTCTCTATACCTCGGAGGACTGGGAAGCTGCTTTTGCACAGTATCTAGTCTCATCTGAGTAACAACTCAGAAATGCTTTGATGTCACTAGGAAATCTGGCAGGAAAATAAATAAATTCATAATACTTGACTTGGTTTGTTCTTGTCAGGTATAGGTCCTCCCTGTGTCTGCCCAGCAGAGAGGTGCATTTCAAAAATACCTTTACCTGTCAAATGTTAAAACTGTAAGAAGCAATAAATTGAAAACTGGATTCAATTTATTATTGAAATGAAGAATTCCAGTAAAATGCAAGTTCTTCTCTAGAGGGTTCATGTAGAAATTTGTTGCAGAAATGCTCAGATTGAGATGAATGAAATAAAAATGGAAATGCATGGGTGTGTCAGGACCAGAAAAAACAGTAAAATGTTCAAAGAGCAGACTAAAGGTCACTGTTCCCAGCAGTGAAACTGAGGAATGTGGTTTTTTTTTCTGTCAAAACCAGCAGGCCTATGCTCTGATGACAGCCCAGATGACTTGTCAGCAGAGGAAAAGCAGAAAGGCATTCTAACACCAAAGGTTGCAGCATATCACTACTTTTCTGATCATCCACCTAGAAAATAAGTCTGTGCACACTGCCTGTGAACTCCAAACAAGTGAAAAAAAAAAAAAATAGTGGGCAGCAACCTGACCAAGGGTTCAGAGGCACTGGAGTGAGAAATATTATGAGGCAAAGGACCTCTCTATAATACCTGATTACTCCTAAAGGATATAAAAGATCTGTGGATTCAACTTGTCATTTCTGATCAAGAAGAAGCACAGAGACAGGATAAGAGCTCAGTAGCTGTCAAGCTTTGTCTCATGGTGCACACAATGCCCCCCAGACCACCTAAGCACACATGTCTTGGTGCTCATGAGAGGGTGTGAGGGTATGGATGAATTAAACAGAATGTAGGAACAATGTCAGTGGGTAAATATCAGCTTACTTTGAGAATTTGTAAATAAACATTACCTTCCACTAAATTTTGTGATGAATATTGCTGCTCTAGGGAGGTGCCTACAGGAGAGCTTTAACTCAGGCAGAGGTTCATGGGATGCCCAGAGGACACTGCCTGCAATTGGCCTCAGCTGAACAAAAATCTCAGCAAGCCTCACTTCTGAAGGAGACATGGAGGAAATCCTGAAGTTAAGATGAAGCATTAAGCAGCTGCTAGAACATACTTTTGTACCATCTTCCTGCACTTTCCAAATCCAATAACTGATTTGTAACACTGTGATTTTGGGTTTTCTAGTAACTTTTAATTGCTTTTTTTTAAACTTTCTGCAGTCATCTGTAGCCCTGAAGGACACTCTGAAATAGTCTGGAAAACATGGAGTTATTCCTGCCCAAAAATTAGTGAAGTGGATTTGGTTAGGATATATATTTACCTGATGTTCTTATCTCTAACAGATTTAGAAGTCCCTAAAAATAAAAATTCCTTTCACCTGACTGAGGCAGGCAGCTTGAGTGCAGATATTGGCACCCTAAGCTACCTTTAAACATGACCAAGGATAAAGTATTTTAGGGCACAATTCAAGTAACTTGAAATTTTGTTTGACAAATGAAGTGGAAAGGAAGAACGCAACCATTAAAATATACAATAGCTACCACTTTCACAAAATACTGCTGCTCTTTGTTCAAAGAGGGAGCTAGAGAATTGTGTGGAAAATATAACTACTTTCATGCACCTAAAATCTTATTTCAAAGTTTGTCCAGAAAAAGACCTGAAGTTGTTGGGGTTTTTTTATCTAGCATTTTCCAAGAATTTTGTTTGATAGACAGAAAATTATCCCAGTGCAGTTCAGGTAAAAAAAAAATCTATACTGTCAAACTGTTCCATCACAAATGCAATTTAGTTCTTGTTTGGAATTTGGATTTTTTCAATGTTAACAAGTGTTCATTGGAATTCATTGTCTGGCATTCTCAGGACTACACTTTCCACTGTTCAGAGCCTTTTTTCGTTTCTGACACAGGTGGTTGTATCAATCAATAGTAGATAATATGAATTAAATACATGGTGAGAAAAAAGAATAGCCCCAACTTCATTCTGTTTTTTTTTCCAATTCTGTTATCAAGCATCACGAATAAATATACAAAAAATAAAGATAATAGGGAAAAAAGTAGAGAAACAGCCAATTTTATCACCAGCTACCCATTGTTATATTCCCCAGAGAGTTCAGAACCATCTACAAAAGTGTGAAGAAGGTCTTCAGGAAATAAAATACTATCACTGGCCAGCCATGCTCAGTTGCCTCACTGGAAGAAGTAAAGACACGTAATAGGTAATTGTCAAAAGAGCACTTATTTTACTTTGAGAAGACAGCTGTTAATCACACATTACCTCAGCTGAAACACAGCAGCAAATATGATAAAGAATCTCATGTGAAAGTTTCCTACATATACAAAATCAGTTTGATGACCCGTTATTTATTACTCACTGAACACAGGTCTTGTCGGTCTTCTGATCACTGTGGGTTTCCTGGTAATGATGTCATCTGTTGAATGCAATGACATGCCAATAAACATTAACAGCTTCAACTTAACAAAAGCAGGTATGTGGAAGTGTCGAGAGCTGCTTTCAATAAATCTTTATCTATCACAGCAGAAGCCAAAAATGAAGGAATATGTTTTCAAATCTTGTTTTTTGTTTGTTTGTTTGTTTTGAAGAAGATTTTCATTTCATGATAGAAACATTGAAACCTAGCATTCTTCAGTTCTGTGTATCTTAAACAGAAGCAGTAGCCACTCAATATTCCATTCCTCAAGGAAAAAGTCTTAAGATTTGCTATTAGATGTAAATGCCATAGTAAAATAAGGATAGAAAATATACATACCAGGGTGATCAAGGGCATCAGCTAAATCAAAATCATCTTGACCTAGAAGGAATGTGACAGAAGACACGAAGTCAGCAGGCAGGTTTCCATCACCTCCAGACCTGAGGGCTCAGTACAGACGCAGAACACCAGTAAGAGGCAAAAGAAAGACCTATCCAAACAGCAGCAGGCACAGAACAAGCTGCCAGCTGTCATCCCTGCACAGCACAGTTCTGAATGACTGTGAGCATGGGCTCATTTAATCCAAGGAAGTTATTTGTTCAGGTAGGCCAAAGAGAAGCTGCTCTCTCCTGTTATCATATTCAACTGCTGTACAAACAGCCCTTTGAAGAACACAGGTTCCCAGCTAGAGGGCACAGGGCCATTGCCAGGAGACAGCTGAAAGCAGCATTCAGCATAGTACTTGTGAACCAAAATCATTAGCTGAGAATTTTTAATATCTTCAATAATATATAACATATATATATTTTATATATGTTATATAAAAATACATAATATATATATTATATATTATATATCTAATATATACATATATGTGTGTGTATATATGTATGTTTGTATGTGTATATATAATATATATGTACATATATATGCGTATATATACATATATATAATATATATTCTATATCCTCATTATTATATAACATATATATATATTAATAATTTTTAATATCTTCATTATTATTTTACTGGCTCAGCTTAGCAAGCAGCTTTACTGTAAAGCCTGCCTTGTAAAGCCAACCCTGAACACTTCCAAAGATGGGGTATCCACTTGCAACAGAAATCAACTTTGTTTTTTTAATTCTTACTGTAACATGGGCCATAAGTAAAATATATTAAGATGTGTTTATCTAATTTAGTTTCCTCTGTAAATGAAAAAATATGAAAAGGGAAAAAAAATTCTTCCTGTTCTCTGTCAGGTGACAACTATATCTTTGAATGTCACAGCAGAGTAATTAGCATCTGTACTTTGGAAGTTAGCAGGCAAAGAAATCTGGGAAATATTTTAAATGTATAAACTGAAAT
>JAYDZK010000001.1:80320227-80350454 GCA_034509185.1 Euphonia xanthogaster
TTTGACATCCTTGCCTTCCAAGTAGGGCGTGGTGCTGTGGGAGCTCAGGTAGCTTGTAAGAGGAGACTGTCTTTCTCTGAAGCATGCTTGAAAGGATCACTCAGACATACTCTGTCCTCAAAGCAGCACTTTCCTGCTTGTTTTTGGCTCAGCAATAACAGCTGATAAAAGCAATCCTGTCAGACTAAACCCCTCATTCAGGCCACCAAATAAAGGAAGTGGATGAAGATTAGGAATCCACTTTGCAGCAACTTGGAATTGGCTACAGAGGGATGACAAAAAAACTAGTTTTTTAAATTTAAAATGATGTTGGATTACTGAATTGAAGCATGCTCCACTCCCCAGTAGATGCTTATCTTCAGAGGTAAACATTGCCCATCTTGACTGTTTCCATTGATCTATTTTTTTTTTTTTTTTAATACAATTATACATGCATATGGTTCATGGGGAGAGATGTCAGATAGTGCTGACTGTGATGGTACAAAGCTTTGGAAAATGAAAAAAAAAAAAATCATGCATCTATCTGAACATGGACTTACTTTTAAATTACTGATGTGATTTAACTCCAGTTTTGTCACTGCATCATAGCTACCTCATGCATCTCTCTAGCAAACACAGCCTTGTCTTGTGAACTGGATTACAGCCATCACCCTGGTGCCCAGCACCAGCAGGGTGACTGGTGTGCATCCTCCCTTGTGCTGGGGGATGAGCTGCAGGGGTTTTTGTCATTGCTGTTTTGTCTAAGGCAGCAAATAGCTCAGGACTCTGCTACCATGAGTGGCCAATCTGAGCACTTGTGGTGTTGCAGGGTGATTCAGTCTGGTGTGGGGCACAGGCTGCCCCCAGCTGCATTTCTGTTGAGTTACCCAGAACACAACAACAGAACTCATGCTTTTATGGTAACTACAGAAACCAGATGCAACAGTTTAAGATGGACTGACAGAACTTGGTGGTACTGGGTCCTCAAGAAGCTTGATGTTCAAGTAGGTCAACTGCCTCCCTCTCCCTTGCCCAAATTTGAAACAGCAGAATGGTTTATAAATGTCTGGCTTAAAGCTAATAATAGAAGCTCTAAAGTTCAATTTAAGCATTCTCCATGTCAGGGCCAATTGCTCAGTCTCAGAACAGCTAAGGACATTTAGGCTAAAGAGGTGACTTTTTCAGTCAGTTAAAACAAGAACTATACCATGAAATGAGCAATGCCACAAATCCACTGTTTTTTGGTTGGTTTTTTTTTTTTGGTTGTTTTTTTTTTTTTTTTTTTTTTTTGTTTTTTTTTTTTTTTTTTTTTGTTTTGTTTTGTTTCTAGAATGCCAAAAGCAGGGCCACATGTGCTAATCTTCATACAAGTGATGAATTTGCCTGAAGGGAACAGGAATGTTGGCAGGGTTAGGTACTAGTCCCAGGCAGGTCTGAACAGCTTACACATATTCACTAGCTTTACTTCAAAACAGTTGTTCCTGCAAGTGAAATCTTCCCAAAATGCATTGTCTCACCTGCCTGCTGGTACAACTTCACTGTGATATTGAACGTTCTCAGGGGAAGTTTGAAGATGATGCACATCTTGTTCAGTTCTTCTGAAGATGTATATCATGTTCAGTTCTTCTATTGCCCTGTCTAGCTAAATAACAATATGAAAGTGGGCAGCACTGGAAGGAGTGGATCTAGTGTAGGAGTCAGGATGTCTTGAATGCTTATCCCTCCCCTGTTCTTGGGAGCATTACAGGAACTTCCTAATCCCAGTGCTGTCAAAAACATACAACAGCTTGCCCAAGATAGCAAGTAAATAATACTGTATATTTAAAAGAAATATATGAGCTAATACCTGACCATGAATAGAAGTTTTAGCAATTGAAAAATTATTGACCCATCCTTTTCTGCATAAAGGAAAACAAAGTTCTCTCTACTATTCACCTGAAAAGGTGGATGAGTTGTCTGTTTTTTTACTTTTTTATTTGTCTTTTAAGGAAAACTCAAATATTTTAGAAACTCAAATGGAGATAGGAAAGGAGACAGTGTGTCTGTCCATTCTTTACACTACATACTTTTACCCCATCAGGCCTGTTTTAGATGAGACAAGCTAAAAGGGAACAAGAGTTCAGTCACAACTCATCACAGTGGCAGCCCCATCTTCCTGTGGGCAGAGGTCAGACATTGCTCTCTTTGGTGTGGGTAACCTGCTGTATGTGTCTGTTGGAGATGAAACAACTGAATTATACACTAGAACTACTTGGGAATGTCACTAATATCCTACACTACTCATCTGCTTTTTTCATAAAAGCAGAAGTACTTTAATTAAAATAATGAAGCATCCAGTAATATAAGCCATTAATGTAAATGTAAGCCAAACACACAAGTGAATTGGTGATAGAATTTCTTGACAACAGAAGAATAAAATTACTACGTACTAGCTAAAGCTTCAATGAGCAGATGGAGGATCATGCATTTCATTCTTGTGGTTATTAACATACTCCAAATACGGAGATTTGGGAAAACTGGGTTTGCTCCATTTAAGTCCTCTTCCCATTCCTAATAATCTCTTCACTTCCTTTTAAAGTCTTTGTATCTGTGCAACAGAAAAGAGCAAAAAGGAAGTAACATTTTCAACTTGCCTCTTAAGTGAAAAACACACATATAGCATGTGGTTGAGATTGTGGCCTAAGTGAAAAAAAAAAAAAGCCAACACAGAAAAGCAGCATTGAAAGTGTAATTCAGCCCAAGATATACTGAAAACTGAGTGCACTAAAATGTTTTTCTTAGCATTCAAAACTTGGCACACACACTGAAATATGCACAAATAAGAGCTACAGCAAAAAGCTGACGAATGTTATGCTTAAGATTTGCTTGCTTTCATTTTCACAATCCAATGAATTCATTTGGATAACTTCGAGTTCAAAGTATTTGAAATAAACATTGCATTTGAAAACCATCAAAACATTTTTCAAGCAGTCTTTTCCACCAATAGGATGAATAAACTGCCACTGCAGCTACCTTGTATAAGCTAAAGTAATGTATTATTCTACAATAAGATCCTGCTTTGATTATTTTTCCTCCTATTACTGATGGTAACCCCTCCTCATCCTCAAAGGAGGTAGACTGGAGTAAGAAATGGAAATGAAGAGGGTGTGCCAGAGGAATGGGACAGCACTCTTTGTTGCCACCCATTTTAACTCAGTTTGATGGCAAAGTTACCTCACAGGGATCAAGTTGCAGTTTGGACTCAGAAAGGACAGTATTTTTTTCATTCCATTGCACAGTCTGATTGAAACCTGTATAGAAACTATGTTAATTCCCACATCTGAAAGTCAATGGCAGCTCGTAAGGCCATGATGGGGAGCAGCTGATCTGTGGGATGTGACTGCAAAACCACTTCAGTAGAGTGGTCAATAATGGTTAACTGATAATGTTTCCCGTCCCAATGTGTGGGAGAAATAATGAATTGGAATACTTATCTCTGTAACATAATGGCAGTTAAGCGAGAAAGACACAAGATCAAATCTTCTGTGGGTAGTGAGGCAAATAGCAATGCAACAATTAATACCCCAATAACTGCAAGTGAACTGCTATGTTTTATCCACAGGTAAGTAACAGAAACCCATAAACCGGCATACTCTCACAAGAGAACAGACTGAAATTTCAAGTCTTCTGTTTAACCTTTTATATCCAGGTGGCAGCAGCCAGTCTTTCTTCTTTCTTCCACAACTCCAGACTGTGGAACCACAACTAGACAAATCAGTAAGTTGGAAAAATCAGTAAATTTGTTACTATTTAGGCACTTGGCAACCCCTGCTTTGCCTTTTCATTCTCTTATGGTCCTCTTACATCAGCAGGTAAGAAAACACATGGCCCTGCATAAGTGCCATGTGTCTACTGCAGAAGTGCCACCTGTCTATTGCTCCAGGATCTGATGATAACTAGATGAGGAAAATTGAACACTGTTAAGTTTCCCATACTAAGATGTCTAAGAGCATGTTTTCAGCATCTTTTCTGGGTTACGAAATCTTTTTCTTCAAAAGCCATGCCTGTCCTTCACACTGACAGATGTCTTCTCTTCACATAGGTAAGCAGTGCAAAGCTTTGCTGCTTCTGGCTAACTTCATTCCAAAATGATTAAAACGTCTCTAGGAAATAAACCTGACCTGCTGGTGGTAGACAAACTATTCAAAGGATCCTTCCCTAGGTGAGTGAGCACCAAGTTTTTTTTTTAATTATTATTTTCAGAACTACTGAGGAGAAGAACACACAAACCTTTTTTTTAAATTTATTTTTAGAAAAATCACAATGTTGATAGGTCTTAGTAAGTAATTTTTAGGCTCACAAAAGCTGAAAAAGGATTCAACAGTCTTGGTTAGCTAAAAACTAGTTTGAGCTCCTCCTGCCATTTTATCCCTAACAAACAGTTATTTTTATTTACTCTACACGTGGCATAGATATATCTGTTTATTCATGTAGGCAAGCAGTACATTTCTTTGTATTTACATAAACCAAATGCTTATGTAGGAATCACTTTTGCACTCTCAAACACACTTAAAAGCTTTAGCACTTTTATACTAAAAGCAGACATAGGGCAAAAAGAGACAAATTAATCCCATAAGAAAATACTAACATTTGTGTTAAGTTTTGTTGCAAGCTAAGAAACATGTAAAATAAATTCTCAAATGAATTATTCTTGGCATACATTCGCATTTGAATGTACAGATATATTTACAGGTTTAATATCCAAATTCATTAATGTCTAAGTTCGAAGATGTTCCATAAAATGTCATCTCCTGTAGAACTTTGTCAGGTGGCTGAAGCCCATTAATAAGACACATATGGTAAAACTGCTTGAAAATTTAAAGCAACTAGAATGAAAGGCAACAAAACTGGTCAGACCATTCCTTCCTGACAGAACTAGTTATTATTCTAGATTTAGTCCTTTAGCTGTTATGAGTTGTAGTTTTCCATGTTTCCACAGATCCTTGAAACTTTCCTGTTGTTTTCAAGAGCCATAGCACTGGTCACAAGTGCTTTCAGAGGAGAATGCAACCACAGCTGACCACCCTAGGGGAATCCTTCACAAGTCCAAAAGCACTTCTCACGTGTTTGCTATTTCTACTGCTCAGTGGATGCCTGTGGAGTGAGGTTGGCTTGTCCTGGTCACTCTTGCTGTTTGTAGTTTGGAACTGTGGCACTGTTTCTGTCCCTTACACATGTATGATAAGCCTTCTGAATTCAACACTATTTTTACTTAAGCTTTTGGCTATGGAAGTCTGAAAATGTTAATCCCCACTCCCAAATTCTTCATCCACAACTTTTTAGACGATGCCAAACATCAATGTCACCAGAAATTCAAAGTCCAATTATGTTTCTGATCTGCAAAACAGGCTTTTCCACAACTGACCAGCTCAGTACTTGCCAAGCAGGAAGAGCCAGAAAGGATGAAGGCTTGGTGTGCATTAACTTTGGGTTTTCTCAATCTGTACCAGACAGATGCAATGAAAAAAAAAATCTAAAAACAAAACAAAACTTTTTGTCTCCTGAATGCTCAAGCACAAGCAGCTCTTCTCTGGCAGCTGGCCCAGGCAGCTACACAGATTGGATCAGCAGCACCCACACCCAGATCCACCATCCATCCACAGTGAGCTGTTTGCTTTCAGGTGCCCACAATGTACACCAAGTTGGTTGGTTGGTCCACTCACTGAGTTCAGGTTATTTAAAAAAAGGTTTGTATTGCCTGAGAGCAATAACATTACAGAAACCATAACTGCATATTGGTTTTGGAGAGGTAAGGAAAAGTTAAATACACTGAATGCACTTGAGACACACCTATTTGTCAGAGGAGACAAGGAAAAAATGTAAAGGCACAACATACTTCTACAGTCCTGTCATTAAGGCCATGTATTGGTGTGCAACAATGCTTCACAGGGCTAACCATATAGAAGTACTCAGGTCTAAATCACAGTCCCAGAGGTGTTTCAAACAAGAGCTGTTATCTCATGAAACTTTGGGCTCTGCTGTTTGTTATGCTTTTTTTGTTTCCTTTTTTTTTGTTTTTGGCAGAATGCAGGTTGTTTATCCAGTTCCAAAGATCTGTTCTTCACCACTCTTCCTTTAATTTAGTTCTCCAGAAGTGTGCGCTGAACTGAAAAGTGAAAAACAATTCAAGATTAGTGCACTAAGTTAGCATACAATATAAGTTATACATTACTATGTAACAGTTTATGCACTCAACAACACTCAGCAGACTTTTGACAAGGTGTGATAAATTTAGGAAAGCAGAGGCTTGATTCTATAAAGCCAACAGGTTGCATAGCAAGGTATATTACACCCAGATTTCTCACACAAACAACCAAACAGGGAAGCTGTCTACACTTGCACTGTAACCCAGCCTTCAGTTCAGGCTGGCAGGTCTTGCAGATGCAAACAGGCTACTCATACAAAAAGTAAGCTAGTGAAAATAAGCTTCTAGGTTCAGGAAGTCAAAGGTGGGTTTAGACAAAATTTTTAAAAGACAGACCTATTCAGCTATGCCATTGGACCTGGCTCAATGAGAGACTGCTTCTAACTGGAAGCCATGCAGGCACATCTATTACCAGAAGCAGACCTAACATCGGCTGACTCCCAGAACTCAAATCAGGAGCAGCACCATGATGACCATGGCTGCCCAGTCTCTTAGCTCAACACATGATCATGCTTGTCTACAATAAATAACAGAGGTATGGAATCTGGGACATAATATGACATCAATATTAGATTAGATTAGATCAATAGGTAGAAGTAATCATATTTGACAACATTCCAAGTGTGACTTTACTGGTTAAAATAAGGTTGCATCATCTGATGCATTTCACTTTCGAGTTCTGGTGAATCTTGGCCAGAATTTCACCATAACCCAACTACAGGTCATATTTTGATATTTTAACTGCCTTTGGTAGAGGACTTTAAATGATACTACTTGCTTCCCTAATGCACAGCTGAAATGAGGATACCTGAGTCTCTTCAGTGCTTACAGCCAGTCACAAGAAAATGTTTTGTACTTTAGAGTTTTATATATTTAACAGCTTAAAGAGATTATAAAGAAGGTAATGAACTAGATGAAAGTTTATAACAAAATGATGAAAGACCCAAGAGAAATAAGGCATAATTATTTTTCCATTATAAAAAACCCCAGAAATAGTTCTGCAGGTTTAAGATCAAACTCACAGAAGAATATACTGCAAATATATATTGCTTTGAGATTTTAACACTCAGTACTTCAAAACCCATGAACTTCAGCATGAGGTTATAGTGCTTCTTTCTTTGTTGACCAGTCATAAGGACTACAAGGCCAAGTTTTCACCTATACCATCTCCTCCAGCTCTATCCATGGATTCCTGGAGCTGATCACCTGCTCCATCATCCAAATCCCCTACACAACCATACATGGAAAGGTGAGGTTCTCAGTGTTTGTTGCTTTAAATTAGCTTCCACAGCTCTCACCGTTGTAGAAAGATTGATAATGTGATGGTTCTTTCATAAAAGAACCATTCTCCGTTCACAACAGAGAATGCTTTAATTACAACATGCTCACTAGTGAGTTCAGTCCTCTTTGCTTCCAGTGTGGTTTCATCCCTGTCCAAATATCATAATTTTTTACTACACATTCTTGCAGTGTTCTGTATCAGTTTATGATTAGAAAAAATTTCAGATTCTAATCAGAAAAAATATGCACTAATAAACTTCCAACTGCAGTTATTCATCACACTGATGGAGCAGGCTTGTGTTTTCACAATTGCCTCTGATTATACTTTTGCAGAAAAAATTCAATTCTTCACTTTCTCTAAGCTTCTACATTTCAATGCACTCCCAAGGCAATAAACCAATCTGTTCAATAAAAAACTCGAGAAAAGCGGCCATATTGTCAGAACTGAATGCTTGATTCACTTCTAAGTTTGTCATCATGGTAAAATCATAGAATCACAGAATCATTTATGTTGAAAAAGACCTTTTAGATCAACCATTTTAACTCTTACCCTAAGACTGCCAAGTCCACCACTAAACCATGTCCCTGTGTGCCATGTCTTTTGTGTATATCTTTTAAATACCTCCACAGATGACAACTCCTGTGCTTTCCTGAGGAGTTTCTGAGCAGCCTGCTCCAATGCCTGAAAAACCTCTTCATAAAGAAATTTTTCCAAATATCCAATCTAAACATCCTCAGGCAAAGTTTGAGGCCATTTCCTCTTGTTCTATCAGTTGTTACCTGGGAGAAGTGACTAACACACACCTGGCTACAACCTTCTTTCAGGTGGCTGTAGAGAATGAAAAGATGACCCCTGAGGCTTCTTTTCTCCAGGCTAAACATCTCCAACTCCCCCAGTTGCTCCTCATAGCCCTTCCCCATATCCACTGCCCTTCTCTGGACATGCTGCAGCACCTCAGTGTCCTTCCGGAAGTGAGGGGCTCAGAACTGGACACAGCACTCAAGGTGTGGCCTTACCAGAGCCAAGTACGAGGGGACAATCACTGCCCTGGTCCTGGTGGCCACACCATTGCTGATACAGGCCAGGATGGCACTGGCCTTCTCGGCTACCTAGGCACACTGTCCAGCTCATATACTGCCAAAATTGTTGATTTTTTTTTTTTTTTTAACAAAACAGCACAATTCATTTTCTCCAGCATGGTCAATAAAATGCATTTAAGAGGATCCCCAGCGAAGAGCTGATCTCCCATCTAGATTCTTGCCTTACCAGGTGGCTCAGATTGTGCTCCCCTGTGGCTATCCATATTCACATTCTCTTCATCTGCTGGGAAAAAACACAGATATTCAGCATTCAAATTCTCTTATCTTTAAGGCTCTTGATAAATAGAGATAATTTGAGAGAAGAAACAGCACTGAAAAAATTGGGCTACTGATAGTAGTTGAGTTGCCCTGTTTTGTCTACACATCAATTTTAGCATACATGTTAGAGATCTTCTTCAGTTTCCAAACTTCCCAAATTACAAAACAGCAGTGTCTGGCTGAATGACTGCTCTATCCCTTCACTAAACAGTCAGAAAGAGTGAAACAGACAAAACCAAAGCTTCTGCCCATCCTATCACCCACTGTACTCCTTAAGTTCTCTTATCCAAATTATATCTTACTTAGGTGGAAAGGAAGCAAGCAGTATATCACTGCAGAAGAATAATTTGGGGATGAATATTGGGGTAAATTGTCATAAAACTAATAAGTAGGTAAACATCTTGTGAAGACAAAGCCAAAATTTACAAAATTAGAAACTAAAAAGTATTTTTCAGCATGAAAAATCTCTAATACCAACCTTCACTTGATTCTCCTTAAAAGTATTTTTTGCAGTCTCTCCTGCTTAATTTTAGCCAGAAGTGCTTTTATTTTAAGAAATGTAAAGCTTTAAGTCCTCCTAGTTTTTGGGCAAGGAATTTGTAAGGCTTAAATGACTAGTAGGGAAGGTTACTCCCTGTGAACATAAATTCACTGGGCTATTACAACTACCTTATGCATGGGATCGATTTATAGTCCACATATAAATACAAAAATGCCTCTCTCTAGACAGTGGGAAACAAAACTAATTTGGAACCCTTACCGTTTTGCTTGAAACAGAGTTTCTTCTTCTGGTAAGCAATGAAACTACCTACTGATGCAACTACAGTAGCACCCACAGCACTTATAATTCCAGCTATTACTCCCTGAGAACCTGAAAAAAAAAAACCAGAGATGTTTATAAACATTTTTCAGAACTGAAAGCCACATACAAAATATTGTCTCAAAGTAAACACTGTGAACACTTCAAAAAAAAACATTAAACTGAAACTATAGTAAATTGTAATATTCAACTCTGTGCACAATGAAAAGTGAATCCTCTCATTTTATAACCACCGATTTCTTAGCAATGCCTATTGTTAAAGTACTTGAGCATGCCTGTTTTAAGTTCCACTAATTAAAGCAACCCTTTCATTGCCATATCTACTTTGTACGCATGCAATCACTGCACCAGCATCTCTGAGACCTTAACGCTTAGGAATCATTTGTAACATAGAAATGTTAAAGGACTATGGAAGCAGAGCTTAAAAGTAAGAATTCCACATTGCACAAAAGCTTTTTAATTGTAACCCACTCCCAGTAGTGACCATTCTAGCAGAAGATTAGCAATCAGAAACCCCAAGAAAACAAGCTTCAAACATCTAAACACCATCATACACACACACACTCATGGATTTACCCTCGTCTTCTTGGCCACTATTTGGAGTTGGACCCTTCCGTTCTGTAAAAATAAATGGAGAGCTTACATTTTCTATGTCTAAAGAACACTCATAATTGACATTTTGTCAATTAATTATACAAAAATAAAAGCCATCTATTATATCCATACAGTGCTAAACTGACACTGAAACTTTCTATTTTCAAAGCATGGCTCAGAGCACTGCCAACTCCAGCCAGCCTTGAGTGCTCAGCACTTCTACAAAATGAGCTAATAACATTTGTGAAATCTGGTTTCATAGTCCTGTGCACAACCACAGAGAACACATATAATTTCAGAGTAACATTCATTCTGTATTTCCACAGAACCAACTATTTTTTCCTAAAATCCCAGCCTCATCTACCTTTGCAATTCTCTTCACAAGCAAGCCAGAAGTTCTATAAATACTAGCTCTATTTGGCACTGTGCAACTCATACCACTGAGGCAGGAACCTGTGCAGATGAAACCACCACACAAGTCTCCACAGATGTTCCTTGCCCCTTCCAATTTTCAAGTAGTGCCCCAAGGGAACTTTGGAAGGAGGAAGCTACCCAAAAAAAGTGGCAGTAGTCTCTACCTAGGACAACTCTTCAGAGAAGTCAGTAACCATTAGCATATCCCAAACCCCATCAAGATACTTATACTAATTCTGATTTGGAAATAGTGAAATTGCAGTAAAGCACTAATTTTAGACATAGCAAATTACCAAAAAAAGTTTGGCAAGTTATGAAATGGTTTCATACTGTTCAGAGTTTAGAATCGTATGGTGGTGAAGGGACCTTAGCGATCACCAAGCTCCAAATCCTCTGCCATGGGCAGGGACACCTTCCACTAAACCAAGTTGCTCAGAGCTCCATCCAATCCAGTCTTGAACACTTCCAGGGATGGAGCACCTACAACTTCTCACTTCCTCATCTGCCTCACTATCACCACAGTAAAGAAGTGAAGGCTAAGGATCACTTGGAAGTGTAAATATCAGTTCATCCTGTGGGACAAAGGAAATCTTTGAGAACATAAGGTGGACCCTCTTCTGGCCCACTCCTAGGCTTCTTACCTACAAGAACTAAAATAAACTAAGAGTATGTCATAAAAGATCAAAAATAGCACTTGGATGACCTTAAGAACTATACTCATGGTGAAGTTTGAAGTAAGTACTGCATTCACATTTCAGTTTTAGAAGCCGTATTTCTTAGCACAACAGTAAAAAATCACTGAAAATGTTTGCTCTAGACCAGTTTTACCCCTTAAGTATTTGGGGCTTTTTTTTTGGCAGAGACAAGACACGTTACTTTTGAACTCGAAAATATGCTCTTCAGTTTCAGATACCAGAACCAAATGCATTACAAATTAGAGCATGTCTAACCAGCTTGTGAGCAAGCCTTAATCAAAAGCTCAGGTAGCCGTAGAAACAACAGGAAGCACAACCTGCTATCTTACCATTGCTGCCACTGCCATCGCTTCCTCCTCTTGGGAAACTGCCATCCCATAGATCTGAATCATCAAATTTGTCTATAAAATAATGCAAATAACATTACCATGTTTTAAGTTCAGTGAATAAGACACACCAAGGCATATAGTAACATGGAAATTTTCTCAATACCATTCAACTGAATTTGTGGTGGTTTTAGGCTGAGCACCAGAGTCAGAACATTTAACCTTTTAAAAGCCCTCACAATGTCAAGCCCCTTTAGCTCAGCACTACAGAGTTTGACAGCAGCACTCCTTTCTCTGGATGTTCCGAACAACTGAGAGAAGTCAGTGTCCAAGAGCAGGTAGTACTGCACAAATCAGGTTAAGCAACCAAGGAGCCCCATAAGCTGCTTAACTCTAATAGCCCAAATCTCACTGTCCTGTGAAAGCAAAGAAACAATGCGGACAGAAAAGGACCATTCACTTTCAAGGCTGCAACTGTGAATGATTCTTCAGAGTTGGGTCTCTAAGTCTCAAACAGTCCATATGTAATTCCCTTCTCTGATTTATTGCAGGACATTTAAGTAGTCCCTCTCCATTTCCAATGAACCCAACCTCATGTAGCCTTTCTGTCTCCCTCATGGCACCTTCTCCTCCTTCCCTCTGTTGCCAAATGAATATTTTGTTTACACAATGCAAATCAGTTTTTCAGGCAGAAAAACTAAAAGTATTGTATCAGAGGATGTTTTAGTTGGGTGCCAAAAGCACTGTACTGAGGCATGCAAGAATCAAATTCAAGTTATCTACTGAAAATCAGGTGAAAGAACAAGAACTGAGGCTTGTATTCCATGCAGGAACATGCAGGAAAGGACACGTATTTAAAACCTATCTTTCAAACACAAAGAGCTGTATTTCTTAATGGGGCCTTTAAATAAAACAAAACAAAACAAACAACAAAAAAAGCAACCTTTAACTTTTAGAGCTTTCCCTTTAATTTAGATCCTTTAAGAATAAAGATCATAGGCAGCTGCTACTTAATTTTGAGCATGACTAGAAGGGATTCAGTTTGCAAAGAAGAAAGAACTCAATTCAATACATGGGCGCTTCACCACAGGCAGCCAAGAACAGCATTGCCCCAAGCACACACACACACACTGTCCTATCCTGCCTCTTCCCCATCTCATCCTGTTCTTAAGTGAAAGTGACTCAACAGGTTTGCTATGGAATTTCAAGACTGGTGCAAAGCTTATTTGCAAGACAACTTTTTTCTCCATCTTCAGTGTTTGATGTATGCCACACCTGACATCCATAGCAGGCAATTAACAAGGATCAATTATTGGAAGTGTAACCGAGACAGTAAAAAAAGGAGTTTGTGCTAGAAGCCTTACCAGAGTCTTTAGGTTGATCTTTCTTGGGGTTATCTAATAACAGAAGAAGGATTTAGGGAAAAAAAAAAAAAGAAATTCTTAAGATAACAAAACCAGACTATAACACAGTAACGTTCAAAGGGACTAGGAGAGATTAACAAATACTCTTCTACTGTTCAGAAATTCCTGTTAGATCAGTCTTACCAGTGTCTCTAGGATTTGCAGGAGGATGTGGCTTGGGATCACCTGTAGACAAATGATAGAATAAATTGAGCAAAATTACTAGTGTGAAGAAACCAAAAGCAGATCATGGAGTGACCTTGAAAGATGATCTGACCTAAAATATTGTATCAAAACTTCCCCATGTAATTTTCTTTTCATTAGCTAATGCTGTGCTTCTTTGGCTATTTTAGCTAAAGACTGTGTTTTAATGCCAATAAGGGTTTTCCTGCTACGTTAACCAGCATGTCAGATCCTTTCTAGGATGGAACATACACAGAAAAACTCATTAAATCTTATGCAACGTTTTAGTTTGCACACTGATTTCAAAGGCTGAGTTTCTTTAAATTTTTCTACCAGGTACAGATCACCTGTCTGTTTTCTTTTTTAAAATTACCAGGTTTTAATAAACTATAAAGTCTTGTATCTCACTTGAAAAAAAGACAAAGTACAGAGAACAGAACTAGACTAGGTCCCCACAATGACATTTCATCTGGCTTGCCACAAAATAGGAAAATAAGACATCTTAGAAATTATCTCTGTACAGTTTTGTCACAACCTTCACATTAGAAAAAGTACTTTCCTTCAAATTATTTTTAACAGATTAATGTTTCCTTGTGCTACTAAAAATACTTTCTGAAATGGGAACGATTACTTTGGAATTAACATTTACTTCCATAAGTAATAGTTTATGGAGTCAGTGCCATCTAGTGAAAAAACAGCAACGAAACAAGCAGAAGCTGGCTAAGAAATTATTGAAATTCCTACAGTTCCAGTGATCCAGAACCTTAAGATTAACAAACATAACTAGGCTGCAGTTATTTTTATCAACAGTCTGCTACCTTAATCAACGCAGTGCCTTATTATACTTAGATCATAAAGGATGGATAGACATTGCACCAGGTACATTTGAGCAGTATCCAGGAAAATATGATACTTACCAAAATCAAAAGCATCAGACAAGTCCAAATCATCTACAAAGAAAGAAGGGAATTTTCACATGTAATGCAAAAACTGTACTCTTAGACTACTTTTTAAACAAAATGGACCTCACAACGTTTTTTCCCACAAATGAAAGATGTGCTCACTCATCAGTGATTCACAGAAAAGCCCTATAAAGTGAACCAGGCATTACCTACCAAGAGACTTGCTGCTTTTGGAGATGATGGGACCTGTCAAGGGCCAGCGCAAGGTGAGCAAGCTCCAACCATGTAGACTGAAAGCCAACAGAAGGCATTTTCACAGGGTTTTGAAGCTTGTGAAATCACAAAACGTATTTCTGAGAGCAGATTCCAAAATGAAGAAATCCTTTTGCTGTTAGGGAACTGCTTTCTTTTATAGAAATGTCACAACCCTGTGTGCCACTAAATTGATAAATTCAGGATCTCAAACTGGTATGTACACTACACTTGATTTTACAGTAAAAGGCATTACAAGCCAATTAGATCTCACCTGATGATGGTGTCTTCTGAGTTGCAAGAGGCTTCTTTGTACTTTCTGTCAGATATGATTAGGGAAAAAATAATTAAATACTATTTAAGACACTGTTCAGAAGCTACATGAAGGACAAAGGACAAATCTAAGTACATGTCTATACATCAAAATGCACAAGATCAAATCTATACAGCAAGACAATTTTGCCTCAAAGAGAAATCTTTAAGTCTTCAAAAGACAAATTTGAGTTCTGTGTGGTCAACACCTTGACAAACACATGGTTGAGAATTGTTCCACTGAGGTTTAAACAAACCATATGTGGCAAAGTTGTCATGCTTGGTCATGCAGTGATACTAAGAAATCAACAGGTGAAAGAAACTTTTTTACCTCCCAAAAGTGCGTCTTCTAAGGAGAATTCATCTTGGCCTAGAGAAGATAAAAGTAACAGTAAGGACACTGCTTTTTCTTACTCAAACCCAACATTTAATCAAGTCATAAACATGCCTGTGATCTATCTTGAGGTGTGCTTTCTGCTTCCTGAGTCAACCTAGAAGAATATTTTGAGTCAGGGTTGAAGACAGACATTCTTCTCTATTTTTCCAGGTCACTATCCATACATCTTTTCAGAAAAAAAAAAAAGGAACCACACAAAAAATTTGCTCTATAGAAATGACCTGAAGGGTTGGAACATACATTCCTGCAGCCAATAATGCACTTTATTCTTGCCACTGCTATTCCATGTTTCCTTAGTGCCATCCACAGCATATTCTTTCCCACCCTTCTTTCCACTGGACCACAAAATAAGCTGGGGGACAGCTCCAATGCATGAGAACATACAAGATTCAAGTGTGAAGAAAAGCCTTGGCGCACAAAGGCCATTATGAAAGTTATGTAATGGGGTTAATACCTTGTCATGAAAAATTAATTTTCATAGCTTTGTAAGACTTACCTTTCCCCCTGCAGTATGGAGGTGGTTAAGATATTAGCATGTATGACCTTGAGCAGTTTTTCAACTTCCTAAAACACAGCTAAATGCAGCTGGCACCACTGTGGGATCTCCACTACAGGGAGATTAGATTCTATTTTCAGTCCTTAGGAGAAGAACCCTGTCTCTTGCTGTATTAAATCAGGTGCTAGAGTGACTGCCGCTTACCCATCCAACTGCAAACACACCAACTCAAGACATACATGACACAAACTGATTTCACAGCACAAATGTAGTGGTGTGATCTCAACAGCAGAGCCTTGTAAAATAAGTGGATAGCTAAAACAACTGCTTGAGGTGTTTTTAAGTTTTCATCATCCCTACTTTCACTGAAGTGTGGAATAAGAAAAAGGCCTGAAAGTAGCCTACTACTCTGAAACCAAAATTCTGCTTTCCAAGCATGCAGCAAGCATATCAGGCTTCTTATATATATTACCTTTTTGAGATAAAGTAACAAAAAATGTCAAAACTTAGGTTACGGAACTCATTACAATAAAATTCTGCCCTCTAAGGTGCTGGAAGTCAACTTTCCCAGCAAAGGAAGGTATTTCTCCACTGTTCATGACAAACCTTCCTATGTCTTTAATGCAGCTGCTTTTATAAATGTACTCATTCCACTTTTGGCATGAGTGGGTTCAATAAAGTAGAAGTTCAGTGACTTAGTCTAAAAGGAGAAAAGCTCAGTATGATTCAGCTGGTTCCAGGAAAAAAGTAACTATAGAATAAGAGATAAAGCTAAAGAACAATGGTATTATCAAGACCCAAGAAGGAAAAGTCAGCAAGAATATGCTGCAGGACACCCAGAGCAATTTCAGGAACACCCAGAGCAATTGCGCTTTTATGAGCATTTTCTTAGTCTAAACAAGGATACTTACAAATAAAGCAGATATTGTATTGCATATGAAGAACAATGTAGCAGGTGTTTCTAGCTCCTAGGAGCATGAGCAGGTTCAAGAACACTTTAGAAGTGTCTAGACTAATTTCCTTTCACCTCTGTATCTCAAATACCTGGATCTCAAGAGACAGATCTGTAGCAATGCATCTGAATCACTTAGACTACAGGGTGCACCAGCCATTTCACTTGTAACTGTTCTTATCAGAATTTTCTTAGGGCTCTCTGGAATTCATCAAGGTTACTAAGACATAAACTGTGCTAAAATAAGAAAGAAGAAGCTAAGAAACCGAATTCCAAGACCACAAGAAGGAGATACCAGAGAGCTGTGAGCCACCTGGGCTGTAACCAATCACATATTCTGAGAAGCATGGACAAGCAAAGGCACCAATAAGAAATGTGTGATCAGCATGGGCAGTAGAGTTGGAACGTATAAATAAGCACATAATGTAAGCAATAAACAGCTTCTGCTTAATCATGTGGATTAGTTGTCCAGGAGTCCTGAATTTCCCACAGAGATCTTCACCAGGCTGTCTCTAGTAATCAACACAGTTTGTGTTAGCTGGGAGGAAAACAATAGGTAAAAGAAAAAGAGCAAATCCAGGCTTTGAATAGCTGAAGAACTAGAGGGTATCCAAGGGATCCAAGTAAGCAAATCAGAGTGCAAAGACCTGTGCAAAGACCTGTCACTGCTCTAAGATACTTCCTGCTACAGTATTAGATTGGTCACACTCATATTCCACTGCAGAAGGCAGAGAAGTATCATCTCCACACCCTCAAAATAAGCAAAACCCAGCTGACCACAGTCCTGGGCAACATGCAGAGGCTGACCCTTCTGAAGCAGAGGGTGGGACTGAAAGAGCACCAGCTTCAGCAGCCTATGGTTCTGTGACAAGGGCCAATCCTAGCCACTGGACTATAATCCTTGTGCTGCAAGGAATACCTTGTGCTGCAAAGTCACAGAACTAAAAATAAAGTAAATCACTCTGTCTGTAATTCTTTTTATAAATGAGAACTGAAATACATTGCTCTGTCTCCTGAAGTCTGTAAGCAGAAATCTAAGCTACACTAACAAGAGCTGCTAGAAGAACATCTGGGTGATGGAAGCATGACACTTCCACCAGGAAATGACAAGTTTTGGGGGCACTGGGATGAGAAGAAGGAATGGAAAAGTGTTTTGCAAAATGTAACAAAGGCACTGAATGCACATGGCGAGCAATCATGAATCATTGGATGTATTTATCTGATTTTTTTTGTTCAATTTTTCTTACCTGCAATTTCAGGAGGGCCTGACCCCAATTGAAGACTGCAAGTATCATATAATATGCTTATTGCTATTTCACCTATGTACTTTCCTTTACCAAACATAAGTGCATTACTAAAATTAGTGAGCATTTTAATTATTACTAAGTTACCTTTTGTGTCAACTTAGGGACTAAAGCAACACCCAACTGGCAGATAGAAACAGGGGCTAGTCTGCATCTGTGTGCAGCAGTTCATGGCACCTTCCTCACAGCAACCCTAAACCACGCCGAGGTCACTCTGTGCAGTAAACATGAAGTTACTTGATGTCATCAAGGCCAGCCCCAGAGCCACTGCTGCCACTGCCTCCTCTTCCACCAACAGAGCAAAGCCAGCCCTGCCCTTCACCCCCTGGAGCAGGCAAGGAGTACCCCTGCCCCTCTTCCCAGGTTTCAGGGTAAGCACTGTTCCTCACAACGGGCCAAGAATCTCTCTGATCTCCACCACTGCCTCTGTGGTCGTGGGGCTGGATCAGGAGCTCTGAAGCAGTCTCAGGAAAACCTGTTCTCAAATCTCACCAAGATCAAGAAGGACTGAGCACCTGCTTTGCATTCAGACACTTCTGAAGTTCTGTCTTGGCATAAGAAATGTCAGTAGTTCATTTTTTATAAGCCTAAGATACCAAAATTCTTTAATTACATGCTGCTCACAGTCTACAGCTTCAAAGTTTAAGCTGTTCAAGAGACAGGATTTTAAGCTTTCACAAAGCTGACAAGCCTTGCAGCTACTACTCACATACCCCAAATTTCCATAACCAGGTGCATTCTGACCACAAGGCTCACATTAACTCTTGCTATCTAAAATTCCTTCCCTGACTATTATATCAATCAGTTTTTGTAGCATAAAAATATATTAACTTTGTTAATGTATATTAGTTCACATTTTACATTACAATGCAATGTGGTAGTGGAATTTTACTGGACACTTTGGTATTGATCATGCTAAAGTAAAAGAAACCAAAGGACAGCTGGGCCCTGTAAATACTGACTTTATTTCTTAGAAGCTTAGAGATAATAAAATATATGCTTGGGCAACCAACATAATGTCAGCATCCTAACCACTCTAACACCTCTTAGAAACCCTCCCAATATTGGCTGGCATCACAAATAATTGAATAAAGTGAATCTGATTCCAAGAATGTCTGGATCAGTTGAAAAGCAGTAAGAAATGCAGGTGCTTTCTAAAGTTTTACCATTATTAGTATTCAGTACTGTGGGTGCCAGTGACTAGTCAAATTGTGTTATATTCAACATTTGAAAGCTACAAGAACCCTGTGTAAAATCACATCCAGGATCACCCAATTTGGCTAGGATACCTCATGCACATAAATATTTACTCTTAATTCTGCATTTTGCATCCCAGCCCTCCTCCTCAGTCCTCAAGGGTCTGTTGCAAATTTTCATAACATCCTCCAAAGGTCAAAGCCAGTATGTCAGCACCTCTCCTTCTTCCAGTGTCAAAGACTCTTGTTACTCCTCGAGGTTTTCTGCACTTACATCCAGCAATAGCTTCAGCAGTTCTTGACAAGAACCTTTCTGACTGACACACATGAAGCCTCTTGGCCTGAAGTGTGTACCTCAAAACAGTGGCCACATCACAAGCAGCCAAAGCTCTACATGCATTTCTAGTGCTCAGTACCCTGCCCAGTCTAGTGCAGAGAAAGGGAGAAGTGTCTTCAGGGCAATTGTGTGATGTCTGGGGCATGACTTCAAAAGTTGTGTGCTTTTTCTGCTGATCCCAAATCTGTAAAACATTTTATACAGCAATTAAGTGTGTAAAATGACAGATTAAAGGTTTCACTCCACAACAAACAGGAATTTGTTTGCAATCAATCAGCATTCTGTTTGATCTGCATTCTCATACTCTGCATCTCTGGTGGCCTCTTGGGTTGGGGCAGGAAGGAAAGGAAGAAAGAGTAATCCTGGTGTCATAAGGAGCTCAGAGGAAAAAAAATAAAGTCTAGCAGCAAGGTTCAGGGACCGAAAGATTGTGGCAATCTGCATTAGATGAAATATGGCGAAGTTTTAGCACAAGAAATGAGGAAGCACCAAGAACCCAAAACTTGTGATTTGGCAGACATTGGGTAATAACTGGCATGGGCATTGGTCCCAAAACCTCAACTGTTGGACTGGTAAATAATCCTCACTCTGATCAAGGAAAAAAACTTAAATTATAATTTATGTTGAACAAATTAATGGAACATGGATCTTCATTTATAAATTCCTTCTTTAAAATAAAATGTATTTGAAATATACACTTGCCGTGCTTACAGAGCCAGATCAACACTGTTATTTTTATAGCAGTACATTGAAATGAAGATTCACAGTAAGGAGAATTCCTGTGTCTGCTGATACTTGTAAGATGACAATTTCACAGCTTGTTTCTTTTACCTTCCTCACCACAATTCTTAACAATTCAATACAGTTTGTATGCTAATAGTAAATCCAAACAAAATCTGTAATCTAACCAAAAACATTAACTGAACAGTAAAACTGACTGTTTTTCCAGACTCTTTATTTTCATTGTGGCTTGTTCAGTTATGGCTAAAAAGACTCTTCAGGCTTTTCAATCTGTGTACTTGAAATGAGCTACGACCTCCTGTGCTAACAGAAAGAGGAAGACTTTGGGTTTTATGATGAGGGTTTCCTGGGGGGAAGGTGTGGGTTGAGGAAACCACTCAGTACAGTGTTTACAATGATTTGAATCACAGGAGTTGGCACAAATATATGGCAGGCCAGAAACATGGTATAAGTTTTGTTTCTCATTTAAAATAAGGTTGAGAGGTTTTCCTTTCAACTTCCTAACCTTTAGTACTTGAGGAAAAAGTCAAGTTTTCCCTTTTGTACCAAGGCTATGTTCTTAGTAGTTTCAGTGTGTTCATGAGCCCAGAAAAACAGCTGGAATGTGTTCACAGTGGAACTGTAAGCATTTCCAGTTCAACTGCATCTTGTGAAAGGACTATTGCTATATTTAGACAAAACCTCTAACAAGAATTCTCCATGTCCACTCTAAGAATTATTTTCGTATTCTTTGCTTTGATTCTGTATCACCTCCTAAAATCAAATTAGATTTTATGTTCCAGTGTTAATCACTTGCAGGCTGCCTTTACACATGGCAGACTTCAGTTTGCACTATAAATTTACTTATTTTTAAAAAAACTTAATAATTTCATAGAACATCCCAGGAAAGCAATAAGAATGGATGCAAGACAGGTAAGAATTGCAAGCTGAAGGAGCTGTGCCAGGATATAGGACTGGCAATGGAGCCAGTGACAATGGGATAGGAGCAGAAGCAACAGGGAAGGGGAAGGAGAGGGAGAAATCTGGATGCAGAGGAGTTGTCAGCTCACTACAGCCACAAGCTTCAGAATCTCAAATCTTGCCTGAAGTTTGGGGAAAAAAAGGTCCGTATCTCTGCTTAGTATACAAAGAGCTTCACAGAAGCCCAAATTAGAAAAAAGGAAAGCTGAAAGTTTTTCTGAGAACAGTGCAGAAGAATATTGTAAATCACACTGCAAACTTGCTGGCTAAGACAAGCAGAGACAGCTATGAGGTGAAGAAGAGATGTCTCAATAACCATTCACAACATTTGGGGAGGGAGAGAGCAGGGAATAGATGGTGAAGTAACTACTGAATTTGAGATCCAATTGCAGGAGGCCTGGCATTCAGGATAGAATGAGAACCACAGAGTAGGCAAAAAGGCATTTCTGGCGTCGAAAAAACACAGACAGGTCTGGGTAGCTGGAGGTGAGGGAAGAATCAGAAGATTGAAAGATAATGATATAAAATGTAGAAAAAGACAGACTTATCTAAAAGCTTTCTGCATAGAATTCCCCAAGCCCCTCCCCCAAAGCATACCCCAAAATCTCAGTTCTAAATTTAAGAAGGACTTGTGTGACTCTAGAGCTGTCTGGTTTGTCCAACAATATCATCAGCTCTAATAAACACTGTATACTACCCAACACAACAGCCTGACTTTTTATTCACATCTCACTTCTCCTGCTGCTACCATCACCACTAGTTCCTTTTCACATACTCTTCTCCTCAAAATCACAGGGAACAAAATAAAATATAAGTCTAAACACTCTAACTGCACTTTTTCCAGAAACAGAAGGTTATGAGTGTAATATTTCTGTGTCAGTCATAAAAACAGTAATCCTACCAATCATGCTTGAATTTGCTTTCCTGGAAATATTAGAGTTTCAAAATTTTTCACTTTATGTTATCCTCAGAATGTTAGATTTCTTCACAAACAGAAAATACACAAGCAACATTTTCTGTGGTTAAGCAAAAAAGCATGCAAAAACAGTTTGATAATTAAAATCAAATTTTTACTAATTAAATTGATAGGTGTTTAATAAAAAAGAACTTCTGTTTCATTGAAAGATTAACTTGTATACTGAGTCGAACTTTTAACCAATGAAAAAACAACTGCTATCCCAAAATAGTTTGATTTTGCCATGATTAAAACTCTTGGGCTCAGAGTGAAATGAGCTTTGTGGATACTTTACTTACATCAAGAAATGGATAACATTTCCTGTGAAAAATTTGGAAGCAAGGAGAGATCCAATGGGAGTTTTACAGGATGCAAGCTATGAGAAAAGTAGAGCAGAATTAACATCTGCATTTAACTAACCGTTGCTCCAGTGAAGAGGCTGTCCTTCCTTTTTAAAAGTACTGTTGAGGATGCCAATTTTAGATGTTTATAGCATGTGGACACTTCACAAGTGACTGAAACACGCACAGAGAAAGCCAAATGCATTTGTTATGCAATCAATGACGCTGTGTGATCAGACCCGACTTAAAATGTAAATGCTTTCTTTCAAAATAATCTTTTTCCCAAAACATGTTTGAATTACTCCTGCATTTGACATGTCAACTATATATTTTAAAGGCACTGTTCTACATTTAAAAAACCCACACAGGATTTAGAAACACTATTGTAAACAGGCCTTACACCACAAGGATGTAAGTTCTTGTACTGTCACAGGAATTTGTCTTATGACTTTTTGGAATTCTGTGTAAAAAAAATCTTCTGGATCTTATTATTCTGGGCTTCACAGTCACATCAAATGCAGAGACTAAAGCAGTTTAAAAGGAATTTGTGATGACTATCACTGCATTTCTTTTCAACAGGTGAAAACTGTACCTGTGGAAGGAGCAACCAATTTTCTGCAGCAAGCTGAGAAATCTTTCCCAAACTAGAATTTACAAACATATAGACAAACGATGTTTTTAAAAATGAAAAAAAAGCTCAAACTACCATGTATGATAGCAAGCAACCTTCCAAACACTAGCTTTTGGTCTGCCTTCACCTGTAACGGTGTGCAATATATCTGGAACTGGCTGTTACAAGGGGTAGGAATGCAACCCTACCATCTTCCATGCCACTATCCACAAAGGTTCAAGGCAACATCTCCGGAGGATTTTTCCATGGTATTGATGCTATATTGATTGAAGGAAAAACCTTCAAAACAGTACTAAGGAATGGGCACCATGTAATCTTTGTCTTTCCCCAGCCTGAAGTGATTAATCTGAAGCCAGCAAATCAACATGAAGGCTGAACTTCTCAGGCTATAAAATGCCCCAGCAAATGACAAGTTATATGCTGAAGAGGCTGCTGTGAATTTGCAGAAGTGATGGCCTCTGTTAGCCTTACAACATGCTTGGGAGCCCCAGTGGCCCTGAGAATACATATACACAGCCTCCTGAGTGATCACTAATGTAGTCCAGAAAAGGCTCAAAGACTGGAGTCATGTTCATCAGCAGCAACGAGGAAAACCATTTCCAACATCAGAAGAATGGAAAGTGATACAACAGCTACTCAGAGAAATAATTAGAACATATGATGTAAATAAGATTATCTGAAATTCAGAGGCAATTTAAGAAACATAGTAACCAGGTTGATCAGTTAGCCAGACTCACCAGTACAGGCTGATGGTGTAGGCAAAAGGAAAGCTATTTTTAGTCAGGTAGGTCCATGAAATTTCTGCTTATGTACTGAGGGAGAAATTGCAGCTTAGACTTGTCTCAGGAAGCCACAATGCAAGCAATAAGGCAGTGTGCAATCAGTGGAATAATAGGACATGCATGAAAAGTTGTTGAAACAGTAAATGTGATGGGAGAAAGGGAAGTTTGAAGAAGTCTGGCAAGTAGAGCAGCCCCCTTTATCTTCACAACACCAGTCCATCCAGCAGCAAAGTCAGACAGGAGTTGCCAGAACATTTTCTACTTGGAAAGACCATATAGGCGGCATCCTAGATGCAACAAACGTATGTGTGTGTTGGCATGACGGAATGCAGCCTTGGCTAGGCTTAGCAGTAATCATTTCAAAACCACAGCTGTCGAAGAATGAAGGGAAGACCGTGGAGCAGAGACGGTGTATCATATTCCTTCTGATCCCCTGGCATCTAGAAAGGTAGAACCGTACAATGTCTCACTCCAAAATGTGCTCCAGGAAGAGCAAACCTCATCTTTATGAAGCTGGGGGAGAGCCAGTCAACACAAATGTAGGAACTCACCACAGCAGTCTCGCAGATAGCCATTTATCCCAATTTCAACTGGGTGACAAAGTACTAGCCACCTCCTGGGGTGCCAGAATTAGAACACAATTTATCCTCTGGCAGCAATTGAAATCCCTAAGGAAGAAGTCCTTATCACTTGAGCACCAGGAATTCCCTACTAAGAGGCGTCTGAAAAAATGATAAAGAAATTAGATATGTGCTGTTACATACCATAAATAGTCTTAATTTACCTCAAAACCATGCCATGTGTTTTGGAGACACAAGATGTAGGTATTTGAAGATTTATGTCCAAACAATTCCTGGGTACAGGCTGCTCAAGAATGTGTTGCATGGATGATCCATTCCTGGAAGTGTTCAGGTTGGATGGGGCTTTGAGCAACCTGGTCTCATGGAAGGTGTCTAGGCCCATAGCAGGTGATTTCAACCAGATGATCTTTAAGGTCCAACCCAAACCATCCTATGATTCTATTCCATTGGTCAATGAAAGTACAGGACACGAACTTGGCAGGGTTTCAACAGCAGGCTGCCCTGTCTGGGAAGAGGCCATGAACCGCCTAGTGCCATTTACAGTTATGTCACAGTGGCACTGACATTGCTAGTGCACACCTGTCTTGGTTTGAAAGACAGGAGTCTGCCAAGGGAGGCAGAAACCTCCTTTGGAAAAGAGACTATGACCCCCTTCCCTCTGAATTATTATGACTCTGAAATTACCGGGATTTCAGGCAAAGATATGGGAAAAAGATTAACAGTTCTTTACTATATGTGTATGGATAAGAAGACAAGCACACAAGCACACTGGCGGCAGCAGCAGCCAGAACCAGGGGGAGCCCAGGCCCAGCCTCCTCAGCCGCAGGCGCTTCCCTTCGGAGCGGTTCCGCTCGCAGCCAGCAGGGGTGCTGCTGGCTCCCGGCCGGGCAGGCCGGTGCCGCGATGCCCCTGCGCCTGCAGGGGGCGCTGTGGCCCAGCTCAGCCGCTCCGCCCTCACGCGGTAATGGTGCATGGGCTGGATGGCAAAAACGGGCTGCAGCAGGAACCTCGGAGAGGCAGCGGGAATGGCAGGGTGGGCTCAGCCGGGGGAGCAGGAGAGGTAGCAGAAACTCCACAGCTGTTGCAGGGGCTATGGGGTGTCCCAGCAGGCAGGGGTGTGGGTTACAGTGCAGGGAAAAAGCCCGAGGCAGCAGCAGAAAGCAGCAGGGCTGGGCAGTGGCAGCCGGGCTCCTCCTCAGCAGCTGCCGCATGCAGCCAGGGAGACACACCCTCCAGGAAAGGGGACAGGGTTGGGGTATCGGTTTTTTCCCCTGAGGCACCCGAGCGGACAGCAAGGGTACATTTCAGTGAGGCAGGGTGCCAATAAGGTCCCAGTTCAATGGCTGCTCTCATGAGCAAAGGCTCAGCCACGGCAGGAGAAAATGGGGCAGGGCTGGGCTCTGGCACTGAATTCCCCCACAAGCAACAGCTCGACCATCCTCCTCCAAAGTTGAGAGAGCAAGAGAGCTGGGAGCTGCCCTAGTCCCGTTTTTCCCCAGCCCAATTCTTGTGGTATCTCTGCCCCACCAAGAGAAATCCGCCAGCTAAGAGAGTGACCAGCTACACGCTTCCTGTGGAAACTTCTTTCATCTGTCCTAAGTATCAGTCAGGGTTTCTTAGTGACAGATGGGACAAAATTCCATGAGAGAAAGAGCAATAGGAAAGATCCTAAACAACAACACCAAACTTTCTACTGGTCTCAAAAGCACAGAGTATTCCTGCTGGAGCACACATGAAGAATCAGCCACCAGGGAGAGGAGACACAGGAAGACATGGTTTGAGAGACTCAGAGGGAGCCTGGAGAGGAAACATGTGGCTGTAGATGTGCCCTGAGTAGTAGAGGCTCCATGCCAACAGGAGACCTCCTAGAGGTACTATGGCAAAGACACCTCTGAGGGAGTGTGGCCACTCACCCCAGGGCCACCCACAGCAGAACAGCGACAGCCCTGAGGGACCATAAGTGACCATCATAGCGGGTGGGACACTGACAAGCAAAGAGGAACAGAGGAAGATCAGCATGAAGCATGAAGGAGAAGCACAAAGACACCATTGAGCTCATTACAACCTTCTTGCTCTGCATGTTACCCGGCAAAGGAGCAGAAGATGGGCTGAGCACAACCTGCAGTGAAAACCAGGGAAGCTGATACAGAGTAGGTAGGGTTGTTCGGGCTTAAAATTAAAGCAGGGAAGAGGGAGGGCCTTTAGGGTTTGATGGATCAACTTCTTTTTCTCAATTCTCAAACCCATGATTAGAAGTTTGCTTTGAATGACAGCTAATTTAAGTATAAGTCCCATGAATTTAGACTGTTTTGCTCATAATGGTCTCTCAAAACATTTTTACTAGACTCCAAAGAGCAGATTCCTGTGCCAAAAGCAGTTTGCAGAAGGCTAGAAAAAAGTGGAATGCTCCCGTCAAAATGATCCTAACCAATCACTACTACTACTATCATTGCATTTTCTAACACAGCTGACACCTGATGAAATACAGAGTCATTTCAGTGGGAAGTTCAAGACAGCAAGAGTTAAAATAGGCAAGAGTCTCAAGCACAAGCGAACCAATCACATGAACCAGAGTAACATCAGGAAAATATTGAAATTGGTCTTGGCTAGATGGCAGTAGGCTGAGTCACACTTAGCTCCTGCCAAGCTAAATCACTGTAACTAACAGTTATAGCTTAAGGAAAGCTTATGGATTTTTGCAGTGACATCATTTGGATGTAACAGCGCAGTGGCCATTTTATATACCACCACATGAAAAAATTATCAGCTGTTTCACATTAGAGAAAATAGATGGAGAAACAAGCACTTCAGTTTTAAAGTTCATGCTGCCATGTATGCATTCTAGCACTGCTACTGAAATTTTTCAAATGAAAACTATGGGGTGGCTTGTTGGTTTATTATTGGTTTTGTTTAGGTTTTTAAAATCAGATTTAAAAGGCAAACAACTCCAGAGCTCAGTCTCTGGGAGTCCCTACAGCACCTCCCTGTCCCAGCTGAAAGCTCCATCTACTGGATTACAGACAGGGTCATTTCACTCTCTTCCATCCAACTAGTCATCTCTCTCAACACTGAACTGCCTCAGCAAGAAGTCAGGAGCTCAAGTGCTTCCTTCCCTTCCTCAGGGCCCTCTGATTACAGAGGTTTTAGAAAGAAGGGATGACCACCCACACTTCACCCCAGGCTACTGATCTTACAACATGGGTACCTCATTTTCCAGCCTGTATTTTGCTCACCTCCTTTTGGCAGCTGTGTTTCAATCAATAAGCTCTCCCCAATTCTTGCAGCAGATACTTAAACCATATATCCCAGTCCAAACTCCAGGCCTGCAGTAAGCAGACAGCTTTTCATGCTTTGATCTTTCTGCCCATTCTTCCCTGTCCCCACTTCATTTCCACTCTCCCATGCTAGGCCCTGCCACTCCCTTGTGCTGGCAGGAGCACCCATCAAACACTCCAGAGAGCAAGCACAGTGCAGATTAGTCATCTGCTGATTTATCAAGCTGAATCATCGCAGTGCACGCCTAGATGGGCACCAGACCAAAAAAAAAAAGGAAGAGAAAGAGAGATCCTGCTCCTCAGGAGGGACAAGTTGTCAGACTGCCTATAGACTGGTGATACCAAAACTCACATTTAACCTTCCCATGGATACAGCCCCAACAGTACCTAAACTCCAGCTCTGCCAGACTGGCAGAGTTCATACTCGGCACATGAGACAACACTTAAATAGCAGCTTTGAGGTTAAAACTGCGAGCCCTTTCTCTAAGCAAGCTCAAATAACACAGTACACACTTGCTTAATATCAAATCCTTGTTGATATATTGAACATTGATTTAACATTAACAACTTTCCTGTGCCTAAAATGGATGATCCTGTAAGAAGTTATCAGTCCAGAGCACAGATTCTTCTGCTTGAATCATGAAAGCAGGCAGTCCCCCAGTGAAAACAGTCAACTCCACAGAGTTTCTTAACAGCTGAACTGCTGATAAAGACCCTTAACTTTCTATAGCAGTTCTGTAAATTCAGACTACAGAAAGCCCATCAACAGTGAAATTAAGTTTTTCAAAAGCATGTAATTCAGGTTTTGCTTTTGTCATTTAAGATAGCGCAAGCACAAATCTGAAATTCCCCTGGAGGGCCCCACCCTCTCCAGGCTGACATTCTCTGCAGTTCTCAAATTCTTACACATTTTGTTTAAGGAAAAAGTGTCCAAACTAATTATGACCTACCTACTCAGTTTGCATTACTAACAGTAACCAGTACTCATATAAATTAACTAGCTTTCTAAAAGCAATCTTTTAGATTGCTTATAGTAGTAGTAAAATTTTCCTCAGAATTCAAAACAAAAGCCTTAGAGGCAATTGTTCTACACCTTACCTCCAGTAAAGCACAATCCTGAACATCTCTTTTCATCTCCACACTTCTTGGCAAGAAGTGTAAGATGACACTGTTTCTCAGTGGCCCCAAATACTTCCACGTGTTAAGACCATCACACAAAGATCTTCCACACAAATAGTAAGATCATAAATGTAAGCAGCCTGAGTCATCTGTCAGTTTTAAAGGTGGCTTCTGTAAAATTGTACTATTTTTTCCAAGAGCTCAGCTTTTGTAACCTGCAAATCGAGAGCACAACAGGGCCACAACAGAACTGAATTCAAGCAGCCTTGCTGTCAAACTGCTTATCTGGCATCATGTGTACACTACCTACAGCTTCCAATCAACGTTAAGCACATGCATTTTTCCTTCTCTTTCACAGTGAAGAGGTAGATATTTAAGATTTGAGGTGCTGCTTTTATGAAGTACCTGAAAAAAAACCAAACCGCCTAGGCATAGCAACAAGTAGGGTTATTGACATAGTAAAAAGAAGAAAGAAACTGTCTTAAAAGCAAGTCATATGAATGGGAAATGACAGTTTGGACTGCATATTCCAGTTCAGCAATCCTCCGGCTGGAAAAAACACCTTCCTACTGGGAACTTTATTACTTTCTCCACCTCCAAATGTTTCTTTTTACCAAATACCAACGTGCTATTACATACAGACTTTTTTTGATCAGGATTCAGGAAAATTGTCCATGATACATACTGAAGCAACGAGAAGCTACTCAGAAAACATACCAGTGTGTTTCACCGTGTGGTTTTGCCATAATTATTACTTAAAGGCTGTCGTGTGACGGCAGACTTTCTGGTGAGTAACTATCGATGCCCTGGGACTGCCGTGATTCCGCTTTCTTTCCTAAAATGGAAGCTGCGCTCCAGCCGAGCTCCCCAGGACCCGAAACCCCCTTCGAGGACCACCCTACACCCCAGGGCCCTCCTGGAGCGAGGACCATGTATTCACCGCAGATGATAAACCAGTCAGTTTCCAGTGCGGAAGGCGGGCAGAAAGCTCAGAAAATTTCCAGCGAGTAAAATGAGAAGAAAGAACGGAAAAAAAAACAAACAAAAAAAAACCCAGGCCGGAGGGGAGAGAGCGCTGTTTGCCCCGTCTGATAGACAGGGCCAGGCAGAGACCTGCCCGGCACCCTCCGGGGACTGCCTGGCCGAGCCGCACTGCCGCCCCGGCTCCGTGCGAGCGGCAGCGCTCGGCCCCCGCCCCAGGGGCTCAGGCCAGGGGAGCGCTGCCTGCCCGAGCCGCGGCAGGCCCGCTCCGCAACTCCCACCCCTCCTCACCTCTGACGGAGACCAGGACGGCGAGGAGCACCGGCAAGAGAAGGAGCCTCCAGCGCCGCATGGCTGCCTGCCCCACAAACTCACACACAGACACACACTACTTGCTGCCGACAGCCGCTCCCAGCAGCGCCGCAGCTGCGCCCGTGGCGGCAAGGGCGGCACCGCCCCCGGGCCGGGCCACCGT
>JAYDZK010000001.1:80353688-80421607 GCA_034509185.1 Euphonia xanthogaster
GTAAATGAAGGTATATTTTAATCAGCTCTTAAAATGATTAATTAATTGATTTTACAAGTCTGTTTCCATAGGTAACAACATTGGGATACTAGAAAAGTTTCATTAGGCATTTTAGTATTGCTGGATTCAAACATAGTTTTCTTGAGAATGTCTTCTAGCTTTTAAATACTTCAGCCCCACAAATGTCTTCAGAGAGATAATTTCAGCATTTTACTATCCTAAATGCACATCTTTATAGCCTATGGCTAGTTAGGTGGTGGACATCCAAACACTTTCATGGGTTTGGCTTCTAGCACATGTAGTATTCCAGGGCATTAGCTTGGGGAATAAAGTATCTTAACAGTGATTTTCCCCCCAGTATCCTAGAAGTATGCATTACCTTTTTTCAATACCCTTTTATTGCTCTTTGTA
Organism: Euphonia xanthogaster; assembly: GCA_034509185.1. Lineage (NCBI taxonomy): Eukaryota > Metazoa > Chordata > Aves > Passeriformes > Fringillidae > Euphonia > Euphonia xanthogaster. Next base: position 80,354,100 of record JAYDZK010000001.1, read on the forward strand.
CAATTTCTGGCCCAAATTGCTTTTGTGCAAAAGCTGGCCTTCATTATATTATATAATTATTTCGTTATATAGTTCTGAAATAATATCAAATACTTTGAAGTCATACTATTCTCTCATCTAACACTTTGGTTTTGGATACTACAAATAGGTTTATTTGATGATTTTATACATTCAGATAGCTGCTGTTTTCCCTGTTATATCTTAATAGCACTCCAGTTTACATTTTCCTTACACATATCAAGGAATCATAACCTTACTTTTGTGATCTTATAATGCTTGCAGTATTTATCTATAAGGCTTAATTTGGCCAATATATGTACAAGTTGTGAAGTACTATTTGTTATCTGACATCTTTGTTTGTAAACAAATTCTGATTTTAAAGCAACTCATGCATTGTTCATCACTTCTGAAATGCTAATGAATTTTTAGTAGTTTTGCTGAACTTTTATACAGTTGATTGGGGTTTTTTTTCCGAACACTAAGACAGAAATTATTGTCTTATGTCAGGAGCTCTTGGAGCATTGTTTTAAACCTTTTGGTTCAGCACAGAGCCTTTTTCTCATTTAGAAATACCCAACCTTTTATTTGGCCGGAGCAAGGGTATTTCGTAAAATGCTTTGTTTTCTTGCCACAAAAACTCTAGGAAGCCCTGTTACGAAAGAAATGCTGTCAAGTGGCTTTCCTCCTGCCTTTATCACTGATGTTCAATAACCATTCAAAACTTACAGGGTCAGGTAAGAGCTTTCTTCATAGAGCAGTGACATTATTTCTGGTTAGCCTCAGAAATGTTATATATGCTGAGAGCTCCAATGCATTTTTCATTTGATTTTTTTTGTTTGTTTTTTTGTTTTGTGGTTCTATCATCTTTTACAGAAGAGAAATTTTTTTTAAGTTTAGTTTAGCCAACTAAGTTTGCTAATAGATCCACTGAGCAGTTATTCAGAAATGTTTGCTAATGTGTTTTGCTTTAGGAAAATATCCAAAATAATTGGATTGAGAGTGCAGCATGCAGATTATTTTTCCAATAGTAATATTTGGAAAATTGTATATGTGAATGGTGCTGTATGCTCATTGTTGCATATATGTGTGTGTTGTAAGCTAAAACAGCTTAAGTGAATATTTCAACGCAGCAAAATAAGTATTTGAAGGCAGAAGAAAAATGAGCAACTCTTGAATACTTTGGCATAGTATCTTGAAGTTTTAAAATTACACCTTAACTTGCTGGATAATTAAGTTTATTTATTTTTTATATTTTAACTATTTATTGATTCTGCAAAGACTTTTGCATGTTATTAATATTAAATGTAAGTGTTCAGGCTGCTAAAATTAGACAGGTTCTTCACTCCTTGTAAGATTCAGATCTCTGGTTCCTTAATGTTTATATTCTTGAGAAATATTTAATTTTTTTTTTCTGTAATGCAAAACGTGTTTCTGAACATCCTTGAAGGGTTTCTATTAGCTTTTCTTAATGGGATATTTTAAGTGGGAAATCTTCAACCTTTATTGTGGAGTCAGAGCAAAGGAAAAATGTTGTAGTGAGTGAGGGGAAATGAATACCAAGCTCTAATAAAAGATTTCATAAAACACTGCCAACAACAGACACACCACCATATTCACCAACTTTAATGCTATGTCACTCTTCAGTAAAAAATAAAAAATATCTTGTTTACTGTGAGTTCCAAAGGGAATACATGAAACTGTCTTGATTGCTCTAATTCTTAGTGCTGCAGCTGGTGAAATGGTTTGAACCATCTTGCAACACCCTGAATGCTGTCAGTGGTTGGGTGTTAAGAACCTAAATTTATTTTACATTAGGTATTAGATTTACACATTTATTTGCTCACATGAACTACTGCATTGGTAAGGACTGTAAGCTGCCTTTTTAGAAATAATATTTTCAAGATGGAGCTTTTTTATCACCTCTTCTTAAAAAGTTACCAATAGTGAGGAGCTGACATAAAACCTGAGGCTTGTCTTCATGCTTACCTGTCTTCATTGCTTGGTATAATTATGTACATTTCTCTGTCTTTGTCTGTACATGTCATTCACTGTGTACATTCCTACTTGTTTCTGCAGTAAGTTTGTGACTACCTAGGAATTAAAATTCTCAATTTGGTTTTTGCTTCTCTGGGTCAAAAATTGGTTGGTGATTTTTTTTAATTATCTTTTTAATATGCCTTACAGTTGCCTGTAGAGAATGAAAATCCAAAGAAGCTAGAAATCTGACAAAAAATTAAAATACATCTGTGTTACATAAGTTCTGAAGTCAAATATGTTTGTGAAGTCAGAAATAGTCTCCAGGGAGTTCATGTTTATGACTACTACTGTGAATCATCTGTTATACTGCAAATATCTTGTGTAAATGTTTTACTTTGAATCACTTTTGCTACCTGAACAGAATTTGATCTCACTTGTTAAACATTGTAAGATATTAAAATACCTAATTTGCTTTGGTTTTTTTAATTTGCATTGTAGGTTTTGACTTTTGCCTATAAGCATGCATTGGTAAATAAAATGTATGGAAGAGGGCTCAAGTTTGCCACAAAACTTGCAGAAGAAAAGCCAACAAAGGACAACTTAAAAAACTGCATTCAGGTAAGGAGTGTTTGGCCAAGTGATGCGGCTGTGTTCATGCTGCGTAAGCTTTGAGAAGTAAGGTATAAGTCTTCCAGAATTTTTTGTACTCTTATCATTTTAGAAAGCACTAAATGTAATATTTTAACTTTATCCAGGTTTTGTAACTCAGCCTTCATTTGAAACAGTGTTTTTTTCCCCTTCCTTTTTCTAGAATAACTTGTTTGTGAGTAACTGTTGTTTTTAGCAGATTTACTTTTTGGAACTTACTTTGGGGCATAAAGGAAGTAGAGACAACTCAGTCCAAGATATCTGCATAAAAATCCCCTTATGTTGCTGTTTTACCACTGGGGTTTTTTTTACTATTATTAATCATAATTACTGCTCGTAGAACTTAATGGAGAATTAATGGGAATTCCTAAGATGAAATTCTTGTGCGTTGTTGAAAGAATATGGATCATATAGAGTGGGAGGAGGGAGTCCCCCTTTCAGGACTGAGGAATTCAAAGCTTACCAGCTTGAATCTGTTGTCTTTCTGATTATAGACATTTTTAGTAAAGTGTTGATATCAGTGCAGTGTTTGTTTAGATTTAGATGTTAAAAAGAGTAAGACTAATTTTTTTAATGTGTGCTTTTTTTCTTCAGCTAATGAAGTTGCTTGGATGGACTCATTGTGCAACTTTCACTGCAAATTGGCTTCCTGTCATGTATCCACCTGATTATTGTGTATTCTAGAGAATCAACAATTGTAAAATTAAAATGATTTTATATGGGACAGGATAGGAGAAGAGAAGTTTGACTTTTTATTCGAACGCATGTTTTCATTACTGAATGCTGATTATTAAATTGTGTGTATTTATCAGTAAGGGCACCTGGGTCTGGCTTAATACCTGTTAACCTAACTCCTGTCATCAAGGAGTTTCCTTATTGTGCATCCCATTGCTGGCAATGGATGTGCCAGAACAGCCAACATCAAGGATTTGGAATTTGTTTGGAAAGAATTACTGCATGCATGTTATGTTCTGAATTGTTACTTTGAACTGCAAACCTGTAAAAGTTCTGTATTTTTTATGGTACACTGAATTTTAACATATTTGATCTTAATTTCAATTGTATGAAGGCCTTAAAGCTACTTCAAGAGTAGCTAAAATCTTACTTATTAGATGAAAATAATGGACAGCTGTATTGTTTGCAAGAGTTTACATTTAATGTTTTTGAGAAAAATTCAACCTCTCAAATGGTTACAATGTTTCTCAGAATTGCTGATGCATAGGTACTCTTGTAAATTTGCAAAACTCTTCATTTTGGAGTGATTTCAGGCAAACTCAGAAATCCTGGTGAAGCTGAGTATCAGTACAGGCTGATACATGTATAAAAGTGCCACACAGTTACATGTTGATCAGATATTGTAAAGCTATACATAGATGTTTATTAATGTTAAAAATACAAAACAGCAGAATAAATGTGCAAAGTTGAAGATCAAAATACCACCATGTTCACTCTGATACTTTTTTATAATGAATAAAAATACTGAAGCTAAAATTTGTATTGGTTTCTGGATGAGTACCTAAATAAAACTTGCTGAAAGAAAGCAGCTTACAAACAGCAGAGGTTCAGTGCAGCCCAGAAGATCAATGCTTTTTGTTAAAGCCTTCTTACTAACGCTGTTCCTTCAGTGGAGGGGAGTTGGTCAGTTTGAACAGGTCATATTTATCAACCAGAGACAAACTGTTATATCTTTTGCCTTGCTGGTTTTTTTTCTACTTGCAATGCAAAACTTAGATGCAACTGCAACTTAGAACCATAAATGCACAGATGGTGCAACATAATCTTGGAAAGCATTCCAATCTGTGAGGTGCTGCTGCTAAATCAAGATCATTTATAGTATTCTATTTAATTCTTTCTTACTGTGGCTTTAAGCAGTTTGACATTTGATTCTGGAAATTCTGCTAGAATGGTTGTGTTAAATATACTGCAAACTTTTTCCAAAAATTCGTAGTCTGTACTGAATCTGAATTTATTTGCCCATAGTAATACTGTTCCTGGCTTACAAAAGTACACCATTGTTGCTAGCAGGGGATCCAGAGCTCCATGATGGTACACAACATCAGTTGCCAGTATGAAATCATAATGGTAAGTTGACACAGGAAAGTCTTCATTGAGACCTTCTCCCCATACCAGTTTTCTCACTTCAGGTTTGTGCATATTCAAGTTCTGTGTATTTCTTGAAATATTATATGAGAGATTTTCAAGAACTTCAGGCAAATCAGTAGCTGTAACATGAGCCCCTAAAGAAAACATGAGTTTGTTAATTCACAGAATCACTAAGGTTGGAAGAGACCTTCAAGATATCTGTCCAACCATCAACCCAGCACTATCCTAATCGCCCCTAAGTCAGATCCCTGAGTCGCACATCCAGATGCCTCTTGGATACTTCCAGAGACAGTGATTCCACTACCTCCCTGGCCAACTTATTCTAAGGGTATCTAACCACCCTTTCTGTAAAATAAAAAGAAGTTTTTAATATAAAATCTGAATTCCCTGGCACAACTCAGGGCTGTTTCCTCTCATCCTTTCACTTGAGACAGGGCAAAATTCATAGGTATGTAGTTGAACGTGTATGAAGCTTTATCTACATAACTGGTCCAGCCTCCCCCCCCAGTCCCCATAACTAGGGTAACTTAGTTAACAAAACAGTACTTTACAATGATTTTCATTTTTAAAAAACCCAGCAACAACAACAAAAAAACTAACAGTGACAAAGTTTACTTCAACTGTTGTTTCATTGCCTTAAAGTGACAATGGCAGAGCTAGATCATTGTTCACTAGAAGTTCAAAAGGAAATACAAATTTACCAACCTAAGATGCAGGCTACAATGGAAAGCAAGCCTGTTCCAGCACCAATTTCCAAAACCTTTTTGTCTTTGAGGTTGAATTGTTCTTGATTTGATTCCAGATACTGAGATAAAGCCAGTGCCTAAAATGGTTAACACATATCCATAAGAGGGTAAGAGCTAAGTTGCACAAAAATTCATTAGATGTTTTTATACAAGGGTGTTGTGTTTTTTTAGTATAATGAGAAACACTGAAGGGTGTAACAAAAATGTGAGATGGGAAGAATTGTGATGAATCCTGTTTTTTTAATATAAAAAAAACTAAAGTAGTTTATTTTTAGTTTTAAGTTTATGTGATGCTGATTTACTACACACTTCATGAGTCCTCTGACAGCTCAAGATAAAATCACAGAATAAGCTGAGTTGGAAGGGACCCACAAGAATAGGCAGTGTTAAGGTGTGAACCACACAGTCAGAACAGCAAAGTTTAACAATATGTAAGTAATGTTCTGGTTTATTATAAATGTTATGCTATACTATCACTATGATACAGTAACTTTAGGCTTCAGCAGAGATTTTTGAAAAACTTTTTGTTTCAATTTTTTTAGCAAAGAAAATATTGAAAATTGGTTATTTACAAATTTGTTTATTGATAATAGTATAACCTTTGAAAAAAACAAAACAGCACTGTATGAAAATATTATTAGGCCTTTGTAATGATTTTGTCAGCAGAATATAAGTGGGCTGTTTTTTAACAACATAAACTGATGCCAAAGAAACTGTCTTCCCCCTTTTGCTTCTCTTCTTTAGAATTGTGTTACTGTTATAACTTGTGCTTTTCATAATGCAACACTGTCTACCTGCTCTGGGAAAGCTGACAGCTAATGAATCATCAGTCCAATTTGTGCAACCTCTCAATTTTCTTGGAGAGTTTTACCATCTGCATTCTGACACTTGATTAATGTGCGAATTGATGATCTGACATTTCAGAATAAGATCCTGTTTCACCCACCCATATGCTCTCTCTCTATTGTTTTGAAATTGTCTGCCATTTTCTTGTGAGCTTTTTAAATAAATGTGGATCTGAACAATTTTGAAATTCTGGTTTTCTTGTCTTTATCAGTTGGCTCTCTCTTCCCTCAAAGGCAATTTTCTTAGTCTGCATAAAATTCTGTTTTTAAGAGTAGGAGAAGCAGAGACTGAAGAACTGCTTACAAGTATGATTTTCCATACTGTAATGAAACTGTTCCAGCCTTTTCTTTAAAAGAGGCATATTTAGTAATTTTAATATCCTTTATCTGTTTAATCTCAGTTTTATTTTTCAGCCTCCTTTTAGTACTGCTGATTACTTACTTACCAGCAGTGACTGGGTGGAAGCGTGGAGGAAGCTGAATGTTTCTTCCTGAGTTCCCTTAATTGAATTTTTTTTTTCAATCCCTACACCCAATATACAAATGCTTTGGTGCCATAGTCCTTTTGGCATGAACTGGCAAATTACCCTGAGGTAGAGCTTTCTGCTGAAGGACTTCATTCTGCATAGGGAAACTTCCATTGTCAGAAGTGTCATCTAAGATAGCTTCCTTAATATTTGTGTGCTGCTGTCCTGGTTTGCTCTTTATGTCACGTGAGCTTTCTGCATGTGGTCTTGTGTACCTACTTACCCCTGGCCATACCACAGCTCCAAAGTGTTCTATGGACTCCTGAATGACAATCTGGTGGCCAACGTACGTATAGTGCTCCTTATCAAAGTAGTGTGAAACTCTAGGAACCCAATTCTGCAGTATTTTAAGAGTTACTGGTGAGCCTGTGAGAGAAAAGTTGAAATTCCATGGGTATATGTGCAACTTGTTAAAGGGTAAAAAGTATTTTACAAAACCAGTATGTGGGCACGTGGACTAGAAAAGCTCTCAGGACATTGGTCTTGAATCATAGAATCATTAAGGTTGGGAAGGATCTGGAAGATCATTAAATCCAGCCATTAACCAACCCAGCACTATGTTCATTGCTAATACATCCCCAAATGCCACACCTAAAGATCTTTTGAGCTCTTCTGTGGGTGGTGATTCTACCACTTCCCTGAGCAGCCTGTTCCAATGCTTGACCACCCCTTCAGTGAAGACTAGTTGCTGTCTGAAACCAGACAGGCTGGGGGGCCAGGGGGTGAAAGGAACAATGGTCATTTCCTGCCATTCTAGGTTTTCACATGAGCAATTTAGGGATAGAAATGAGCCTTTTAGGAAAACCTACTAATTCAAATATAAAACTCTGCTAATGATAGCTAAAAGACTTTCAGGACCAAGTTATCTTGTATTTTGGTCTTTGTGCTGTAGATTTTGTTTGTGAGGCCAGCAGCTCTAGAACAGCAAGCCGCTTTTTACATAAAGACCTAGGATTTACATCCTACATTGAAGAAAAGCTGACTCTTTCTTAGTGGTTCTTTCTTTAAGCATCCTCCCGCAGAAGGAGGGTTGTAAGATGCTTTTTATGTTGGCGTACAAAATGTAGTTCAGCAAGCCAGTGCTACAGTTGTCCTAGGGTGTCTCATCATAGCAAGGAGGCTCGTGGTTGAGGTTTTTCAGATCTGTGCTGATCTCATCTGATCAGATCCATCTGATCTCACTGAAAACATGGACATTGTTCTGAATGGCTGAACTTTTGCTACAAGGATATGCACAGAATTAACTTCAAGGGGAAAATTTGCTCTGGATTGCAGGGATTTTAACTGATGCCTGCCTGAATCCTTAGTAGCCGTTGGAGCACTTTAGCCTGTTAAAATCTGAATAACACGGCTTCAACAGTGCCAGCCCAATCAATGCATATTATAACCATATCTCTTTTGTAGGAGATTGTAATTGAGAAATAATTCTTAGATGTCTAAATAAAATCAGGAGACCTTTCTAAATATATTTCTTAATTGTGAAGATAGAGGGGTATTTCTTGTAGATTTGATTTGATAATATATGCAAACATAAGAGGATGGGGGAAATAATGGGGAAAATTTGGTATCAAAGGAAAAGTTGCATTATGACATCTACTGTTTGAAGACTGACAAAAATCAAAGTATGATATGCTAGCATGCCATAGCAACTGCAGTATTTAAATTGGACTAAACCTGTGTTGGATTCTGCATGCTCGGAGCTGCAAGTGCAGTTTTCAGAGTCATACTGCTCTTCACAGGTTTCTTCTTCCTCAGATTGGCAGTCCATTGTTCTTTGAATTTTGTTGGGGAATGGTGGCTGCTGTGCAGAGATCATGGCAAAAGAGCTGAAACAGAAGGGAAAAAATAATCTTATAAAATCTTGCAGGCACTCTCTTCATATGAAATATGTCTGGAAAAAGACAGTGAGTAGTTTAGGTGGCCTTTGGTGGCCTTTTGGAGTTTTTTTTCAGTGATGGATTGAAGAAATGGGATGAGATGGGACATCTCCACTCCACTGGGTGGTACGAGCTGTTTCTGGGAATGTAGTAGCACTGTCAGAATTTTTCTTCTCTCTCATTTATCATTTTTATCTTTGCGTTTATTTTATCATTTATCAGAAGCTTAGAATTATGTCACTGAATTGATACCTCTAGTCAGCCTGAAAAGTGAGCTGCTCTTATAAGTTGAAGCAGTAGCTGAGGAACATAACTGTCTTAATATCTGTGACTTTTTATCTGTGTAATTTACTATTTTCAAAAAACTTGGGACTTATGATTCCAGAGATAAAACTGTTTCATTTGCTGCAGTTAGTGCTCTTGATTTTGTCTCCTTGAGAGTTGCCTTCTTTTCCCTGTCTTTTCCTGCAGAACAGCTAACCCAATTACACTGAAATGAAATGTACTGCAGGATACCCAGATGGCAGTCAGGAAATCATTGCAGTGAGAAGATTGAATCCATAAAGTTTTTGGATAACTCTCTCTGTGCATCCCCAGGGTACAGGGCACCCAATCTATGAAGGAACTGATTGATACCCGCTGGCACCAATAAAAGCAGGAACAGGACTCAATATAGATTTGCTTGGAGAGACATAGGTCAGTGAAATTCTTTGCTTGACTAGAGTTTTCTTCAGGGAAGCACCTATGTATATGCATATATCTGTGAGTGTGTGAAAATATATAGATATATATATAGATATATATCAATAGATATAGATATATACACAGACACATCTATATGTAAGATCAAATGGTTCATAACTTCCTCTGGCCAGAGACTGTACATATTCACCTTTCCCACATAACATGATGGCTGGAGTGAGCTGTGTAGTTATCCAGGAGAAAAACATTTGTCCGCTCTGCTGATTTTTGAGACTGCATATTTGCTCTTTCCAGCCACAGGCACTGCAAAGTGTTGTATCATTTGAGTTGCATCATACTGCAGGAGGCTGTTTTACAGGTCCTCACTGGAAGGGGTAAATCTCTAGCAGTGGCCAAGATGTTTAGCAATGCCTGCAGGTATTTTTTAAGGAACAGTGTGACTGCTGACTTATGTGAGTGATTTAATTTGCACGTGATAGTGACACCATTGCAATTCCACTGATACCTGATATATTCCTTATTGCTGCTCTGTTTATTCACAAGGACAGGATTTCTGTTCTAATTCCTCTGACACTGCATTTGCTCCATCTTGGCAGTGATTTTGTACTGCAACAGAGTAGAGCGTTTTACAGTGCTTTAAATTGATTTCTGCACTGTTTTTTTTTTTTTCTTCAGAGGGCCTTCATCTGGCTAGTAACAGGATCTGGCTTTCCCCTGTGGTGTGTGATTTGAGGTAAGATGAAGGTAGGTAAGAGACTGAAGTTAATGGTGCAGTCACTGCATTCCCTGATATGAGTGAGTGCATCCATGTTCACATTCCACATGTCACAGTGTGCCTCCTTCCAACAGCAATGTTTTTTTTTTCATTTAATCAAAAGTAGGCTTCTGGATTTAAGCAACATCTCCTTTTCATGCCTTAAGCTAGAATAAAATCTGCTCATGTTTTAATGTTTTAGGAAATCTCTGTGAAAAATATTTTCACACTTGTGCAGTCAGGAGGGTACATAATGAAAAGAGAAGAATCTGTCAGAACTGGTGATGGCTACAGCCAGAAGACATTTGGTTGAAGACACAGTCTTCTGAACATTTTATGTTGAAACCTGCAGAGCACTACATTCTCATATTTGGGGGTTTTGGGATGAGTGTTTGTTTTGGTGGGGTTTTTTGGAAGGCTCTTGTAGCCTGACAAAAACGATTTGAGCTATTTAAGTGAAAAAAACAATCCTGAAACTAAAAAGCAGGAGAAAACTTTACCTTGTCCAGTACTCTACCATGTATAAAACCAGAAGGCTTGTTTAATCAATAAACTGTTAGCTTGTCCGTTTGGGTGGAAAGATCCCCCTGTATTTTTTTCCTTGCTTAAGCAAGCTCTTACTACAACAGGCCAGTATTTCAGTTGGCTGTGGGTGGCAGCGAATTCCAGAAAATAGCTTGGAAGCATGCTTGATAAATACCAATTTGTTAATCAGCTATTAAGTACCTGCAGCAAATCAAATTGTATCTCTGATCCTGATATGTATCTATACCTTATTTATCACTCATTCAGACTGAACTCTAACTCAATTAGACATGTCATGTTACATTTTCAAAACAAAAATTGTTATGCTTTCCCTCACTTTATCCTTTGAGTTCCCCTAAAATGGGATCTGCTTAAATATTTATAAAGAAACCTTGCTGGTTTTACTAAATTCATTTAAATGATCAGGAGGCCTAAAGCCCACACCAGTGGCTACCCTGCTGCTGGTGTGGTCATTAAGTCCATAAGTTGTCTGAGCTCCTAGGTGGTGATTTGGGGAGATAAACACCATGCACTCTATGTTTGTATGTCACCTGACACACTGGGCTCTGGTTTTTGGCTGGAGCTTCTGGATGCTATATTAATATCTTGTAGAGGTGTAGCTTTTGCCAAACAGAAAGGGGTTTATAACTGTGTATATATGTATAAATATGCATGTTCATTCTACTGCCATAATTACTCAGTGACATATTTCATAGGAGTTAACAGTAAGTCTTTTTTTAGCTGCAAACTACAGGACAGTTTTAATCTTACAAATTTAAGAATTCAAGTATATTAGTGTCTGGGCCTTAATGATGCACAGCTTTATTTGTCATTTTAAATGACAAACTGTTCCTGAAGGCTACAGGCACAAGTGAATATTGAGAGGCTGTTTGCAAATAGGTGGTGTTTGCATTATTGCATTCTCTATGCAATATATGTTCAAGTTGCTGCTGTGCTCATAGAATTACAAAAAACAACATTTGTCACTAGTTTGACATTTTTCTGTTCCATATTTTACTAAAAAATATGTATCTCTAAAAGAATTTTGGTTTGATAACGTTGCAAGCAAAATCTGTTCTCTTAGAAAATGTTGGCTCTTTCTGAATGTTAGCAGCCAGTTTTTTTCCAAATTAGTCTTGTTGGGAAATTATTATCTAAATTATTTCAGAGTTTTTAAACCAGTATTGACCAGTTTTTAAACCAGTATTGACTTTTAAACCCATAGTCTTAAGCTGTTGTGAACAAAACTTAGAAAATCACATTTGATTTCTTCAGAACCTAAGGAAGAAAGAAGAATTCAAAAAAATATATCTACTTGACAATATTACATAAAATTAACAAGGTAACACTTAGGGGCAAATTGTAAGACGATGATAAACCTAAAGGTAACAGACCCCTTTAAGAGTAAACTTTGTGCCTCTTAAGCTGCTGAAATCAATTGCTTGGAAAGAGTTTTTAATATCCAGTTACGTGGCCAAAAAAGAGTAGGTTACTGAGCAGTGCTGTGTCACTAGGTCTTCAGCTGTAAACACAACTCTGCTGAAATGTGTTTCATCTCAGCACAGAGTTGCTCAGTGTAGTCTGTGTTAGTTTAAATATTGGGCAAAAGCCAATTTCATTTGCTCACATGTGCAGTCTGTTCTTTGCAAGTGCAGTCTGTTCTTTGCAAGATCGGGTTTAACCATACTTGTACCATACATTAACATCTGTTTTAGAGCTCATGCAATTTTCTCATGTTATCATTAACTAAATTTAAAAAAATAAACACCAACAATATAAATGCTAGGAAACAAAGGAAATGTCAACGTTAGGAATATCGCTGTAGTAAATTTATGTGATATTTGAATCTACAAGGTAAACGCACCCAAATACTGCAGTGGCTGTCACTCCGCACGAAACAGAGAGCTGGATTCTGTTGGCTCACAGAGCTGACCTGAAATACAGGAATTCAGACAAAGGTATTTCTGTTGTTAGTTAGCAGGAAACACAAAGGCACGTCAGACGAGGTTAGCTGGGCAGCTGTGTGGGTACCTGATGTGACAGAGGGCATGGGAAGTTTCCTGTGGGTGGATGCACGCTCCAGAGGTATTTTATACAGGCATGCACCTGAAAAGAATAACTTTCCCCTCCAGCCAGTCGGATTGCAGGTTATTTAGAGTAACGTTACCAGGCAGCGCTCAAAGAACTTACACTTACCACGTTACACTTAAGTCTTCCACATGTGCAGTACAAAATCAAAAACCCTCTTAGACTTTGAAGCCCCAAGCATACAAACCTTTCTCGGCTCCTCCAGACTTGTTCTGTTTTTGCAGACAACGCCGTTCCCCGTGTTCGCCTTACGTCAGCGCAGCTGAACCAAGCCAGCAACTTACTGTGGGCAAACTAGCGCATAAATAATGAGTGTGGCAACTTGGCAGCAGCCCAAGCACAGGGAAAAGTTCATGAAGCTCCCACTACAGGAAAAGGTCAGGTCTTCCTTGCCCTGCTGAGCATCTGGCTGGGGAAGCTCTGGGTGCCCTCCCTGCCCTGAGTCACAGACAGTGTGGGGAAGTGTCAGTCCTAAGGAAAAAACAACTTTCTCATCATCTTCACTGCAGGTCATAACCATAGGAAATATTGTATGGACTGAAAGAGGATGAAAAACAAATGAAAATCATGAAAATCCCACTTTATGAGAAGTTCTTCCAGCTGATTATTTTAAAACAGATGGATGTCACAGATGTTGAAGATGAACCAGATGTGTATTCCTTACACATTTCAAGAATTGGAGAGGTTTATATGCATTTATTCCTTTGCTGCTCTTCTGCCCTCCCTTCTCTTTCTTTGCAAAGATTCTGTCAAAAGAAATTCAATCCCATTAGAGGACAGAAAAATTTTAAAGCTACTTTGGAAGTCATAAAGCTAGAAAATAACCCCTGGCTAATTAATGAACGGATGAAGGCTGGCGAAAGAAATGGGGGAGGCAGAGGAAATGTGGATTTTAAACTCAATTTATAGGCATTTTCCTTTTGGGGTGAAAAGCTTTTGAATTTAGGTAATGCTCTCCTGAAGAGTGGTAAAGTTAAAAAAATGAACCTTTTGTGTCACAGCAGCTGTTCCATGTGTGTTCTGCTGCGTGTCTCTAGGAGTCACACCAAGGATAGGAAACACTTGTTTCCCCATTAAAATGCTCAACAGCTTCTTTCCTCTGAAATGTGATAGTTTAAAGATAATTTTTAATTTATACCTGGGAACTAGTATTAAGATATTAACTGTATTAAGTTGATATTCTAAACTTTGCATTCCACAGACCTGCCTGACTTTACAAGTAGTGCAAATGAGTGGTCCTGAGGCAGGTGAGTAGCTGTTATTGGAAATGAAGATAGGCTGCTGTTGGAATGACTGCCATGGCTTTTTTTAAGATGTGGTCCTTTCAGCAGGCATGTTCCTGCTGTCATATTTATTGTATTTGCCACCAGGGGTGAATGCAGCTCTGACTGGTGCTGCTGTCAGAGCTCTGTCCTAAGCTTTGGAATGGGACTGATGGTGGATATAAACAGTTTATTTGTTAAATGAAAGCGGAGGAATTGGCTTACTCTGCAATGTGTCTCTTGTAGCAAGGGCGGAAACTGTAGGGACAGTGTTACCCTTCATTTGTGAATCGTGCAAGCATGGCCTAATTTCTTGTTTATAACTCGTGGAGGAATCAACACTGATACTCTGAAATGTAGCTTTTGTTGACATATATTTACTACATACTTTCTAGAAATACTTCTTATTCCACACTCAGTCTCCAAGTATTTCTTGTTTAACACTGAAAATTACTGCTGTCTGGAGGGGTAGCCCCATGGAATTAAAACTTCTCCAGACTTCTGTGAATGGGCAGGCTGAGGGCAATACAGCACTTTAGTTCTACGTGTAAAAGGGCATTTTTCAGTTATCAATTCAACAACCACTTCCGCAAAGCTCTGAATTATTTGGTTGGCTTTTCTGTTTCTCTAAACACTTGTGGGAATTTTGCCATCTGGACCATTGATGGAAGAAAAAATGCAGCAGGCTGCCAAATGTGATGAAGTAAAGCAAACTTCAAATATTTTTAGAATGTATGTATTTTAATATGAATTGTGTAGCTTGCATAGATTTGGGGCGTGTTAGGTCTGGTAATGTGAAACCTAATTGGTAGTATGGGTCTTTTTCCCATTTAGTGGTATTAAACAATCAGGAAAGCTGGGAGGAGTATTTTTCCTGACTGTGTCACTGAACTCAGCAGTAGCATTCTCTTCTGTGTACAGGCAGAGTAAAACTATATTCCTATTATTGGATTATAGATTACAGTGTTTCAATTTTAAAACAAATTGAAAAGTTCCTCTGCCGTTAATAGTACTGAATATAGCATAAAAAAATATGTAAAACTATCAAAAATTTTAAAGGTTGTGATGAGCAGGAATGAAAATGCTACAGTCATTAAACCCATCAGGAGCAAGAAGCCTGCCAGATTTGTGCCAAAGGACAGCAGAGATAAACTAGAAAAGTTAAATGATATTCTTGTCAATTAAATCGATTACCACAGTTGAACAGGACCAGATGGCAATTACTCAGAACTCCACAGTGGTATTACCAGCTCCAGACCAAAGTGTGGTGCCTGCATCTAAAAGTAGGCTTGATACCCAAGCACAGGAAATTGTACAAATGTGAGTTGTATTTCTAAGGGAGTCTTGGAGGCATATAGGGAACAGTGGGGCAAGTCTGACCGTGCTGGTTAAACTGAGAGGAACAGCAGTGCTTGTGATAAATAAGAGATGTTGTAAAAAAGGTTTTGTGTGTTCTTTGGCAGTGTCTACAAGCATGTAATGAATTCTCCTCCAGTTTACAGAGTACGTGCTTTTCCACAAGTTTTTCATAGGTCACTCACTAGAGATCCTTACAGAAATCGAATTTTGTTGGGATAAGGAGTTTTATATTTTGTTTTAATAATTTAACAGCAAGGAGACCATAAATGGCCAGGTTTTCAATGACCCAGAAGAACCAGTGCTGCTGAGTGTATTCCTAAAATGTAGTGAAAATAACATGATGGCAAATGCAGAATTATTCAAGACGGTGAAAAGAAAAATAAGCTGCAGAGTTCCAGAAAGATTTCTGGCATGTTATGAGAGGTGATAATGTGATAAATGAAATTCAGTGCTGACAAGTACCACATAATACACAGTCTCTAACACTGTAGCACCTAGGAAAGAGATCTTCATGAAGCCAGAGACAGCAATATACCATAGCTATATCTAACCAAAGCCACAAAGGGATTGTTGCAATTTTATAAGGAAAAAATCCAACCAACCAACTAACAAACCAAACAAGAACTGAAAAAGGAACATTGTTTTTTTTCACTACAGGAATTCACATATTATCTCATCTTTTCAGTGTGTGCCTCAAATCTTTGATTAAAACTTTCATGGTCTTGGAGCTTCTGGAGGATTTGCTGGAGGACTGGGGTGACCTGGGTGACCTGGTGAATGACTGATGAAAAATGGCAGAGTCACACTTCTACAGCAGATTCTCCTTATTCTTATTGCTGGAGACATGTGTCAGCAGCCAGCTAAATGTCTACGGCATGGTCTTGGCATGGTCTGCTGAAGTATAAACAACTGCAAGGTGAATTTGTTCTCAGCTGAGATCCCTGACAGGGAAACACCAGTGAAATATCTCACAGGAATTAAGGAATGCTTCTCTAGGAAGATGACACGGCCGACAGCTCAGCTGAGGTGCCTTTACACAAAAGCAGGCAGAATGGGAAACAGACAAGGAGGAGTTGGAAACCACTGTGCTGCTGGAAATCTATGACCTAGCTGCCACTACTGGAACTTGGTGGGATGAATCCCATAACTGGAATGCAATTGTCAATGGCTACAGGCTGTTTAGAACGAACAGGGAAGAAAGGAGACGTGGTGGGGCTGCCCTCTACACCAAGAGCTGGACTGAGTGCGGATAGTTGTCTCTTAAGAACAGACATAAGCAGGTCAAAAGTCTGGGACAAGAACCAGAGACCAAGGCAGCAAAGAGAAACTTGTGTTGGTGCCTACAGGCCCTGGATCAAGAGGAGCCTATTGATGAAGCCTCCTTGCTCCAGCTACAGGAGGCATTGTGCTTGCAGGCTCTTGTCTTGCAGGGAGACTTGAACCGCCCTGAAATCTGCTGGGAAAGTTGCAGGGTGGCTGTAGGCAATCCAGGAGATTCCTGGCATGCATGCAGGATAACTTCCTGACCCATGTAATAGCCAGCCCTACCGGAGGAGATGATATATTAGACCTGGTGGTGACCCACACAAACAGGTTATTTTGGGATGTCAATATAGGAGGCAGCCTCGGCTGCAGTGATCATATCCTGGTGGAGTTTGCAGTCCTGAGAGATATGGGTCAGGTCAGCAGTGAAGTTAGGCCCCTCAACTTTAGGAAAGCAAACCAGCAAAGCCAATTTTAAGCTCTTCAAGGAGTTAGTAAATAGGACCCTCTGTGAAAGCACCCTCAGGGACAAGGAAGCAGTACAGACCTGGTAGATCTTTAGAATCACCTTCCACAGAGTGGAAGAGATTGAGCTTCCCAGGAGCAAGAAATTGGGAAAACAAGGCAAGAGAGTGGCATGGCGGAGTTGGGACTTGCTGGTTAAACTAAAGGGCAAGAAGGAAATGCATGGCCAAGTGTCCCAGAAAGAGTACAGGGATACAGTCTGGCTGTATAGGGATGAGGTGAGGAAGGCCAAGGCAAAGCTGGAGCCCGGGTTTGTACGGGATGCGCAGAACAAGAAGGGCCCCTGTAGATATCTCAGCCAAAAAAGGAAGGTCAAAGAAACTGTACCATCCATGACAAGCAAGGCTGACACACTGGTAACAGCAGCTGAAGAGAAGGCTGAGGTACTCGACAATGTTTCTGCCTCAGTCTTCACTGACATCTTCCCACACCTCTCAAGTGAGTGTACCACAAGACAGAACTAGAGAACAAAATGCTTCCCCACTGTGAGGAAAGATCAGGTTTGTGACCACATGAGGAACCTGATTGTGCATGAGTTTATGGGATCCCAGGAGATGCACCCCAGAGTCCTGATGGAATTGGCTGGTGTAGTTGCCAAGCCAGTCCCCATGATACTTGAGAAGTCACGTGAAGTTCCAGGTGACTGGAAAAAGGGAAATATAGTACCCATCTTTTAAAAGGGTAGAAAGGAGGACCTTGGGAACTACCAACCTCTCAGCCTCACCTCTGTGCCTGGGAAAATCATGGAGCAGATGGTCCTAGAAGCTCTGCTAAGGCACATGGAGGACAGGGAGGTGACTTGAAACAGCCAGCACAGCTCTGCCAAGGTCAAGTCCTGTCTGATCAACCCAGTGGTCTTCTATGATGGAGTGACCACATCAGTGGACAAGAAAAGGGCCACAGATGTTATTTATCTGGACTATGGTAAAGTCTCTGACAGGATCCCCAACCTTTTCTGAATTGGAGAGAGATAGATTTGATGGGTGAACTGTTCTGTTGCTAAGGAATTGGTTGGATGGTCACATCCACAGGGTAATGGTGAATGGCTCAATGGACATTGGTGACAGATGGAATCCCTCAGAGGTCCACGTTGGGACAAGTGTTATTTAATATCTTCTTAATGATGTAGACAAAAGCATTGAGTGCACCTGCAGAAAATTTGGAGATGTCACCAAGCTGAGTGGTGCAGTTGACACACCTGAAGGATGTCTTGCCATCCAGGGGGACATGGACAAGCTTGAGAAGTAGGCCCATGGGAATATCCTGAGATTTAAGAAGACCAAGTGAAACGTTGCACCTGAGTTGGGGCAACCCCAGATGCCAATACATGCTGGGGGACAGACCGATCCCCATCCGTGGAAACATTCAAGGTCAGGTTGGGCAGAGCTCTTAGCAACCTGATCTAGTTCAAGATGTCCCTGCTCATTGCAGGAGGGATCGTACTGGATGACCTTTAAAGATCCCTTCCAACCCAAAGCATGATCTTCAGTGTTCGGCATTTTTTTTTCCAATTCATTATGGCTGTGGAATGAATTCTCAGCTTAAGGTCACTAATACTCAAAGTTAATTCTGGTGGCCTTCCTGAATAAGGGCAGTGAAAGGTGTAGGATAACACTGAATATGAACCTCAAACCAAACACACTGTTTTCATTATTTTTAGAATAAGAAATATGCACCTCCTTGGCAGGTGCCTTCTTCTGCTTGCCTGGCTCAGGGATGGTGACTCAACCACTTCACTGGGCAGCGCATTTCAGTGCTTGACAAAAATATTTTTTTTTTTCTTTAGTTGATTCAGTATTTCATGTTACACAGGCTTAACCTTATTTTCATGTACAATGAGATGGCACACAACTCAAAGAAGGGAGCAAAGCTGAGTGTTGCTAGGTAAGAAACCTGGAACAAATTGCCCAGAGAAGTTGTGGATGCCCCTCCGCTGGAGGTGTTCAAGGCCAGGTTGGATGGGGCTAGGAGCAATGTGGTCCAGTGAAAGCTGTCCCTGCCCATGGCAGCGGGGCTGTAACTAGATGCTCTTTGTGTCCCCTTCCAACCCAAGCCATTCTGAGATTCTAAGTAATAATTTTAAATTGTGCTGACATGTAGGCCATCTTTATGTTCAGGAGCATGACAGAGTGAAGAAATGCTCCAAGATTTATGTCCCCCCCTGAAAAGAGGGACACCAGGCTGTGTCCACCTCGTCACCAGCTCCTGGCTGCTGTCAGCTGTGTATAGTGCATTTAATGTCTGCTCTGTCCTTCCCTGGAAGTGCAAGCACTGCAGCTCATTAGCAAAGCTGTTGGGGAAACCAGTGCCGCATCACTTGGACTTATCACAAAAGCCAAGATGGTGAGGAATGGGACTCTAAACTGAGTGTTTATTTCCATAACCTAACCTTCCTCTGTAATTTAGGCTGCTCTGGATTAACCTGAAGAGCCTCATTTATGTGATGATAGGTGTGTTCTGTACCTTCTGTGTCCATCTATGTTGTCTGTTGAACCAAGATGTCTTCCTGTCTTGCAAGAAAAACAAGGGGACAGGTGAGTCAAAAATTTTTTGTGGGCTGAGTAGGACCTTCCTTCTCTTTTCTTATGTGAAGAGCCCTGGAGTATTATTTAAGCACACACTATAATACCAGAATTAACAGGTTGTTTGTTTTTTTATAACTAGTAATTTCCTTGTTGAGTTTTTTTGCCCAGCTTCTCTAAGTGTCTCTTATCATGGTAAAGACCATTTAGATGCCATGCACTTTCATGAAGAGATTGGCTAGAGAGGTACAACTGCAAAGAGAAGGCAGGGAAGGAACAGACAGGCACAACCTCTGCCACTGCTGGATGTGAAAAGTGCATTTGACTGCATGAAATCATGGGCAAATCAGATCCTTTGCCCTCATTTTCATATCTTGACAGCAGAGGCAATATAACTCATCCAGGGATTTTTTTTTTTTTTGGACACTGATTAATTCCTGTTTAATTATAAAGTCACACACTTCTGTTTCCCTCAGCAATGAGTTTTGAGGATATATTCAAGCCTTCTGTAGTTAACTTTTCAAAATCTGAAGCTGTTTGCCATATTGTTTTAGTTTGAATTTCATCATTAATGTCAGTTCTTTGTTTTAAATAGGGACAGATTTTTCTTTTTGGTGCTGCCTCTTTCTCATCTGCTTATTCATCCCACCTGTTTGGAGAGCTGCTGCTCCCTGCAGAGAGAAGTCACTAAAGCTGAACTTTCATCTGAACTCTCACAAAGCTCTTCACGGAGGAGCCCCCTGCCTTGCCACGGGGTGTTGTCTTACCTCTTGTGGTCCCTCTACCATTTCTCAGCCAGTTGTTTGGAGAAGGACTCAATGCCATCTGCTATTTTTTCCTAATGGCAAGGAAAGATCTTGAACTAATTCCATGTGGCTTTTTATAGAGCTAAGATTGTGATAGTCCTAATATGCTGAACTGGAAGTTTAACAGCAGGGGCTGCCCTTACTCAATCTGTTTGGGGCTGGTTACTATAGACACAAATGAGGGACCAAGTGAAGCTGGCTGCTTCAAGGATGAACACTCTCAGGGCTACAGACTTTGGCTTACTCTTTTTTTGTTTTGTTGGGCTGACTGATTTTTTGTTTTGTTGGATTTTGTGGGGGTTTTTTTTCTGGTTTTGTTGTTGTTTTTGTTGTTTTGGGGTTTTTTTGTAGGATATATAATTATCCCCTGTTGTAGCAATATTTGCCAAGCAATAAATTCTTCAAATTCTTCTTCAGGTAAAGCTACTGAAGCCAATGGGGATTTTGTCAAGGTGAGGGTTGATTAAATGGCTGAATAACAAGAATGCAGGTTCTGATTAATGGTATCTCACTAAAGAAACTCCTTGCTTCTCTTCCACTTGTGAAAAATGTGGTGTTTCTCTAGAAGGAAAATAAAAGTGTATTTAAAGTAATTTTAAATGAATGACTAATTAGTAGCCCAAGCAATATTATAATGAAGCAATTTTGTTTTGTAACAGGAATAAGTATTCAGAAATCAGACTTTGCAGAGTAATACTAGAAGTATTTAAAAAATTAGATGGAAGAATCTCTATTGACTTAGAATCCTGGAATCATTAAGGCTGGAAAGCACCTCTAAGATTGAGTCCAGTTGTTAACCCAGCACTGCCAACCCCACCATTAATCCCTGTGATTTTTAACAAACCTGGACTTGTATGAGTGTCACTATACAGATGCACAATATAAATTCAGAGTGTGTTTCCTTAACTATTGTGTGTGCAAATAAAAAAAATTAATGCAAATCAAACCAGCTCTGTGCCTGAATTAGTCCTCAGACTCTTGATGACATTATTGAAACCATAGTGGAAATGTCAGATGGTTACCATAAGGTAAATTTCTATGTCATTAGGGAGAGTGGGCTTTTTTGCCTTGAACTGCAAAAAATATATTTCATATTTTTTATCAAGTTTATCTTTAAGAGGGCTCTTGTATATTTGGAATCATGCTTTTTTAAAAGTTTTTTCTTGCCTCTCCTTTCTTCCATGCATAGACTTAGTCTGGGTGCAAAAGGGATAGTTTTGAGACCTCCGGTTTCACTTGGATTTAATCAACATCTGTGTACTGTGGTGTGCCACATCTGAAAGCTCAGCAGATTTGTCCAAGCAAGAATTGCAGAATTTAATCCTAAGTCATTAATAATATTTATTTTTTAAAAATCAAATGAGCTCCAATGTCTATCATCACATCTTTTTAACTGCTGGCTAAGGCTATAAGTGGGTTATAAATTCAGTGTAGCCTTATCTGCTGTATCCTGCTGTGTGTGTACTCTCCATCTCATAGATGGGAATAGGATGCTGATTTGTCTCTGTAGAAGTTTAAAAGGATTGCCATGTGGATGTTTAGTCAGAAGTGATCATTAAGTCCTTCCTAGCTCACTAAAGCACAAATTAAGTCCTTCCTAGCTCACTAAAGCACAGAAGCCTAAATTAGAGACATAAATCAAAGTCTGACTGCTTGAAAGAAGAGACTTGGCTTTTTTTATTTTATCAGAGGGATAGCTGAATCTTAGCTTATTTCCTCAGCTTCACCTACTTTATTGGCATGTTTTGTGAAGGTGAGAGGCCAGAAGGCCCAGGAACTCAGTGCCAGGGAAGAAGTCAGCCTTGGCAAACCTTTTGTTGTGCCCCTGCCTCTGCAGTTATGCAGTTTGCCTGTAGTATGTTAGGAACGGCCCAGAAAAAGCAGAATTATGTTATTACTGGTACTAACAAGTACCAGTAATACTTAAAGCTATGAAAGGTTTGCCTGGCAGCTTTTGTAAGGCTATTCAGAAAAGATATTTTGGGATAGCTATTACAACAAGGTTAAAATTATTCCCTGCCAGCACCACCAAAAAGATGAGGTGTTCCTTTATGCATTTCACATCAGTGATGGCCCCACAAATACTTTGTTGGCCCCTCCCAGGACATGGTTCCAGGCCTCCACTTTCATACCAATTGGTCAAAACCACAATTGTTTTAAAAGCTCTTTAAGGACTGCAATTGCAGCACTGCAGCACAGACAGATGCTCAGAGGAGGGGTAGCTGTGCAGTGCAGGAAATTATCGTTAAGTGAAATGTATGCCATGAGTAAAAATACTGTGTCACATAGCACAGGCTAATCCAGTGTTACAGCAGTAGCAATCCTGGACAGCTACATCTGGTGTTCCAATTTTGTGTCCTTTGCTCATCCTCTCCTCCATCCCAGAGCTCCAGCCTTCCTGCCTGCATGCTTGCTGTCACTGGCAGGAGCTCTGCCTTTCTGCTCCTGTATCCTTGGCTGGGAGGGAGTGATGCTCACACCTGTCTGAGTGTTCATGACCTGCTCTGGTGTCACTGCTCTGCGTGAAGCCTCTCTTTGGGGAAATTATTACTCATGTATTACTACTCACAACAACCGTGCCATTGTGTGGATATTTTTACGTTGTTTCTCTTTCTGGTCAAACACTGAAATGTACTGGTAAGATTGCAAGGAGTTCTCTCCAGCTGTTTCAAATGTAAATAGTTATTATGGATGTTATGCAGTAAATGCTTTCTAGGCAGTTCTCCATGCATGAGTTATGAAATTCAGTTAGAAGAATTATAGTATTACTTTAGTTTTAATTATCACTTCTGCAATGCAGCTCTTCCAAAGAATATTGCTAGTGGTAGTGCCATGTAAGCTAAACAGTAAAGCTCCTCCACTGATGAAGTGTCTTCTCCCTGCATGTGCTTCAGGAGACAGTGAGCAGCCTGAGGTGCCTGCTCATTGCTGATGGATGTGGTTATCTCCCAGCTGTTGGTCCTCCTGCCATGCACTTGCAGAGATATCTACTGCAAAGGCACCTGTGATGGGGTTTTTCAGTCCTCACTGACCAGATTCTGCAGTGTCATGCAGACACTGGGGACAGTCTGAGAGCACAGAAATGTGCTCTCAAATAACAAGTTTGCCCAAACCTTTTTAAGTTTGGGTGTCATCTTTGCCCTCCTGTATCACTCATGCGCTTGTGTCAAACTGTCAAACCTCCCTCCCTTCATCACCTTGGCAGGGAGGTTTCATTTCACAGAATCACAGAATCACTCGGTTGGAAGCGACCTTCAAGATTGAGTCCAACCCAGCCCCAATACCTCAACTAAACCATGGCACCGAGTGCCACATCCAATTTTTTTTAAACACATCCAGGGATGGTGACTCTATCACCTCCCTGGGCAGACCATTCCAGTACTTTGTCACTCTTTCCATAAAAAACTTTTTCCTAATATCCAACCTGTATTTCCCTTGGTCCAGCTTAAGACTATCCTCTGGTTCTGTCAGCTGCTGCCTGGTGAAAGAGACCAACCCCCACCTGACTACAGCCACCTTTCAGGAAGTTGTAGCCTAAGTGTTTCTTTCCAAGGAAGAAAACTATATTTCTCTAAAATGAGCTGTTTGATAACAAATAGTGCTTCAGAAAGGAGTTTCTGCAGGTGATTCTGAACAACTGCAAATTACCTGATCTTTGCTACCCTGAGCTTTTCCTGCAGTAAGTGTCCTCCTTGTGTTGGTACCTCTTGTTCCCTACAGTAGCAGCAATAATTGCAGTGTGTTTACATAACTTTCAGCACTGGCTTTTGTGCTTTCTTACCAAGGTCTATGGCAACTGAAAGCCCATCTCCTTTAAAGCTCAGCCTATTTCTCCCACTGTAAGTACTAGCTGGGTATTATTTCCTTTTCAGATTTGCCCCGTGTATTTTTGTACTTTGTTTTGTTGGTTTTTATCTTTCAGTAATTATGCAAATACCTTTCTATGTCCAAAGTCATTACACCTTTTTTCATAACAGTTCATAGAAGGAAATATGATTTCTAGGTCATTTTTCTGCATACTGATCTGCATTGGAAGAGACATTAGGCAAAAAGTTGTTTATAAAGTAACTGTTATTTTATGACATGGATGCCATCAAAGATTAGTTCCATAAGTGAAAATGCAATTTATTGATTAATTAAATAATTTGTCTCTCTTAAAAGAATTTTCTTAGTAATATTGTATTTTATCTAAAACAGATACTGTTTTTCATGCACCCCTTTCAAAAATAGCCCTTAACATGTTTTTTCCTTAACTCCTGTTTTATTAGACTACAGTATCTTCACTGACTTCTAGAAAGTTGAGCTTTTCGGTGTCTAGAGAGACATTTATGTCAGTTTTTCTTCATAAAGTGTGAGCTAGAAATATCTAGTCTAGTATAAATGCTGTAAGTAATCTGGTTGTAGCAATAGATGGTATAGGCCTCTACACAGGCCTATAAGTTATAGTGGAAAGATTGGTTTGGGGTTTTTTTTTTGGGTTTTTTTGTGTTTGTGTGGGGGTTTTTTTTGGTTTTTTTTTTTTTTTTTTTTTTTTTTTTTTTGTTTTTTTTTTTTTGTTTTTTTTTTGTTTTTTTTTAAGATAAAGCCTTTTATAACAGGCTATGGTATAAATTTTTCTAAGGAAAGTAAAGTAGGTCTTTTGCTGATAGGAGCTTTTGATTTTTCTAATAATGTTTCAAATTTATGCTAGTTGTATAAACTTGTCTTTGTATTTAACTGCTGACATTCAGGTTTCATGGTTTACTACATATCTTTTCAAACCTGTTTCTTCTATCTCTTCATTTTACCATGAAAATTTTGTTTTGAGTATTTTAAGTCATTTTTATTTAATATAGATGTTTGACTTACTGAAAAAAAAATCTAAAATACCTTTCCTCTCTTTTTGGCAAAGTAACATTTTTAGTAATGAAATGTTTGTTCCTTTTGAAAAATATCTGATGTCCAATTTTTTCTTTCTTTTTGTTTCAAGAATAAAATAATTAAATTTTAAGATTTTAACTTTATGCTGGTTTTGTCTGTTGTCTCTCCTGATACTAAGTTCTGTTTGTCTCTGCTCTTCAGAGAGAAAGGAAAGAGAAAACTGACTGAAGCTGTTCTTAAACAGATAAGTGCCACATTCAGTTTATACTGTTTGATTGAGCTGCATCCTTCCAAGTCTAAATGAATGTGATTTTGGCACTCCTGACATATATGAGAGGTCTTTTATTCTATAAAACAGGAGCATGTGAGTATATGTTTTAGTTGTTCAAGTACTGCTGCCATTTGCCAAATTATCTAAACATTTCCTATTTAAGGCTTTTGTTCCCATTTGCATTTTCTCCTCAGAGGAAAAACAGCTCATTGTCATAAACTGTTATATTCACAAGAAGTAAAACAGAGTTGGAATGCCTTCATATTCAATAACAGAGCAATGTCTGTGGTATTCCCAGTACTGACATTGTCTAGACAGTAAAAAAAAGTTCCCTTATTCTTGAAAATCTTCCTTTCAAGCTCAAGTCTGCATGTGTCATTGTTTCAGAATCAAGTTGCCTAAAACATATTTCCTGTAAGAATGGAAGGAAGCAGTCATACATGTCACTGCATGGGATGCAGTTCTGTGTATCCAGGGCTTGTTAGGGCTTTCTTTCCTGCATGGCCTCTGTTCCATGCAGCTGAAGCCTCCTGCAGTGTGGGTCGCAAGGCCACCTGCCCCGGAACATGAGCTGGACTAGTGGCCTTTGAGGGGCTTTTAGTTTGATACCAACTGCATGAACTCTAAGATGACCAGGATTTAGGAATTTCCAATGAGGTAATCCCAGGTTATGTGCTGTGCTGATGGCTCGGGTTAAAAAAAAAACTGATTTAGAACAGGGAAGAAAACTAAGCTTTAATGAATGCTAATAATTCTTCTATGGTTTGTTGTCTTCTGTATCTCCACCTCTGTTATGTAGGATGAGTTATGTGACTGCTCAGTTTCGTAAACACGGTGAGGGTGTAGCTGGATTCTTGAAAGAGGCCAGCAAATCTAACAAACATGGCAAGAATTTAGCAGCCATCTGTGAAGGCATTTTGTTCATAATGACTTTTGTATATGCATGCAAGATGCATCACATCAGGACAAAATCTTTTGAGCTCCACTGATAAAACAAAACCATCTCTGTATTCCTTGCTTAGATCTCCTTCATTAAGATGCTGTGGCAAATGCTGTTGGCAACTTCAGCCATCTACAGCCTGACAGGAATAAACTATTTTAGTCCTGTGTTGCAGCTGCTCCAGTATGTTATGAAGTGCACTGTTGTTGCCCTTAGCCTTAAAGAGGATATGGAAAAGAGGGGGAGGAAGTCTTTATCAGGGAGTGTAGTGAGAGGACAAGGGGTAGTCTAGGAGAACCTGATGTAGCAGAAGGCGTCCCTGACCATGGTAAGAGGTTAGAACTGGATGATCTTTAAGATTCCTTCCCATCTAAACCATTCTGTGATCAAAGCTTTTAAATTTATGCAGTTTGAAAGAAAGTGGTCTTTGTCAGAGCTTTGCCTGGCTGTGGACTAAGAGACTAAAAGAAACTCAAGTTATGTATGTGTTGGGAAAGATGCTCAGTTTGGTGCCTATTCATGAAGACAGGAAGACACTGATCTAGAAAAGACATAGTTATGAACATAAATGCAAAATCATGGCTGTGAGAAACTTGCAGTGCTTTAAATATGGGAATACCCAGAATATATTTGTTGTCATGCACAAGAGAACTAAACACATTGCTAGTCATGGATGGTCTGAGGAACAAATTAATCCAAATAGTCAAATGTTCCCACAATGGGCTTGGTATTTGAAAAGGTGTCTAGGAAACCATAGTTCTTATTTCCCTTTGAAAACTTGAACATTCTTCTTTAAAAAATAATTTTCAGCATTGCACTGTATTTCCTGCTTTAGGATCTTTCTTGTGGTTTATCTCTTTATCTGTTTAGGAGCAAATGACACTCTGTATCTTTGTGCTCCATGATGCTGATGAGCTAGCTCATGAGGTTCCCTCCCCAGCCCAGAGAGCTTTTTTTCAGATCATGACACAGAAATACATGGCTGTTCTTGTGCATTTCATTGGTGAAAAGAAGTTGGTTTCCTGAGTTTGGCTCCCAGAGGGGGGCTGTGAGTATCATTTCCCTTGCAGTGTGTGCCACAGTAGTGGAAAGAACAGTGTAATGATAGGGAAGTCTAGATATTTGTCTGGGTGGAGAAAGCAGAGTTGAGGAGCTGCTGATATTGATATTGTGGTCCAGCTGGAAAGAAAACAAAAGCTGTTAAAATTATTACATGATTCTACTTGCAAGGAGAAATAATTTGTTTCACAAATTAATATATTTGGACTTTTTTTCTTTTAAACTTGTGATTTAAATATTTAATTTTAGTTGAAGGTAAAGAGTAAAACTGGTTGGGGGTTTTCTCCATACTACAGACAACAATAGTTTTTCCTTCTATTCTCTACTAATTACTAATTATTTGCTTCCTTTTCACGTCTGCCTTTCTCCCTTTGCATGAAAAATAAAAGCATATATAATAGAAAGGCACTTAGTATGACTAAATAATTCAAGTTCTCTTTTATTTTTTCCCTTAAAGGATATCTTATGAATAAAAATATACATATTTATATGTGGTTTTGTTGCTAATGCTGGGATCTGGGGAGGCAGATCTACTTTAATTTAATTCTTATCAAGAACATTCCCAACTGTATTTTTATAATGTTTTCCTCTTATTATCTAAAGTAAAAAAGAAAGTGCAGCTTTCTAAAGTGAAATTATAATGTTCTTGATTGTCTAAATTTTACTACATTGCAAAATTAAAAAAAAAAAAAAGATAAATACAAGGCAAAATGGCAAACTGGTATGTATGTGAAATACAAACCACACAGCTGGAACACCCCCTTTTCCTGCCTGTGTAATTTAAGAAAAGCAATTCAGTCAAACAATACAGCATTTTCCATTTGAACTCATAAAATTTGAGTTCATAAAACAAACTAGCATAACTCTTCCTGCCTTGGGAACACTAGCTGTGAATAACTTCTCTACAGAATGTAGGAAACGTGGAAAGCAAGCGTCACTTGTGAAAAATAGCTTATGCATTTGTCATTCCCACATCCATTTTTGTGACTCATTTATTTTTATCCTGTTTTTTTCCTAAGTGCCTGGAGTGCTATCAGAAAGCTTAAACAAATGACAGCAAATCCTCTTGCCTTTTTTTTTCCAGGACTGGAGTGGGGAATTGGAGTGACGTCTTATTTGTCCTTATAGAGCTGGATTTTCACTTATGGGGCTTGTTTTTGCCAGGTTTAAAAATCTCAGTTATTATTCTTTGCTATCCTTATCATTACTTGCTTTCTTTTCCCCAGATGCTGTTTCATTTTGTTGCCTTGTCTCCTTCTTCTGCATCTGGGTAATAGGAAAAGTCAATTAGACTTGCTATTGCTGTCAGCAGAAAGCACTAGACAGGAGCCAGCAAAGGAATTCACCACAGCTTTAATGTTAAGCACCCCCAGCTATGTCTGGTGCTATGAAGTCAGAGAGAAGAACATGTTGAAAGAGAGATTAACTGCAGACCCTTCCCCTGCAGCCTTCTAATGTAAAATCTGCTTGCCAAGATTTGAAAGAAGCTAAAACTACATAGTGATATCAGATGTTGAGTAGGGATCAAAAGCACAAATGTGTATTGATGAGTTCTTGCATTGCTACTGACTACGTTGCATCTCATTTGTTGCCAAACCCTAATGACTGGGATGGTTTGTTATGCTTCAGCCTGCACTGTGTTAAGTGCAGTGACAGACTTCAGTACTTCAAAACCAGATAGGAAAGTGGAACACATCAGTTGATCATATCTTATCAGAAGGGCAGTAAAGTTTATAGATCTGCAAAGGTCATTTCTACCTTAATTATATATTTTATTATAGGTGGTCCCCAGTTCTAGTTAGCATTTGCTGATATATATGCGAGGGAGAATCTTTTTAAGTGTAAAAAATACTACAGAAGCCTGTAATTACTTTCTTCCTGCTTATTAGTAAGAACTAATTGTGTGTTCACATCTGTGCTTTGTGTGCCAAATATATATATTTTACCCTTCTTTCCATGTGCATCCTGTAGGCATGGGTTCCTGTAGGAAACTACCATGTAGTGGCACACTGGGGACAGCTGCAGCCTGTGGTTTAGATGAACATTGCAGAAAGGTAGAGAAAGGTGCCCTTAGCCTCTTTCTGTGAATATTCTCTGAGGCAATGTGATTATGGGGAATGAATTGTCTTTTTATAATTAAAGTAGCCCAATCCTACAGACCTCCACCGCTATATTAGGGTACAGAATGTGCAAAATTATTTTTGGTTTGTATAAAGGTTCAAAGAGGACTTTCCATATTTTGAGCAAAGGCGGTGATTGTTTAGTGATGCAGATAGGGAGATTACAAACTGAGATTTCTATTCCTGGTTTGTGATCTTGAAGCACCAGAATCTCTGCTTCTAATTTCTTTCCATAGCTCTACATGTGGACTGACACCCTTGAAACTTCCAGAATTTAGCTCAGATTTTTTTAACAAGATAAAATGTGCCTGGTGCTGTCCTTGGATACAGCTAATGCAGATTCATTGGATGACTTGAACAAACCACAGGTAGCATAAACATAATATATGTCTTCCTGGATACAGAACCAGGAAGGATATGTTTCAGGCTGCACAGCTGAAATTAGCACAGCTGAAAAACTGACCAAAGCTTTATTGCAACCTTTTTGCAGAGGCTGTGTGAGCAGGAGCATGCAGCACACTGAGCCTCAGCTGTGCTACGTTCTGGTGCTGGGAGGACTTGGCATCACGAAACCGATACTGCCAGAAAAAGCAGATGTTTACAATCTCTGACATAGTAGCAACAACCCACTGATTTCCAGAGGCTTAACTTTGTACAAAGGTCTCCTCCCTGCTTTGCCAGCCATTTTCTACATTAGCTTCCCAGCCCACTTTCTGAAGACAGCACTGAGACAGAGGTAGAAGAATCTCTTCTTTACTGTCTTATGCACAGCTGAAAATATTTTGAAACACCTTCAAGTTTCACAGCATTTTTCTCTGCAGCATTAGCTCTACTCATTGGCCTTAGCCTTCACATCTTTAGACTGGCTAATGAGAAGGAAAATCAAGATTTGCTTGTTTGTCTTAGAGTAGTGAATTTTCTGCTTCAGAAGTAATGCTGGGCAGGAGAGGATGCATTAAGAGGGTGAAGCAATGGACAAACATGCATCTGAACCGACAAGTTCTGTTCTCACCCAGCGCTTTTGCAGTGAACTTTTTAAACTCAACACAATGGGATTTCAGAAAAACATCAGCTCAGCACATCAGTTTTGGCAACAGTTGAATGTCAAGTTTATGCTGTTCTTGCACATGCCTGTTAGCCTTTATTTACAAATAATAATTTATACAACTTTAATTTTTTTAAACTACTCTTTAAGTTTCCTGTGAATTTACAAGTATGTTTAATTATCAGTGTAATTTACAAGTATGTTTAATTTATCAGTATAATATATATTGTCTTCTGCTCTGTGCTCAGTATGTCTTCAGTGAAGTGTTTGTACAGTGACATAAAGGATTTTAAAGCATAAAAGATGAGGTTGATACACACAACTAATTTGCTATATAAACAAAATAGAATATTGTTTAACTAGATTAAATTTACATTGCTTAAGTTTTTACATCCTCCTTCAAGTGTTCTAGTTTATCATATGGGAAGGTAAAAATCAACACTTGATCAAATTCTCAGGCATCTGGCTTGCAGACCCTTCATTATTTCAACAACATTAATTTCGTGTGGAGCTGTTTTAGAGCTCAGAAACATTCCTTAGTAGAGAATGGAAGAGTGGAAGAAAATAATTAACTATACATCCTCAGAAATATGTTCCTTCAGAAGCTTAAGTTGGACATTTTTTTTTTCTTTTTGCTGAGAGGAGGATGCATTTTTATGTTGCCTTGAGTGCTTTAATGATTGTGGTTTTCAGCTTGTTTTCAAGAAGAAAATATAATTCATTTATGCTGCCATCCTCAAACTCTGTTTGGGGAATGTCTGAGAAATGCCCTCTCTTGCTGGAAAAGTCAAGAGGAGTAGCCATGAACTGTGATCTCCTCCAAACTGTGCAGGAAAGGTTGCTGTTCTTTTTCCATAGAAAGGTGCTTTCTCCAAACAAAAACCCACCATAACTTATTTGCCAACCACAATCACTCCAACAAGGCAGCATTGATGCTAGTTACTTTCTTTGTTAGATGCAAATGCCTATACCTTATGTTAAAATACAAGCAAACAATGACCTGCTCAGTATTTCCATTTCTTACCAAGTCTGGGCAAAAGAGGAACTGGGAGTTCCAGCAGCCACAATGAATGAGCAATAGGAGCTGTAGGAAGCACAACTCTGTAGTTCATGTTAAGGGATTTCCTGCCTGAGATTTTTCAGCTAATTTTAGCTGCAGAAGTATGTGGTAAAGGAAGGTGGTCTTTTGGGTAGGGCACATGCACTCTGCCAGAGACAACTTACACGCAATTTGAAATTTTATACAAAGCACATTCTCCACCCTCAGATAGAGGAAACAGTCAGCAAAGCCCACAGAACAAAGATGCTCATGACTCATGAAACAGATGAATGGGGTTTTACTGGCATGCCTAGTTTGAGTTGAATATGAAGGATAAAAAATGCCTCAGACCGTCTCTGGTGAATTAAGCAAATGATGGATTCAGCTGTGATTATGCTTGCTGCTCATATTTGGAAGTTGATTTCTGTTGGAATTTGTCATATCTGTTGTTTTTCTTCATAAAATTTTCTTTTGTGTAGCCAGTAACCGTGGGTCAAAAAGAAGGCATGCACACACACAAAAGCTGTGGGTTGTATTTTAATAGGGATCCCTACTGCTTATCATTGCTGGTTTATGTAATTGTCTGGAAAAGGTCAGCATAGTTTGTGCTGTGAGCAACTGAAGCTGAAAATTTCTGTGCTTCTTTTTTTTTTTCTTTTTTTTTTCCCTGCACTGGACTTGTAATATTTTGACTAAATGCAGTATGAAAAAGGAACTGCAGGGAAAAAATACTGAGTTCTAGCCTCAGGCTATTGCACCTTTCTTCTTAAATTGTTTTAATCTTACTAACAAAGCTGGTCCCAAATAACAGTTGGTCGAAAAATATTTAGTTTAAAGACCATTTTCAGATCTTTAGCTCGAAGGCAACTCCCACAATGCTTGGCTGGAATATTTCTGTATCTCTCTTATAAATTCTGTGCTAGAATATCTATAATTTTGATTTTGTTTTCTCTGGTGCATACTCAAACAGTCATATTCAGTGTGATTTTTTATGTTTTTTAATTATTGTTTTTTATGTTTTTTATGTTTTTTAATTATTTATGGTTTTTAATTATTTTTATGTTTTTTAATTATTATCTTTACTAATTATTTCTATAGACTTTGCATATAATTTAAAATATTTTCTTTGCTTTTAACATTGTGTTGCTCAAAGCAGGTGACTGGTTGCTTAAATACATCTCAGATGAGGATAGGGCTGAGGGAGTGTTCCTGCTCTTGGCTGAGTGAAGTTAGCCTCTGCTGTCTAGGGGAAAATCAGGAAGAAGAATCCAACCTCAGCTTTTATTTGGATTTCAGAGCTCTACAAGAAGGCTCTGAGAGATTTGGGCTTGGTGCTTGGTCCTCAAGGTTCTGGGGAAGGAACCAGAACCTTGTGTTGTATTGAGAAGAAAAGCTGACATGTCACCTGCAAAGCCAAGACCTTTTGTTCTTCTTTAGAAATGGGGAACCTGAAGAGATCACTGGCAGTGGTTCTGTGTTATGGAGCTGCAATCTGAGAAACTTAGAGCAAAGGTAACAGGATGAAACTGAAAATTGTCCAGGGAAGACACTGCCAGGGAACATTTGGGTTCTTCAGCTTTTTTTCCCCTTACTATTAAATATGTAATAGATGGAGTGCAAAAGATTTCATTCCAGTGTTCCTGAAAAAAGCAGTATTAATTTCTTCAAATTACAAGGCTATATGTTGTTATTCCTGCTGTCTGTCTTTGGGAAAGCAGGCAGATAGAGAGATATGCACAACAGAAAGATAGCTAAAATGTCTTGGAAACATACACTTTCTTCTCAAGCAGATGAAAAAATTCCTTCAACAGTTGCATAAGCTGCGCTTCTACCAGGGGAACCCAGGAGTGATTCCCACCCTTTGGCTTCAGATGTACCTCTCTGCATCATTTCTGTATTGAGTAAGGTGAAGACCTGGATATACATCTCTCCTGAAAAGTTAAGCATGGGATATAGTAGCAAGGTTTTTCAGGAGCTACCATAATCAGGGTGATTTAGAATCACAATATGTTATAGTCCTGCTGTGGAGTATGTCTGTCCTTTGAGGTAAATATAGTACAGATGCTCAGAAACTGAAGGCATGCTTATTGCATAAGGAGTTCATCCGCCCAATTAAAGAGAAATTAGTATCTAGGAGACTTGCTTTGTAATTGCAGAAGCAGTCATAAGGAGTGCCTTTTGACACACCTGATGTCACTTTCATAAAATATTTACAGAAACATGCGAGTAATGAGCTGTAACCAAAATTAGTTTTACTTCTGAAAGCAGTAGTCTGTGAGTGAATAAATCTGCCAGATTTACTCAGAGCAGCAGAAGCTGCAAGACAGCTGTCTCATCAGAATTACAATAGAAGCAAAGTCTTTGTTTCAGCAGGGTCTATGTGCTTGTTTGTCTTTTGTTTCCTCTTTTTAGCCTTGTTTTGCCCTAAATTGGACACAATAAAATAAGTTAATTATTCATATTTGAATTTTGTTTCATAATGAGTATGGTTTCTGGGAACAGAACACCTTTATGTGCATTAATTTAATTTAGAGAATAAATAAACCTAAAATAGGGCAGGTAATCATACTTTCCCTTTACCTCATCTTAGATTTTTCTTACCAGTATCAGGCATTTGCATGTATGAGGCTACAGAGGTGCAAAGACCAGATGAAATTCTGTAACAATCCCTGCTGCATTTGTGAAGAGAAATATCCTTCAGAAGATGTTAGTCAGGAGTGCTGCAGTTAACAGAACTGCAGAGATACTCACTCACCTGACATAGGTGTCACTTCTCCTACCAAAGTCAGGAAACACAGAAAGCTAAAATCTCAGTGTGGGCAGGAGAGTGCAATCTAGAGTTTGGCCTAGCAGGACACTTTTCTTAGGAAAGGGAAAGAAAAAAGAGGGCCATTGACCTAGAGTGCAGTTATAGGAAGAAGGTTGGCTCCTGTAGCCCTACAGAGCCAGGGACAGTCATGCACTGAAATGCAAAGGAGTTCAGCAAGGTGGGTAGCCAGTGCTGTTGGTGATGTCTTTCTATTGCCTCCTGAGCTTGTTTGAATAAGTTTGTGTCCCAGAGAAGCCAGAGGAGATGTAGGCATAGAATTTGATTCTCTGTGCATGAGGGAACAAGGCTGGAATCTGCATAAGAAACAGGGAGGATCTGAAATTAGTCATGACACAAGAAGGCTTTTTATGTGATATAACCAGCTCCTCTGTGATTGCTTAGACAGGAGTTCAGCTGTCCTAAAACCGCCTGCTGGGGACCAAATGCTGACTTTTGTCAAAAGATCAAATGCTAAGTAACAAAAATTAATGTCAGATATGTTACCCTCTGGAAGTGACTGAAATATGGCAAGACAAAATATCAGAAAAGGGCAGTTTTTCTAAGTCAATCTGGAAGTAATGCAAGGGTGTGAGTGGCAAGTATTAGTCATCGGTATTTTCTGTGCTCCTACACTGGCAGATCCCAGCTGTGTGCTTAGGCCAGATGCAGCTGTGCAGGGCAGTGTACAGCCCCAGCTGCATCTGTGGAGGGGACTAAACTTTCTGGCTGAACAAAGATTGAACTTTCTTCCCTTCCTCCAGAGAGCTTCACTCAGTAATAGAGCAACTGTGGAGTATATGTGCTGCTGACAAGGTGGAGGATCTGACTTCTCACAGGAGTGTGCATGCTCTGGATTTGGTAAAATACGGAGGAAAACCTCAAGACCTCAGTCAATTCTGATTGTTTTCTGAGTCCTAGCTGGTACTGACTAAATGTCTGCAGAATGGCACTA
The DNA here is from genome assembly GCA_034509185.1 of Euphonia xanthogaster. Classification (NCBI taxonomy): domain Eukaryota; kingdom Metazoa; phylum Chordata; class Aves; order Passeriformes; family Fringillidae; genus Euphonia; species Euphonia xanthogaster. The sequence continues at coordinate 80,389,724 of JAYDZK010000001.1, forward strand.
TACCAAGCACTACAGTTTATCTTATCATCCCCTCAGAAGGAGATTTGCTCCATTGTGAAATGATGAGACTTTAAATTTTTATCAGTTAAGTCTTTGAGAGCCTTTTAATCAGCAGAAACCTGGAGTACTACACTGGTTGACTGGATTCTGACTTATCAACATTGAGAAAACACTGCTAATCTTTTCATAGGTTGTGATTTATTTATTCATAGAGGCTAAAAAAACAGATAACAGGAATTCATGGGCCACCCATTTAAGACTGTGTACTCAACAAACCCCAAATAAATAAGCCTACTCCAGAAAGTTTGCCAAGGTACAGGTACTATTTCTTTCTCTTCTGCAGTATTTTTGTATGTCAAAACTCTAACTTCTACAGCACCTGTGGTTTGTGAAGAATCTTTACTATTTCAATCTCTAGCCCTGCTGCCATAGATGGTCTCTGAAGAGAGCTCAAGATCAGCACAGCTGCAGTCCATAGGCTTCCTATTTTCATTGTTCCCAGACATCATCCAGATAACAAAATTATTTTATTACCACCTGATAGCATGGGAAAGTCATAGGTAATCTGGCTTTGTTATTTTTTTGGTTTTTTTTCATCTTAGGTATTGGGTTAAGAAGAAAATCAAAACTTCTGTGTCTAAGTGTGGACTTGCAAAGAGAGGAAGGGCATCTGTTGCCCAGTGGACATTTTATTGCATGTTCCAGCCTTTCTTCCCTCAAACTGGAGCTAAGCTATTTTTGTGTTTCTGGGAGGAGCATGCAGCACACTGAGCAGAATACAAAAATACTGCCCTTAGGTAATAGGATGTTAAGTAACAGCCTAGGCTCTTGGAAGCACTTGCAAGCCAAAAACTTGGTGCTTGGGGCAGGGTTAGGCAGTAGCAACCCATTTCCACTGCAGTTGAACTGGTCAGATCCTTTCAACACATGGAAAATCATAACATTTAAACCTTATTCCTGGGCCTTCAACTCTTCTATGCAGGCATGGCCTTCTGGTGTGTTGATACTGTTGAGATTAGTGAAACACAGTACTAAAAATATATTTTAAAGCTACAGTGACAGACAGGGGTTTAGCAGATTTTTAGTACAAACAGCACGGAGTCCAAGCTTTTCTAGTCCTCTTTTCAATGTAATGTTTTGTAAATGTAGTACTAATGGAGTACGAAACATGAGCCTATTTAAATCTCTGGCTTTATCTGGTCCTAGCCTCTGGAATCTGAAATATTTGTCTGTTATAGTTGTACAAATCGGGCAAATCCAAGTCAAACACCCTAGGATCTGTTATTCTTTTCACCTCATGTAAATGTAATTAAGGAAAAAGCTAAAAGAATAGTTACACTGAATTATAAAAAAGTTCTGCTGAGTAAGCATGCCCATCTGTCTTCTGTTTCCATGCTATGACTCACAGATGTCTGGAAATGATCCCGCTTCCTGCCTGCCCTGAAAAAGAAGTTTTTACAATTAGAGTGTAGCTACCTTCTTTTAGAGTTAATTTTGATTCCTGTGCAGAAAATTCATTCTAGAGAAAATAAAATGGATGTGATTTGCTAACTAGTTAAATAAGGAAGTAAAGTCAAAAAGTGTACTTACTTTTTTATCTTTTATCTTTTTCTGTACATTGCCTTTGTGATGCTTTCAAAATCATTCTGGAGTAGTAAGACGTGATATATCTGCTGTTCCCCATTGTCTGTGTGGTCACCACCAGGATACAGGTGAGGGAGCTGGTGAAAGAGCTCACTAAGCCACTTTCCATCATTTACCAGCAGTCCTGACACACTAGGGAGGTCCCAGTTGACTGGACCTTAGCAAGAGTGACCCCCATCTACACAAGAAGGGTCAGAAGGAGGATTCAGGAAGTTACAGACCTATCAGCCAGACCTTGATGCGGGGAAAGATCATGGAGCAGATCATTTTGAGAGCCATTGTGAGCACACACAGGACAACTGGGGATCAGGCCCAGCCAGAATGGGTTTAGGAAATGCATGTCCTGTTTGACCAACCTGATCTCCTTCTATGACAGAGTCACTCACTTGGTGGATGAAGGAAACGCTGTAGATGTTGTCTGCCTGGAATTTAGCAAAACTTTTCACATCAATTACCACATGATTCTCCTGGAGAAGCTAGTAGTCCATGGCTTGGACATGTGCACAGTTCACTTCATAAAAACTGGCTAGATGGGTGGGCCCAGCAAGTGGTGGTGACTGGAGTTCCATCCAGCTGGAGGATGGTCACCAGTGGTGTTCCCCAGGGCTCAGTGTTGGGGCGAGTCCTGTTTCATATCTTCATCAGTGATCTGAGTGAGGAGATTGAGTGTGCCTTCAGCCACTTTGCAGATGACACCAAGCCGGGCTGGAATGTTGAATCTGCAGGAGCGTATGAAGGCTCTGCAGAGGGATCTGAGTTGATGGGTGGTGTGAGGTTCAACAAGGCAGAGTGCTGGGTCCTTCACCTGGGTCACAACAAGCACAGGCAGTGCTACAGGCTGGGGGCAGAATGGCTGGAAAGCTGCCCAGCAGAAAAGGACCTGTGTGTTTGTGTTGACTGCTGGCTGGACATGAGCCAGCAGTGTTCCTAGATGACTAAGAATACCAGTGACATCCTTCCTGGCTTGTATCAGCAATTAGAATGTGTTCCCAAATACAAGAGAAAGCATTTTGTAAATATTTACTACAAGTGCATTGTTAGCACTTGATTAATATGACAGAGCAAGAGACAAACATTGTTCTGTTTAATGTTTTGGTCCTTGTTCATTTACGCTACTTTGTTTTCTGAGGGCAAAAGGACACACAAAAAGAGTTTAAGCAGTTTAGAGAACAAGGTTATCCTTGCAGCTAGAATAACTGCTCTGTTTTTCAGAAAAATGATAATGCATGAACATTCCCACTAGATGAGTGGAAAATAAGGAAGATGTCATTGTGCAAAACTTTCCATACAGATAGATTGAATGTGTCAAGGAAAACAACCTACCATTTGATAGATGATGGTTTTCAAAGAGATCATTGCATTCACCTTGCTGGATTTGTATTGGAAGAGCGAGATGAAGCTGATGCTGTTCCACATGCTGAATACGAAAAGTTTATTGGAAGGCTCAGAGAAGTAGCATTTCCAGCCACAGACTTGCTACTGAGGTACCAGCTAAGTCAGTTTTGTATACTCTCCATGTTGAAGCTCAGCAATGCAGTGTAATACATGAAGGAAATGTTAGTCTTGATGTCCCAGATACACATTCATTTGCAAACAGTCCATAACCTAAGGGCAGTTTTGTTTAGCCATAGATGTAAGGTTTTTGTGGCCAACTTCAATAAGCATCTAAGCTAACACAGCAAGGACATAAGTAATTATTTATGTAAGCAGTTGTGTGAAACAGTTTGGGTAGCTTTTCAGATAAAGAGAACTGCTAGTGAGAATGCTGATAGACACTGACATTTGTTCTCAGCTTGTGACCTTTCCTTCTGTGATGTTATTTAGTTGAACTTGAGAATTTGAAATAGCATCCTTCATTTTGAATGAGAGAAGGGGTAAAATACATCCATTAAAGATGAGCAGCAAGTGCAAAATAATCTTCACAGCTTTGTGAATACTGCTTCCTCCTCCCTGCAAGCCATCCATTCCTGAGGTTTGTGGTTCTGATGCTTTTAATAAATGCCTACTTTATTCCTTTAACTCTGTCTAGTCTCTGTTCCAGATCAGCCGCTCTTGGCATCTGTTCTGGCAGAGTGATGATTCATTAGTGTGCCCTTGACACTCAGTTGTTTTACAAATAGCACTAGTTTTGTAGTAGCCTAGGATTTCCATAAAAGGAGGGTGGAAGCAACTTCAATTAATGTATTCTGTTCTCTCACAGTATTGTGTGGGATTGAGTTTTGGTATGATACCTATGGATTCTGAACTCCAAGTCTTTGGTAATTGGATTTATTGTTCTCTCTCCTGCAGGATTTCTTTGCTGTGCAGTCAGTATATTGAACATATTGTAACAGCTTTTAATGAAGGAAAACTTTTTTTAAAAAGTCTATTAATAAAGATTTCTTTCCACTGTCCTCCAAAAGTACATTACAGTCTCAAGTGTCCTTGATAGAAGGGTTTGCATTCAAAACAATTCTCTATGCTTTCATCTTAAAAAAAAAGATTTAGACTATTCCTAGTAAAATACATGAAATCTGACTAATAAAAGGCAAGTAGACTACTCTCCTTAGCCCTGCAGTGCTCAGAGCAGAAAGTAAATGCTGGAAAGAGCTGCTCTAAAATTAGTGGTACGTGTTGGACTATTGTTTACAGTTTCACTATAGGTCTGGAAGCCACTGGCTTCAGCAACTTAAGAGACACCATGAAAGATATATTTTGAAAAAAATGGCAAAGTGTGATTACTTGTCTCAATGCAAGTAATACTCTTTCATTTATCTTTTCCATAGAATGAAAGTGCAATTGATTCTACTGATCTCTTACTGTGTTTCAGGCTTACAATGCTCAGGCTCTGTAGGTGGTGTACTCAAGGCATGTTCACATATGGCTGCTTGGGAATGGTACCAGTGTCCTAAGAGTCCTCTGAAATACCACGACTCTCACACATCCACAGACTGGCATGGTCACATTGGGAGATGGGGGCTGCATATGAAGGCTTATTTCTCAGATCTCCCCACCTCCTTGGTGGAGATATGACATATCAGAGGTGCATTCTTTTGAGAGAATTATGAGATGGGCACCTTCATACTTTTCACCTTTGTCCCTGACTTGAAACAAGTAATGAACTGTCATCTTCATATTGGCTCAAATCATCATTCTGACACAGAATGAAATTCCAATTCTACTTTTTATCATACCCAAGTCATTATTCATACCGAGTAGATAAGAGCAAGGACTGTTTTTTTGTTTGCATGTGAGGATATTGCACTTACACACTCACTACTACAGGGAGAAACATTTGGGAAATGACTGGCACATAGCAACAGAAAACAACAGGTCTTTTTTGCTCTTTATAAGATGAACCCTTTTACAATCATAATGAAGAGTCTGACATTGCAAACACGGAATCACAGAATCATTCAAGTCAGAAGGCATCTCTTGAAATCATCTAGTCAACACCCCATCTGAGGCAAGGTCAGCCAGAGCAAGCTGCTCAGGACAAACCTCATACTGATCATCAAATGATACTGGATTATTAAAAAACTACAGTAGTTTATTAAAATAATGTACTTTGTCTTACCAGAGTCTGTACTTAACATTCCTGATTGTAACTATTTCTCTAAAATCATGACAGTGAAGAGTTGTAATTGTTAAAAAAAAAAAAGTCTGTTCTTAATCACATTATTTCAAGAGCTGAAATTTTAGGACAAAAAAAAAAAAATATATATATATATATATATACAGAGATTTACAGCATGTCACCACTATTCTAGACCCCACAGAAAGCTGTATAGAATCTAGATCGTACATCCAGCCCTTGAGCAGAGCAGTGGATATGAATTAAGTTCCTGTACTGTGAAAATAATATATTTTATAGTCAAGAACCTCCTCAGGCTTTGCTCATCTCAGGGATGAAAACTAGCAACTGTTTTAGGAAGAAACCACAGCTGATCTCAGCTTCCATCATGACTTTTTACCAAAAGGGCCACTCCACTTGTTCTTGGCAAGGACTGATTGCTTCAAAAACAGAAAAGGAGAGGGAAATGTTGATTAATTACTTTGAAATCTGCAAATAGTCATAAGCATTCTTTGCTTTCTTTTTCTGGAAGCTTCAAATTCTTTCTTATGTCATTTGCATTTCCATCACATGACTTTCAGTGATTCATCCCCATCTCCTGTTTGTCATAACTTTCCTTTCACCCTCCTTGTTTACCTCTACCCCACACTGAAGTAGTTTGTTTTTAAAATAACATGTGTTCTTACTCATTTAAGTACTCCATAAAGGTCCTGGAGACAGAAGACTTTTTCCTACTTATGTGAGTAATGTCACAAGTATGATGTATCTAGGATTTTCAAGGGATCCAAACAAGTTTGTTTCTTAAAATTAAGGAACAGGTAGAGCCAGAAGATTCTTTGGCTGTTTTTTTTTGGTTGGTTTTTTTCAAAGATCCTCTGATGGGCTTGGTTTGGCTGCAGGGGTCAGAAGAGGTAATTGATTTTTTTGTTCCTCTAACTTTTCTACAAGCATACTATGTCATTTCTGAGAAAGCTGACACTGTTTTAAAACTTCCCATGGGTACTATGAATTCCTTCATGTCACATCATATTGCCAGCTACCAGTAGGCATCAATCAAGGGTTCTATTCAACAGGATGCTATTGACCTTGAAAATGGCTTTTTATGTCTTATTGAAGTAAACCTTATCTGACTTTAGAAGAGGACCTAGAGGAGGTTTTTTACCAAGAATGGGTTTACTTCTGGTAGGTTATTTTCTATTCCTATTTATTTTCAGATACAGGGCATCTTATCTTGATCTTTGTTTAGGGAAATATATCTTCTTCTAAAAGCTGCTTCTTTTAAAATCTGATTTTCTGTGTTTTTTCTTCTGACTTCAGTTTTTTAAAATAGAACCCCTGCAGATGAACACTGCTCTAATGCCTAACTCCCCAATACTGAGAGGAGAGAGTTCTGAGAGATCTGCTAATATTCTTGTTTTCTCTGTAGCTCTGTTACAGGACTACTGCACTGCTGAGTGCTGTCTTTGCAGTGGTACTGGCAGCCCTCCCATCCATAACTGAACTGTAAAGCTGTTGTCATCTTATTGCAAAGCTCCCATTCCTTCTTGGTGATTTCTCACGTGCAGCTCCTCACAGCACTGACTCCATCCTCACAGCACAGCCAACAAACTCCAACTCTCTCCTCACTCAGCTAACCCACTCTTTTGTAGCACTCGTCTTCTTATTGGACACAGCTGTGGCCTATTAAGGCCAGGCCTGTTCCTAATCTTTGGTGATTAGTTCAGCTGCAACTCCTCAGGTGTGAGATTACCTTCTGCACTATCTGTATTTTCTTACATTCTGTCCCTCCACACAGAGCTACATAACCTCAAGAGGTTTGTATGCTGAGCAAAAGCGCAAGGGGCAGAGGTGCAGAGTCCTGATAAAAATAAGAATAATGGCCACCAAGTAATTACGGGCTAATCAGGATTGCTGAGGTTAATTTGGATTTGGTTTTGGAGTGTTTAGTTTTGTATTCAAAATATTTGTTGAAATGTTTACATTCCTTTTTTTTTTTTCCTTGAAAATAACCCTATAAAAGCCAATCAACAAAATCTGAACATTGCAAGTAGAAATTGATTAGCTACTAGAAAGTGGATATTGACCAAAAAACACAGCTGTGTCAGGTTGAATGAACAGGGGAAAATTAGAAATTGTAATCAATAAACACTTACTAAAAAAAAAGAAAACATCAATTTTAATAGACCAATCTTATAATAAAGTTTGTGATCTGCCAAGTGAAATTAAAAGACAACATCCCAGTGTTTCTGAAGGAGTCATGATACTTCAAACCACATCCTGGGTTTGGCTGGGACAAAATTAATTTAAATTACAGTGCTGTGTTTTGGATTTTTATTGCTCAGTAGTGCTTAGACTAAGTCAAGGATTTTTCACGCTCCCATACTCTCTGCCAGTGTGCAGCTACAGAGGCAGCAAAGAGGGAGCATGGCAAGAACAAGTGATCCAAACTGGCCCAAGGGATTTTCCACACCATAGAATATCAGTATATAAACTGGGGGAGTTGGCAAGAGGGGCTGATCACTTCTTGGGGATGGGCTGGGCATCAGTCAGAAAGTGCTGAGAATTGTATTGTGCATCATTTGTCTTTCTTCGGTTTTATTCCTCCCTCTCTCTCTCTTTCTCCTTTTCTCTCCATTACAACTACTTTGATGATTATTATTAATTATATTTTACTGAAATTATTATACTGTTCTTATTTAAACTGATGTGTTTCATTTTTTTCTGATTCTTCTCCCCATCCCACTGGGGGTGGGGACAGAGCCAGTGGCTGTGTGGTACTTTGTTAGTGACTGTGGTTACACCATGACAGCAGTGGAGTAGAAAATATAGTCTGGGCTTCCTGGCTTTAAGGAAGGAAATACATCTATGTGTTGTCTGATACCTTCACTCAGATCCTTTTCCATTATTTATTGCCAGGAAGCTGAAATGTATGACCTAATTCCTGGAGTAGGTCCTTCAATTTTCCTGTTAAGAATAGCTTGTCCAATAGATGTTAATCTTGAGGAAGGTTCTTGAAGCCTCTCAAAAAGGAGACAGAAAGCTAAGCAAAGTTCCTTTTCTTCATCTCCCTGTTTTAGGGGTGCTTCCATCTTTTTTCCTCTGGGCAGTGCTCCTGCACTGCCTCCCTTCTCAATACCACTTGAGTCTTCCAAAGTTCCATCTTGTTTCCATCTGACTGGAAGGAACATAATGGATGCAGAAGCCTGAGAGAAGGATAATGAGCCGCTTGTGTCCTTTTCTCTCATCAGACAGGTTTCACTTGGATATAGTTGGTACATTAAGCCCATCTTGTCCTTTACAAACCTGAAAACTGTGACAGATCTTGGTTTTAAACCAGAGAAATCCATACTGCAATGTGCAGCTGTTCACGAGCCAACCCAAGAGCACTTCAGATCTCTGCTCTAGCAATGGGAAGACAGTTGGCTATGGCACAATTCCCTATCCCAAGCAAAGTAACCCTCACATGAGAGCCACCTGCATACAAACTACTCACTGATCTCCCTTTTAAATGAATACACAGCTGCTGGGCCTCAGGGGAGGAAGGAAGGGGCCTGTGATCACTGTAGAGGCTGGCATTTGTGGGGCCGTGTGATATGCCTGAGCTAGAGGTGAAGATGCAGATGGTGATTTTTGACATAGTGATGGGACATGGCAAGCCACTGGCAGGAGGGGTGGCTTCAGTTTCCTTTCCAGCACACCATTTCTCAGAGAGCAGGCAGTGGAGGGGCAGAGTAGGAGACTATTTCTCACTCCTTCTCTCCCATATCTCCTCAAGGGATGTCTTGAAGAGCCCCTACCTTTGTGGTCACACTGTCTACTTATGGCTACCTCTGAACTCTAATTTGAAGAGATCACTACTAGCATATTTTTAATAATAGTATATTAATGAATATTAATACATATGAATTTATGTTAATTAGAGGTGCTGCCAAAAGCAGTACAGACATGAATTTTATTAGTAAGCTTTGGATACGTAAAACCTGCATGTGACCTGTTCAGTGACCCCAGACCATGCTGAGGTTATCAGGAAGATACAGCTGGCAATGTTAGCTGATCAGAAAACTCTCTTAAGAGTTTCTAATCAGAAACTAATCAGAAAAAACTCTTAAGAATGTTGAAGATAACAAAGACAATCTGTCAGGGGAAAAAAGCAAGCAGCCATGGTACAGAGGTCGCATAACTCAACCATTCACAGAGCAGTTTGTAACAACCTGAACAGGCAGAGACTGAGTATTTAAGATCCTGATGAAAACCACTAGTTCTGCACACACTTTTGCTTCAGCACTGGGTATGCAGAAATGTTCACTTGTTACCTTGTATTACTTATGTATAAGTGTTAGAACATCATGAGAGGGAACAAATAATCCACGTTTATATGCTTCCCAAGGCTCTGCTGTACTTCAGCTACAATTGCCTGTCTTATGTATAAAATAAAAAATATTTCCAGACAGGTAATTTTTCCTAGAGATAAAGAGGTAAATGGGCCTCAAAGTTAGGTGATGACTGTTGTCTTTGCATTTGTCATCACTGGTGATTGCAGGGCCTACATGATAAACACTGATTGCTCATATGATGAGTGAGGATGCATTGAAAAATAATCATGATTCATTTCCTTTTCTCTTACAGAAAGTTATTTCACACAACAGCCACGAGGGGAAAGCCACAGGAAGGGAACAGCTGCTAACAAGCCTTTAACAAATCACTTTAGTGGCCTTTTAGGTGAGACTTAAGAAGAGTGATGGAGGGAGGAAACTAGTTAGACTTTCATACAGCAAAATCTTGTTATGAGAAAACTTCAGGACAAGATAATTTGTTCTTTCTTTTATAAATAGAAAAATTATGACTTTACTAGCATGGATCACAAGGCCAGTGTTAATAAGACATGCAGTCTCATCTCAGATGCAGAGCAGAACCTGTAATAAAGGACTAGCTGCTGAGCTAGCTGGGATGTCATGTTAACACTAATCCCAGCTCCTTGGAGAGCAAGTAAAGAGCAAAAGGACACACAGTCAGAGTACTAAGCAATCACTGTAATGAATGCATATTCCCAAAGAAACAATTGCTGGTTTTTTAATAAGATTTTTTTTTTTTACTATGCAGTGGGAGCAAAGATGTAGCAAGACTGAGCTTAACAGAGGTGTGTTGGTTAAGGAAACATTAGATCTGCTCTACTAACATTTGTTTTGGATGAGCTCAACTTACAATTAGACAAATTCTTCTGTATTCAGCCTTTGAATCTGGCATTTTCATCTAACTGGCTTTATAAGCTAAATTTGGCTCTAGGTAGCTGTTGATGTGCAACAACTTCACAAATTTTTTGATAACTAGACTGTAAGGAAATCAGAGAAGCAACTGATGTTGCTAACAATAAAAAGTAATAAAAATATCTCTTTGGAGAACTGAAGTTAAAAGGAATAGATTATAAAGAAAAGAAGAATAGCAAATATCTTCTGCTCATAACATTTCCCTTTCTCCTTTTTCCCTTACCCCAGTTTTTCAAGCAGTAGTAGCATTAGCTTCTGGTTATCATGCTGTTGAATCTTCCTCTTCTTTAACTCCTGGCTCATCTTCTTCCGAATCATGCCAGAATTTAACCCAGTGTGAAATTTTATGATGAGGTTGCAAAGTAGAAACTTAGCAGGGGAAGCTGATGTCAACATCCAAAGGAGTGTATACAGTCCTGTTCATCTTTTAAGGGAGATTTTTAGGTGGTAGCTGTTCTGATCCAGCTCTACGCATTGGAGATTAAATTAAAAACAAACAAACAGAAACAAACAAACAAAAAAAACCCCCAAAAACCAGCCAAAACCAGCAGAAGTACTTCCTCCATAATTCAGCCTCTCTTTTCCAAACTGTAACTGGCTTCCTGCCAAAGACTCAGAGGTCTTTCTTCCAAAATTAATTTTTCCAGGGTTATAATCTCCACCTGCTTCCAACTGGAATACTGGTGGATTTTGAAGAATTATTTTAGTTACAGCAGAAAGAAGAAAGTATACCTCGGCCAGTGCAAACAGTATAACTTAAAACTCTAAGTGTCATATCAGCAGTGCTTTCTTTCTCCATCCCTTCTTTGTCATTGTTATGAATACACTATGGTGCCTCTCTCCCTGGCCTCACAGTTTATATTCCATATAAATAAAATCTTCCTTTTCCTGAATTAGCCTTTGGGCTACCGATAAGTTGTACAAACTGACATTTTTTTAAAGTAATGATTTAAAATAAAATTTCCAGAAATACAACCCTATCAGCTCTCCACACTTCCTGTATCCTCATTCTTTTCTTCATGCTTTTCAGCTAATGATATCTCAAGACAGTGTTTACATGGAGAAGCTGCGGCATGGTAAATCTGCAGATGTTTGATGAAATCAGACAGATCTGGCAACTGAAGCAGAAGAGCTGTTCTGGCCTTTCAGCATATGCCAGAAAAACAAAGAAAGTATGGGCCAAACCAAAAGGGAAAGAAAAAAATGCTTTCTACCAGAAATAGAACATTTGTCATATGCTGAAAACCTGACCAAAAAAAAAAAACAAAAAAAAAACCACTGGCTATTAATTCCTTCTCTAGCTTTACATATGAGGGAGTCTAAAGAAGGCCAAAGGAAGCTGAACCAACATTTAAAACCTGCATTGAAAAACTCTCATCAGTATGCAGGAGGCTACCCTTCCATAGTAACACTCCCATTGCTAGCTTTCAAATTTTGGTGTGGTTTTTACCTCATATAAAATGAATAAAGTTCCTTGTCTTCAGAAAAGAGAGCATGTCTCCTGCAGGTGCAGTGTGCAGCCTTCTGCATTACTCTACTTCTGATTCTTCATTTTATCCAGTGAAATTTTAAATAAACTTTAGTAAAAGAGCTTTAGAGAACCTCACAGGAGCATATCTCACAGGCCATGAGGTACTCCAGGGATACGAGTGCTGTGAGGAGGACATTTGGACTTGAGCTCTCTCTCTATATCAAGTGACATGATACAGAAGACATGAAGAAGGGGTGTCACCTTATACTCACCCTTCTTTGAAAAACAACTAAGGCCTTTCTAGCTAAAGCAAAACAACATCTGCAGATTCCACACAGTCTTGGGAAGTTGCCTGTATCTCCCTGTAGACAAAGCTTATTTTATGTTTGTACTTTGAACACCGGCATCTGTGGCATCACAAAGTGCCTTATTCTCTCTGAAGCTTGTTGGGACTTGTTGGGAGAGTAGCACAGGCAGCACTGAGCATTATGCTAAGGTCTCCATGTGAATGTTTCCCTCCCTACTGTTCAATAGAGCCATTTGTAAGAATATCAAAGCAGGGTACTTCTTTGCATACTATTAGTCAGCAAAACCAATAAGGAAATGGTGTGCTTCTGAGCCCCTTGTCAATGAAAATGTGATGAAGGTGTTCAGGTTCTCTAATGTCACAATTCCCAGGACACAGCTGTATATAACACAGGTCTCCTGTTGCAGCGACACCCACAGCTTAGGTTCTTTTATCCTTTGTGAAATGTAATTCCCGTTGATCCTTGCTACAAGACAGGAAAGGGACCCTTAATTACTCACTGTGGGAAAGCACATGATAAAGGTTGGGAGCTGGCTAAATAAATTTTCAATGTGTTTATCAAATTTTCCTACAGAAGCAGTCCAAGTCTTCATAACCGTATATCAATACTGATAGAGCAGCACAAAGTGCTCAGCTTTTCCAGTACAAAGCTGTGAGCATCTTTCCAGCAGGGGAAAATGCACAGTTTTGGACTTGCAGGACACAAGCTGCTGAGAACTTCAGCAGCTGAGAACTTCATTTTAATCAGGGTGATCTTGGAGAAGACTCCAGTTTTGAGTTTTTTGAGGTTGTGTGAAGAGAAGTTTTCAGTAACATTAATCAAATTGTTAATGGTTCTTTGGCAAAATTACTGTATCAAAAGTTAAGATAAATCGGGGGGGCAGGGTGTGAACACATTTTGCAGCTGCTAAATGATGTCTTGCACCATTTGAGAATCTGAGAATCTGTAGTGTGAAGTAAGTTTTAAAAAGATTGGGGTTTTCCCCACTGGTCCTGGTATATCACTCTGTGGCCAGGGGGGAAGGAGTCATTTCCTGAGCAGCTATTTCCTTTGTCAGCATGCTGTTCTGTGGGAAGTCTCTTGCTTTTTTCATTGGTCATTATTTCAGCCCAGCTTGTGTGATGTATCTGTTCTCCATGACTCTTTCTGTGTTCCATGATATAGGTGCTTCAAGAAACCGAATTAATTCACCATCACATTGTTCCCATGGGAGAGGGAGATTGTACCCCTCACATTTAAGCAAGAAGCAACTGAGATGCAGGGGAACCCAGGGAAATTTTTCCCACTGTTTTGGAAAGCCCAGCCCGAATCTTCTGCAGCCTGATTTTTTGAGAGCACCTTATATTAGCACTTGGGTTTAAGCTGCAGTTTGCAAGAAGCAGGGTGCTAATACTCACTTACATATTTTTATGATAACATAATTAGTGACATACACAATTTCAGATTCTGTGAGAATATTTCTTTACAAAAGCACTGTAATGGTGTGCTGATACTTCAGTGACTCAGTTGGCTCCGCTAGAGCATAAAACAGGTATTATATGAAGAACAAATTGCACAATTTCTACCACATATTTATAGAAATTTGTTCTTATGCTAGCACAGATTATACAAGATTCCAAACTGGCAATCAGACTGCCATCATGAGGCTCCACGACTCGTATGTGCCACTCCATCACTCTGATGATAGCTATTTATCTTAGATCACAGCTCTCCTAGACACAGTCTATATTCTTCACCTCTCAAGAGACAGCAGTCAGGCTTTCTGCAAGTGATAAAGGGGGAAAATGTGCTGATCAAGTGCAATGCTCAAGCTGCTTTTAAACACATCACTGCACTAGGCTTTGTTTTCAGTGGCTTGATGCTGAGAGCCTGTTTACTGACTCAAACAGCTGAGGGCAAACCTTTACATCTGGGAGGGATTATAGAATCACAGCATTATCCATGTTGGTGTTTTTTTTTTTTTTAATTTCTTTGACTTCAAGGGCCTTGCTCGTGTAACTATGTGTACCTCAAACCGTATTGTCTTTTGTTGTATTCCTTCCCCATGTTGGCAAAAGACTTTGATGACTCCTCGTGGTTCTAAGTGTCAGGAGCTGCAAGTGGAAAAGTTTTTAAAAGATATTTGTCACTGTCATATTTTCTGAAAAATCTCTTTGCCAGGATTTCTTCTCCTGGGAAGATGAGAAACCTCTATTATCTCATTTGCTTCTCCCTGTTTTGCTGCTTTGGAATGTGGCTGGAGATTGTTTACCAACAGGTGCATGTTTGATTGCTCTCATGAGAATTGTTTTTACTTAATGACCAATCACCATCAGCTGTGTTGGACTCTGAGGAGTCAGTCACAAGTTTTTCATTATCATTCTTTGTAGCCTTCTGTCTGTACCTTTTTCTCTATTCTTTAGTATAGTTTTACTATAATAATATAATATAATATAATATAATATAATATAATATAATATAAGCCTTCTAAGAACATGGAGTCAGATTCACTCACCTCTCACCTCATCCTGGGGGCCCCTGCAAATACCACAGATATTCAGTAATTCCTTGGGAAATTAGAAAGACTTGTCCTTTTTGTATACAAACAACTATGAAAAATCCATTCCAGAATAGCCCAGGATAGCTAAGAGTCCCCTGGACAATGAAAAGTTCTGGTCAGAGGACCAGGAGTCAGGCACCTTGCCATCATGAACCCAGTCTCAGACATGTGTGTCAGCTCTCTGGACTGTTAGAGATTCTGCTCAGGCGGTGAGGCAGCAATTTTTTTCTTGTTTTGGTGAAATTGTTGACAGTGACTTAAAAATCCAAACTGTCTTACACCATTCACTCTTTCTTAATGGGATTCTCCTTCTAGCACCTTTATTTTCAAGATTATAGCAAATAATTGTTGCTGATACAAACTCACATTTTTACCAAGAATGTAGCCATCAGGACTAAGAAAGGGATCATCTTCCTATTCTCAGCATTGGTGAAGCCACACCTGAAATGCAGCATTCAGTTCTGAGCGCCTCACTGTGAAGAAGGACATTGAGGTGACAGAGTGTGTCCAGCAACGGGCAACAAGGCTCATGACAGGACACGAGAATGTCTGTTCTCCTGTGCCTGCAGTGAGAGGAGCAGGGGAAATGGCACTGGGCTGAGACAGGCATTGCAATAGGCTGCCCAGGCAGGTGGTGGAGTCCTCATCCCTGGAGGTGTTTAAGAGGTGCCTGGGTCTGGTGCTGGGTGATGGTTTAGTGGTTTAGGGGCTGCAGTGGTAGGGCCAGGTTGATAGTTGGATTCGATGATCTTAAAGGTCTCTTCCAGCACTGATGATTCTGTGACTGTATATTGTTGCTTTCTCTTCTGTTGTGTTTCTTTCTAGTACACATCATGGCATTGGTTGAAAGTTATTTGCAAATTAGGATTTGTTTAGATTTTTCCCAGAAATAGTAGCTCTCTTTCCTTCCTTTTCTCATCAATTGTTGTGTCCTATTTTGAATAAAACACAAAGCAGCCACCGGGCATAACCATTTAATTCTGTTTTCACAGAACATGCTAATGAAAGTAAGCCTAGAAATTTATGTGCCGTGTCTGGCTACAAACCTTTAATCATAAGCAAGCTGTGTTTTATAAGATATTAAAGGATTTTGCAGACTACACTTTTATGAGCAAGGGTTTTGAGGGCAGAACTTCATCCTGCAGCCCACCTGTCCCCCAGTAGCCAGCATATTCAGGGTACATACTCAGGCATCAAGAGGTACAGTACAGCCAAGTGGGCATGTACATACATCTGCAGTCCCACACATATTCCTCTAGGTTATGCTCAAAATTCAGGCTGAACACAGAAATACACTTCCCCTTTTAATCCTTTAGGCTGGAAGTATGCAGCTCTGGCATGCCACTTGCAAGCTAGGCACTCAGAGGATGGTAGAAAAATGAAGAAGAGGGGATTTTTAGAAATCTAGCACCTTCACCATCGATGAAAAAATCCCTTCTGGAGCTGGTGAGGTGTCAGAAACAAGAAATCAACCCTCTCTGTTAATATTATCATTCCACACAAAAGAAGACACAAGAAAGTGTCTCCAAGTGGCATGAAATTTCTGTTAGTGAGTTGCTTTCTTCCATCTTGAGAGATGCAAAAAACCAGAGTCATACACGTTGTAGTCATGCCAGTGGCAAGATACTATATAGAAGGGATCACCTGTAAATAAACAAAGATAAAAAAGCCATAAAAGAATAATGAGTGATTATGTGATTATGATCTTAGAAGCAGAACTTTCCAACCCCATTTGGTGTGCAAAGCACTGTGAATATTACTTTTCCTCCCTTGGCTTTATCTCTTATTGCTTCTGAAGATGGAAATTGAATTTTCACCCTCACTTTACAATGACTTTGGAGTAATTGGTTAACAAAATACATAAAGCTGAGGTGGAGAAAGATTTACTGCAGCAGTTTTAGTTGTATCCATACAGAGTGCCATCTAGGGGAGCTCAGTAAAACCTCATCCAAGATTGATAACCTCATCTGTCCTTAAAAATCCAACTGGAAAATTCTTCACCTGTAGGATAATGCTCCAGGATCTTGCTACAGCTACTGAGCATACTGCTTGGAGTACATAGAGTGACATTAAAATTATAGGAAAATAAACTGGCAAGAGATTATGACAGGATACAAACTAACTAGGTCCATAAAACCAACAATCCCCTGTTCAGCTTGTGAGAAAAATTATGAGCTTTAAAATCCTAACATGTAAATGCAATGATGAAATCAATGAAGAAAATTAATTTTCTTTTTTTTCTCTGATAGGACAGAAAAGAAATCTTTAACTCTGACAAACATACAAGGAAATTAGCAAATTTTTGTTTAATTTTGTTGGCCTGATTTGATCTCCTGTTCTAACTTTATAGATTTTTAATCAATATATACTTGGAGTAATATGATCAAGTCCATAATTGCTCTTCTGCCTAACATTTCCTTTACTTAGGATTGCTTGAGTCAGCCTAGAGAAGTCTGTTTTTTCTCCTATCTTTCTGGAAATTGTGAAAGGCATCAAATAAATTCTGAAGGTCTCAAGGCAGCTAATTATGCTGAGCTCCTATGATGTTGCTTGAATTTCTACCATTATTTAATTTCCCAAGATAAACTTGCTAAAGGAAATGTGCTTTATTTTTATTCTTTTAGAAAGACTCCTAAAATTCTTGTAAGAAACACTCAGAATGGCCTGTTCATTTCAGACCAGCTCTTCAGTCTTCAGGCATGGAGCCATATGCAGACTAGGTTCCTTTTTCCTGCAGGAAGCAGCATCTGTTCCTTACACCATCCCTATCTTCTCAGGCTTGCATGTTCCTTTGTCATCTCTTTTTGGTCTAACATGGTTAAAAAACTGTATCTTACACATACCAGTCTCACAAGGCATTGCTTAAAAAGTCAATTTGAGTCCAATAGCCTTGCTGTATCTCCTCTACCATATGCATTTCCTAAATTCTTTGGGTTAGGGACAATCTTCCAGCTCTATTCAGCTCCTAAGTCCCAGTTCAGTCTATGGCTTGGCTTCTCAGTGCTGTTAAAGATACATATCTGGAAGACTTCATTCTGCTTACATCTCTTATGCATCATGATATCCCATTCTTTTCCTGGGAAGAGCTGCCATAGACTGGTTCTATGTTAAATTAGACAATGATAGAAGTTCTCATTTTTCCTTGAACAGCACAGTGTTTTTTTCTCTACACTATTAACTTTACAATTTATACATATTTGATATTTACAAGTACCAATGAAAGTAAAACTGAGTTTGCAAACATATGAATGTCATTCTGTCATTTTGTTGTCCCTTTCATGAATTCCTAGCACCCATTTTAGCAGCAATCTCCACTCACATAACTTCAACATGAAAATAACAGAAAGTTCCTTTATTTTTTGTGAGCATGATTTACAGAAGGGGTGATGAAAATCAATTATAATTATGGCTAACACACTTAAAAAAACTACTTGAGCTGTGATACTTGGAAGCAAATTAATGGTGGAAGTTGGTTAATAAGTATGTAATCTGTTCCTGCGCTAACATTCTTCATATTACTGACTTGGAAAACTCAAAGAGTTAATGGTACCAGTGGGCAAAATTCCTTCCACTTTCATCCCCTTCCAAGTCAGTGTCAGTATCCATTGATTTCTGTAGGTCTCAGACAGTGGGACATAACACTTACCTAAGTGCACATAATACCTAAGTAGGTATGCATATTTCTGAAGCCAGGGAATGGTAAAGGATCTTACTTTTATTTCACACTGAGTAACAGTGGGTGAAGTTGTGCTGTGATTTTTTTTTTCCTTAGTAGCCAGCCCTCTAATGCAAGCTCTCCTTCCTCCCATTTCCAGCTTTTATGAGAGAGGTGCTGTTATTTAGCACACGGCTTTGTCTGCTCTACTTCATGATAAAATGACAAATGTAGAAGAATAGTAAAAAAAGCCAAAAATTGCAATGATAACACAGCTATTTTTTCCTTTTTAAAGAACAATGAATGAATAAATAATCCATAATTGCATGTGATTATCTTTTATAGTATCTACATTATAAGAAGCATAAAAAGCACAATAAGCTTCAGAAAGGTAAAAATGAGTTTTGCAGTGCTTTTTATTTTGTTGTTCAAGGTATACTACACTGTATGGAATGGAATTAATACCTAATAAGTGTATAAAATAAAGAAGGGAAGCTTAATTCTTCATAGTGGATAGAACTGATAACATTGCTTAATTTTCTTGACCAAAAAGTTTTTGCTTTGTGCTTTTTTTTTCTTAGAAGCATTCAAACTTTGACATGCCTATATACAATTGCAGCATAATTCTCATTCACCTGGCACTAAATTGCAGTAAATCAGAGTTTTAAATGGAATAATCTGTCATGGGAGAATACATGTGGTTAAGCCCTTGTCTCTTTGAAGTGTTCAATGTTAAAATGCCAAGATGGGAAATTGTATTAGCCAAACACCTCTCTGTCTGCCAGTAGCTTCTTTGAGTGGAAATCAAATGATATGAAGAACCTGAACTGGGGCAAATCCCTTCCTGAGTGAGGGACTGGTACACAGACATCCCTGTCCCTTTCTAATTAGCTCCAGCAGTTACTGTGCCCATGATTCAATTAGCACTTTGTAATTGTAATTTCATTCTAACCCTATTTTTGATTTTATATAATGCCTCAAGCAGGCTAAAGTTCTTTTCCTTCTGTCAGAAGGGAGTTGCTAGCAGGGAGCTGGAATGGCCCTGACAGACCTCCCCTGGCAGACACTGTGCCTGCTATGTGAAAATGTACATTTCACCCTTCAGCTAGATCTAATTTAGAAATCTTTGAGCTCCTAATGATTTCCTATAGTTTGGCCTAATTGAATCTAAGTGCTTTTGCATTAAAACTAGAATGCCCAGCTGGGCTGAAGCTGAAAATCCGTGACCCTGAAACACAGTCCCAGAAACACAGAAACCCTCCCCGATGTTGGCAGTTGCCATCCACTGCAGCAAAGCCACAGCCATCTTCCATTTAGACCCAGTGCATAGATTGCAAAAATAGTTTGGTTAAGACCAGAGTCTTCTGCAGCACTGGATTGCCACCAACGCGTGCAGCAGCTGCTCTATGCAGTGATGCTGCTGCAGCCAGAGGGACTCTACTGCAGGAGCTGCTCTGACCAAAGCGTCCCCCTGGGACAGAAAGGGGCCCTGTTTCTGCTGGGAAATGTGCCACCCAGGTCAGCATCACAGTGGGGAGCTGCACTCTGGAGCTCTACCTTCTCTGTCTGACTTGAGATGCTGTTTATGATTGACCAGCACCTCAAAAGTTCTACCTCCAGCAGGTGATGGGAGCAAGGGGACACATGATGGCAGACTCAGACAAAGCTGCCTGGGCTCCCCTCTCTGTGTCTTCCACCAGGGTTTGCTGCTGGCTTTTCTTGAAATCTATTAAAGCCACTACAGAAATCTCACTAGTTTTTCTATGAAATTCTCTTATTGAAGGCTTCTACAGTAGAGGACTACATACTATGCAGGGTTGATCCATTATCAGTGTTTTGCTGGGTTTTTTTCCCCAAATTCTGCTGTTCACTTTAATGTTCAGGCAGGAATGAGAATATTTGCACAATGTCTAATCTGAAATCTCTTCTAAGACCACCACAAGTGCATAGTACAGAATTTCTTATTGGTCTATTAATAAACATAAACTAGTAACAAATAACTTTCAAGCACAAATACAGAATATGAACTCATGATCTTATCCTCAAGCTAAGAATTATTCAAATGATGGTATGAATAATATCTAATAATTGTCTTGCTACTCAAATAGTATCCCTACAAAACTAGACAGACTTGTTTTTTTATTTTAAAGACTAAGTAAAAGCACTGCTGGTGTGTCCAGCAATTAACCAATTGCTGTCATATATTCAAACTAAATCACTCTTAGACTCTAATATTTACATTTCACAATTTCTGGCCTGCTAAATTATACTTCCAAAGTAAATATCATTGCAGTATAGCTAATTATTTACAAAAGATGAGCTAAGGAAAGCAACTGCATCCTTTCTGTTTTCATTGAGGTGAAAAGTACAATCATTTTACTTAATCCCATGCTCCATTAGCAGGAAATTTTCCATTGAAGTCAGCACAGATCTTGGTTTCACAGGAAAACATTGTATTCTGTAGCAACCCCCCACTTGCTATCAGTAAAGTCAGTGGAAGACATGCTTCTGAAGGTGATGGTAGTAAAGTGGCATCTTCAGTGGTGTTTCCTAATGTGCTACACTGGCAGGAAAAGAAACATTGATTTCATAGAATCATAGAGGTTTATCTCAAAGAACAGATTTGCTTCTGATTAAGCAGCAAATCAACCACATGGGAGTGGGTCTGAAATTTAAGAAACTTCAAAGTAACCTGCAGTGCAGCATGGAAAGAATGTTAGACCTTATGAATTTTAATAATCCCCACAAGGACAAATATACTCATTCATTCAATGACTTTTGTGCTCCAGTTAATGTCAAGTTGCATGCAATATAGCACCTTAAATTGATGATTTTGAAGTTTACTTCTGTTTTTAACAAAAACCCTTTTGTTTCTCCCAGAAATGTGATGGAAAAAATGAAATATTTTCTTCTAAATGAAAGATGTTTCATTTGACCAGACAAAAGTATTTTTTTTAACTTTTAATTTGACAGGAAGCAAGAGAATCCTCAGTTTTATCCATATTTATTTGGTTTTGACTGTGGTTTGTTTGCATTTTCCTTCTTTGAGCTCTTTCACAGATGACCTTCTGAAATGCATTGTAAGTCAAATTTGACAGTTACAGACAGCATATAGCTCCAAAATCACTTATTCAGTCCTCATGGGATAGTATGTAGGACTATCCTCTCCCTGTTTTCACATGCAAAAACCTTTGGACCTCTCTATAGAGATATTCACAGTGTGGAGTTAAAGAGGGGTGGTGCATAGATCTTGCCAATTTGCCTGCATATTTCAAACAG
This sequence comes from Euphonia xanthogaster, assembly GCA_034509185.1. NCBI lineage: Eukaryota > Metazoa > Chordata > Aves > Passeriformes > Fringillidae > Euphonia > Euphonia xanthogaster. The sequence goes on from JAYDZK010000001.1 coordinate 80,411,437, forward strand.
AACAATATTGTCTCTGGATTTTAGCCAGGGAAATAATTTAACCTCTCAGAGCAGACAATTTTTGTCTTTGGCACAGTTGATACTCCCTAAGGAAATAAAAAGATCGGCCTATGAGCTATTGAATTAGAAAAAAGAAATTATTTTAACAAAGTGTGTTGCAGTAATGTTACTTTTAATGAGTTTAATCACAAAATTTTTCCAGTTCTAAGTTTATGCAAAAAATACCCATCAGGGCAGATTTATAATATGAAACATACTTCCATATTTATGGAATACATATTTCCATAAATAATTGGCAGAACAATCTACCAGTTGTTCATAGTTTGTTGCAGATATTCCCATGTCTTTATAAATTTAATTAATTTAATAGATTTTTAAGATTAAACATTTTATAAAATTGATCACTACAAAAGAAATGTTCACAATTTGTTCTCCAGTTCAAGGTTTCACTTTTTTATAAAGTTTCAACCTTCATAAATTTTGAATTCATGGTAACTCATGAGCTGAATACCAAGATTAAAATATAGTCACTTTCAGGATTGAGCAACAACAGTCACTTTCAGGATTCAGCATGATTTATACACAGTTTTATTTTCCCCAGGACTGCTTATTAAAGGGGTGGACAAGCACCCCTTTACCACCTGACCCTGCACTACAGCACTCGGGTGACTGTCACGCTAGGTTGGACATTGAGGCCACGTGCAGGCTGTTCACACTAAATACACCTTGGACATGTGTTGTTAAACTTTAAAAATGTTTCAGGTCATGGTTTTATCCTGACCAGATGCTCAGAGAATTTGCAGGCATGCCTCAGGGGTCAGCACAGGCCATTGACAGGTCCAAACACACTGTGTGCAAGTAACCACGCTGCTGTCGGTGTCTGCAAGCTCAAAGGGTGCAGGTTTCTGGGGTCAGTTGCCCCCTGCCAGAGAACAATCCTCTGCACATTTAACTTACTAGCACAGCTGAAGCTTTAGAGGCAGCTGAACTATTTTTCAAGTCAATCAACAGTGGATGAACAATTTTCACAAAGATGAAAGAATGAGCCTGATCTTTATAACTCAGCTGACTTCACACTTGTATTAATTTCCTCTTTCTTAAGTAATGGTTGCAGCATTTACTGATTTTAGATCCTTTTAGAATAAAAGCAGGTAAAAAGGTCAGTGCATCTTCCACAATTTTTTCTTTGAGATCCATAAAACTGTATCTTTGCACTGCTGCTGATTCCCATTTTTCAGATGCTGTCTCTCTATTGCAGAACTACCCCAAAAGACACAAGCACCATATAAATGATGCATAGGTCAGTACAGTAAGGACAAGCAGATGAAGCAAGGAGGACCTGGGGCAGGGAAAAGGAGGGAAGCAGGAAATGCATAAAAAGCATGGCATAAAATATAGCAGAAATCAGCTACTTTGAAGTATTCCTATGACAGGAATCACATGAAATGAGTTCTGCATCATCTGCCAATTTTAACATATGTCCTATGGGACTTCAGCTGGAGCACTGAATCAGCATCATACTGCAGTCAAACTCTTTCCCACAAAAATTTCCCTCCACATTCCACTTGAGGGGAAACCCCAGAGAGCTGACAGGATAAAAACTTCACGGCATCTTGAGGAACTCGTAGGCCAGAGCAAAAGGATCAGCCGGGCTGTGGTGCCTCATGAAGCAGCTGTTGTCAGTAGAAGTCATGGGGTTGGCCAGTGGAACAGCTGAGAAGTAAATCTCAGCAAATTTTCTTCACCATCCCTTCTTTCCAGACTTCTCACTGGGCTTTTCCTCCTAAGCTGAGACTGCTTTAACTCCTGGCTTCTCAGTAATACCCAGCTGAAAGTCAGGCACCTGGAACAGTCATGCTGCTCTTCCAAATGTATATGGCAGTCTAGTGTAGGCATCAGGAGCAGATTCATCAGACCAAGGCTGGACATATATATCTGAATTAGCTGTCTAGAATCCATTTATCATATAATGAAAAGGCTGTTTCTACAAAATGACACACCTCATGCTAAAGTTGCTTTCTGCAATGAATGGTACACTAGAAAGTGCTTGTTTCCCTCCATTGATAGCAAAGGGAGTTCAGGTGTGCTTCAGACATGGTCACAAGACTGTAGACCCATAAAGTTATTGAGGTGAAGTTCAGTCATTGTTGCTATATTTAAGGAACAAAATAATCCAGAAAATAGACTGACACAGTCCAAGATGCCTTGTAGCTGAATTAATACAATCAAAGTTTCATTTGAAAAAACTTTCCATTTTCCACAGCATGTTTCAGTTTCTATTTAATATAGAAAACACTGTTGAATTAAATATTATTCTTTGTAGTATTGCTTTTTGTCCACTTGACAAATCAGGATGTTCCACAACCAGAACATGAGATGTTATGTAGACTTTAGGCACAGGATTACTTAAAATTTGTCTGTTGCTAGAAGTAGGTGTCAGCTTGCTCATTTCTAGGAATCAGCTAAGCCTCCTTGCCAAGAAGGAAGCTTATAGTACCTGCAGCCTTTTGCTTCCTCACAGCTTTTTGGGAGCAGCCTTTCCTAGCTCCAGCCTGAGGCAAGAAGCAGTCATGAGCAGCGGTGTTCTGGGAGACTCACACCCTCATGTTTTTTCTTCACCACGTTAAAAGTGTAAGCATGGCCATATGTGTCATTTCTGAGTTTCCCAGAGCAGAACAAATTTACAGTGACATGTAAGGAAGGCCTTCAGAACAAAGCCTTATTTCTGCACTTATCCACAGGTACAAACCACAAGATTTAAAAGGGATGTAGAATTACCTATCTGGATCACCCCAGTGGTGCCTGGAACTATTATTCTGACTTCAGCGGTGGCAGCATGATAGATTCTGTGGGGCAAGTATGTGAATGACACATAAAAGGGGGCTTTCCTTGAACCATTTATGTTTGTTTGGTCTGTGAGTGCCTGGGAAATCTGAGACCCTTGCGCCTGCCCAGTGTGCCAGTGTCCTATTACAGGGACTCCACTGATTAGTGTGCTGTATTGGAGGGCAGTTTGGCTGACCTGCTCAGGGACTTGTGCTGACAACCTATCAGAGCTGAATACTTTATAAAAATTTAGGAATAGGAACCTCTTCCTGGATCTCCCCACTTTTATCAAGTATGACTGCTAGCACCCTTGAAGGATGCACACTAAATAGTTTATGGAATAACACACTATCAATAAGCAGTCTGATAATAGAAAATTGTGAAAAGCTAAGTTTAGAAGATTGCAGTTGATAGCAAAAACGAAATTTAAAGCAATAGACAAACTGTAATCACCAATGAAAGCTATTTTGAGATAATGGTTCAGCACACATAGAGTAAGTTTCTTCTCATCCAATTGACATTCATGTGGAGGGGAAGACAGGTTCAGCCTTGTCAGCTGATCTCAAAAGTTATGATGGAGTCCTCCATAACTTCTTCCCATTCTCAGCTTTCACACAATTTCTTTATATTTTGGGTGGGCCTTAAATGACTCCAGTCATACATAATTTTGTTACTGGTAGCTGTAAAATTCTCTTGCTGTGCTCTTAAATCCCAGAACCACTGAATATTCTGAATTGGAAGTGACCCAGACAGATTATCAAGACCAGCTCTTACACACACGGGGCTCAAACCCACAGCCTTGGTGTAATTTGCACTATGCACTAGGGTCAGGAAAATATTCAGCAGGTGTCCAGTGAGGGGTGGTTGTACCTTGGAGGCAGGCACACCTGGGAGGCGTGTGTTAATATTACAATTAGGTTATAATGAACCAAGTTCACCCAAAGAGAGAGATTTTGCCACAGTGGCTGGTTCAGCAGCAGTACATCAGGCTGGTTCAGCAGCAGCTCCCATCTCCCCTGGCTGACAGGTGCTGTGCACTTCCTTGGCCACACGATACCATCGAGTCCCCCTCCCTGTAAGGATTTCAACAGAGCCTGGCTGGGATGTCTCCACTATGCTCTACCCTCCATTTCATCCCTCTCAACATGTGCTTAAGGTTGCAGGTTGAATATGTGGGGAGTCACTGTGGAATAGGTTCCATGCATGCCAAACCACATTCCATCCAGGAAGGAGCAATTGCATTTCACCCTTTAACTTCAGTACTGTTACAACTTTCATTAGAATTCAAATACAACTTCCCCATTTTCCCTAATTTCAGCCCAGTCATCTTCCTCCAGTGAGTTTACCATTTCCCACATATTCCTTCTGTACATCCTCAGAATCCAGTAATTTCATTCATAAGTTGAAATTTGCAATAGTGTGACCTCCTTACCTTCTCTACCAAGTCACGCAGGGATTTTATTTGAGTTCTTTCCTTTTTGAATTGAGGCAGTTTACCATGGCTTATAATACAATATTTGTAACAATATCAATACAATAATAACACTACTGTATGAGTCCTGGCATACTGATATGGTACTTAAAGCATCACAATTGTCTGGATATATTTCCCTTTACCTGACCTCCAGCCATTCATTGCAACCTTGAATACAGAGCATCTGACTCAGCTGCTCTTTCTACACCAGTAGAAACTGCCTGTCTGCTGATGGCCTTTTCTCTCTATTTCCTTAGACACCTGTCAGCACCTACAGCCCTCTTTCTAATGTAACATCCATTGGTTTATAATTAGACTTCGAGGAGTAAAATGATTTTAGTCTGACAGGTATCAGGAAGCCATATTTCTCAACTAACAGCATCTTTATTGCATTTTCAAGTATTCATGTTGCTTTGCTTTTCTTGCTGGTCCTGTTACATCTTCTGTTGGGTTTAACTCTCTGTGCTGAAGCAAAATAACCCCTTGTCAGTCATGGGATTAAGCTATTAAAAATATTACACACAATTGTCTTGGTTTTTATAGGCTGCAGGTTTAATGATGTTCTACATCACGTCCCTCAGGTCTTGGATAGTAAAGGATCTTGCTTACTGTGACGATGTCAGATTTCACTGCAGAAAGGGGAAATATCTACCCCTCCCTACTGCAAAGAAAACCTTGAAAATATTATTGCAGCAACAATAAAAAAAAATCTGGATTATATATATTATAAAAGGTAGGTTCATGATTTTTATGATTATACATGACTTTGATGAGGGAAGGGACAGTCATTCATTATTTCTGAATGTTTGCAGGGGTAATACTGATGGTGGAAATTTCATCTTTGGGAACGCTTTGCCACCAAAGACTTTAGAGCAGTAACAATAGCATTCTGTCCTGAGTTTGTGTAAATATGAGTAGTCCTACAGTCTCATTTATTCTCTCTGCAGATTCGAACCTTGATCTTGAAAGCTGCCCCTGAAAAGTGCTGCAGTAATATGCAATAGTGATATGCACAGGTAAGAAGCCCTGACTGTGCAAGATGACAGATCTTGCAGCTAAGAAAACTGATTGCAAAAATTCAGAGACATTTAGTTTATCTATATTAAATTTGCCTTTACAGAAACTCAGTAAGTTCAAATCCTGTGCTACTAAAAAAGGAGATTGCATAATAGAAAATTCCTTTTCAGTAATTGTCCTTTACTCCAAAAGTCAAAGGATGCACCTCCTCCCACACTCCACCCTGGCGACATGCTAACACCAGCATAAAAGCAAAGAGAAGGATTTTAGTGGAAAATCTGAAAGGTTGATACCTTCCTTTTGATTCCGTTAGGTGGAGCTCTCAGACAAGAAGAAATTAATGGAAAAAACAACCCAGCAGAGGCACCCTTAGGAATTATTAGTACTGTACTATGCGGATATTTTTCCCTGCTGAGAGCTCTCTTTTCTTGATAGAAATAATTTTTATCCAACTAGAACTCTTATTAAATGCTTTCAAAACTGCTATTATTCAGCTAGGTTTTAATTAGCTCAAGACATTACTGAGATCAAGTTGCAAACTTTGATCTGTAGCTGCAGGTCTCAACGTAAATAAACAGACTGACAAAGAAATAGCTATGGAACAGGGAAGAAGAGCAGATACAGAATTTAAGAGCAATTTATAAAAATCAGAACATTCTAGCAAGTTATTGACCATTAATGATAGAAGTTCACTGACATTAATGGTGCAGGATTCAGCTGAAAATGTTGCCATGCAAATGCAAGGGCATAAATCAAACAAAAATGGCAAAGTTTTTGCTACATGATTTTCTGCCACTTTCCCATTCTAGTTTCTACTTTGTTTTGATGTCATACTTAACATACACATTTTTGAAAAGTTTTGGACAAGCTCTCCCAATTCCTACAGAAAGGGAAGGATGAAAATATTCTTGTTTAAAACACTGTATGAGCAAAGGACAGGATGCTGGATGCATATTTTCAAGACTTTTGGCTCTTATACTCCTTGCTTGTTAAGTGCAGTAAGTTAGAAATGTCAATACTTTTGCCAAATAAATTCCTGCTTTTGACAAAAATTGGAAAAAAGTAAACAATATTATAAAGAATATTATCTGATTTAACAGAAATTAGCAGAGATTGTCCAGAGATTCACGGAAGGAAAGAGTCCAAACTGTTTCCTATTAGATTCTACACCTTAGTTAAGAAAAATTATTAACTTAATTTAATCAATTTAACTGTAATCAAATCTTGCTAGTTTTATCTTTTATGAAGGCAAACAGGACATATTTCTAACCAATAATTTCAGTAAAGCTTAGCCTATCTCCTAAATTTATCCTTGATACAAAAATATGATCTTCTAATGACTTCTGAGGTATGATGCTGGAAGGTGGTTTGTATTTTGTGTTTGAAGATCATGTCTGGTTCCAGATTTTGCAGCAAAATATTCTGTGGACACTTGAACAGTCTGCAAGTCTATTCCATTTTAAGACTTTTTAAAACCTGTACTCTATTGTACCAAAACAACCTTTTAGCACATTGTGCTAAAAAAAAAAATACAATGCCCATGAGACATGAGAACTTGCAACTTCGTTTCTGTGTTGAAATCAGTTGGCCTCAATATTTGGCAGGCTTTACTTTTACACATTACTCTAGATTTTTTTCACTAACATAAAAAGAAATCTTCTTTTAGTATTACAGTCTGCTGTAATGTAGGAAGGGTGTCTTTCCCCAACACTGAAGCTTTCTCCCTCACTTCCATATTCTGCTCTGCACAATTCCTCAGAGGAATGTTTCCCAACAAGGAATATCTTTTAAGCTTTTAATTTTTCCCAGGGGCACCTGCCACTGACATTAGAAAGGAGTCACAGGTCAGATTTGACCTTTCCTTCTTGGCACAGATGACATGGAGCAGGATTGTTCTGGTCATACTGGGCAAAGAACACTGCTTCTGATTCCTTGTAGTTTCCACAACTTGTTTCAAATGCAGGAGGCACAAAAAGCCAAAGCATCAGGAGCACATCTAATTTTGCCCTTGCCTGCCTTCAGGATGGCTTTAATGACAACAGCATGGGTAGGCAGTTTTCAAGCTCTTGTCTCTGAATCTATGCCCCTTTCTGATTACAACACATATCTGTGCTTTGCTATGCTCCATTTTTGGTCATGAATGGCTACTCATAGCCTCTACCATACTTATCCTGAGACCCTTACCTCTAATGGAGGGAATTATTATTATCCCTATTTTAAGCCCTTCAGGCTTCTTGATTTCTTTAGCATTTTCTTATGGAGCCCAGGGCAGAGTAGGAAACTGAACCCAATTCTGATGCATTCCAGCTCTGCCCATTGAACTACACTGCAAGATAAGGTGACGTCACACAAAGAGGTGAGTGTAGGTCTGATTTAAACTTTAAGTGTGAGAATGTAGGTTGTAGCAGTCTTACCCCACTTGCCTAGATTCCAGAGAGAAGTAAGCAGGAGAAGGGCCAAGATAGTGCAGAACTGAAGCATTTTGGTGCCCCACAGTGAGCCTCTGATAAAGTCCTGTAGGCAGAGAGCACAGCTGGTAGGATTCATGTGGCTAGGAATGGCAGAACCAACATGCCCATTTTCCCCGTGTAAACCAAAATGCTCTTTCCAAATCTGAAATTTTTCTACCAAGTGCCTGTTTTTAGAAGATGAATATTTTTCATTAGAAATTTTTCCAGCAGAAAATTCTCAACAATCTACTATATGCCCTCTTAATTCCCCTCCTGCTTTCCAGTGGCCATGTCCTTGAAGGGGAGAGAATGTTTGCTTTTCCATGATTCAGTATTTCCCTATAGTACAGCACAGTCAAAAGACAGGCAAACTTAACTGCCAGGATTTCTATAAAGTTCAATTAAAAGTGCCAAGCTATTGTGACTAGCTTTGTCAAAATCTGGGTATAAATGCTGCTGTGCAGCAAATCGTGCTTCTTTCACAAAACACTGGTGAGGAATGGCGGGTTGTTACTTCTCAGGAGGCTGCAGGCACACGAACCTTCTGGACGGATCTCCTCAGCTTGCATCTGACCCATGCACCCGAAGCTGAGCTGCCCCTTTGAAAAGGAGGGTCTGAGAAGACAGCCAGTGCACGTGCTCTGGGCTCAGAAGGGAGACAGCGTGATCTGGATAGGAAAATAACATTTACACAGCCAAAATCCTCATCTGTTACTGATCATGCTGCACTGTTATCTTTCTTTTCCTCACCCGATAATCAGGCATGATGCTTTGAAGAGAGCATAAATCCACTTTTCTTGACTTCTTTGCCTATCTTTTTGGAAAAGTGCTCAGTGCTTGTACTGTGTATCCCAACATGGTTTCTTTTTGAATATCTGTTTCAGAAAACACACCCCTACTGCAGCACAGTGCAGCCTATAGCAATGAAGAAGAAAAATAATTAAATCCTTAAAGACAAATCTGGCATTCTGAATGCTATACTTGGGTCAAACTTGAATCTGAAAGGCTTCTTTGGACCATCCAAAAAATATTTTCTCCCAGTATCACAATAGGTTATTGGAATGTTAGAAATTTCTGCTAGTGTGAATAAGTTGAATTAGCTGAACTCATTATACTTCTCAAGTTTTTATTTGCTCTGAATAAATTCAGTCTCCTACTTAGTAGCAGTCTCCTCCTCCTCTTAAACTTCATTGAAGCCTCCTCCTGTCAGTGGCTGGGCATCTGCTAGTTAACATAGGTGCCTTGAGAGGCTCCTGAGATGCTGTGATAAACAAAGCTTCCCAGCCGAGTTACATGCTTCACTCAGGACTGATCTGTTCAAAACCTGGTAATCCTGCACATTTGTTTAACCAAGTGGCTCTTTCATGACCAGCCCTGACCTACTTTTCCCAATGCCTTGTTTGCTGCACACACACGTTTCGGCTTTCCACCGACTATACTCCAAACACAGGCTGCCTTTTGTTATCCTGTAGGAAAATTGCTCAAAGCAAAGTGGGCTCTGATGAGGGGACACCAACCCCACTCTGCTACACAGAGAAGAAAGTACAACATATTGCCAGCACCCATCAAGCCAGAGGTATTAACCTGCTCCTCAAGCAAGCTTGGGATTCATTTCTCTTAGCTGGCCAGTTTGACTTATGGCACGGAAACAGAGGAGCAAGTTGAACATAAACATGTGACTCCTGCAAAAGAAAAATCTAGAGAAGAAAACACAAATGCCATTAAAGGATAACAGCATTTAACAGTGACCACGTCTAACCTCTCTTTACTGCTATCAAGAGACAGATAGAAGACAAAACCAGTTCACTCCCTGCAGAATACATTGTTCCTCATCTTTCAAACAGACCCAGGATAGAGCCTTTTGTTAGACATATTGATCTCTTTCACGCTGCACGTGGGCTATCATTTTTTTTCAGGACATCTTTCTGCTCTTTTAATGACAGCTTGATTGTTGGAGCCAATCTCCATCACAGCAAAACTGTGTATCTAGTGGTTGGGTGAATGGAGCTATTAGTCCCAAAGTACAGTTCTGTGGTCACTGGCTAGACAAAATTATTTAAAGTTGAAAGGATTCTGTTTTGATGTTCAATATCCAAATCTTTAACTCATTAGGGATTCTCTAAAGGGGCATGCAAAAACAAAAGAAAGCTTCTCCACCAGCTCTTCTTCCACTGAATTCAATATAATGTCAGGCAACTCCTTGATGTTTTCTAAATAGTTCACCTTGGGTTTGGTTTTCAGTAGATATTTTTCATTCCAAATGTATGATAAAAAAGGACAGATTTTATTTAAGAATAAATAAAAAATAAAATCTATAAACAAATAAATCTATAACCTAAGGTATTTGTAAAATGTTCATGTAGGAGTGTGCAGGGGAAGGGAAGGGAAGGGAAGGGAAGGGAAG
>JAYDZK010000001.1:80428225-80470478 GCA_034509185.1 Euphonia xanthogaster
TCGCTGGCGGCGGCGGCGGCGGGGGTGGCGGCGGGGCCGCGGGATCCGTCCGCGCTCGCTGCCCCCGTGTAGTTCTCGAGTCGTCTGTCCTCGGCGGCGGTCCGCGGGTGACATGCAGTCCCTCATCTCTCCGGTGACCAAGGCTATCCTGGTGGCTTTGTTCATCTTCGCCATCCTGCTGATCCTCTACGTGATTCTGTGGTACATCTGCCGCGATGTGGATTGCGACCATGGGATCTGAGCGGCGCCGCGGGGCCAGGGCTTAGGAGCCGGGATTCACCCCGCGGGGCCGGGAGCGGCAGCGGGAGCCCCTCCGGGCGGCAGACGCTGCCACCGCTGCCGAGCAGGGGAAGAGAAGGGGAAGGAAAGAAAAGAAGAAAAAAAGAAAAAAAAAAAAAAAAGCGAGCGAAGGACCGAGCCGAAAGAGCCCGGAGGACAACTACGATCAAGAAACCAACCTGAGCTTGACCTTCAGAGACCAGGGTGACCCGGTGAGTCTCCGCTCTCCGCGGCGCGGGGGATGCGCGGGTGCGGCGGGGCTGCCTCCCTCCCGTTCCGCTCCCCTCCCGCTCCCCTCCCCTCACACACACACAAACACACACACACTCGCACACGCACGCACATGGATGTGGCACAGGCGCCCCATACACACGCCGCTTACACACACACCCGTGGATGTGCGTGCCTGAGTGCCTGCTGCACGCAGGCATGCGTGTCCCTGGGGCACAAGCAGGACCCGTCCTGCTGGCCGGGATAAATTGTGCCTGCCCCCGTCCCCGTGTCCCCCCGCTTTAAATTTTTCGAGGTGACAACGCGCAAAAGGCAGCGCGCCCACGGGAGCGGCCGGGCGCGGGTGCGGGTGCCGGAGGGCGGCCGCCGCGCTGCCTTTGCGGCCCCACATTGGTATGCAGGCGGTGGCTGCGCCGCCAGGCAGACCTAAAAGGTGAGCCCAGGGGATGGGGGAAAGTCAATGCTTCATCAGTCCAGGGGCAAATCGGGAAGTTACAGAAAATGAAGGGAAGATGTCAGGTATCCGGCTGGTGCCAGCAGGCAGACTTCGGGGAGGGGATGTGAAGCAGGATGAGTTTCTCCTTCCTAGGGCCAGGTTGATGGAAAGAAGTGGAGGAGATGACAGAAAAATGTGCATGGGAAGTTCTGGATGGTAGCGCTCTGTGTCTGGTCTCGCTGATACTGCATTTCCTACGTGCTACTCTCTGCAAAAGGGTTAACACTCAACGGTTTACCACATTTCAGAATTTGTTGATCAAAAGTACACAATTGATGAACATGTACATGCTGACTTGTTGGGACACAAGAGGGGATGTATCCTGCCCAGCTGTTTTCCCACCTGAGAGAATTTGTTGTTGTCAATTTCTGCTCTTACTGTTTGGTTGTATTGAATGCCCTGTGCTGAAGCGGAGAGACAGCAACACATTGTGTTTGAAGTGGAAAAGACCTGCTGAAAGAAAAATGGTCCCAAACACTTGGGCTGTAACTGTTTCTGTCCTTGACAGATGAGCTGTCAGGAATAGGAGCAAACTCCAGCTGTGTGCATTATCCCTGGCGGGATGTGTTCAGGTGCCGCAGGGTGTGGGTGCGTGTACGCAGTGGGGAAGAGGAGAAACATCAAATTCACGTTTCAAGTGGGGGAACAGGGACCCAGCCGACTGTAAAGTGTAATCATGTGATTCAGGGTGATTTGGCATTGAGTATTGGTGACCAAAAGCTCACCTTTGCAACAGGGGTCTGTACATGGAGGAAACTGTTCGGAAGGCGATTCTCTTGCCATTTTGGTTCGTGCTTCTGTTCAGACTGTATTTTGCAGGGCTTTTGACCTGACTAGTTGATCAAACATGACATTACCGTTAACACACGCTACTAATGTGATTATAACAGCAGTGACATCAATGTTTCCTTGCCCTGCAACTACAGTAGCAATGCATTTGTTTACTTCCCCCATGCACGCTCTGAAATGTCTGTTACTCAACAGCTCTGAACAGCAAAGGAAGAGGGAGGAGGAGGGGGAAACTTACAGACATTTAAAAATGGCTATAGCTCTGTTTCCCTTCTCCATGTAATGATGTGGAAATAAAACAACCTGCAAGTCCTCTTCATCTATTTTTTTTCCTCCAGTCAGTACACTTTCTTTTTACCAAAGTGGCAAAAATCTCTTCACACTTTGACATGTCAGGTTGTGTCACATGTTCCCTTCCGAATTAACAGCAGTGCACACCTTCTGCCCCTCTCCCAGCTGGCAGGAGCTAGCAGGTGAGACAGTTATAGAGGCTTTGCCATTTAGTGTTAATTATTTCACAGTAAACCAAACTGTTATTTATAGAACTGGATGAAATGTGGCAAATTAATGTGGTTTTCAGAAATCTTTAAATTTCAAGAGATATGTGTGCTCTGAAGTGTTGATATGACCAAACATTTTGTACTACCCATCATAACTGACATCAATCAACTTAATAATTGTAGAAACCATGAAACAGTCCCTTCAGTTATTGTCTGATCATTAGTGTTCCCAGCTGGCTCATTATTCTTTTAAGCATATTGTTTTTAGAAGACAAGATGTATTTTTTTTAATACCTGGTTTTATTCTAAATAAGGTAAATATATATGTATTTATATATAAATATACATATAAGATTTGCATACAATCAAATGGGTATTTTCCAGCCTGACAGAACTGAAAAATAACCAGAGCAATGATTAGCAGTATTGAATTTGATTTGTAGTTGTATTCACAGATGTGTTGGCTTTAGTTCAATAGTCTGTGTGTTCATTATCGTGCACTAGCAAATGTCTAACCCTAAAGATCTGAAACACACCTTTTCCTATTGCTGCAATGCCTCATAGAAGGGAATGATATCCTGGCCTTGCTCAGCTGTGTGTGGAATTTTGCAGTTGGTTTTGACAGAGTCAGAAATATATTGTCAGATTATCATGTGAATTTGTAACAGCATTATTTTACTAAAGTTGAGAGAGATATTAAAACAGTAAAAAGGGTAGAATTGATTACCGTGGAGTACCTAGAGGCCTTATTTTTGTAATTATTTACTTGTTTGATCCGAAGTTTGGTGATTGATGATTTTATTTCTATTTGATGTTTGTGCTGGTGCTCCAACTCAACAATTTTCACCATCTTGCTCTCTTTTAATGTATGAGAGTGTTTTAAAAATACTCTGAAATATCACCTGTGACTGAGATGCAGTGCATCAGGTAGATATAGATCACCTGTAAGTGTTTTTTGCAATAAGACAGGTTGTAACATCATAAGTAGCGCTTTTGTTTAAAGCAAAGACAACTTATCGTGTTTCTACTTAAGCCAAGAGAAAGTTTTTACCCTCTTACAAAAATTAGTAATTTCATGGTCTGAAAGTATGTTTTTTGTCCAAAAGCTATTTAATAGGCTGTTCAAAAACTGTGTTAAATGATATTTCAAATCTTTGCCTTTTTTTTTGTGTGGAAAAAGACTGTGAAGTTACCACTGCTTCATCAGCAGAAGTGTAATGAATTTTATGGATTAATTCCTACTGCAAGGTAGCGTGCTATATCATGGTCCTAGGAATCTTGTCACATCAGGCTTAAACATGCAGTATGTTTTTGGATAAGTCATTCTTTAGTCAATTCCTAGTCAGGCAAATTCTCTGCAGATTTATAAATATTTTATGTACCTGGCATGTAAGAAGACTAACCGGGCAATAAAAATCACAGATTTCTTATTTTCTATTTTCTTCCATGTAAAATGGATTAATAAGAATCAGTGTCTTCATGGTATGCCCTCTGTGCATCTTATACCATTTCCCTAAAGCAGGCTTAAAATGAGCATTGAAGATGATTCCAGCATAGGAGGGTCTCTGCAGAGATGAAAGGCTAGCCGAGGTCCAAAGATGGACAGTGCTGCATCCTCGAGATGTCCTTGTGTCATACGAGTGCTCAGCTGTACTTTTTCCCCTCCAGGTGAGTGTAAAGCAGAGAGCCTTCAAGCTGCTGTAAGGCAGGACACGTAGATCTGCCCTATGCAGTTCCAGTCCCATTTGTTGGAGGGCTCAGTCTAGGACTGATTTTCTACTGCTCTATGCAAGGCGATGATTTTCTGGTTGTTCCTCGCAGTCTTAAAATCTGTGAGCCTTAGATTATTGGTAATGTGACAAGCACTAGGCCCAGTTTGTGTGTTTATAAACAGCCTGGAGGTGGGATGGTTGCGATTAATTGTACAATTGATGCCATGATTCTAACACTTGAAACTGGCAGGGGCCTTTAAATGACAAATTTGGGGGCAGTATTAGGAAATACAGTGTCCCTGTAACAAGTGTATTAAACCTGCAGCGTGAGCAGGCCATATCTTGCTTCTTGCTTGGCTAGAATAACAGTCTTGCATTGGTGATGTTCATACAAACTCTGTGTGTGAGGAGTTATTGAAAAGGTGGTCTAAGGGAGTCGTGAAAAGCAGGCATATTTGCTCCTCACCTACAAATCCATCTCTGCTCTGGGTACGATCAGCCTGGCTGCTCCCTCCCTGCTGCATCGCACGTCAGGGTTGCAACTGGGCATTCAAACATAAGGGAAAGTTCCACTGCTGTTTCTCAATGGATGACTTTTTCCCCAGTTTTTCCTTTGATGCATGAGTGTTTTCTCCTTTGCCTTCTAAGCATTAATCCTCTGAGCTGTGACTTTGTGCGTAATGCGGTTTGTAGACAAACTGCACGGATTGATTTTCCTGAAGTGGGCTGACCAAATGATGGGTGTATTGGAAAGCAGCACACACTTGCTTATTTGTTGCTCTACATTAAGCTAGTTTTTTTTGTTGAAATATCCTAATATCTATTAAAATAGCTTAAAAAAATTACTGTTTACTTTTAATATGCATTGCTGGTATGGTACATGTAGTTGCATAGCAGCATCTGCTCTTCTTAGAGGCATTCTGATAACTTTTAAAATTTTACCCAAGTGAGAAAATGTGAGCTTTAGCTTGGAGAGGCTCATAACACTCTCTGCTGTTGAGAATTGCATTCTTATTTTGAATGTTTTGATATATTATTTTGGAATACTAAAGATATTTACTGGTGTTTTCACAAGTCATTAAATCATAAGTAAAGGATACCAATAAGGTGACATTCAGATATTCTATATTTCATTGTAGAGCATAGTTTGAATGTGGATTACAGTTGTGAAAAAATGTGGAAAAATTGCTTGTAACTGGTGAAGAAAGACAAAGGTTTGGGAAAAGAAAGAAGAGTGTTATATCAAGAGAGTAGAAGAGAGACTGCAGTGTGTTCAAACTTTAAGAAGTGTCGCTAATGTGAAGGAAAATGAAAAGCTTAGAGCGCAAAAATTGCCACTTTCCTGTACAGAAACTGTATGTACATATAAATATACATGCATACATATGCCTGTATATATGTATATATATTTGCACAATCTGTGTGATCAAATTAGAAATTTGCAGCCCCAGAGCAAGCTGAGAATCTTTACATGAATGGTTTTTTTCCTTTTTCCTTGAAACTTGACTCTATTAATGCCCTGTTGGAATTTATGGGAAAACCAGATAGTGTTGCAGATGCTTTCTTAGGGACTCAGTGATCAAAGATGAATGATGTTGAATATTGGAGTTATAAATGAATCATTTTATAAAGAAAATGCTACTGCTCCATTCACTTTGGAGAAAAAAAAAATCTGGTTATGTGGTCTGGAAGAAATGCATTAATAACAAATAGATTTTATGTCTTGTGTTTTCCATTGACCTCAAAGAGACAAAGTCGCTACTTAACAGGGAAAAACCTATTATGACCAAGAAATATATGTGAGAAAAGAACATCTCAGAGAAAAGATAGCAGAACTGTAGTATTTTGACTCAAACCAGTAATAGCCAACATCTTGCAAAAGTACAAATGTAATAAAACTTCTGTATTTATGTTTTTAAGTGCAAACGATGAAAGAATCCTCCTGAAGTTATGAGTGTTAAAACTTATTCACAGTGAAACCTGCTGCAGGATTATGATGCTTTTTGGGTATTATGATATTTTATGTAACACCTGAGTAAGAAAATGTTTTGGTTTGCCTGAAATACAGCAATGTATTACCAAGGGCTAGGGGAAAAAAGTGCTTTTTGTATGAATAGCCTCTTCTGTATTTATTGCATATTGGGGTAAAACTGAACTCATGGACAAAATTTTATTTGCTATTCAGTATCCGTTTCAGTGGCAAGTTGTGACTGCTGTGAACCCTATTAAATGGATACCCAGCAAAGTCATTGTGATACCTTCAGCAAAAACTAAACAAGGTCTTCATTAAGTTGTGCTCTTCACAGACACTATATGTGACATAGTTAGGTAACCTGCAGTGCAGGTTTCTTATATAGCTCTTATGATTAATGCACTCCTGAACATACTATCATCACCTCCCTAGTGAGATATGTGTATATAAATGGGCTTAAAAATGAGTTTGCCACTAATCTCCATTCTAATGACTTGTTTTTATTTTCTACCCAACACCATTCTGGCACGGTTAAGAGGTACGATAGCTGAGTGGGAGTTTAATGAAGTCTTGGGATCAGTGAAGATAAAAGGGAGACACTGAGCACACAGAAGGACATCAGTGTGTGTTTCTAGTGACTGATACAGCATAATTCAACTTGGCTGCAGTGACCATGAAACAGTGAAGTTTAGAGTCCTTAGGTCAGTGAGGAGGGAGCGTGGCAAGCTCTCTACCCTGCTTGTCAGGAGAGCTGACCTTGGCCTCCTCAGGTATCTGCTAGGTAGAGTCCTGTGGGATAAAGCCCTGGGGGGAAGAGGGGCCCAAGAAAACTGGTTGATACTCAAGGATCGCCTCTTCCAAGGCCAAGAACAATGTATCCCAAAAAAGAAGTCAGGCAAAAATGCCACGTGGCCTATGTGGATGAACAAGGAGCCCCTGGACAAACTCAGACACAAAAAGGAAACCTGCAGAGGATGGAAGCAAGGATAGACAGCTTGAGAGGAATGCAGTGAGATTGTCCAAGCAGCTGGGGATAGGGTTAGGTAACGTAAAGCCCTGATAGAATTAAATCTGGATGGGGACATCAAGGGCAACAAAAAAACCCTTCTATAGGTACATACCTACATACCTGGGTTATAAAAGGAAGAGTAAGGAAAATGTGGCTCCTCTCCAGAAGATGGTTTCCTAGGACATGGGGAAACAGAGGAACGCTGTAACTTTTTTGTTAGGTACATGACTTGGCAATGTGCTCATGTCCTTGCTTCCTCTGGGGGCTTCCTTTTTGTGTTTGAATTTGTTCAGAAGCTCCTTCCACTAGACCAGATTACACAAAACCCCATCCAGTCTCACCTTGGGAATGGGGTATCCACAGTTTCTCTCAATGAGCAGTTGCAGTCTTTTCACCATCTTCACAGTAAAGAATTTATTCCTAAAATCTAATCTAAACCTTTCTAAATCTAAACCTCTTTCACTTTGAAGCTTTTCCTATCACTGTATGCCCTTGTAAAAAGTCCCTCTCCAGCTTTCTTGTAGCCCCCATAGGTACTAGAAAACTGCTATAAACTCTCTCCAGAACCTTCTCTTCTCCAGGCTGAAAAGCCCATCTTTCAGTCTGTTACAGCAGTGGTGATATGCTCCCCGTTCCCCTGGTCATTCCTGTGTCCCCTCCTCTGGACCTGCTGCACCAGGTCCATGTCTTCTCTGCACTGATGTCTCCAGAGCTTAAGTTCAGTAGTCTTTGTCCTTGGGGGTTTTTAAGACCTCTTGAGCAACGACGTCTGACCTCAAAGCTGGCCCTACTTTCTGAGACCTTCTGAGGTACCTTACAGCTTGAACTATCCTAGGATTGTATGATCCTATCAAGCATGTATTCTTGAGAGTCTACTGTGGGAATGAGCACTGCCTGCCTTGTTGTTATGCACTGTTTCCTTAACTCTTAATATGTGCTAGACAGGTAAACCAAAAGGATAGAGGAACAGAACTTGGGGAATGGAACTGAGTGGGAACCAGTTCCCAGTAATCCTTATCATCCTTACATTTTACATCTACAATTCCTATCCTATACAATACTCCTGGATATGGTGAGGTGTGGAGCTGAAGTGGAACCATGCAGTGCACCACTAGAGCAGAATGATCACTGTGCTCCTATGTGGAGGATGAAGCCTTCACAGATCACAGTGGCCTGAAGGTTGAAGACAAAAATTGCAATATACTTATAGCCTGCTTAATTCTTACACCTCTGTGGGGACTCCAGCACATTTCTAGGAGCTAGAAATTAATTCAGTTACATTGCTCTGACTATAGTATAATCATGCTGGTCATACCCTTGTGTAGTGTAATTTTTTCTGTAATCTGGTCCAGTTTTTATCTTTATGTTTGTCTTCAGCTGTACAAAGCCTTGTCACATTAACTTTCATGGCCATACAGGTAGTTGGTACTGTAGGATTTTCAGGTACTGCCTGGCTTAAATATGAACTGTGGCTTTGAAGAAAAAAGCAATCTCATGGGAATGGCATGCTTCAACACCAAACCTGTCATCTCATACCTAGGCTACTCACAGCTTATATTTAGGTGGAAAGCAGAGTACTAACTAGAGAAAAAGGCACTTAATGCAAAAGGCCACTGTATCTTTCCTTCCCAGGTAGAAAAAGCCTTTTCCTCAGTACTCGAAGCTGTGCTGCAGTGCCTGACTGGATGGTGGGCAGACTCAGGGAAGCTGCACAAGGAGATAGTGGGTCCCCTTTATTCTGACATTTCATCATACACCTAAGTGTACTCCAAATTTACAAGATGGAGCTATCAAGAGTAATTATTTTCAGTGCAAATCCAAAGTAAATGAGAGCTGCAGTGCATCTGTTGTCAGGGGTTTAAACAGTGATTCTCTCATGTTAGTGTACAGGCTCACTGCCACCCCCCACCTTATTAAACACACGAAAAGCTACATTTCTGTACCTCAGTTGTTATTTTTTTGCTTGGAGATGTATCAAAAATGATGAAAACATTTTGAGCCTAGGGAAAAAACTTACATATTTGAATGCATAAACTGCTATTTTTGAGAATTCTGAAGTGACGTTAATTTTTTCTCTCATGTGGGCTTACAAGCCTGGAGAGATTTTAAATTGAAAGTGGAAGACAAAACTTGCTTTTTCACTTGAGTTCATGAAAGCTCTCTTAGTTCTAAAATGAAATTATGTATGAAGCAGTAAGGTTCTGTATTGTCTATTAAATTCACATGACAATTCCCTTTTTAAAATTTTATACAGTATTCAGATGAATAGGTAGTATATGCAATTTATTTATTCCAGACTTCTATGAACCTGGTGAGACTTCTATGAACCTGCTGCTGACTTTAGGAATTAAATGTTTTGACTGTTCCTGTCCCAGGAACAAGACATTGACA
This sequence comes from Euphonia xanthogaster, assembly GCA_034509185.1. NCBI lineage: Eukaryota > Metazoa > Chordata > Aves > Passeriformes > Fringillidae > Euphonia > Euphonia xanthogaster. Next base: position 80,437,605 of record JAYDZK010000001.1, read on the forward strand.
CCAAATTCCTTTAGTTTGAGTCTGCATGTTGGAAGTACTGTGAATTCCAAGGATAAACATGTAATGTTATTATGAAATAATATTATCTGTATTATCAGCCGAGGATTTCTTCTCTTACTTTTGGCCACACAAACAAGGTCAGCTGGAAGGAGGGTAGAGCACAACAGAAGCGGGGACTGGCTTGGAAGACACTGCAGCCACTACTGTGAGTCATTCTCTTTTAATCACCAAGGCAAAATCCTATGGGCATGTGGGATGATACATAAAGGAAAGCAGAATTTTGCTTGCTGTGGAGGAGCTGTTCATTTGTTACAAACATTCAGCTGACTTCAGTGGAGTGGTGCCAATTTCTGTTAGCACAGGCGTTGGTTCTGAGGATACATGTAGGCATTAATAAACAGTTGGAGTCCTTCTTCAGGCTGCAGAAAATAGCAACCCAGTAAGGAATGCAGCTAGGATGACACCCATCCACCTTTGTCACTCTTCAGCCTGTGTAGCCAGGTACCTTTTTTAAGCTGATTTGGCAATGATTGATGGAATACATAGAGCTTAAAACTAGTAACATCTATTAATGTGTAATGTGTGTTCTATACAAAATGCTGTAAATTAAAAAGCAGACTGTTATCTCATGAAATAGAAATGTTCATGATATATGGTTGAAAAATATAGCTATGTAATGTGTGCCTTTGGTTCAGCTGATTTCATGAAAGAAAGTGAAAGAATCAGCACTCCTGAGAACCTCTGTATGAACCAAAATGGAGTCACTCTTGGATAAGCTTATGGATATTTTGCTACTAATTTATGAATGTCAGCTGAGCAATGTAGACCTATAGACACTGTGGTCCTCTGGATGACTACAGAAATGAAATGGCTCTTGTGATAACTGTAAAAATAACTTAAAACCTCTTGAAATTCAGCAAGGAGGGGGTTCACTGAAAGGCAGCATCCGGGATGGGATGTACCAGTGGTAGCTGTGCCGTGTGAGGTGGGAAGAGTTTTGCAGGATACCTTGCTAGCAGCTGGAAGAAAAAATTAATATACAGTATAGCATGGATGGATGGATGGATGGATAGATGGATGGATGGATGGATAGATGGATGGATGGATGTCAGGCGAATCCTCTGGGAGTGGCATTTCCCAGGTGCATTTCTCATGTGGAGAGGCATTTTGAAGACAGAAGAGTCTACCCTGACAAAGGCTCTCCAGCATCTGGTGAGGAGTGGAACTGCAGAGCTGTGACGTCAGGACATGCTGTATTGTGGCAGTCACTCTTTGGTGCAGTCTGGAAAACAAGCTCAGATGCACAATAAGACATTTAGAGTGATGTGCCTTATCAAACAACATGATGTTGTGACCCAGCATGGGCATGTAGCTATCTGTTTATTGTATATTCAAAACATTTTGGTCTGTGTAGTAAAATGCATTTCTTAATTTGCCATTTTTAAGATAGCTGTTGTTTGAATTAAGCTTGTGAATAACCTTTCTTTTATAGTCCCATGATTTCTGCACTAGAACTGTAACTTCATTTCTTTTTCACCTACATTTGTGTGAGTAGAGCAGTTGCTTAAACTGTGAAATACATTTATTTTTCTCTTACCATTTCAGTTAGTAGGTAGTTGCAGAGCTCTTTTGTTGTAAGACTGTAATGTTGCTTTCATAACTGGCTGGATGGTGTCTACTGCTTGATTTCCATTCCAACACAATCTCCTCATGCTTTTTTATCCTAACCTGCAGCCCTATAGCCACCTATCACCCTCATCCTCCTCCCACCAGAGCTGTTCTGCTAGAAACCTGTGGTGGATTTCCTTTCTCCTGTGTAGGCAGCGGGTTTTGTACCCTAATAGGGGACAGATTGAAAAATGAAAAATTATCATCACCTCTGAGCATCACAAGAAAGGAGAATAAGCACTTTCAAAGCAGAAAGTGACTACATTTTTCTTTCCCTTCCTGTAATAGTAGCAGATGGTACTTGTGGACCAGAATAATTTGTCCTTTGAATAATGGTCCTTGCTAAGGAAAGCTTAATTTTGTTTTTTCCTATGTGTAAAAAGTCAATTTTTAAAAAAATTAATCCCACACGTAAATCCTTCTACTTACCTGCATTTTGCTGGTTTCTTTTTTACCAGTTATAATGGTTCCAGTTTTCAAAGTATTCTGTGTAATATCTGTTACATTAAGGTTTGCATCAAGAGGATTTATTATCAGGAATTAAAAGAGATGTTGTACAAACACACATACGTGCTCACGTTTATTACCAGTGATGCTTCAATTGCAAGTGGTCACTTCATTTGCCTATTACCACCAAACTCATTTTGATTTCCTTGTTTTGCTTAGCTTTAGGTCACAGTTTATTGCAGTTTGTTATGCGGTTTATGAGCTGGGTCAGTACCCCAGAAATGAAGGGTGAAACCACCTGGTTTGCAAAAGCAGCTGCTGGAACTCCTGACAGTGTGAGGTTTCTCTGGCCTTTTATTACACTTATGCCAATTGCAAATTAAAGGCACTCCTGAATTAACTTTCTGGGTGGGCTTTATCTCTGGTCAAGATGGTGGTCCACCCAGGTCTGTCTCCTTTTTTTCTCAGCACCTTGGGTAAAGGGTTCTCTCTTTCAAGGGAATCCTCAGCTTTCATGTGTGGAATGCCCTTAGTTTGGTGCTGAAGCAGCATAGAAACTCTGTGCTGTTATAACCAACACTAAGATTTGGAAAGCCACTTGATTTTCACCTGACTTGAATTTGCTCAGCTCTTAATTTTTTGTATGTCTGTCTGTCTGTCTATCTATCTATCTATCTATCTATCTATCTATCTATCTATCTATCTATCTTTATATAAATTTTATACTTTTATATAAAATGCAAACAATAAAATATGAATATATAGTTTTTTATATTAAGAAGCAATCTAAGGACATATGTATACAGAAACATATATCAGGAAATTAGGAGTAATTAAGGAGAGGAGAAAGGAAGAGTTAGTTTTAAATTGCTTGTTAGGTACATCTCTGAAATACAATACTGCTTTATTACTTAGTTAAGGACAAAATGAATAAATAAAAATAAAGACTAAACAATATTTCTTCCTTTAAGAAAGTTTTTCTGCTCAGGGAGTTAACCAATACATAAAAGTATTTCTGTAAACATATCACAAAAAAAAAATTCCCTTCTGCGCAGTTAGCACTATTGTGAGTTTTTTCTGTTTATATTTGAGGGGGGTTTATGCCTTTTTAACTGTGCAAGACCTACTGGAAAAAGCCTAGTCAGTCGTAGAGAAAATTATTGATTTTTCTGTACGTTTAAGTGCACTGGTGTGGAAAAGATGGTCTTACACTTCTGAAATATTTTTCAAATGTAAACAGCAGTCGACTTTGACCAGCCTGCATTTGAGTTTGCTCAAGACCCAGCACCCTGGAGGCAGAAAACTGTAGCAGTAGGAATAATACAATATCCCTGTAAAAATAGAACAAAAACTGTAATAACAGAAATAATATCTGGGCTCTGTACTGTAAATACAAAAACTACGTACACCTTGATGTCCAAAGACTTTACAGAAAAGATGGGTGTTAGTCCCCCTGCTATAAAGGAGAGGAAACTGAGGCTGAGCAGGTGGGGGTACTTCCCTGAGTTTTCTACTTGGACCATGGAAGAACTGTTCCTATATACTGACTCTGTAATCCCAGTCCAGTGAGCTACTCTTGAAACTGCTCTGAAACAAGATAATGATGTTGGTGATTACTGTGTTTTGATCTGAGAATGTAGTGGTAATGGATTGCATAGCTTACACTATCATTTTATGTAATTTTCCAAACATTTATAAATAATTCAAACTTCATGTTGGATGTGGCACATCAAAGTTTATCTTGCCATATCCCCTTTTTGCATCAAAGGAACATTGGAGACAGTGCTGACATGTTATAGCCATTAAATAAAAATTGAGATTTTGTAATGAATGACATTTGAGTACCAGAGTTTGGCTTATAATGGTAAAGTAAGAGCTTTGGTAATAAATTGGTTAGAGCACTGCCATTCCAAGGAGTGTATTGACCCTGTAAACCTTTGTCATTTTAAAGGAAGACTAAAGGCTGTTTTTGACAAAATGAAAGAGGGTTATTTGGTAGAGAGGGCAGGGTTCTTTACTGTGACCATTCCTCTTAAATAATATGTCATTATTTTTAACAACATATTATGTATGTCAACTTACACTGAAGAGGGAACTGCCACTTTCAGCAAAAGGAAGCATCATCCTAGACTCCAACTGAAAAACCAGAGCAACCCCAAAATGCAGATTTGGTTATATCACAGTGTAAAACTAGAAATGTTTGAAGATACCTTTGACCTTCAAGCTCTTTTTTTAAATATGAGAACAACAAATGATGTTGCTAAATGTTTAAAGTTGCATGAATGATCACATTTTGAAATGGATGTGGTACAGACAAAGTCTAGAAACACTTAGGAAGGATTCAGGATTTGAAGTGGATTGCTAAATGTTTAAAGTTGCATGAATGAACACATTTTGAAATGGATGTGGTACAGACAAAGTCTAAAAACACTTAGGAAGGATTCAGAAGGTAGAACTGCCTAATAAATTAAGAAAGAACCCAGCATAAGCAATGACTGTGCATGGTATATTGGCTCAAACCATCATGGTGTCTTGTTAGTGACACAGAAATGGAAAGAAAACCCATTCCACGTGATGACATTTAAACTACTGTTGGCTGTTTTAAACTTGGAGAGATGCATTACAGGCAGGAATGCAAACCTCCCTGGAAAGCATGTGAAAGAGATAATGCAAAAGAAACCAACATGGAGAATCCTGTTAGTGGGTGAAATGCAATACCTCCTGTGACTGGAGATTTGGAAGTAATGAAATTTCAGTCAATCGATTATAAGGCTCGCTGGGAGAGAAATGCCATTTTCAGTGAAAGCAAAAGAGATGTTCTGTTCAAACTGTCTGGATGTTATTAATACAACATGATTGCTTTTTTAGGTATCGTAATAATTTTCACAGCAAAGAAATCTAGAGAAAAGACCTGCAGGGATCATTAGTTTCATCTGTTGAAATATACAGTGCTCCACTGCCCTCTTTTGCTATGCACCTGGAAGAGCAGCAGCAGCTGCAGTAACAGGTGCCACCACAGCAATGGGTGCCTTTTTCTTCCAGGGCATGTGCCTTTTGAAAGGGCTGACAGACCAGTGACAGCACACGAGTGATCCTTTGGGAATCTTCTCTTTCATGTTACAAAAGGAAAAATACTTTGAATATGACCTTTTCATTTGCACACTTAAGGACCAAATATTCATTCTTCAGTCCTGTAGATTTTCCAGTGAAGTCTTAATTGATACTTAAGAGTTTGATCCCAAGCAAATTTGTTCAGAAGGTACTGCTATGCAAAATATCTAACAGGGATGCTGAAGAAATGGAGTTAAAAACTGCATGAGGTCTTACCCTCCTCATGCATTCTGCCGAGAACCAAATGAATCTGCTTAATATCTCTTTTGTAAAAGTATTTTGCAAAGGAGAAAACCACCATAATCATTTCCTATCTGTCTTGCTTAGCATGTTTTAAAAATTCTGTGCTAGCCCTTCAAAATCTTCCTGTTAGTTCAGAGGGTGCACTTGAATAATTATGTTCATAGTTGTCTTTCTGTTTTTCACAGTTGACAGTACCCTCTAGCAGCTTGAAAATTATTTTGGTTTTCCTACCATTTTCACACTGAAATCTGCGTGGAAAAGGAATAGCCTTGGGCTAATGGTGCCTTACTGTCATGCCAAGATATATATTCTTTTTTGATTTTGCACAAGCATCACTGACAGTGAAAATACAGATCTTGGACCAGTTTTTATCTGTCAGGCTTCTTGCAAAGTTTGTAAAGAATAATAATGAACAAAATAATCCATCTTAAACTAGAGTTATCTCCCGGCTAAACTTGTTTTTCTGCATTTTTACAGCAAGCACTTTCATTTTTGTATTTTGTGGGGAAATGAGCCTCCTATGCATTCATTATTTGTACAAAAATATAGGTGCAAACATACAGAAGCATATGACATAGAAAATCTTTATGCATGTACATTGCGTGTACATTCTCTAACACCAGGTTTGGAAATTATTAGACTCTCAATTGCAAAATCTGTCTTACAGCATCTAACCAAGATTGGCTTTTAATGTGAAGAGGTAATATATATTCTGAGGAATTTTAACTTTTATTTCTGTATTTGTCTATGACAACTCATTTGTTGCTGTTGAAAATAACTACTCAAATATTTTTAATTGATATTTCCACCAGTGAAAAAGTGATGCAGTAGGGTACCCACTGCTATATTGAAGTCTGGGAGCAGGGGAGATGCATGGAAGAAATGGAGAAGACTGTTGGGAGGCAAAATAACATTGCACAGAGAGAGTTGTTCCAAGGAGGCAGCAAATCTAGAGATTCAGGGTGCACCTTAACAGCATGCAGGAGTGCTAGGATACAGTGGATATTTTTGCCCCCGACAAAGGAGGCAAAAGGAGGAGGACTCCATCTTACCAGAAGGTTAATTAATGACTTTATTATACTATATTATTCTCTATTATATTACATTATATTACATTACATCTAAACTGGATCTGCTAAGCACTCAACTGCACTCTCCTGCACAGCATCTCCTGACAGTCCCAACACACACACACACACGCTTGGCCCTGATAGGCCAAGGAAACAAAACACCATCACTTGGGGTAAACAATTTCTATATTGTATTCTGCATTTGCACAAACACAGGCACGGCAAATGAGATAAGAATTGTTTTGCTCATTCTCTGAGGTTCAGAGAATGTGAATCCCAGAAATATTCTTGGGAAGATTGCCTTGCCTTTCTCTGTGAGGAGAAACAGGGTGACAATAGGACTTACAGAAATGGACACTACTGAGCCCCTTTCTCTTCCTGATGTGATCTACATTTGGCCCCGGTGAATTTTGAGATTATATGGCTTTAGCAACATGCCTACCTTCCTCCTCTAAGGAGACTGAAGCAGGAGCTCTGGCTGCAGCCCAGCTGAGTCCTGGACATGAGCAGGCAGGGCTTGTAACACAGCTGCCTGACAGATCTGTGAAAGTTATCTTGCACTTGGAAGGTTTGTGATACCAAAAGTGTTGAGATAATAAACCTCACAGAATTCACAACAATCTATGATATGCTTTCTCTGGCCTTGCCTGCCTTGCTTTGCCTTCCATTTCTTGGCTTGGCTTAGCTTGGCTTGGCTGGGTTTGGCTTCCTTTCTCCTGCCTTCCCCATCTCTGTTTATCTACAGGTGGCAATTCCTTACTGACACAGTCTTTGAAATGCTTGAGTTTAGTTGCAAAGGTTCCTGCTTTGCTTATTTTAGGAAAAACCTTCTTTCAAACCAAAAGCCCAGAAAGCTAAATTGCACTTTCAGGGTACTCATCTGACCCACTGCCAAGCAATATTTTTTCTAAGTCTTAATTTTATTTTATTAATTGAAGATAAAATGTGTCAAGCACGAGCACCATGACATCAACACGAGCACCATGACATCATCAACAGTGTTGCAAACCTGTAACAGAAGGACTTAGCTACCAATGCATGGGATTAATGGAAAGCATCTACATTAGTGCTTTGATTTGGATCAAGAGCATGTATTTAAAATGAGACTGCTGGTTATTGCCATTTTGCAGACCTCTGTGCAGACACACAGATCTCCCAGTGAGTGTGAGAGGTCTTCTCTTTGAGCAGCACAGAGTGAAGTCTAGAAGTTCTCCTGATGTGCTCCAGCTGTTGTTTACTAGTTATACTGGTCACACACAGCTGCCAGAAAAATATGGATGTCTTTTGGAAGCTGCAGAACTTTCCAGAAGCTCCAACTTTAAGTGCTTCAGCCTCTATCTACCTCCGAGCGTACTCCACAATGTTGGTTAGGATTGAATCCACAAAAGTGATTTTTCCCATGTTTTGTAGGATTTTCAGCTGTGTGAAGCAATCATTGGTGGAGTCCAGAAACTGCATCTGTAAACTCAGTCTCATGACACTGGGCAGCTTGTGTACCAGCAACCGAAGCTCTCCATTGTGGGTATTTTGTATTTGATGACTCTTCTTTATCTAGCAACATCCTGTACTTGAAAATGTTTTTGGTTCTAGAAGTGCATAGCAATAGCTGTAAAATCTAATTTAATTATGGCTAGTATCTATAAATACTAGCCATATATATACTAAACTGTTCAAATGTTGTGGTTTTATAATTTGACAATTTGTGTGATTTTATATATAGATATTTGTACAGTTCTGTTCTTTATGAGTCCGTAGCCTGATCTATTCAGCAGTTATATACTTGGCCCTCTGGGTTGCTGTTATTCTGCCAGGTGATTATTTTTATATTATGAATGCGCAGTATTTTGTGGGTGCAACTATGAAAAGATGCAAAAGACAGTAGGTGTTTATATCCTGTTGAACTTCAAAGGAAGCTTATTCCAAAAAATGTCAGGGTTTTTTAGGCATTCCAGTATGGAATGGACAGTAAAAGGATATACAGCAATATACACCAAATTATTGAGCATTCAAGTGGGACATTAACAGAGGCTTTCAAAAAGAAGTGGGACAATCACGTACCAACAGAACTGCATACAAAGTCTATCAATTTTTAAAAAAATATGTAAAAAAACCTACACATGATCCTTAGGTCAGAATAATGGTCTCATCCTCTATAAAGAATTTTGGATATTGGTAACCAGTTGAGAAACAGCTGAAGAAAAACAGCTGTGTAGCTAGCTAAAGAGACAATAAATCTGTAAATAGACAATAAATGTGTAGGGGAGAAAGGATGCAATTCTTTAATATATTCAAGCAAGGAATCCCACCATTGCCATTCAGTAAGTTGCCTGTTTAGCTATGGTTAATTACTGATACAAATGGTAGAAAAGGATGTCTTTGAATTTCTGAAGTATGAGCGAATGAGGAGCAGCACACATTAATTTAAAAGTATAAAATCAAAGCGGATAATGCCACATCTTTCTGAGGGGAAAAAATAAAATTACTAGACCTTGTAAAATGTCTAGAGGGTAATAAAACATTCTACATGGTGTCTCTCAAAGCACTGTGTTGAAAAAGAGAAGACTGATTTTGGTACAGTAAACACTTGTACTATCATTGACAAACAGCTTACTGGAGGACTGCGTTAAAGGTGGCAGGTGTTAGGAGTTAGGACCATTTCCAGTGAGATAGATGAAAAAAAATTGCAAATCATACTTTATTTCACATCCCATGAATGGTCTGCCTTCACTACAGATTCCTTTGGCCAGAAGCATCCTTGGTCTTGTGTTTACCTGATAGCAGACTTCCCTCGGGTTGCAGGGTGGTAATAATAACAACTGATGAAAAAATCAAGCATGTATTCTGCAAATTTCACTTTCCTCATTTGCAAGACAAATTTTGATGTGCAGGATTTAATTCAGGTTCGTTTCCTGTAATGTACAGGGCCTATTCCACTGGACGTATTTTGTAGGATTCATAATTATTTTAGGACGGCCATTCTTCCTTGGATCTTCTATCTTGAGTGGCAGCAAGAGAAGTCTCAATCATCTAATTGAATTACCTTGGATCACCATCTCTACAAAGGTCTGTCATTCTCCATCAGCTGAACGCCATTAAATAAAACTTTTTTTTTTTTTTTACTCTCCCTTCTTCCTAGAGCAACACCAATGAATGCCAACTTTTCTCCTTAGATCCATAAAGATCCACTGCCTCTAGTGAGGTCTTAATATCTACCCTTTGATGAGAGAATATGATCCTAAGATGTGTCCAGTTACAGAAGTATCCAAATAACAATTCACTTCATAAAGGAGCTTTTCTGGGAGTTACTGGTGAGCTGCTGTGATTTTTTTTCATCCAGTCACTACTTCATTACTTCTGAAGCCCAGTGGTTTTGCTGAATGTGTGACATTCATTAGAAAGCAATGTGCTAATCAGAGTACTCCTGTTTTATGTTAGGTGTTCCTTTTTTATTACGGTGCTACCTGACATTTTGCTTGACATTTTAGAAGCTGGATAGAAATTTTTCTCTTTCAGTCTTTATCATTCTGAAAGCGTGTGAGTGTTCTGTCTTTTCCATAAAAAGAAATCAGGCAGCATATTGCTGTCCCTGTGATGAGGGAGATCCTTCAGGCTCTCTAGAGGTTTACTGGTGTCACTGGATCTCTGTGAAAATTCTGGCTCCATCTTTTCAATTTTCTTAGGATCATCTTCTAGTTTTTGAAGGTTGTGATAATCCAAATGTAGCTTCAGAGCAGTATGAGAAACCTCAGTATGTATGGATCCCATCAAAGATCCAATAAACAAGAAATCCAAGCAAATAAAAAATGACACAGTGATATAAAAATATAATTAAAATGGCTTGAATGACTAACCTCTGTGTTAGTGAAAACACATGGATGATTTAACAGAAAAATTGCTTTAAATACTATGACAACAATGACAATTGTCATGTTTGTGTTTTATTAGATTCTGTTCTTAGCATTGTCAACTTTGACTTTCTAATTTCATCTGATCCCATTAGCCTCCCCATACTTTTAGGAAAAGTGTGTGTCTAATGATTAGGATTGGAGAAAAAAGTAGCATTTTACCATCCTGAAAGGTTCCCAGACTCAGTGACGGCTTAGAAAAACAATTCCTGAAATGCTAATTTTACAGAATGCTCTTTGAGTCTGAAGATACTGTTTTGAGCCAGACATCTGTTAAAATGCACCAGGAGAAGTCAGGTTCACCCAGGCCTCACATTCAGATGGTGGTTTGAGCTGGACTGTCCTGCCCAGCTGGGGCTGGTGATGGGAAGCAGGAGAGCCTCCAGAGGGAGATGCTGCCCAGCAAACCTGCCACTAGGGCATAAAGAAGAGCCTGCTCCATGGCTCTGCCTTGGCTTCCCCGGGCTCCTGGGGCTTGGGTGCGAGCCAAGCACTTCTTCAACTCATGGCCCAGAGCACTTGGCTCTGGGAGTCCTGGTTTACCAGCATAGGTCGCTGGAAAATTTTATCTCCCATGCTTGTTCTTGCTACTCCGAGTGCTGCTTGCAAGGAAGTTGACAATTTAATGAGATACTTGGCATTAAAAAGGTCTCTGTGCTGGATCCAAGTGCTTACTTTTATGAACACCCATGTTTAGTTGGCACTTTGAAGTTGGTGAGTGTCTGGATCAAACTGTAAGGGCCATGCCAGAGGCAGGGCACCTCTAGAGCACCTGAGCAGAGCAGGAGCAGGAGATGTCCCAGCACCAGCGGAGGCCCACTGAGGAGCACCTTACACTTTTGGGAGTTGTGTGGTCTGGAACTTTTGCAATTTGTCCTATACCTGTTACTTTTCAGCGTTTGCTCAGGCACAGGCTGTGTGCTGAACTTTGTCTGGAAGTCAGCAGTATCACTGTACTACTCAGCAGTTTGGCAACACACTGAAAATCCCACCATTAGCTTTTCAGTGTGAGCATGTCCCAGCTCACTGCATGGGCTCGGATAAGCTTGTTAAGTGATGGAGACTGACACTGGCTCCTGGAGAGAGAGGCCTTTATTTGGAAAAGTTATCAGATATTAGAATGATTCATGTGCTACTTGAGGCTAACTGTTTAGCTTTCCTTCAAGTCAAATTAAACAGTTGCTGTTGGCATGAAAAACAGGGAAGGCAGGCAGAGTAAGAGAAAGGACAACTTATAATTAAAATCAGGCTTGATCTTATACCATACTTCATTATACCACTGAAGAAAATGGCTGGTTTTACTTCCAAATATTTAGACACTCCAAGCAATATTCATCCATAGCAACGCAGCTTTAGACTAAGCAAGAGCTAGTATTACAGTAGGAAGATTAGCTAAGTAGTTTTAAATGCTCTTAAATGGCGACATAATCTTTGAAAAAAATATAGTGTGGGCCTTAAAAAAATTGACATTGACATAGTCATGAAGTGGCAGCTGACCTGCAAGTGTGGTGTTGCTTAGCAATATTTCATCATCAGGCAAATTGGGAAAGTGGGCTAAAATGATGTACACCAAGGAAGAGACAAATGCTAATTTTCTCTAGAAGATTCGGGTTACTGTGGTTGTTAGGAAGGATATTAGATCATAAACACCACTACAGCTCTTCTTCCTTTTTTTTTTTTTTTTTCAAGGTGTTGAAAAGGACAGGATGAGAATGTTGGGGTTGTTTGGCCTGGAGAAGAGAAAGCTTGGGGGAAACCTTATAGCACCTTCCAATACCTAAAGAAAGCCTACAAAAGAGCTGGGAAGGGACTTTCTACAAGGGCTTGTAGTGATAGGACAAGGAGGGATGGCTTTAAACTGAAAGAGGGCAGGTTTAGATTAGATATCCAGAATAAATTCTTTTCTATAACGGTAGTAAGGCACTGAAACAGGTTGCCTAGTGAAGTTGTGAATGTCTCATCCCTGGAAGTGTCCAAGGCCACTTAGGATGGTGGCCCTGAACAACCTGGTATAGTGGAAGGTCTTCCTGGCCATGGCAGGAGGGTTGGAACTAGATGATCTTTAAAGTCCTTCCAACTCAAACCATTCTAAGATTCTGTGATTCTATGATTTTGAGAAAGATCATCAATTAAAAAAAACATTTGCATTTGCTTCCAGAACAATAATTTCAGAAATGCTTGATACAAACAATACAGTTGGAGGGAAAGAATAATTAATAACACAAATAAAATTTTATGTTAATGCTTCTGTAAGCTTTTTCATAGCCATTTAGATTTCTGGATCAGTTGCCAGAGTCCTGACCCTGCCACAGTCCCTGCAGGTGGGTGGGATGCTGAACCTGCCTGAACTGTAGCTGCTGCCAGAGGCTGTGCCAGCCCAGCTGAGCTCACTGCAGGACCCAGATATGAGTTAGCTGGTGGTCTGGGTTGAGACAGATGAGGCAGAAAAAGAAGGTATTTTGAATTTGGAAACTTGGTGGCAAAGTTTGAGAGTTTAATAAAGATAAGAAGCTTTTTCTCTCTCGTCATGTTTTCATGTGCAATCTGCTTTCTATGAATCCACAGCAGTAGGTAAGGAAAAGGAAAGCATTTTGCTTCATCTTGGTTGCCTGGTCCAGACAGATCTCTTACTTGGTGTGAGAGTAAATTGAAAGCTTTGTCTGTTAGACTTTCTTGTTATACTGTAGGAGACACAGGATGCAGTGATGCCTTCTAGTTTACTGTGTGGCTGACAGGACATGTTTGCACAATATGTGACAGAGGTGCTGTGCTTTCTCCTGTTTTACCTAGAAATTTTTCCTGTGTCTTAAAAAACACAAGAAAGACAGATGAGGTTCCATCTACACCCACCCACCTCTCCCTCTTAAAACTGCTGGTGGTAGACAGGCAGTTTAATTGCACTTCCAGACCATAGGAGCTATAGGTGTGCCAAATCTGTTTGTATAAAATACATAGCTTCTCTTTATACCCTCCCACTATGATCTGCACAGAGCCTAAACCCAGACTGAGCTCCCACTTCCAAAGGTTTCTGTATGAAATTAATGTTGTACTCTAATTGAGCTTGTTGCACCCCAGAAATACATCCACTCAACTGAGAGGTGCAGCATGTTTGCACCATGTGACACGTGAGCTGCTCAGTACAAAGATCTTGAAAACTGAAGCATAGTATAGGTTAGAGTAGATGGTATATTCTGAACTGTAATACATATATTGTGTGATGGATTTCCATGAAAGGTATTACCACATTATTATGTGGTAGCTGCCCATAGGAAATAAACACAATAGCTTTTCATTTGCTGGCTCCTTTAGTACATGGTCAAAGAGAGAAAAGGATTTCAATCTGCTATTGCTTAAGCTGGAACTCTGACGTTTCTATAGCAGATGAAAAATGATTTTCTAGGCACATTTTTGAGTTCATCTAAATGGAGAGGTAGCTGTTATCTTTCTGTAATATCAGAATGCTTGTTTGAGAAATAGTTATTCCTCTCCTTAAAGTGACATAAAGTATGTGAGAGCAGGATGCAGAGGGTCAAATACAGACTCTTTTGTGCAATAAATAACTCCCAAGTCATAACTCATCTCTTTATATAAGTATCCAGAAAGTTTTCAGCACATTTTTGTCTTGACCTTTTAGCACAAACAATAGCACTTCTGCTTGCTAGGCAACTGATTTTTGCCCATCGCTTGAGAGGTCAAAATTAAATAGCAGTGATTTTTTTGCCACTGTTTCAGAGGACTGCAGAAAGAAAAGGTATTTAATCGAATGCATAGCTTCAGGGAATTGTTAACTGCTACTATGAAAATAACAGAAAATATTTCAGAACCCCCAACCATGACAAATGGTTTTTTGCCAGTGACCATTTTAATGATAATTTCAAGAGGAGACAATCAGAACTGCAATCCAGAGAGCAGTTTCAGGCAAGAAGCAGTGGGAGAGTTTCACAGTTCCTTTCAGATAAGAAACATATACAACATACATATGTGGAAAATAAATTAAAATGCACCATTAGAACTCCCCTCCTAAGTAAGGTAGTGAAGAAAATCCTTCCCAAAATGTATCTAAAGCTTGCTGTGGATGTGTATTTTCCTACTGTCATCACTGCAGCTTCCTGTGACTATGACAATACAAACGAGAACCAGACACTATTAATGATTTTAGTAACACTGAGTGATGTGACTGTGCATGTTTTATAAATATTTACATTTTGTCTTTATTAATACAGGTTTTGCTAAGCTGACAAAGGACTGATTTCAGTAGGGAACGCAGGCTTCTGTTTGTCCCCCAAGTAATAGAGAGAAAATGAACCTCCTTACACATAAGTAATAATAAAACACTTTAATCCAAAGTTAATACAAACTCTAGTCATATTCCCATCTTCATACAGACTTTGCTTTTGCAGGGTACTGTGCAACTTCACTTTCTTGGATGAACTGTGCAAAACTACATCAGTGTATCTGCCTAACAAATGCTCCCTGAAGAACGTGAAGATCCCGAACGTGTTTGCAAGGGTGCCCCGTTATCTTGCACACACCATCCGTGCCCTCAGTGCCCAGTTCATGGCCATAACCTCCTGCTCCCTCCTGCTCTCAGCTCGAGCCCTGGGCAGGCTGGGTGAGGCTGCAGAAGCGGGTGTCTGGCTCTGGGGGTCTGTGCCACAGTGTCCCTTCATCAAGACATCGGCCGTCACATACGAGTGGTGACTGCTTGCCCTTCTCCAGCCTGGAAGAGGCACCTGTGGAGCAAGACTGAACTTGAACTGAAGTGAGAAGATGGACAACAAAGTGTAATGTTCCTGAGTTTGCCAAAAATATTTTACTTACCAAACGACACAGCTTTCATGGGCTGAGAGACCTTTAGCAGAGAGGAACTGTGCAGCAGGAAATCTGGGCTCATTTCGCTGTGCATATCAGGCTGTGGCCAAAACCAAAGTAGCTGTGCTAACATGTGAAGAGTCATCTGATGAAAGGCCACTGCCAAACAGGCCCAACTCAGAGGAGGAATAGCCTTAATACATTTTTTTTCTTGGTTTTGATTCCAGAAGATGTCTGTGTCTCATGACTGTAATAATACTCAATCATCATGCTATAATGAAGGGCTTTTCATGTAATCATCTGTAGAACTGATTACTTTGGTCTATACCCTTATCGTGCTGAGCTTCCTGGCAAAATTCCTACTGACATCAGTAAGAGAAGGATTGGAACTTTCCTCAGCAGTTTACTGCTTTTGTTTGACAATACCATGCTCTTCAGACACTTCACAGTGGAGATTAAGCTTTTAGACTCTTAATTCCTGAAATATTAAAAAGGCACTGTAGAGATAACACACTTATTCTCAGAAGTCTAAGTTTGTTCTGGTCATTATTGCTTCTAAGAGTACAGCACCAAAGCAAGGCATGAGCAGGTATGGAAAAGCTTCTATCCAAGATGCTGAAAATGGTGGACTCTCAAGGTGTCATGTCAAAAATAGGAAAGAAGATAGGTGATTTTATATTGTGGATGATATAGAAACATTTGCTTGCTTTTTCTTACCATAAAAAAACCCCAATTAATTAATCCAAACCACTAAAAGTTCAAAAGATAATATGCCTACAGATTTATTAATTATTTCTTAAAAATATACTTCATCCTTTTCAGCCAAGTTTTGCCATTAACTCTGAAGGGACTAGGATGCCCAGGAGATTAGTAGGATCTGAAAAAGGATTGGGCATTTATAGGGATCGCCAGAGCACACATGATATGAACTCTATAAGCTTGTTTGTAGAGGTTAAGAGCTTGTTTTTCAAAATATTGAATATATGTAATTCATTGTGTATTGAGTGGGAGTTCAGGGCATGTAGCAGTGCCAGAGAAGAGACCTTAATTTCCTGTCACAAGGGCCAAGCATCTCTATATTTGGATATTCTTGCTTTTCATAATTTGCACCGCAGTAGCAATTAAGGGATAACATTACAGGCAACGATCCCATTGTACTAGAAATAACAGTTGTTCATTACTCCAGAGGCCTTCAGCTCTAAAGCCAAGGCAATTGGCTTTAGAGAGACAGTTTATTGAAAAGAAAAGTGAAGAGCAAATCCCTGCAGTGCCCGTTTTTAGGCACCACGTGCAGGTGCCTGGGTGTGGAGGCTGCTCTGTGCAAATCCTTTGCTTGTCCCCCACACAGGCAGGCCACTCGAAGCAGTGGCAGAGGTGCCCAGAGCTGCACAAGGAGGCACTGTAGCATTCCCTCTGGGGACCATGTAGGTCAGGGCTGGGGAGCCCAGCCCATGGAGGGCAGGGACAGGATGAACTGGGCTGTAGAACTGCGGCTCTTGCTGTGGGGTGAGGCACACATCCTCGCCAAGCATTATTTTCCCCTACTTCCAGCAAAGCTTTTGGTGCAGTTGCCTGTCAGAGGGAGAGCAGCAGGGTATTGTGAGCTGCAGTTTGGGTTTTCAATGAACTAGGCATTTGTGAGCGTGGTCAGGAGAGCTGGTCCCCTGTGCTGCGAGGGTGTCACAGGAGACATCCTGCCTGATTACCCAGTTTCCAGACATGGAGAAGCAGACTAAGGGGCTACAGAGACAGGTCAGGGAGTGCAGGAGAACTTCTCCACCTTCCAATAAGCATCACCTGCATGGGTAGGTAACACAGGTGCACCTGTGCTGTGGTTTGCCATAAGACATGTATGTTTCCATAGCATCTTTACCACGTTTCTTAAGGAACATGCTTCACAAATACTTTCAAAAGGTTCATTCTTAACTAAGGATTTGCAGGAATATTCTAAATTTGGTGGATGGTATGTGGAATTTTATGGCTATGTCTGCACTAGCTCAGCAGAAGCAGACTGGAGGAAAAGGGATCTGGTGCTCCAGGGGTTTTTACATGGCATGGCCTGAACACCTGCACACCCAGGAGTGTCTCATGAAGGGCCCCTTCTTCTGTAGCCCAGATGCCTCCAGGGTGCAAGCCAGGCAGGCTGCTGGGACAGGCAGGAGCTGCCTCAAGAAGAGTGTGCCTTGATCTGAATTAACAGACTACTGCAGGTGTACCTGCACTCCCACGGGCATCAGTTTTGTGGTCAGAAATAGACATAAAAGTTGAGGTTATGCACAGCACTTTAGCTGGCCAATCTCTTCTGTGAACTGATGCATTGAGCTGTTTTTCCAGAAGTATGACATTCTGAAGCCCAGTCTTAAACCCAAGGCTACACTGCTTCTAAAACTAGCTCTCCTCTGAAATGCACATCTCTCTTTGTCCATCGTTTTATCTGCTTACTTGCCTTGCCTGCGTTTTATGAGGATTCAGTTTTGCACATTAGTCCTAAGATGTGCAGGCTTCCATATAGGCATTGAAAGAAAAATAAATTGAAAAAATTTTTTCACATATACTAGTAAATTTGCTTTATCATTATCGTATTTATTGTTTTGCCATCATAAAAAGGAAAAAAATGAAAGGAAGGAAAAGAAACAAGAAGGAAAGACAGACTTCATGATCAGGATATTGTCAAAGAGAAGTGGAACTGGAAGGTGCCAAAACTTAGCTAGCATGCAGACATTTCCACAGTGATTAGAATCTGCTCCACAACATTCTTGTTCAACATCAAAATACTCTGTTTTCTGAGTTTAAAGAGCTAATTTTTCCCATTCCTTTCATGTTTACTTTGTAATTGTATTGGAATAATGAATTAAATGCTATGTTTCTACTAAATGCTGCAGATATTAATATACCTAGGGCAGTGTTTTGACAGTATCTATATGGAATACCTAAAAATCATAATTTTTAAGAATTTTTCACTGAGAAGAATTTGATTTTTTTTTTAAATTATGATTCAGCATGAAAACAAATGTTGAAATATTAATGTTTCCCCAACTGTGGAAATTCTTACTGGTTGTAATTATAATTATCCTAAATACTTTTGGGTTTTAAGCCAAATAGAGCAATAGCAGCTAGGATATGATGGCCTACATGTTGTAATCTATTGAAATTCACATCTTACGCTTTTTATTTGAGCAATTTTTCTTAATTTTTATTTTCTTACTGTGTATGCAACTTATGCAAGACACATTTATTCTAAAATAGCTGTTAGTCATTTAAATCTTTTGCTCTATTGTTTCTAACATCAGACATTTCAGCAATGGGATCTTAGCAAAGCATAAAATGTCTTTGACTTTTTATGACAACATTTGTTTGATATGTTCCCTTCTTGCTTAGGTTATGAAATTACAGAAGATTAGGCTATTGATAACCAAAAAAAAAAAACATATGGAAAGTTTAAGATTTTTCCAGTAAACCACTCAAGTATGATCTCAAAATATATTTTTTTTGTATACTAGACTTCTTTTCTCAGGTATTGCCTCTTTTTTATGACTGTGTCTAGAGATACTCATATCTCCAGGTGAGACCTGAGAGGATTTAAGGGGAAGAACACACCATCTGGAACATTTTTTCACTTTATACATTTACAACATGATTTAGGTGTACCCATCAGCTCTGCAGCTTGGCTTGGGCTGTGCAAGTTGACTGGTGTTTTTCTAGCTGCTGTCCCATAGGATTTATGGTTCTGCAGTCCAAATCCACCTTCCAGATCCCTGCAATCTCACTGGCAATTCATGATGTTGTATGAGGTTAGTTGAAGATATCATTTGCAGTTATGTGGAATCGCGTGATGCCTTTATTTCCTTTTTTTTTTTTTTTTTTTTTTTTTAACCTAGGGCCCCTTTCTGGAACAAAACCATGGCTTAATTACAGGGGCCTAATGGTCAGTAAATAAATTTGAGACTCAAAGGCAGTGTTGCAGTGATTAGTGATAAAGCAGAAGAGTCACAGTTTGGATAATAGATTATCTACAGCATTTACATTTCAGTTATCACTATTCTTTTTCCACTCTTGGGAAACCAACCCCAAAAGCACACTGGCCACTATTAAGGCTGAAAAAGCCCCCAAGGATTTAGAAGATGAAGAAGTGGTTCTTGGCTTGCTCAAAGAGACTACTGGAGACCTACTACAAGTCCTTTTTGTTCGGATTGATGCAGGGAAACATTTTGTGTTGGAAGGTCATTCTGGCTGCTGCTTTATTTTTTGTTTGTCATCTGTTTTTACGGACCTGAAAAAGTGCAGGGTATTTCCAGCCAGCCCTCCCTCCCTATCCTCCTTTCTATAGCATTCTTGAATATTCTGTGCAGCTCTCCCCTTTCATTTTGCAGCTGGGTGTCATGTCCAATGAGAATCAAAGCCTACTGAGATGCAATCCATGGACTTGCTGGGCTTTGATTCTTGCCCTTCATGCATTATCAGAGAAAATTCTCAGGCTAAGGAATTTATATAACTGTTGAAAACATACTAAAAGCTGCAAATTGGCTTTTCCTGGCCATAGAAACATGGAATCACATTGGACATTTCCAAGGACTACCACTAGCACTAGTCCTGGAGATATTTGGCAATATGGACCATAAGACCATGCAGCCTCTCTCTCCTTCCTCGAGCTGGACTGTGTCCATTGGGATTTTGTCATTCTGTGACAGAGAAAGTGACAGGTGAAGTTGAAACTTTATTTTAAACCTTTAACTTCTCATGTCACTTGACTATACCCTTGAAGGAAAGTGATTTATGATACTGCCTTTGCCTTCCTTGCTCTACTAGGAGATGAAGTCATGCCTGACAGGGATATCCATCTTCATTGCTGATATTTTGATTGGAATTGGTGGGTGCTAAAGATGCAGGAGACAGTGACTGTGCCTTTCAAAATATTAGGAGGTGAAGAAATATGCTTGAGGAGCTGGCAGATTATCAGAGGGGGGAAAAATTCCAAAAAAAGAAATCTCTGTAGAAAACCAGTGTTTGTTTGCTGACTCTACTAATTAGTCCATAGGGGTTTTGTCATGCAATTGTTACTGATCTTAACAGATACATTTCTTTCTAGGCACACAACAGGTCTTATTTCTTAGTTTGAATATTTTCAATTGGTTTATTCCATAGGCAAATTAAAAAGGACACTGAGAAATAGGCAAAGCCTAAGATTTTGCAAATCCACTAAGTATCACAAAACACAGGAGGATTTCTTCAGCTTCCAAGACTGCTGGAGCTGGGTGGCAATTGGGAGTGCTTGGTATTCTGGTAGCGACCCTCCTCCCTTAACAGCCAGATCCTCAGAAGAGTCACAGCATTGAGACATGAGAGCATGGGTTTGGGCTTCTCTGTGGAAAGGTCAGAGGCAGCAGCCTCAAGCTGCAAGCGCAGGTACAAGGCAACAAAGAAAAATAAACAGAAGCTTTGCAGAGAATGGACTGAAGCAAGAAAACAATATAATAAATAAATGTAACACACTTTTTTCTCATTTCCAAACGCTGTCTAGGAGGGCTGGTAAATAAAACTAGTCAATCTGTGGAGTGATTCCTAGACAAGAAGACGAGTTAATGTGCAGCAGAGTGTAGAGCTGGTGTGCACCATCTCTACCTGCTCATTTGTTTTCCCCTGGCACAAATATTTCCTATCATCACCAGTGATAATTTCTGGAGACACTGGACAGAGGTGATAAAATCACTGCACACTTCAAACGCATGTGGTTTTTAGTCACCAATAATTTATGTTAGCTTTTTACCAGTGCCTACAAGTTATCAAGAAATAGATCTTCTGGGTAGTGAAACCTACTCTCCTCTAGTAAATGCAGAACAAACCTGAGAGAGAACAAACCTGAGTAGTGTGCCACTGATGCATAGTAAATGCAATTGAAGGTAATATGATTTCTGTTTGCAGG
Source organism: Euphonia xanthogaster (assembly GCA_034509185.1). Lineage (NCBI taxonomy): Eukaryota > Metazoa > Chordata > Aves > Passeriformes > Fringillidae > Euphonia > Euphonia xanthogaster. The sequence continues at coordinate 80,458,781 of JAYDZK010000001.1, forward strand.
CACAATGCTAATACTGAAAGAAGAGCAAAGTTCCCTTTTGTGCAGGGGGCCTGAATGCACCAAAAACCACCTCCTGAGCACTCAAAATTATGTACTTCTTGTCCCTCTCTAAAGGTGTGAATGAATTTCAGTCAAAGGACACAAACTAGCCACATAAAACCACATTCGGTCGTTTTCATTTTCTACTGGAATCCTTGCAGTTTGTATAAATGCAAACTGGTTGGTCTGGGAGCAAAAAACACCCAACCAACAACCAAACTTAAATATGTGTACTAAGTGGGCCCATCATCCAGTGCAATGATCAGAAAAATGTCTTGAAGTTATTAAGGGAAAATCTTTGAAACTATCAGTCTAGGGCATAGTAAAAAGCCCAAAGATAATAGATTGCAGTAGATTGGTCTGTATAAGCAAGAAAATAGCAGAGAACACATCAGATTCTTGTTATATGGAAGATCACTTTTTTTTTCTGGGAAAAAACCTGAAGCACCTATACATACACTCAATAGGTGTGTCTGTTTTCACCTATGATGTAGTTAGCAGCTTGTGTATCAATGTGTACATCAAGTGTTTGCTTTTAGAAAATTATATTGATTGGGGTTTTTTGTCTTTTTAGAAAATCCATTGCAATACATCCTGTGAGCATAGGGAATGACACAGCAAAAACAAGAGAGAAGCAATCAGCATGGTTTCCCCGCCCCCCCCAGCAGGAATAAATCATTATAACTATAAATCACACAAGTTATTACAGGGCTCAAACAGCCCTGAAAACTCCAAGTAGTAGAAGCAGATAATTAAAGAGGAAAAGTTGAGACCAAGCCTTCTATTTAAACTGTTTCAAGAACTCATTGCGAATACTTTTTTTTTACCCTTCTTTTCTCACTCTCTCTTTTTCTTTTAAGTGGCAAACAAATATAATTGGAAAAACAAGGTGCGCCAAAAATATTACTTACAAATTGTCCTCAGCAGCATAATGGCCTAATTGGTGAAGGGGTGATGCAGTCCCAGAGGATGGAAAATGGCACAGATGGAGAGCAGTTGTGTGTGCTGATGAGAGGGCAGATGCTCTCAAAGGCATTTTGCAGCATTAGATATCCTGGCTCATCTTCATCGTCGGTACTGATCTCATCATTCCCAGCATGTGAAGAGATTTCACCCTCTAATGCCAGGGCTGCATGGCTGTAATGAGGTGCATCAGTGCTGGAGACACCATGAGAGCCCGGGAGCAGAATTTTAGGAAAACATCCAGAGAGTTGTCATCTGTATTTTCATATGACCTTGCAGTTCAAAATAGGGTAGACAGCAGCCTGGCATGACTGGCTGATTCTGTGCAGGCCTTAACAAGAACATCCCTTGTTGGTGGTTCACTTATTACTCATCCCTTAGTCTCTGCCTAGTTTACACTTGCAGTTTTGCTCTACAAATATATGAAATACTCTTTATATCAACACCTCTTTCCATGTTGAAGTCTCAGTTACAGTATATACTCCATTGTACAGTTTGAACAGGGGATGTCTAAATAAAAGTTGACAGATTGTGTTGAATTGTGAATTCCCTCTGAAGATACAGAGAAGACCTTTTACAGTAAACAGGAAATGAGTAAGACAAAAAAGCAGTTTATGAAATAAATTGTTTAATGATAGACTGAGAATTTTTCTTTCCTGCCTTGTACAAAAGTAAAGGGCTATGCAATGAAATCAGAAGGTGGTAAATTCTAAAATATTAAAATATTTTATGATATGATATATACAATCATATAAATAAAATGCAGCAGACCTAGAAGAGACAATAAAATTCAAAAATATTTTTGAGTATCACCTACATATCAAATAAATATAAAGAGAAAATTAATGAAAACAGGACAAAAAAAAAAGGATATAAAATCTTCAGAATCTTAGCATAACAACCATTACTAAATAGCAGTATAATAGGTAGAGAAGGAAAGTAGAGATTACCACATAGGAGGTTGTTTGCTGAGAAGATTTTAAACTTCCTCTGAGATACCTGATCCTGGCTGCTGTAACAGATATATACAAATCTGTGCTGATTTTCCATCTCATCCAGTGTGCCTCTTCAGTGCCTGATCCTGTCCCTGAACTGCAGATCATGCATTCTTCCATGTGCATTTCTGAAGCTGAGTAAAATTTATTTTCATAATATCATGATTTAAACTAACTTTTTTGATTAGCAGCAGGAATAGTTAATAATTAAATAGAGGAAAAAAATCAACCTGCAGGTAAAAAAGAGGCCATTTCTTTGAGTCTGATTACAGGCAAATTTGTGCACTTTTCTGTAAACAAACTGTATTTTGAATTTTTTCACTTCATACTCTCCCTATTAATTCAACAACAAGAAAGACAGAACCAGATCCTTGATTGCTATTAATGACATATTGTAAACAGTTGGTTGCAAGACAATGCAAAACAAGGGCGTAATTGATGTCATGACAAAAACCAAGGGAAGCCAGATATGAAATCTTGGCTTCTCCTTGAGAACAAAATCAAAAACAACGTAATAAACCAACTAAAACACAGTGAATTGGCTGTTAATAGTCTCCTAATTAAGAAGCAAAACCCCAATAAAAGGCAGGCTGGCCAGAAGTGAAATGGGTGCAAGACCCAACATGCAAGTTGCAGGAAACCCCCTTGGTTTTGCAATTAGAAACCCAGCTAGTGAAACTATGAGCATAAAGCCATTCATCCTTTACATAATGTATGGTTTTTGTTGCTTATTCTGCTTTAATCTGAAACAGTAGTAAAGGCTTCTGGAGTTATACTTTTGATGGATAAAAACTTGTTTTCTAGGGCTTGCAACTTGACTATATGGTTATCAGGAGAAATTGGACTCCATTACTAGTTTTTTTGTAGCTAGTCAGTGTTATAACCAACACAACTCCTTTATTCAAAGTAGTAACAATGCTGTAATGTGATTTTTATACAAAAATTCCCACTCTTTTGTGTAAAGAAGTTATAGCATAAACCAATACCTTTAAACACTTCTCTATTCACTCCTGGGTGCAGAAAATGCCATTCACCTTCCACAGGCTTAATACAATTTGAAAATGTTATTTTACTCTCTGTACACATAAATGTGCACATACATTTACAATGTATATGTATATATCTTTTTTTTATTACTAAAGTAGTCTAAACTCACTTTAGTAATATAGACTTTGGATAAATCCACTTTGAAGTGAACTCAGGGGGTAGGAAAACATCTTCCTTCTAGCTGGGATTATGGAATAAAATGTTCTGTATTGCTAAAGCAGCTTATTTTATACTTATCAATTAACAGAGTGACAGTTCTGACTGGGTGATGGTATTTTTGCAAGTTTCTAGAAAACAAATAGCCTAGTTTTAAGAAATAGGTTTATAGATTGCAAGTCATCTCTTTAATTGTTGGTTGGTTTGGATTAAGGCCTTTTACTTGATGAAAAAATTATTGCTGTAAAACTGTTTTAAAAGCTTCTTATGCATGTAAAATACCCATGTCATTTTATGATACAATGCTGGTACTTAAATACATGCTTTTAGACATACAAACACACACAAAAAATCCCCAAACTCAGACACTAAGAATTTAACATATATACAAGCAGCAACAGCTGAGTCCTTTAGGTTAGGCTTATTGTCATTAAATACTGAATGTAAATGGCCGATATTACTGAAACAGCAGCAGATTAGAAAGTAATATGAAGCCAAGACTAATCTGGAATCTGAAATGCACCATTTCTAAGAACTGCACCTCATGGGAATCTGAATTTCATCTATCGGGCTCGAGCAATTTCAGCTCTCAGGGAAGCCAGAGGACTAAGAATTACCCACTTTGTTACATATTTGAGAATATCTAGTGAGAGATTTTAAAAAATGGCCAATGTTTCATTCTGTACTGTCTCAGCAGACTGGGATGTGATGATGATGTTGAATTAAACTGCCATCTTAATAGACTTTAAAATTAAATTATCATAAGTAATGGATTACATATAATCAAAATAGTTTATGACCTCTAAAAAATATGAAGACTAATATCATATATAAAATTGGAATCAGACATAGAATCATAGAATATTTCAAGTTGGAAGGGCCTGAAAGTATTATTGATTGCAGGTCCCTGCTCCTCGCAGGACTGCCCAAAAATAAACCATGTGACTAAGAGCATTGTCCAGATGCTCCCTGAACTCTGGCAGGCTTGGTGCCATGACTACTTCCCTGGGGAGCATGTTCCAGTGATCAATCAAAACTGAAAATGTGTTCTTAACAGCTGTCAGGATGAGCCTTTGGCTTTTTCCATCCTTTAAATTATTTTTATAAGCAGAATGAATTTTCTTTGATAATTTCTAGGACATACATTCTAGGGGGTCAGACTACAATTCTGTAACATTTGGCACTTCCTCACAGACGAATATTGGAGAAAGTGCAAGGTGTGAACCCTGCTGAATCTTCTCTGCAGTTGTTCTTAAGGCAATTCAGCATTGATCACACTTTGATTTGCTTTTACGCTGAGAAAAATGAGATGAAGAATGAAAATTAAAGCTCAGTGTTTACCGAGACTTGGATCATCCCAAGGACAAGGAATGAGAAATATCTCCTCAGCCATCAGATGTCTCCTCTTACTTTGTCTATGCCATATGTGAATTTGTCCTCAAGAATAGCAGGAGTTACTTATTCTTTTGTTTAACTTTTCCCTTGAAATTTAAAATGTTGAGTCTGGTAATTTCTTGGCCATGTGAGCTTTTCACACAGTTCCTTTGTGTTTGGTAAATTAATCTAATGCTATAGAATAGCCGAAGTCCAAACCAGCAGTGCACAAGCCAAACATAAACAAGTTACATAACACTGCAATCATTCAGTTATTAAAGTGGAAAATTCAAGGCATATGTAATCTTTTTGGACAACTGACAAGCAGGTGTGATCAAGAGAACAGAGATTCCAGTGATTGTAGGCAGATAGAGAGACAGGTTTGTCTGGGTGATTAGAAAGTAAAGTGAGATGGAATTGGGAAAAATGGGAGAGAGCATTGGCTGTCCCAGGACAAGGAGAAGTAACAGTGCTGAGATTGCTGAAATGGTTAGAGGAACAAGCTGCAGCAGTAGTAAGTGTCTAGGGAGATTTAGGGAGACAGGATCCATTGACAAAGAGTAGTGCAAAGAACCTGTGCCAGAGGGAAGGGATAAAAAGAAGGGTAAAGTGGGCTTAAAGAACTGCCAGACCATTCCCTACTCTCGATTATCCCCCAGTGTATCTGATATAGAAGGGAGAAGGATAACATCAGGCCTGCGCATGTCCCAGCTCAGGTCACCATTGCATCCTCCCTGTTTGTGATTTCAACTCTCAGCACACCTCTGCCGGGGGTCAGGGAAGGGCAGCTGCCCCTTGCCCCAGCACTGCAACAAGATAGATGATTTTACTGCACCAGGCTTTTCAGCTCCATTTGCTTTCAAACATCCTCACCCTACAGACCAGAAGGTTGCCCATCTTCATCTTTCCCACTGCATTATGTGATCTAGGTTAACAGTGAGCTGGAACATTTTTTAGCAAAGTTAAACCAAAGTGAACCAATCTCTAGGCTTTCTCACAGTTCCTATCTTCTGTCACCTGCATGTCTTCTTTTGCATCATGTTTTGATCTTCACTCCAGCTTGTTTTACAGCTCTCTTTACCCATCACTGCATTTGCTCTCTCATATGCCACAGTCTTAGAGACAGGCAGCTGGAAACACCCAGTCTTTAGAAACATCAACAGAAATAAGAGATGCTCTTCCCATGCTTGGGGGACCACTGAGGTCAGAACCTGCCCCCAAGGAGCCAAGTGCAAAAGCAGTGTGGGTCCTAAAGACAACATGTAAGAATACAATCTAAGAAGTCAATTGTCAATTGTTTAAGCCAATTGTTGAAACAGGGATACACATGGAAAAGTATCTTCATACTGAGGTGAGGCACACATAGACAGACTGGGGTCACTTCAAGCTGTATGAAAAGCTCACAACAGGTAAGAATTGCCCTCTTCTGGCAGCAGCAGGTGCCTCCACTGACTGTCTAAAACATCAGTCACAGCCCCAACCTCACATGCATGTGCACGGGGCACAATCCTTGCCTCTTTGGCCAATTCTGTCCAACTCTGAAGATCTTGACATTCAAACTCCATCTCTCAGCTTCCTTGACCTGGTCACACATCTATCATCAGTGGCAGGACACCCTGCTTTGTGACATGGAGTCACCTGCTTATCTATAGCTGATATCACCAAAACCAGGACTCTCATGTCCTCAAAGGATTCAATCCCACTGCTTCCTGAAGCTGACTGGCCAGCTGCAACAGCAGTGAGTGTGGTCTTCAGGGAAGTGCCCACAAGCAGCACAGATGAGACCAGTGCACTCTGCTTTCGAACCTTCAATACCAACAATAGCAGTGCTGACATAGTCCTGTTTGGGTAAGGGGATGGGCAGGATTACGTGTACCTTAAAGCTGGTCTGCTATGTTCTCCCCACAAACCTTGCCTTGAGCAATATTATTTTATGTGGCACTCAAGTATTTTTGCAAGCAGATGCAACAAAAATACAGGTGCAGATCAACTCACAATGCCCAATTTTTGAGTGGTGATTCTGCTTTATTATTTCCTTCATATTAGAATGGTGCTAGGCACACTTTTGATGAAAGATGTGTTTGTCTTACGGTATTGCTAAGGAAGAGACACATGGCAGACCTGGGTGTCATGGGAAACTCTTGCTTTGGACCATAATAATCTTTCTGTCCATTTACTGAACCCTAACAAAATACTCTTAGCTATGGGTTGGGCAGTGTTATATAGGGAATGCCACAGATGCTTGCAGACATCCCTATACAAACACTGAAATAATCACATGGCAGTTATTGACACTAGATATTTTTTAACACAAATGAACTGTCAACAAAGCCATTTCTATAGTGGGCATAATTAATCTTTTTTCTATATAATAGCATTATTTTCTTGGTGTTGGAATATTGCCAGTATACCCTGCTTGTTTAAATGTCTGAAATTCCTCTGCTCCTCTCCTGTCCTGACTAACAGAAACACCATGCCATTATAATGCAACAGCTTTTCCCTTACCCCATCTGAGGCATTAAGGAATGTATTAGCCAGAGTTAGATGTTCAATGGAACCTTGACACCCTGTTCTTCTTTTGCTGTGATTTTCTGATGAAAATCAATTCCTTTGTTTCACTCTCTGTGGGGTTTTGTTTCTATTCTTCTGTTTCACATATATGCTGGTTCTTATCATCCCTGTGTGCTTATCATCCCTTGTGCACAGGATTTTGTCAAAGTGGTTTTGAAACTTCATGTTAATCAATCAGTTAATCTGCTTACAGACATTTTCCAATAAATCCAGGAATTACATAAGAACTGATTTCCACTGCTGAAATTATGCTGATTACATCTAGAATTTCCATATGACTTCTTCTTCTTTCAGGCAAGTCAGGTTGCCATGTACAGTGTGAAGCCTGTTAATACCCCTGCTCAATTCTAAATATATGTAGTATTTTTAAGTGTTTTATGATAGAAGTTTTTAACAAAAGCTTATGTATTTTTGTTAGCAGCTCACCTGCCTTATGTCTCCATGCAGATTTTGGGGGTAAACATGTTTGGAGATTTTTTTAAAAATATTTTTATTTTTGTAATTGCTTTTTTTCTACATAACTTCTTCTAACTCTTTGGCCTCCGAGTCTTGACTGAGAGTCAGGGGGGATGCTCAGAACTTACCTGATATGGAGAAGGCATATGAGGGAAGGGGAAGGCAAACCAGACCAAACTACTCACGCTTCAGGCTTTTCAGATCAGATAGATCCCGAAAGTGTGACATACATTGAATACTTAGATGCACCAGTACAACAATTGCTGCAGACATGATTGATTAATAAAAAAAAAAAAACCCACAACTCAGCAGGAACAATAAGCACACTATGCTTCTTGCATAATAGCTGAGTGGTTTGAGCATTTTGTGGAAGAGGGGAAGTTGTCCCTATTCCAAGAGTCCACTGCACTTATCAGTCCATGTTTTGTCCTGTTCTTCTCTAGTCTAAAAAGCGTAGATTCTTCAGGAAATGTGGATTTGAACGCCGTTGCCTCTTTCTCATGAACTTAAATGCTATGACAAACCCCCTTCGATTTCTTTCCACTGTGTTCCTGTGTGTCACCTCCTTATAGCCACACTGGCAAAGGTAATTCTTTTCTCAATTAGACCATTTTCTTGAAAAGTGGTCAGCCTGAAAAAGGCTGAGAGGGACCAAAAGCCATCCCCATTCATGGGGAAATGCTGTAGCATGGTTCTGTTACATAGAAGGTTGATCTTAGAACAATCTACTGTCTATCTTCCCCAGTGTAACTGAAGAACATTAAGTATGTCCCTTCAGATTGCCCACAGCAGAGAAGCCTGCTCTCAGTCCCTGGGACTGTGTAGCTTCCAGACACCTCTCCCTTTGGAAAAGTTTCCTTCTAAGTAACTGACCTTCCCCAGGCTACTACGAAGGCTGCCTAAGAGCTTACTGCTCTGTACAGGCCTGCTATGCTCAAGTGCCCAATATTATGCACAATGTCTAGTTTGAGGAAACCTAAAATTACTCTTCTTGCATCGAGGAAGGGAAAAAAAAAGGTATATGTCAAAAAAAACCAAAACCAAAACAAAAAAGGCAGCCTGTCAAAATTGTCTGCAGGTGAAAAAACCTCTACCATGAATTCCAGATGTAATCCCAACTGACTGTTTCCCAGCACTGCCTGTTACTGTGAGCAACTCCCTACTGAACCTGAAAGCTCCTCAGGCATTTAACTATATTCACCCACACATGTTAAGGAGATCATGTTCTGGGGAGATAGGCACTTATCTCTTGCCTCAAGTCCCAGTACAATCCAGCTTAGGAAGACAGGCATTTAAATCCCTTTTAGAAGCCTAAAAATTAGCAGCAGTCAGAATTATGTCTGTTTTTTTCTGACATGGGCCATCAGCTTCCACGTAGGTGCATAAGGCTGAGAGCACAACTTGAGCTAAGCACAGGAGTGCAAGCGTGCATTTTACCATTAGAGAGGGACTGATGTGTCACTGACATCTTACAAGACTACCCCAACTACTACACCATGCTTGAGCAGAAAAGACCAACCTCTCCTAATGTGTGTGGATATGAGGAGTTGTTGGCTCCAGTTCTCATCTCAAGAGAAGAAAAAACAAGAGGAGCAAACTTACATGTGGAAAAGATGTGTCATACAGCAGACAAGAAAAGCAAAGCATAACCTTGTAACTCTCCACCCTGTGCCAGAGAGCATCTGGGCTGCTAGGCCAACCTTGGGTTTGCTTTTGTCTTCTCTGATGTGGCCCCGTGCCTCATGTGTTCCAGGCTGCACAGGCGCTCAGCTGCAACACCTACCATCCACACTACCCGATGGTTGCTGGTTATGCCATTCTGATGGGAAGTTGGAGCTCGGGGCTTAATTAGAGTCTAAAAACATCACCCACTTCCTTTCTTACAATTTTTTGCATCTTCATGCAAAATGTGGGTGGAAGCACTGTGATCTCATGAACATCAGTCCTACAGTAGGGATAGAGAGGCTGGATCCTGTGTTGATGGAGTGTTAGGAGTGTTTCAGATGAGTTTCCAAGAGGACATCAGTGCTCTAGCTGCAGGCTGGCTTTGCCCACTGGCACTGAGAGTTCAGTTGCAGCCAGTGGAAAGAAGGAGGCACTCTAAGTGCCTCAAAGAAAGCTGTCATTTTCTGTAGGTCTTCAGAAGTGCCTCTCTTTGTGTCCTCTGCCCATACAACAAGGCTGAGGAATTAGATTGCTCCTCTTGTCCCTTCCAGGGCTAAGACACCTAAAATTTCATTGATGTAGTAATGTCTCAGTGAGGTATCTAAAGTAGATGGATGAGATTCCAGCCTGAATACTTGGGGCTTTGGAGTAAATGATTGCAAGAAAAACCAAACTGTCAATAATAAGATGCAAGCCATTGAAAACCAAAGAAAATACAGTATTGATTAAAATAAAGATGTATTAGAAGGCTATTTGAAAAGAATCAAAGCCTACAGCCTTTTGTAATTATTTTCATTCCTCCTCCATGCCCCATTAGCCTTTAGAAAAAAATAATTTAATATGTTGGAAAAAAATTTTCTCATCTTTTCTATGACACTCTACTCATGAACCATGGAGGGCTGAAAATCATTTGTAAGATGCTGAGAAAAAGTAGTGGGTCCAATAAGACTGCAATGTTAACACATCAGTTTTCCCTCACTTAGTCTAATTCCTTGCATAGCATTGTCTGAAAAAAGACAGAGGAGTATTTATTGCAGTAGCTTGAATATGCATCAATTGATTTTATTATACTAGAAAACCTGAGAAAGTATAGTTTATTTATATACAGATTGTGTAAATACACTGTAGGCAAGTTTCACAGTTTAATGTTGAAAGGGCTTTCATTAATGGTGTAGTTCTGAGAAAAGGATGTAAAGCAACATAAAAGAGTTGGGATTTGATTTTTACTGAGATAAGTTGAAAGAATAATTCACCTTCAGTAAATGTGTTTCTTCTTTCATGTTGTTTTATGTGTTGCTCTTTCTAGTACTCCATGCATGGTTGCAAAAAATATACATTAAGAAGGAATCCCTCATTGATGTGACTTAATGATGTCTATAATTTATGTTTGCCTAATTCTCTGTGTTAATAAAAAAAAATCACCAGAGATCCATAAAATTAAATGGTTGTTTTTGTCCTGGAGCAACTACACACTATGCTTTTGCTTTAAGTGTATTTCTGATAGAAGACATGAAGTCAGTTCTGTTGAGCAATGTAATCTGATACTAAAAAAGTATGTTGTTAACTGTATTATTTTTTAGAAAGTATGGAGCGGGGATTTTTAAAAGGCTGGGAGATTGCATTTCAAATACACTTCCAGAACTCTGTATGGCTTCCCATCTTTCTCAGAGACAATAAGTTACCCAAAGATTTGAAACTGAATATACGGGCCAACGACTCCTATTGTGCAATGACTGATTTTGGTTTGTATCGATACTGAGGCTCATCTCCATTTTTGAAAACACACCGGTTCTGTGAATGAAAACCACGGCATCAGGACTAGGCGCTCTATTTCTTGTAGCCGAAACCCGCCACCTACCACAAGAACTGGTAGACATGACGCGCTTCTCTGTCCCGAGTACTCAGACTAAGGCCGAGCATTGAAAACTGACAACACGATATAGCATGCGATATACCAGTTATCATTGTAAAGAAGGTATTCGTCAGATAGGCGTAAAATTCCGGCTCCTGAGGTAGGAAAGCTCCGTACAGCGAGCTACATTTGGAGAAATCGGTACCTGCAACTGAGACCTCGAGAGGAGTGAGCCTGAGGGATGCCCGAGGTCAGAGGGGCCGTGCCCAGACCCGGCGACGCCGTGGGAGTCCGCAGCAGCCCCTCATTTGTGCCAGACTGAAGGGAAATGGTGAGACAACCCGATGAGCGCTTTCAGCCACGGGATCCTGAAGCGACGCCGTGTGCCTCACTCCGCCTAGGCACTGACTGGCTTGTATCTGTCACAGATGTGGCAGCAAGAGTCCCAGCACCCCAACCCCGGCGGCCTCACCAGGCGGCCTGTCACGCCGCTACCGTCTCCCCCTCGCTGCAGCGTCGCGCACGCCGCCCCTCTCCGTCTCCCCCTGCCCAGCCGCTCGGGCGTCCCGGCGGGGGCCGA
>JAYDZK010000001.1:80471449-80490478 GCA_034509185.1 Euphonia xanthogaster
GACACGGGGCGGGGCGGGGGGCCGGGCCCGGGAAGGGCGCCTGGCTGCACGCCGGCCTGACTTGTGGCCTCGGTAGGCGGTGTGGGGGTTCGGTGGTCCGGGGGTCCCCGCTTCTCTTCTTCCTCTATTTGGCTCTCTGACAGTGTCTCCTGAGACCTCCTGAGCCGCGCGGGCGCTCCCTCTCTCAGCCCAGGTAGGTGCTTGGAAGGCGGGTAGCGGCGAGCAGCCTCCCCCGGCCCGGGCGCTCCTGCCGCCGCTGCCCGCTGTGCCCCCACCCCACCGGGGCGGCCGGGACCGCCGCTTTCGGCTTCCCTGTCCCGGCTGCTCCAGGAGGGGAACGTACCCGTGCTCCAAAAGCTTAGTATTTGATACCGGCTGACATTCGCTGACAGCCTTTAAGCTGTCAAGTGAGTGACACTTATAGTTTTTTTTCTGAGGGACTTCAGATTAGTCATTAGTTTAAGAAGTTAGGTTTTTGCGCTTTTCTGATTTGGATCAACAGTGTGTTAAATGCTGACTTAGGGGAAACTTTGAGTTTATCAGAAAAAAACAATGATCTGCTTGCATTACTCTTGAAGACTAAAATGTTTCTGAGTTTATAAACTTAGAGCAAACTATGAGTCCAGGCAAATGTGTAGGTTATCATCAGAACTGACCATACAGCTGCATTGAAGTCCATGCCTTCAACTTTCTCTCCTTATCAGTAAGTGAGCCTTTGTGGCACTGTCGATAGTTTTAAGCAGAGGAACAATAAAAAAAGTAATATTGAGAGGGCCTAGTGTTTCAGTAAGGAATTCAGGCAGATGAGGATATTGGTATAGACAATATCTGAAGTACTGGGAAGGAGATGGAACAAGTACGCCGCACAATAGGAGCTTATTTGTTCATCTTATCACACGTCTCATCCTTGGATAGTGTTTTGTGTGCTTTTTATTCATTCCTGATTCTTCTGCTGGGATTCCCTTCCTCATTCTCAGAAGGAAGCAATGAAGCCCTCAAACAAACGAGAGGACCCTGGTGACAAAAAGGGCAGATGCGCATATGGTTTGAAGTCATCTGAGCATTTTTCTAGCATTAGCGTTTCTTGGCAGAGGAAATTTGGGTATTTTGCCTAGGGTGTGTAACACTTTCCAAATCTTTTTTTGAACCACGGAGAAACAGCATGACGAAAATGTGACCCAGTGTTTTGTTGGACTCTGCTCTTTGCTGCTGGTGAAAAAATAAGTGTTGAATTTGGAAATGCCAGAGGAAGGCAATGAAGATCCAACCCAGGAAATGTCACTTACCTAACTGGGACCAAGGCAGATGTGACAGATGTGAAAAGTTTTCTTTGAGCCCTAATTTGTGATGGTTTTTTTCCAAGGACAAGTGGTTTCCTCTTCAGCTAGTTGTTTGCATGCAGTTCCCTCTTGGCAGTTACTTGCTTTCACTCGCTATGTCCATCCATTGCTTAAAGAACTGCTTCACCTTAACAACTGGAACTTTTTTACCCAGATGAACCTCAAACTTCAAAATAGTGATGTCAGCGTAACAAAAAGAAAAGTGTTGTTAGAACAAGCTTGGATCAGTAAACTATAGTTCCTGTAAGAAGACCCTGAGTACCTTTTTCAGGCCATAATCTAGAAAGGTGTGTGTGTTTAAAATTTTCTGTATCTTTTCTGTGGGGTTTCCATAACTCACAAGTACAGGCATTCTATTGTCAGGGTGCTTTCCTCAGGAGAGCTTGGAGTGGTGAAGGGGAGCTGGGAAGGACAGGGCCAGGAGGCAGAGGTAGCCATTCCTCTGATCCTCTCTTCCTTGGCCCCAGTTTCCATATCAGAGTTCCCACTCTCTGTGCAGCAGCACTGCAGATCTCGCTTGGAAGATTTAAAAGAGAGAGATGTCTGCTGTCTTGTCCTTTAGCTCTGTGGATGAGTGGAAGGTTCTGGTCTTAATGCAGCCCTTCTGCATCTGAATTTTCCAAGAAAAGCTTGCTTTCTTATTTTTGTTGTGAAGAAGGACTCAGGATTTTAATCCAAGTAAACAAAACTAGTTTCACTTTTATTTTTCTTCACCCTAATTTAAAAGGTGCGTGCTCTTGGCACATGTGCTTTTAAAAGTGACCCATGTCTTCTTTCACATCCTACTGGAGTTCATCTGATTTTTATAGATGGAATTCAAGACATTTTGAGTTTGAGCTCTGAAATCTAGGTTCAGTGCAAAAACCTGGTAATTGTTTTGAGTTGCAAACTGAAAAAATAATAACATTCTCTATTCAAATGAATGTCCCCCATCAACACAGAGTAGGGAAGTTGACCTGAAATTCTGATATGGAAGCTCAGGGAAGGGAAATATAGAGCTGAGGCTACAAACAGGGTGTGCAGTCAGCGATTGCTTCGCTAACTAAAGTCAACATAGAGGAAAGTGCAGAAATAAAGGGGAACTTAAGTTAAACTTAAAAATACTTCTCCAAGTACTAATTGCATAAACAGTATAACTGCTAATATGTAGTTTTAGTGTTCAGTCATTTAAACTAGTAATAGTTTTCTTAAAAATTACTGTTTGGACTTCTTTACAGTGCTTAATCGTAGTTAATTGGAGGGAGGAAAAAAGCCCTGCATGACTAAAGTTCCTGATTAAAACAGCTTTTTAAAAACACAAATCTAATCAGTGGATTGATAAAAGATAAACCAATATTAATTATGACACCAGGATATTACCAGTGGAAATGTGATCACCAAAAGTCATCCTACTGATAAGAAAAATGGTTCATATAATTAAAAGCTTCTCAAGGAATTTATTTGGCATCTTTCTCCTGCATTTTTTCTTCTACTGTACATCTTTCATTGAAATAATTTAGTAGGGGAAACCTAAATCCTGAGTTTTATGTAGCAGTTTTGAAGTCTTTGTAGTTAAATTTGGAAACTGTAATGTGTAGAAAACTGTATCTGAAGAAGGTGGTTATGTGGATTAAGTTAAGGAGATCTTAAAGGTGACTCCTGTTCTTCTTAAAAGTGGTTGAACTTTCATACATTTTTAAAATTTCCTCAATTTTTAGTTACTCAGTATCCACATTTTTACCAAGTTTCTTTACAGTTAATTGTGAAATGTTGATTTAGGATTATACATCTCTTAATTTTGATTCATGTTTTGAGGTCTCTTACTTTATATGACTTAAGTGTAGTGGGAGCCTGAGCACTTCCTGCTCAAAGCTGTGTGAGCTCCAGGTAGTAAATCATCCAGAGGTGGGTAAGGAAATGACCCAGTAGAAAGGATTGATGGCAGGCAAAAATGCAGTTACATCAAGCAGTTAAACCCTCTCCCCACGCATGCCCCTAAAAGAGTCATTAAATTATTTTCAGAATGAGGAATCACTTGCTTTATGGTTGCCCCTCTGGTGACTGAGGCAAAGGTTGTGGGACAGGGATACCCATAAAGTGCCATTGCTGTGCATGCACAGGGAGGCTGAGCTAAGGTTGCATGATGTCTGCACACCCCACATTTCCTCACATCCCTGAGCTTGGTGTCACAATCCAAGTGACTGTCGTGTGGGTTCTGAACCAATTTTCTTTGCCGATAGGGAAACTGAACCCTGCCTGCAAGGGTAGCACGGCTGCCTTCCACAACACAAGCCACCACTAGCATTGATATTTTGGCCCAAGGCCAGCCCTGGAGAGGGATGTGTTTGTGTTAGGAGAATGAGACGGGGAGTCTGAGAGGTGTGAGGAGACAGCACACCCTGCCCCGAACAGCAGGGATGAGGTGCTAGGGCCAGAAAGTCTGGACTCTTCCTCCTCCTGTAGCAGCAGAGTTCGCTGCAAAGCCAGCAGAGGATCCTCTCTGCAGGCTCTTAGACACTTCTCTCCTGGTACTGGCTGGTGGTGTTGGCCAGCTGTATGGAGGAGACAAGGGAAAGAAACAGCAGCGTCTCCAAAGGTGCTCTCCTGTGGGTGGGAATTCAGGGTTGCTGTTGTTTTTGCCAAGACTAGACTATGAACACTGTTTTTCTGAAAGTGAAGTTTACCTCTTCCAGGAGTAATATGAGAGGTGTGGGGTTTGTGTTCATAATGCTAGTTATGCTGTATAACACTTGATGAGAGGCAGGCATGATGAGCAGCTTATATTTGAGCTGTTACTAAAGGCTGAATTACGCTGGTATATCCTTAGCTGTGGCAGTACGACTCTGGGCCACTCTTGCCAAGTGCCTGATACATCACAAAATGAAGGCAAAGCTGTGACATGCATAAGATTGAAGAGTAGGGTGAGTCTGTAACACTCCCATACTCTGAAATAACTTCTACTTTGTCGGTTGGTGATGAACTTTTTATGATCCAAGGTGTGTCATACTAATTTTGAACATTAAAGATGCATCAACTCTTTGTTTTCAGTGCCTTCCTCCTTACTTTCAGGAATTGCCAGATAAACTGCAGGGGAAACTGTAAGATTTAGTGAAATGACATGAGCCTCTGTGCTTCCTTGAGACACCATGTCATGGATTGAAATGGAGGAATCTAAAAGCTATGATAATATGTATCAATATGATATGTCAGTGCACAACTGACGGCATGGCAGGGTTACCTCATTACACATTACACCGCTTGGTCTTTCAAAATCATCCGTTTTTGTGGGATTGCATACCTTGGTGCTGTAGATATGCACATGTTTGGAATTAGGCAGCATTACCATGTTGAATCAATAGTTTATCCTGGCAACTTAAAGGCACTGAATGAATCATAGTAGAAGACATGCTAGTAGGCAGAACTTTGCCCCTCCCTCAGGAAAAAATGCAAAGTGTCTACACCCAGAAGTAAATCTTCAATAAATTCAAAAGAACAAATTCAATAAAATGCTTGCCCTGCATCTCTCATTCTGCTTCTAAACAAACAGCTGTGTTTAGATAAGAATGTTTAGTATCAGTTAACCTGTCTTTGGTTTTCCATTCAAGGTATTTAGAAAATGTTGCAAAATACCAGCTGTAGTTCAGAGAGAAAACTGTCTTTTCTTGTGAATGTTCTCCAACAGCAAAAAGCACCCCAGAGAAGCTTGCACATGTGCTTCTTTTTTTTTTTTTTTTTTTTTTTTTTTAATATTCCCTTGTACCAATATGAAAAAGATTGCTTCTTCCTGCCCTAACCAGCCAGTCTTACCGCCTGAGGATTTCTGGGCTTGGGCACAGGTGCAGCTCCCAAGCAGCAGAAAAGTAGCAGTGCTGTTGTTTTCAGTCTGATGCTCCTTGTGCTCCTCTGCTGTTCTCTTTCTCTGGATTTTTGTGAAGGAAAGCTGCATCCGTGTCTAACGTCTTCCTTCTCCTTCCCAATGCTGGCCAAGGCCCTGGAAAAGGGCTTGTTCCTGTCACAGTGGAGTGGAAGAAATAGAGAAGTGTCTGTCCAATTGTGCTGTGCTGTGACTTGGCTCTTTGGTGTAGTGAGATCAGCTCTGGTGGGTGCCAGCTGCCAGCACTGTTCACAGAGGCACTGTAGGCCTCAAGTAGCACTTGCATGAGACTGCTCAAGAAGTGTTTTCCTGTGCAGATACCAAGGTACAGATTGCCAAGTCTTGCCTTATCACTGCACTCATCTCTAGTGTCATCTCCTCCCAACTTCTGTAGCCTTTTGAAGAAAATGCTGCAGAATTATTTTCCAGCTGATGTGGATAATAACATTTATTAGTGCTTTTCTGTCTGCTTTTCCTGTAATTATTACGTACTGCTATTCCAGGAACCACAAATGTGAGCTAGTACTTCAGGAGATGACTTTGATTTCAGAAAGAGAAGGACAGGAAAGGTGTCAGACATATATTGTTCATCGGCAGGTAGATTCAAGCTCCTTTTCCTTTTATTTCAGTCAGAGAACATCTTTGCATTTGAGAGGAGCAGATTATTGCCATAATTTGCATCACAGATATTTTATTATGTTTTTTTAAAAGCAAAAGCTGGAACAGTTAGATCAAGCTTACAAAACTTCTTTCAAAATAAACAAACAAGAAAACCTTTGCTCCTTCAGTATCAGGTTTCAGTTGAAATAAATGTTAACAGCAAAGTTCAGTAATTCTTTGGCAAGAGGATGTTGGTCTAGTTCTAACTTAAGAGGCAGGAAAATGCTATAGCAGATGACCAGTTCTTGTGACAGTAATTTATCAAGTCTGTGGTGGTACTTATGCTTTCTCTACCCACAATTATGAAATTCCAGAACAAAATATTTACCCGGGTCTTCTAGCTTAGTTTCACAGCAGAATGGGATATATTGAAACCCCTTACAGTTTTTGACAATCCATTGGGCTTCTTATAGGTCACGCTTGCTGCAAATTTCGTCTTTAAATTTGCAAATGTAATTAGTGAGTAGGATACATTCACAGAAACGCTGATTTCACATAGTTGAGTGTGGTCAAACTTGTGCTTTCTCATTGTATCTTTATCTTACTGCCTTTATCAGGTACTCATTAATGAGTGAAGGATCAAAAGGTGGGACGGTGGCCAAGAAGCAATGGAGAATAAAAGTTTAGAAGGTTCCCCATCAGACCTAAAGTTAGTGGCTCACCCGAGAGCAAAGAGTAAAGTGTGGAAGTACTTTGGGTTTGATACCAATGCAGAAGGATGCATATTACAGTGGAAGAAGATCTACTGCCGTATTTGCATGGCACAGATTGCCTATTCGGGAAACACATCCAACCTTTCCTACCACCTTGAGAAAAATCACCCCGATGAATTCTGTGAGTTTGTGAAAAGCAACACTGAGCAAATGAGGGAAGCCTTTGCCACAGCGTTTTCGAAAATCAAGCCGGAGTCATCACAGCAGGTTGTTCAAGATAGCCTCATCATGAAGACCTACCAGAGCTACGAAAACAAAAAACATCAGGAACTGACATCTGCAGTCATCAGCTTAATTTGCGAGGGCATGTATCCAGCCTCCATCGTCGATGAACCCACCTTCAAGGCCCTCTTGAGAACAGCGGACCCCAGGTATGAACTTCCGAGCCGGAAGTACTTCTGTACAAAAGCAATTCCTGAAAAGTACAGTGCTATTAGAGAAATTGTGCTGAAAGAACTCACTGAGGTTCTCTGGTGTGGCATATCCACGGACATGTGGAGGAGTGAAAACCAGAACAGGTCGTATGTAACTGTGGCAGTTCACTTTCTCAGCAGCAGTCCTGCCAACTGCCTGGCTGTGAACTCACGGTGTTTGAAAACATTCGAAGTACCGGAGGATAACACTGCAGAGACCATTACACGAGTCCTTTATGAAACATTCATTGAGTGGGGGATCAATACAAAAGTCTTTGGTGCTACAACAGATTACAGTAAAGACATTGTAAAAGCTTGCTCTCTCTTAGATATTCCCGTACAGATGCCTTGTTTGGGGCACACTTTTAACGCAGGAATACAACAAGCTTTTCAGCTCCCCAAACTCTGCAACCTTCTTGCCAGATGCCGAAAGCTGGTGGAGTATTTTCAGCAGTCTACGGTTGCAATGTACATGCTGAGCGAAAAGCAGAAGCAGCAGAATATTCTCCACTGCATGCTGGTAAGCGACCGTGTTTCCTGGTGGGGAAGCACGCTCGCTATGCTGCAGCGCCTCAAGGAGCAGCAGTTTGTCATTGCGGCTGTTCTCGTAGAGGACAGCAACAACCACCACCTCATGCTGGAATCCAGTGAGTGGAATACAATCGAAGGGCTGGTGGAGCTGCTCCAGCCTTTCAAGCAGGTTGCAGAGATGATGTCTGCTTCAAAGTACCCGACGATAAGTATGGTAAAGCCACTTCTCCACATGCTTCTGAATACCACTCTGAACATCAAAGAGAATGATTTGAAAGAAATCAGCATGGCAAAGGAGGTGATTGCTAAAGAGTTGTCAACCACCTACCAGCACACACCTGAGATAGACATGTTTCTCAATGTTGCAACTTTCTTGGATCCCCGCTATAAGAAACTGCCTTTTCTTTCAGCCTTTGAGAGGCAGCAGGTAGAAAACAGAGTGGTGGAAGAAGCAAAAAGCCTGCTGGAGAAAGTAAAAGAAAATAGTTTTAGAACTGAGGAGAAATTCTTCACTGTTTCAGAAGAGCCCCCTATGAAAAAAATCATCATCTCCTCTACTCCTCCTCCTACCAGTGTCATCAACAACATGCTCGCAGAGATCTTTTGCCAGACAGGAGGCGTGGAAGACCAGGAGGAATGGCATGCTCAGATCGTTGAGGAGTTGAGCAACTTCAAGTCACAAAAAGTCCTTGGTTTGAATGAAGACCCGTTGAAGTGGTGGTCTGACAGACTAGCACTGTTCCCAGTTTTACCAAAGGTTCTTCAAAAATACTGGTGTATTCTGGCCACAAGGGTCTTCCCTGAGCGCCTTTTTGGCTCTTCTGCTAATGTTGTGAGTGCAAAGAGAAACCGGTTAGCCCCAGCTCATGTGGATGAGCAGATCTTTTTGTATGAAAACAGTCGCAATGGGTCTGAGGCAGAACCGGAGGACGAAGATGAAGGAGAGTGGGGTTTGGAACAGGAACAGATTTTTAATTTAAATGACTCAGTAAACATAAGCAACAGTTTCTTTAATATTCGAGACAGTGGGTTTGTTTAACAGGACTGCTGCGGTACATTTAATGACAAAGAAAAGAGGTGTTTGTCTTAAGTTACCAAAAATTCTTCTGTTGTATGCTATGAATGCTGTAAATATTGAACAGTTGTAACAAACTTGATTTAGCTTCCATTATCTGTGTTTTTCCCACTGTCTTAAAACATGAATGACTTGTGATCAAACAGCACTGAAATGAATGAGGAAATAAATTCTATAAAGACCGTGATTTCTGCCTGTGGCCCAGATTTCAGAAAGCACTTATCCATGTGCTTCCTTTCCACTTGTTTCAGTGGGAGACAAACACATGCTTATGTGTTTTCTATCATAAAATTATTTTCCTGAGTTAGGACCTTGAGGAAGTTTTTTAAAATTTATGCCTCCATTTGTAAATCCTGTTTGACTCAGGATGCTAGCTTTAAATTTTGGATTTTAAAATGTTTTTAAAATCCATAGATCTGAGCAGTGAATATTTTTAGAATATATTGTTGCTATGGAATGAAAAAAGATCTTGAGCCTGATTTTCACTACCTCATGTCTTAGGTCTGGTCTATGCTAGTAAAGTTCAGCTGGTATAATTATGTTGGTTAGGGGACTGATGTGTTATTATTTTAACTGATACTGTGCTGGCATAGGCTGTAGTGTGGATGCATTTATACCAGGATAATTTATTTTCCTTTCCAGTGCATTGTAAATGGTATGAACACTTAAACTGGTATTGCTGTGTCCACATTAGTCCAGTTTTACCATTTAACTGCTAAATGGCAAAATTTGGGGTTTTTTTGTTTGTTTTGCTTTGTGTCTAAGCAAGTCCTGATTGTAGTCTCTTGTGCTTTTGCAAAGTGAGAACCAAGTGTGGGGTCGAGACAGTGTTGTGTAACCTTCACCTTGTGTTGATGCCATGGCTGATGCCGTATGGTGTGTAGCAGGCAAGGCATCAGCTCTTTGGTAAGGGAGGGAGGGGGAGAGGGCAGGGAGACATCTATAGGCTACTGGTCTAATGGTTTGTCTGTGTTTTAAAATCCTTAACCTCTTCATTTAACGGGGACTTTGCCCAGGGTAGCTTGAAAATTTTGTTGGCAAGAAAAGCAAAATAAAAAGCTTTAATATTATGTAAATATATTTAAAAGAAGGGGACCCCTGAATTTCCTCACATGTATTTAGTGAATCTTTAAAATTGCTTTTTGTTATGTTAGCACTTAAAAACTTTTTTCACCTGTCTCTTTTTAATTCAGTTTGTAGAGTGGACTTCACTCCTGTCCAGTCTAATGTTTGAGTACTGTTTCCGATTAGTCGTGTATTGCAACTACTCCCTTTGTGTCTCCAAGCATAAGTGTTTTAAGCCCCTTTGAGAACTTGACAAACAAAAAAAAAGAAACCAACCTGAGACCCCCCCCTCCCCAATTGCTAATGAAATACTGCAGGTCATAGTCATAAATAGGACCAGAGTTCACGCTAGACACAAAATAGGATGCACCAGCTTTTTTTTCTGAGATGCAGTGGAGAACTCTTGGCATTTTCCAGTTACAGTCAAGGTTTGCTTGGGGTTTTATTTCTGTTACTGGTGTCTCACCCCCCCACCTCGGTGTTAGTCTACAACTATGTTGAGCAATATCTGTGTGTTGCTGTTCTCCAGGAGGAAAGTTGGGGTTTTTCATCACAATGACACCTGTGGACATTGGGTTGTAAAAAGAGCACAGACAGCAGAAACATACCAAAAGGGAATGGCAATGGAATTGAATCTATTGCCAAATGGTTTGTTTATGGTTTGGTTTAATAATTTTTGGAAGTTTGAGGCCGCTGTGTTCTTTGTAGGTGGTGGGAAGGGATAGGTGAGTGAGGAGAGCAGAGGAGGACAGAGGTTAGGCTGAAAGAACAGTGAAGTAAGTACTTGCAACTACATACAAAAATGTTTAAGCCTGGGAAAAATGCAGTTAGCAAGTGGTGCAGCCTGTGTTTGGCTGTTAGTAAGCCTGGGGTTTCACTTTCCAGCCCCCTGAAAACTGATTTGCACTTGTACAAAGTACATGCACTGTGCATCCTGTTGAATGTTGCTACTCTCCATGTCCACTGAAGAGGTGTATATGTTTGCCCAAGGCGCAAAACGCAGGCTTGGCCTAAAATTCCACAAGTAAGTCTGCTATCTTTGAGGGCAACAAAATCAAATTATGGAAGGGAGTGAGATACTTGAGCTCCTGTCACACCCCAGCAGTCTGCCAGGAAGAACTCTTGGTTTTTGCAGTCATCACTTGCAGGAGCTGTTACCACCACTGCAAGCCCTCCCTCTAGGACCTGCACAAATGCTGGTGTGAAGTATGTGGATCTTGTCTTACATGAGCATAATTTAAAGCTGTGCCCTCACAATCAAGGCAAAGCCCAGAGCACCCTTGGTCTGCACTTGGCCTTCCCCTGTTGGCAGCATTGTATCCATCTTCATCTTCCTACGGCTGAACATAAACAGTGACGCTTACAATGAGGTTTACTGAGATCAGTGCAATGCACTACTCTCTTCCTTCCAGCTTCTTTTTATTTTTTGGTATCCAAAATAAAATTGTAGTTGGTTCAATTGATGTGTCTCAGCATTCTTTGAAAAAAAGGAGACGAAAAAGAAAAAAAAAAGAGCAAAACCATTGTTAGTCTTACCCATTGTCTGTGAGATTTTTTATTTAATGTTCTAAACCTGGAATATTGTTAAATAAACCAGAAAAATATGTTAGTTACTAGATTATTTGTCTGATGTGTGGTCATATCTACAGCACTTTATGACTTCGAACTCTTCCGCAATAGGGGGAGGTTGTATTCTGAGGATTTAAAGCTATGCATTTATTTTTCCTTTTGATCCTGTAAGTTATTTTTTAAAAATGCTGTACAAATCTTTTGGATTAAAAAAAAAAATGAGGATGAAAAATGGTGGAAGTTTAGATGGTTTCTCTCACTTAAATACGTGTGGTGTTTTTCATTTATTGACATGATTTTCTGTTGTTTGGTTGGGTGGAGAACGAAAATTGCACAGCTGTTTTAAATATTGCTACAGCTTGAGTTAACCCTCATGTTGCTGCTAAGGGTGCGCCCAGAACAATTTCCTAATAATGCTATTAAGTCAATTTTATGTTTCTTGACAGCTTCTTTGAATACACAGCCTGACATTTCCTTTTCAGTACAGCTGAGACATCTTTTTGGAGGGACAGTAGAGGAACAAACTTCAGCTTTTGAGTACTTTCATGCTGAAAAAGTGAATTTTTGAGCAGAGTTTCAAAGTATGTACTCTGGGTCAAAAGAAGAATTGCCCTTGCCACCAACTATGTATCGTAAATTCACGATTAAAACTCAGTGGGCTGGGTGAGGTTTCTTGGGGTAACAATATAACTAAAGGGAGTTTTGGGTTTCTGACCAACTCTTGCACGAATTTCACCTCCCTCTGCCATCAGGGATTATGAGAAGACAAAGAAAAAATCCTGAACCATACTGAAGTTGAAAAGGTGATTTTTCTCCAGCAAACAATGTCTGAAGTGCTTTGGTTTAAAGGAGGGCAATAAAGTTCTGTATTATTTATGGAAAGGGTGTATGGTTTTACGTTTCGATTGCAGCACTCTTTTAGATTAATTTCAAGCATTTTCTTTACCCAATGTCATGGTGTCCAATTAGCTTTAGAGGAGCATTTGTAAGCAGGCAGGAATATTAAAAGCAAAAGAAACACAATTGATTATTTGTAATATTTCATAGGACTTCTGAAAACTTAGAAGTGACGTGTAGTTCTTGATTTTTGTCCAGCTTAAAAAGAAGGGGCTGCCTGAGGACATCGTTTCTGAAGGAGGGGAAATGCATGTGTATGAACACAGAAGTAGTGTATTTTACATACTCCATGCCAACTGGGTAAAGGAAACTTCATGCTGGAAAAATTACATTTTAGTGTCTGCACACCATCCTCCCTTGGATAGTCTCCATTTCTGAGTGTTCTGAAGATCTGGTGATCCTGGTTCTGGTGGTGTTACCTAGTCCAGACTGTCTTTTTAGCTCTGCTGAAAGGACTCTTGTGATCTCTTTAGTTTTGTGGCTTCTTTTTTCCCCTTTGGACCAGACTATGTGATCTGTCTTGCCTTATCTCCTCCAAATTAGTGTTCTGCTAAATTCAAAACATTTTTAAGGAACATAGGGGAATTGTGGAAATTGGTTTTGCTTTTTTAGTAACTTTTGGTGCTGTAGAGAGAATTTGAAGATTCAGCTTCATTTTATGTCTGCCTTAAGAGCACATCAGTAAAGCATGTCTTGATGCTATTTAAACTGTAATTTCAAAGCATCTCTGCAGTTGCAGTTTATAATGCTGTTGTTTTTAAATACAAAATAATTTCCTTTAGATTGAACAATAAAAATCAATTAAATATATATTTACTGTTTTTGCAGTGCCCCTTCAGTGGCCCTGCAGTTGGATTAAAATGCCACAAAGGAACTGAGTTTAGCATTAAACAAATGGAAAAAATTAAAAACTAACCACTGTTTATGAGCTTACCATGTGTTTTAAAAACAGAATTGGATTTATATGTTTTTAAAAATTCAAAGGCTGTTGCAGCAAATATTTTCAAATAAGAGTCCCTCAGAACTTGGAATTGTTAAAATATTAAGATTTTTGAGCATTTCTGCTGACATTTCCACACTGAGTGGTATTGATTTCTCTTGCTGCCAGAAGATCACAGAAGTGATGCTGCCATCTGCAGTGCTTTGAAATGATGATCAGATGTAACTTTTCTTCAGAGGTTTTGAAAAGACTATTACCTGCTGCACACATGTGCTGTTCCTTGCATCACAATTACTTATTTCCAGTGACTTGAGTTTGCCAAATTCTCTGTCCCTCTCCCAGGTCCTGCCTGAGTGGAATGCTGGGTGGTAGCAGTAGGGAGGCAAACTCCAGCTTCTTCTCTTATAGAGAGACTTCTTTGAGAGCAGATAAAATTCAGTTTAAAAAGAGTTTAAACTATGTTCTTATTCCAGTCCCTGGGGGGTACAGCACCTGTGCCATGGTGTGAAAGGCAGAGCTGGTGCTTCCTCTCCCCACAGTGTTGTACACTGGGACACATGGCTCAACTGGACCAAAATTGCCAGTGTAAGGGGAATATGCTGGGGAATTGAGCTCAGCATAGCTAGGAAACTTCACTCAGAGCCAAAGGCATAATAAGGATGTTAGGGTAGAAATAATATCTGTGCTGCTTGCCTTAGCTAGGGGTTTAAGGTAAATATTGTTATACTATTTTTTGCTCTGGGCTGAAGCTCTGCCTGGGAAATTTTGTGATTGATATTCAAATAGCTATGTGTTTAATACTGACATAGAAAAGAGTGTTCTGTGACATTTACATAACTATTTTATATAGACAGTAAAGCTTCCATTCCTTTTTGATAGATATTTTGGGGATAACATTTACAGTGGTTTTCCTGGAATAAATGCCATGGTCAGAAGTAGACCAAGATTCAGCTATCAGAAGCAGTAGGGCAGTCCTGTTTGTAAGTACAAGAGACAGGAGGGGATACTTTCATTTGAAATAAGTGGGAAATGTTGTCTTTTTTTAACACTCTTAGGAAGGAGATAATTAAAATGCATCTGTAAAAGTTTGTGATAACCTCATCATTTAGATATATCTGTAGAGAATTACTCCCTTTGTTTTGCTTAGTTCACTGAAAATATGGCTGTATTTGTCCATAGCTGCGTGTGCATGATGTCATGTTCAACAGTGCTTTCCCAAACAATGCAGAATAAGGCTATTTTTAAAAAGGCAGTTTCTTTGATTACATACAACATTCTGTCTGTTCATTGTCCCCAAATACTTGCAGTTAGAAATGAAAAACTCACTCATTTTTTATTTCTCCAGTGGATACTACTTTGCTTTTAAATTTGAGACATTTTGTGTATCACTGTGTCTACAGACATTGCAATTGAAAGGATTTAATTCTCTCTTTCTTTCCTTTTGCTTTTTTTGTTTGCTTTTTTTCTCACAAGTCATTAGTTAAGTTTACAGTGATAGGAATTTGCAGTCATAACAAGGAAGATGTCAAGTCAGCATCAGGAGACCTCATGCCAGAAACATCCTGTCCCACATTGTGAATGCAGTGCTCCAAGAGAAACCTTCATCTCAAAAACGACCTTCTGATGTGTGTGTGTGAGAGAAAAATGAAGTGCTTTTGCAAGCAATGCACAGTTCTGTATTATGGGTGTTAGTGGAGTTTAGTGTGAGTTTGTGCTCTGGGATTCACTCAGTGGTTTGGCACCAAATAAAAATTTCTTGAGCACACAGCAGAACTTATATGAACAGAAGGAATTTAATAACAAATGTGGGAAAATGCAATTGCTTTGTTTATGGGAGCAGATAGGAAGTGGGTCCATCTAGGGAAAACAGTGAAATTTTATCAAGAGTCTCCAATTCCTGTCCAGAAATCCTTATAGCATTTAAAAATGCTAAATTACTAACCTTCCTGTAGTCTGACATTTAAGAACACTGTAAAACAATTGTTTTACACACTTCTCGGTGTTCACATGCTGCTGGCAATGAGCTCTGTTAACTTCAAAAAACTCCTGCACTCCCAAATGGCCAGGGAGGAGTTCTCATGAGGTATTGGAGAAGAAGGGAGATTCAAGCTCTTACTGTGACCTGGCCTCCAGCCTGTGGGAGTGTGGGCTGAAGGGACTGTTTCTGGATGATATTTTGACACATTGATCTACATAGATAAACATTCACATGCAGTCCAAGAACTTGCCACTGATCACAAATCTATCTGGTCCCAAGGGAGTGAGCTCTGTGGTGAGAAAGCCAGTCTTGTGGATGAGTGGGGCATGTATCCCTTTTGTCCCTCATTCTAAGCCCCACTTTATTTCCTGTGCATGAAGCAAGTCTGTTGGTGCTGCTCTTTGCAGTGTTATTTGCTGTGTGCCTCTTGTATTCCAAGTGTAAGAATAGGAGAGTATGACCTGTTCAAGCCTTGGTGAATGCAGGCAGAAATTCTCCTGCACTGTTCATGATTTGCTGCCTGGTTTGAATGAGCGGTGGGTTGAGGATAATACAGCATTTACCCCGTGGTCATGAGAACATGAGACTGGCATTGCTGCTCAGAGATTCCTGTGTAGCTGCTCAGAGAAGTGAAGTGAGAAAAGCACAACCTTGTGTGTGTTGTATCTGAAGGTATGACTCAATGCCCAAGTGGGCTTAAAGTGCTCACGTGAACAAGTTCTGCTGTAGTCTTGTATACAAACCACCTCACACGTGCTCTGCCTACACCACCCCACCTCCCCTTCAGCATTGTTCACGAAGATTTCACAGTTCTTTTTAGAGAGGTAAATTCAGCGATAATACATGAAACTGTCTGCCAGTTGTTAAGACCATTGCAATATGCTTTATGTGCCTTTTTTGGCAATGCATGCTAGAGCTGATGAAAGATAACATTCTTATTTTATCCCAGAGACAGCTCTTCTCTGCAGTGAGGGGATCAGCTCAGTTCGCAAAGTTGATCTGTTGGCTGCACTTCTGCCTTTTCTCTAGGCTGTTTAGGAAAGTTGCTGTGCTCTGCAGAAGGAAAAACAGATTCTTCCAGAGTGTTTTCCCTGTGTTTTTGTGTTGCTGGGGCTGCTTTCTGCTCTGCACATGCCTGAAGGAAGGGGATGGGCCACGGCTTTTGCCGTGATTCTGCTTCTACTCTGAGCTGATTGGCCACCCCTAGAAGAAGATTGTGCAGAAGGTGACACTGCTGGGTGATAAGTTTCAAACACCAGGGCTAGAAAAGGATTTGTTGATTTTATATTTATATTTAGGCTAAGATTAAAATTATACAAAATGTGTCCTCAAAAGGAGTCTGCATAGTCTATGCACTAAATCCTTGACTTAGGTGTCTAAATACAGATTTAGGGACCTTATCTCCAAAAGCAATCTATTTTGTATCCTCTGCCTTCAGACCTTCTAAAAATGCTGGCATTGTAAGTGTGTCTCTTTTAATATCTTTCAAATAATGATATTTTGGGGTGGACTGCGTGGACTGTGTATGAAATACAAACCACAATTTTTTATTTTACATGTGTCCATCTTGTCTTCCATTGTGCTTCAAAGGTTAGTATCCATAGAAGTATTCTGTCTAAAAAAACTATCGGAACGCTTCAGGTCCCAAATGTAAGTGAGCTTCAAATGTAAGAGAAATATTCACCCCCACAATCTATAAGCTGGAAGGCTTAGTTATTCTGTTGTTGAAAGAGGCAATTGTAACCACATTTTGCCCAAATATGGGAGAAAGTGAAGTATAGATATTTACATTTTTAGGTAAAATTCTAAGTAAAAGGCTTAAATGTAAGCACCTCATTTTGTGCCATTTTCCTGCATCATAGCAATATAGAACCAGACCCATGGTATTTCAGTGAGGGTATAAGTGAAAGAACAACACTGTTTTACTTAGTCATTATTCTGCTTGTGAGATGTTTCAGTTTCAATGATATAGTCGTTGCAAGCATAAAATCAACCCTTCCAGCAGATGTGAATGAGCATTTCTATTGCGTGGATCTTCCTTCCTCAGTAAACAGGAACTTAGGCTCCTTTGTTAATGTAGAACAAAGGAAAGGAGGTAAATGGGGGTATACTATTATAGGTGGAAGGTTGGGTGTTTGCTTTTTGCTCATGCAGCTGAAGCAGTGATGGATTTCAGAGCCAAGTGATGGATTCCATCTGTGCATTTGAGTCTAACGATGGGCAGATGGTATCTTTGCAAAGGATACATGGTCTTTGTCTTCAAATCAGCACTCTGCCAAGCAATGTCAAATTGTGCAAATTCAAGCTTCTGCAGTCTTTTAATCTCTGCAGTTTTGGGGGCTATTTGGCGTAAGATCTTGTTGAGGTGATAGAACAAACTCTGTTAGCTTTAGCATCTCTGGTGCTAATGATGAGATGCTGCAACTCAAGAAAATGAGCTAGAAAATGTAATTGTTCCTTTACATCATAAAAAGAGATGTTTAACCAAATTCCACTCAGCCACACTTCAGCTGAAGGCACTGGGGCTTGTAGAAACTCAGCTGAGGAATATAAGAGCTTTACCAGCAGGGCAGTTGGGTGGATTAAGGTCTGGAGTCATGCAGGACCTTGTGTGGACTCCACCATGAGACTGCCTGTGTAGGACCAGTTGCATAACCTTATGCAACAGCCTTGTCTTGTTTGGTTTAGATGTGAGTGCTGAAGCAGCCTCCTAACATTTTGCATGGCTGGGAGGCAGGTAGAAGTAGTGGACCCCATGATGTTATTTTTAGAGATATTTTTGTGGTAGCTAAGTAATAAGTCAGTTTTCTCAGACCATGTAGGTACTGTCCTGCCAGTAATGCTTTACCTGGGGCTCCCTTGCACAGTGCTGGAATAGTGTTGAAGTTCCATGGGCACTGATGTGTGATTCTTGATACAACTCAGTCATGGTAAAACTTTTAATACATTGAACAAATGCATTCTTAGGAAATGCTTCGATACCCCTGTCACTAAGATTGCCTTACAGACTGGGCAAGGATCAAGATTTGTGCAGTTAAGAGTAAAGAATGTTATAGATTCATACACACATGCAGTCCTCTCTTGGTATTTGCAGAAACTGTCGCCTGCCAGTTTCAAGCTTTCTATCCTCAAAGTTTCTAAATTACAGATGTCATTACAGACAGTGAGTTTGGGTTTGTGGCTTTGTCATACTGTATGAATTACTGCATTAAAGCTGCAGATGTGTTGGAATAAAGCAAGATTCAAATGGGCATTTTGTCAGCAAGGAAAGAATATATTTGCGATCTGTGGTTCCCAAAGCAGATAACTAAAAAAGCAGGGAAGTTTTGCTTCACATTGGGATTGCTTTTACGAAAAAAAAAAAAAAAGTGGCATTATTTTGTAAAAAAAATAATGACATTTGTTTTCATTTCATCATATTTGTGCTCTGCTAGGAGAGCTTTGATACTTCACAGAATATTAACTGGGCACAAAAATTATATCCCCCATCCTACCCAAAGCTTCCTCTGAGTTGTATAAAGCTGAGTTAGAGTGCTTGTCTCTGATACATTTCTGCTTTTTGTTGTGTGCCTGTTTTCTGCCTGAGTATGCTTTCTGGGTCATTGGCATTTTGCTGTCTGAGGGAATGCCTAACCATGATTGCTAACATTGCTCAATATTTTAAATTATCCTGGAGAGGTAAAGAAAAAAAAAAGGAAAGCTGAACCAAAAAAATGCACTGAACTTGCTTCTGAAGGAGGAGTTTGAGGGAATAGTTAAAACCTTTCTTTTTCTTCTTGTTGATACACTGCTAACACTGGTAGCATGGTTGATATAACTGAACACCTGGTAAGCTCTGCACCGAGTTACCCTCTGATGTGAGCTTCACTGGCATGAGGAAACAAAGTCACACCAAATCAAAGCAAAGCTTTGCCACCTCCTTGTTGTGTTGCACTAAATAGTTATTTAGTTGTTAGCACTGGGTGTTGGAAAAAATGTTATTGGGTCACATATTC
>JAYDZK010000001.1:80521087-80544795 GCA_034509185.1 Euphonia xanthogaster
CCTTCCTTCCTTCCTTCCTTCCTTCCTTCCTTCCTTCCTTCCTTCCTTCCTTCCTTCCTTCCTTCCTTCCTTCCGAGCAAGTCCATAGTTAATGGGATTTATAGAAACTAGTTGTACACCTGTATGACTCTAGATTTTATGTGAGAATTATTTTCTCTCCAGTATATGGAATGTTAAATGTATTAATTTTGGCTACATTTATGTAAATGTTGGGTTCTCTTGCATATCATGAAAACAAAGATATGTTTCAAGTCGTTTTTTACTGCAGAAGCGCAGCTAAAACTCCATTCCTGAAAGAATACATCTTAGAGTAAATACAAGCATGTACCAGCTAATGTGAACAGGGGGCTGATCCAGATACCTCTGAGGTCTCTTCCAACTTCATCTTATTCTGTGGTGCTGTGAAAGCAAGAACAGGATACTTGCAAGCTGGCACAAAAAAAAATCTGTATAGAAACTTTGGCAGAATTTTATATAATGAGGAAAACAGAAAGGCAACTTCATGAAGTTCATAAGAGATATCAGTATTGTTGTCTAATTTAGATTATAAAAAATAGGTATTTTGATGTTTCATGCTATGGAAAATATTTGTGGATGGATAAATTGAATGTTAATTTAAAAAAATTAACTTGTATTAACAATTCCTATATCTCTTGTGCTTATGTTTTTTCCTTTGACGTGTTATTAAAAAATTGCCAAACAAATGTCAGACAATTAGTAACCACCCACCTAAGCTGAATGGTACAAAAGACATTTATGTGATGCTTAATCACATTTTATGTTAGCACTAATAAATCCTTTTGTGAGCATTTGAGACAGGGTACTCAGGACTTTCCTCCAACTGTGGAAGTCTTCATTTTGGAAAAAGAGCAAGGGGAAGTCTGGTTTAACCTGTAGTGAAGTTTTTGCAGAATCTGGATGTGATACAATTCACTTGTCTCACAGACTCAAATCTGAGGTCTGCTGGTCCAGTAGATAGTCCTATTTTATATGAATTTATGAGATAAACTGGCAGAACTTGTGGGAATCACAGTGCATTTGTTCAGCCCTCTTTGAAAGCCTCTGCAGCGCACCTTTCCACCTAAAACTTCATGCTGGTTTTACACTGTGGTTGGCACTTCATAGGTGCCAATCCTTAAATTGATTGCATTGCTAATTTTTCATTTTCTGTCCTTTAACAGCTGGAAACAGTGAAAGTGATGGCCAAGAAGCGGTGAGCAAAATAAGAGAAGAAACTTTGACTGGAGAAGGTACCATATTATATAATTTCCTTTAAGAAACCATTTTTCCTCTCTTTCTGCTGTCATCTCCTTTTATATGAGGTCCCCTTGTGTATTGCTATTTTTTTTTTTTTTACATTTTGGGCACTGGAACAGGTTGCCCAGAGCAGTTGTAGATGCCTCCTCCCTGGAAGTGTTCAAGGCCAGATTGGATGGAGCTCTGAGCAAACTGGTCTAGTGGAAGGTGTCCCTGCCCATGGCAGGAGGTTTGGAATTAGATGCTCTTTAAGGTCCTTTTTCCCCAAATGTTTCTGTGATTCTATGCACCAAATTCCTGAAATAAATCTGACTCAGTGGTAAAATGCATAGGATATTTCTTAAAAAAATGTTTTCAGCCTGGTTTGACTTAGCTGTTTGTTGTTGAAAAAGGGTTGCCTGCGAGTTACAGTCTGCTTGAGTATGTGTATGATTTAAGAGATGGGAAAAAATTCAGATTACCGGTGATTTTTGCTAAGGAGAGGATGACAGCAGGTAAGAGTGTGTGCTCTTTTACTTTGGTTGTTTTAGGAGCTAACAGGGTTTTGAAAGATCAAGGCTGCTTGATTGGGTCATTTGACAAATGTCAAGAGCTTATAATACTTCGCAAAGTAAAATCATTTTCTTAAATATAAATAGACTTTTCATATCAAGCCTAAATTCCTACCTTTCTGTGGTTCTTCTCTTATTTCCTTTACCTGATGATCTGTCATGTTTGTAGAGGTATAAGGACAGCATAGCTTCATAACTAAGGGCAAAGGCATGTTCCACACTACCCGCTTGGTGATTGCAGTTTGTAGTTTATGGTGGAGGCTAGTGCAGCTCACATTTTTGTCACTGGGTGTAGTTCCTAATGGTGCATGATGATTCATTCCTGCCACTTTGACACATAATTTCTTGGCAAAATAATAGGGCAGTGTTGCTAGTCCAACCTATTTGGGATCATCATGGCTTCTTCTGAGATCTGAGTGTATTTGTGCCTCTAATAATTACTGTTATGATGATCAAAATACATGTTAATTATTGTGTTAAAAAGCCCTTTCATTATGATTTATCTTTTGACTTAAATAAATGTGCATCCATTATAGCCTCAGGATACATGTATGCTAGTTAAAAGCATCATAAATTAAAGCATAGTTAGAAGGATCATGAAAGGAAAAAGGTGATTATTACATCATTAAAGTCTTTTGCTGGAAGTTTCTGTGCAGAAACCAAAACCAGTTGGAATTAATAATGTCATGTGACTTGCATGAATCTGAATAAACCAGGGTCCAGGTTATTTTCTCCCTTTCTGTGATCACAGGCTTTTCTAACACTCCGGTCTTTCTT
Source organism: Euphonia xanthogaster (assembly GCA_034509185.1). Taxonomy (NCBI): domain Eukaryota; kingdom Metazoa; phylum Chordata; class Aves; order Passeriformes; family Fringillidae; genus Euphonia; species Euphonia xanthogaster. The sequence goes on from JAYDZK010000001.1 coordinate 80,523,673, forward strand.
GCTTTTTCTAGGTAAAGTCAGTTATAGCCCTCAGTTATAAGCTGTTAAGACAAAGATGTCAGTTTGAGGAAGCTGAAAGCGTATTTAAAGTTGACTGAAGTTGTTCCTCATTGTAATTATTTTAACTGAGGCTTAAGTCATCTCAGGCCCCAATAGGTTTGGCCTAAAATAAATTGAAAGAGTATTGGCATTTTGGTATTTCTCACTGATTGAGAGAAATTTGTATTTACAAGTGCAATATCCTGTACAAAAGGCTTGTTCAGAACTGAGAGTGACTCTTGTGTCACTGTTTATCAATGAATCTGCACTTTGCTTTTAATAGGATGTGTGTAGATTCTATGACTAAGTGTCCTTGGTTGGCTATATAATGCTTGTATCCAAACCAAAACACCAAGACAGGGCTGTGCAAGAGTATTACCTTTACAAAAGCTACAGTTCAAGATCTGTTTACCCACTGCATAAAAGAATTATTGGTTGTCTTGACCCTTTTCCTCTGCTTTTTCTTTGAGTGTTTTTCATGGCCCACATGAAAACACTGCTTTACAGAAACCGCTCCCATCAGGAACATCAGACTCTTGAAGGAGAACTACTCAAAATAGTGTTTTTGGGCAGCCAGTGTGGTCAAGGATTGGGACAATATAGCTATTATGGACAAACAACATGAGTGGATGCCATCAGTTTGTTATCTAGATCTCAGATTCCTTAGAATGAAGAAAATCTCCTTGCTTTTTATCAGGTTAGACAGCAAAAGGGAGCAAAAGACCTTGTCCTCTCCTTGTTGCCTGGCTGAGCCATACATAGCACAAACATCCCCAGAGACAGCTCTGGGAAAATGCCAGGCTTATTGAATGCAAGTAATTACAATGTTTTTAAGGCACTGTCATCCTTCTCTGTCTTGGCCTTGTCTGTCTGGGGCTCTGTCTGATATCTAAGGGTAAGTAGTTTTACTTGACATAATCTGTACTTACTTCTGGGACAAGTGAGATTCAAAGCATGTACATAAGTAATTCCTATGAAGCAGCTGAGGAGCAATAATGTGCTAACAGTGGCAGAGGAGGATAAAGGATAGTAATAAAAAGGCTATACATGCAGGTGATGAGGTTTTTTTTTGTTGTTTGGGGTTTGTTTGTTTGTTTGTTTTTGTAAAAGCATGGAAAGACATGAAAAAAGGATGGACAAAACTTCTGAATACAAGGAGGCAGGAAGCCTGGTTTCCCACCCTGGAGGCATGGAAAGCAGAGCCAATGCCAAAAGAAAGTACAGACCTGGAGGGGAAAGCAGTTGCAGCCATTTGCTACAAGGAGTGATGTAAAGGGCTCAGAAAATCTAAACAATGTAGCACTTCATCTCTTCCTTCCACACACCCTCTATCCTGGAGCTGCATCAGAAACCTTCTTGGTTCCTCTCCCTGCTGGTTCCAGACTGTTTAAGTGTCCTCCTTGGTTTTGGGTCTCTGTTCTGGGTAACCTATTGCAAAGTGTAAGGACGGAGGATGTACATGGGCAGTTGGGTGGAAGTAAATAAGCTACAAGTCCTTGGGGCATGATAGACCCAGTTAGCTGAACCATCAGAACCTCCTCCATGATAAAGAAATCACAGCCCTCAGATACCCAGAACAGGCCAGAAGTAGTGCTGCATTGTCATTGAAATTCTCACACTGGCACTATTTCTAAAAGACCAAGGGCAACACATTGCTGCGCTGTGAATCATAAAGCTGGGAGAAGCCAGGATGATGCGGACGTTTATCTTGCTTCCATTTGTTAAATTGGGAACTTGTGTTGTTAATAGTAGCAATTATATGGCTGGGAAAATCGTTGATGGCTTGGGATTGCCACAGGGATATTCTAATTGGATAAATCTCTGTAATTTGCACATAGGGTGTGTCTCTGTTAGTGTGTTCATTAGTTAGATCAGTTGGGTGCTTTTCAGGCAACCCTCAGCTCTTGCCTGCTTGCTGAGCACAAATTCCTATCAGGAAGGGCACTGCAGGTCCTGGCCTGGATTCCCTTTGGACAGGACTAGCCTGGGAGGTGAGTTGCAGCAGTAACAGAGCATTACTGCATGGGAGCAAACTTCAGAGTTTATCTGAGCCTTCCACAGACCTGCAGCAAGTGCCTATGTCAGGTGCCCAGCACAAAATGAGCTCTTGAAATGGACTTGTATTGATCCAAACTGCTTGTTAATGCAGCCATAACTACAGTCACCAGTGGTGAACAAACTTCACTGAGCTGTGGAAATGAGAGGTTTCTGTGATAAAGTCAACTCTCAGTGGTACTGAAAAAGAATCTCTCAATTTACATAACAGAGTTATATCTCCTGACTCAGTTACCCTCAGCTTACGTCTCTGCAAATGAAAGCTGGTTTCAGCCTGAAGATTACAAACATACAAATGTTGGAAACTCATATATAAACATGAATGAAAGCTTCATTCATTCCTGCAAATGTTCATGAATGCTGATGGAATCAGCAATTAGCAAAACTTTATGCATAAATATCACATAGCATAGTACCAGGGGAAGGCTCTCACATCCGGAGTTTAGGACTGGGAGTTGCAACTGGAGTCAAAGGAGAAAAAAATTATCATTTAGTGAGAAAAGAGGGTGTAAAAGTCATAGTAAGCGTAGACCTCTTCAAAAGGAGAAGCCTGTGTTTAATCTCACCCAACATTTTTGAGGCAATTTAAATAAAACCACAATTATAAAACTACAAGCTAAATTCACAGCGTTCATGAAACTTCCATTTGCAGTCAGGTGAGAAAGGAAGAAGATACTTTCTCCCTCAGAGCCAGAGGAATGCAGAGGTTAGCACAGTGGCAGCCAAATTGTGTCATTTACAGTCTGACCCACATCAAGACAGCATGGGCCAAATAGTAGAATGAATTGTCTTAAAAAAATTTGTGTGCATTTAACAAGCCTGGCTTTATCCCAGAACTTTCTCTGGAGATGCTTATGCTACATGTGGCTCAGCCAGGGAATGCGGAGATGACAAGGTCCCTTGCTCCCTTTTGTAGTATAACTTGCTAATAAATAAGAAAATTTTCCTTTTTGTTAGAGACCTGAGAATGAAGAATTGATGAAAAAGAAGATGGGTTAATATAGCCAATTCATACCATGTGTAATTAAAGAATAACTCGTGGGTGGTTTCTCCACCAATGCTTGCTGTGTCAGGCACCATTTTTAACAGAGCAGTCCAGCTTTTTGTGTTCTGTACCAGAGACTTTGTTGTTAGCTTTCCTTGCAGGCTAGAGAAAGTAATCTGCTGAGTTCCCAAATTCACAAACTTTTAAACTTGGTGGTGGTATTCCCATTGTGTTAGCTGGAGTTGTCTTCAGCAAAGAGTTCAGTTCAGCAAGGACTGATGCCTTGTTAATATGTGCAAAAATGTCTGCCAGGACTTTTTCTTTTGCATGGCACGTCAAAGATGTCATTATGGAAGGGGTCATCCTACCAGTCAAAAATAGTGGAAAATATTTGTATTTCAGACATATCTTTTCCAAGTGTGCATAAGCATATGTGAGTTTATGCTTGCTTGTGTCAATTTTTTTTTTTTTTTTTTTTTTTTTTTGTGGTGTTTTGAGTTGTAAAAGCGTCACATCCTGGGCTTGTGGCTGGACCTAGTGTGGTTACTTTGTCTCTTCTACCACATCCTGTTGAAATATCCTTTCTCTACCACTGCTGATGCTGAAAGACCTGTAGGATTGGTTTAAGGAGCTGCCTGACAATGACAGTGCAGTTTCCACCTGCCTGATTTCTTTTCTCGTGCTGGTCCATTATCTCTGGTGCTTGGCTTTGGCAGGCGAATGACTGCCCTCAGTTGGAGTTGAACACCAGGCTTATGAAGACATCTTGAAAGCCAAGGTGGTGATATGAATGGGAGTAGGGTAGTCTCAGTCCAACAGTGCTCCCTTTTCAGGACCCTGTGTGGAACTGCAGAGTTTTTCTGCTTTGTCACTTGATGACAGGTATAAGAACCTTGCCTAAACATTAAGATTTATTTTCCTTCCATAGACTCATCTGAGGTCATATTAGGTATATTCAAGACAAATGGACGTATTTGAATATTAAAAAACCTTGCATGTGTTAATCTAAATTTGTGACTGGATCCTCCCCATGCACAAGGATGGAAGACTCTTTTCTAGAGACCAAGTAATGCATGGGCTTATACTTTTTCTCTGTACTCATAGCACTTATGTCCCTTATCCAGTAAAACTGCTGACTTTTTGCTTCATATTAAGCAGGGAAGATTTTAATCCACAGAAAGGTGTCTTCAGAGCCCTCTGATAAAATTACTTAGGTGAAAAGTTTTCAAATAAATTGTCCTGCTTCTCTGTTTGTTTTACATAATTCTTTGATGCAAAACCATGGTTCAATTTGTTAAACCTGTTTGCTTATGTCTTTTCTTGCTCTCCTTTTGACTTCCACTCTAAGATGATACAAGATTTCCCCTCTCAGTTTTTACAGACACTTAAAACAATGAAGAACCCCCTGTTTTTTTTGGGTTCCTTAAAACAGTTTGGAAATTGAGTGGTCATGTTAACAGTGTGGCAAATCAGAAATTAAGAGCAATATGAATTTGGTTCATATAGCTGAAGATTAGTTGCATATCTGGATACTGAGATGGAGATAAAGTCTTTCAAATGTGAAATATATTCATAATGCAGGCACAAGCTCTGCCTGTTGGTTTCCTGAATTCCCATTTCCATTGGAAATGTGGAACACATTTCATTAACAGGCTCTGCCACTAGGAAATGTGACTTTCTCTTATTTAAATTATCTCTAATTGAAACTTAGAGACAAAGAAGCGCACAGGTGTAGCTGTAGGCAGAATAACAAAGTCCCGTCAGATGTCTTGAAATGATTTTCTGACTGTAAATCACCAAAGCTTTGTGTGACTAATGGCACCAAAGCTCTGAGGTTAGGATTTTGCTGATTGTGCTGCCCTACTGAAGGCAATCTGGAGAAAGGGAGTTTCAAATTAAAATTGCCTCTTCAAGGCTGGAAAATGCTCCCATTTCAGACTTTTACAGGATTTTGATCCTCTTGTATGCACTTGTAGGGTCATGATGTTGTGCAGTGGCTGAATAAAGGTGCTCCTGGGTTTGTCACGTCCTTTAATATGCCATTATTTTTTCCATCTCCGTCAGTAGTTGCAGGCAGGTTGTGTGAGCCATTTCTAGACTTTGTCTGTTTTCAAGAAAGTTGCCAGCATATACTGAAAGACAAAGCCAAGAAAAAAGGCAATTTGTGTTCTCTCTGGAATGCTTTCATATTTCTCTTCCAAGAACTACATTACATAGACCTATCTTCTGTGAGTTACATGTAGGGCTTTAGAAGTTAATTTGCTTATAACAAGTAGAATATTTTCTGTGGAAATGCCATTGGCTTCTGTACTGGAGGCCCAGCTGCCAAGAGCATGGAGAACTTGTGGGCTGAAGTAAATGTGGAATAAGCAGAGCCTGTATGCTGTGTGAGCAACATGCCAGGTATGAGCTGCACATCAAACAACAGATGCTGGTCAGCTGGAGTGTGCAGGCAGTGCCAGTATTCCCTTGTCTGCTCCATCCTTGCAGCAGTAGGGCAGAGCTCCAAAGGAAGCACTGCTAGAGAGGAGCCTCTGCACCTCCCAAGGACCAATGCCACTGTGCCCATGCTTAATTTGTTCTTCAAGGACTATTTTTCAGTGGCAAAGAATTGAAGCTGTGAATAGATCCCAGTTGAAGCTGTGAATAGCTGTCCCAGTTCTTAAATGAGTTAAGAGCCAGGCTTTCCCCAGCAGTGCCCAGTGACAGGACCAGAGGCACTGGGCGCAACTTAAAATGCAAGAAATTCCATTTAAAATTAGAAAAACTATATATATATATATATATATATTTTTTTTTTAGCATAAGAGCTTTTGGGTATCAGCACAGGTTGCCCATAGAGTTTGTAGATTCTCCGTCTGGAGAGATATTCAAATGCCATCTGAACACAGTCCTGGGCAATCACCTCCAGGAGGGCCAGCATGAGAAAAGACAATCTCCTTCCGCCCTGTAACAATCTCAGCCGCCCTGTAACTCTGTATATCTAGCAAATTTTAGCTGCCAAACCAACATGAAACCCTGTCTGCTTTGTGTGTCCAGACCTGAATACAAGTACTGTAACATACACAGGTTCCATGACTTCAGGGCCTTCCAGAAACGGTATCAGTGTTCATGCAGTGCCAATATTAAGATTTAATTGCATATAGTGATAGGAATAGCAATAATCTGACCATAATGCAGCCTTGGGAAGCAGATATTTGAAACGAACTTCATAGAAGTGTAAAAAATCACATCTATTCAAGTTAAAAAACATTCTGTGGAAACAAAGGGAAGAAATGTAGAAATGCTGATGTTTAGAGTAAGAATGACTCTGAAGCAGCCTCCATTCTTGTGTGTTTTGGATTTTGGTTTGTTTTATTGTTGTTGTTGTTGTTGTTTTTGTTACTGTTTGGGTGTGTTTTGCTTGTTTGGGTGGTGTTTTGTGTGTTTTGTTTGTTTGGTTTTTATTTTGTTCTTGATTTCTCTTTGGGTGTTTTTTTCATTTTTTTGTGCAGGGCATAGACTAATATTTTTTGTTAAGACTTAAGTTTTAAAATGTTGTTTTCAAATTTAATGTGTTCAAGATAACATTATGTGTGCCATCTCTGCCACATTTTCATCATCTGACTGTAAGTTATCATGCTCATGTACACTTTGAAACCCTTTTTATCCTAAAGTCTTGCAGAAAGTGCAAACTATCTAATTCCGGCATTTTTTAATGGTCTTTTTTGATACCTGGTGCTAGAAATCCTTGCTTGTAAGAAGAAAAGTAAATATTCCTAAAGATATTTATAGGCTCTTCAGCCAAACATCTAACATGATACTCATTACAAGCCTAATAATCATGTCTCAGTTTGGATTTCTCTTCATATATTGAGGCACTTTTCCTGGACAAGGTGATGTGAGCTGTTTCCACCACCTGATTAATTTCCCCAAGATAATGCCCAGCTGTGTTTTATTCCTTATTTGATTTTAACATTGTGTCTGCCACTGACTTCTCTTACCAAGATTACTGTTGACTTCAGGCTGCTTGGCAGGAGTAGCTCTTCGCAGCTGATGTGACTTGAGGAGACAAAATAAATCAAATCATCTTTCTAACATTTACTTTGACCTAGTTGAAAAATAATCCTAGCCAATGTTTTAGCTCCCAAGCATGAAAAACGGGGGCCTGTGGTTGGAGAGAGATCTCCATGGCTCTGGGCAATGTTGTTCTGCATTTCCTCTCATTTTACTCCAATCTCTCTTATGCTCGCTTGTGCTTTTTTAAACATTAATTTACAACAACTAAGCTTCTTGGAACATGGATCTCATTTAAATGATATAATATCTGTACTTCTGTCTCTTTAAGGATTTGATGGCATATCAGAGGGAAAATAAAAGGAAGGAAAAATAATATAAGGCAAAAAAGCAATTTCTTCTTTTCGAAACTTTGTCATGGCAGTGGGGGGCTTCTGAACTGGGGGTTTGCAACAAGTTAATTTTCCAACCTAGAATGTTGCAGGCTTACTCCTGGCTTATACTCAACACTTGAAAGTCAGTCCATGAAAAAATCCCATGGTCCTAGTTGGAACAATTTTTTGTGAAGACAGAATTTTTCCAAGAGATATGTCTGTTTGAATGGGAGTATTTATTGGCAAAAGAGAGAAAGAAACACTTTTACACTCATATCTACAAAATAACACAGAGAAAGTGCAGAATCTCTGTAGAAGAGATTAACTTGAAAAGTGGCAGTTTGTGTTGAGCCCGATCCAGATCAAAGGCTTTTCATCCCAACTTATGTTTCTTATGTCCCAGACTGCAGTACTATAAAAGACGATCTTTGTTTTAGAAGGTAGAACTTTAAATCTTCTTGAATTAGTAAACTTCAGCTTATCAATGCTTTGTGTTGATTTGCAAATGCGCATTATGAATGATTTGGGTTTTTTTAACAAGAAAGTTTTTGCAAAAGTTTGTTTAAAAAATTATTTTGTTTAAAATTTGCCACAAAATGGAAATATCCTATGGAAAACACTTCTTTTGTGTGAGTCTGAACCCTCTTTCCATCAGTTTATTTAGGGGTTTTTTTTGTTTGGTTGGGTTTTTTTCTTTTTTTTTTTTTTTCTTTGAGCTGATGCAAAAATTAGTTGTTCTGTTGCTGGCTAAGTGAAGTCTTCAAATGGGATTTCCTTCAAGACTTTGTTTCTGAAAGTAAAAGACAAAGCGCATCCCCAGTGCCATGAAGGCCTATACCTTGAAGGACTAGCTATAGATAGTAGATGGAGACGTCAAAAAAATGTGCTTATTTGGGACAGAACAAGGCTGATATACTGACCAGTTCTCCTGAGAATCTTAGGCTCTTCCTCCAGGTAAGATAATCTCAAGTGGCTGGAAGAAGACTGCTATATTAGAAGGCACATGAAACAACTTTTTAGTCTGGAATCATAATACTGTAGTTACCTTGACTACCGATGACATATAACTATATTGTGTTTGCCTCTCCAGATGCCCTTTCAGTCAGTCCCACAGACAGAAGAGACAGAATATTGTTTGTCTGTTTGTTTGTTTTTAATTTGCTTGAGTCATGCCTCTAGAAAACATGACATGCTAGTCAGAAAGCAGTACCCATTTCTGTGTTTCCACCCAGCAGGAGAAAATAGTATGTTTGCCTTTGCTTGCAAAAGAGAACAATTTGTTGCAGTGTTCTCACATCCAATTAACCTTTTCTTCATCTCAGTGCAACCAGAATTAGAGCATTTAGGGCCGTGTTTGCATTGATTGGTGAGCGCTGGGCCCCAGGGGGTGTGTGCCTGTGGAGATGGGCAGGACGTGGCTGCAGCAGCTCTGGGCAGCTGACAAGCTGAGCTGAGAGGTCCTTCACCCCTCTGAGCTCTGGGGCTTGCCTCTGTCTCCCTGTGGGCAGCCTGTCCAGGCAGAAGTCTAGGGCAGAGCCCGGCCTCTCAGCCTTGTGCAGTGGGTGCACAGTCTTTAGGGGAGTCTGAGATAGACATCTAGCAGGTTTGGGTTTTTTTGTTTAGATGACAAAGAGCTCATCAGGTAATGTAAATTGCTGGTGCCAAAGGAAATTTTTCAAGGGTTTCATTCTTAGGCTGTGTGAAAATTTAGTGTCTATATCCTTAGTCTCTAAAATGTAATTTTACCTTATTTTCTAAAGATAATGTTTTGAAATAAAGCCATTCTTTTGTGCTTCCAAAGTGTTTCCATGGGGGTTATTTTTCAGAAGCCAGATGCAAAATGGCTAATCCTTCATTTCAGCTGGAAAAGTGCTACCTGCCAGCCCCAGTTTTAGGGATTTGTAAGGCAGTAGAATGAGGACAGAACAGGGGATTTAATTAATTTATTTCAGCCTACAGTAAGAAGATCATGCTCTGGGGAGTTTGGGTCTAGTGCAGTGTGGTGACTCATGGGGGACAGGTGTGTAAGGAGTGGGTGGGGGCTGAAAGGACCATGTGCTGTGGGTCCCAGCCTTGGTCTGTTCTCTGCAGCTTGAGAACAATGGACCTAGGCGGTGCTATCCCTGCTGTCTGGCTTCAGGGACCCTTTCCACAAGATGCCATTGCAGCAACATTTTAAAACACACCATCTTCTGGTGCTAAAAATTAGTGATGTTTTTCCTTCAGTTCCTTTTTAGCACCAGGTGAGATTATATGTCACTGATGATATAAGGAGTATTCCATCTCAGAGGGATGGTATAAATTTATGATACCAGCACTAAATTATTCTTTTACTTGAAAAATAGATTTTTTACTGACCCTTTTATTTTTACAACATTTTTAAAAGAATTTTTCTTTTTTTGCAGGTTAATTTCAGATTTTGCAGACTCATTTCAGTTAATATTATTTTTAATATAGTCTAGCCTTTGAGTTAAATAGAAATCAGCCTTCTACTGCAATGGATGCTATAAAAAGGAATATGTACCAATGTGTCCAAAGAGCAACTGAATCAGAGACATAAAATGGGAGAAAATGGCTGAAAAAAAGAAAACAGATAAGAGAATGATAGGATAAAAAAAAAACCCACAACAAAAATTCCACATTTCATGTTCCATTTTCTTTTCAAATGGTCATATTTTTAAATTTAGTTTTAAATTTAATCCAAAATAGAGAGTTAAGACATTAATGTGCATATTAATAAGCCCAACAAAATGGAGAGATACTAAAGGCTGAGAGGAAAGGAAGACTTAAGAGAAAACCAACACAAGGAGTAGATAAGGATGAAGAAGCATATGAAATAGAGAAAAAGAAGAACCTGGAAAGATGTTGCTGCCACATAAAATTGAAGGAGCATAAGATCATATCCAGAGAATATTATATGCAGGGGTTGACTGTTTATTTAGTGTTTATGCTAAGCAGACTTTTGAGTAGATGGTCCCTGAATAAAGAATTGGAGTCACTCCATAATTCAGGATTTTATTGTTGGAAGTTGCATTTATTACACTAACATGTTGGAGAAACTCTCAGACAGTCATGTCCTGGTCAGCAGTGGCACAGCTTTCACAGCTGAACCTGCTTACAGGGATGAGCTGGGCTAGCACAGTGCACACACGGCTTGTTTAGCTCCCCAGGCAGGATGTGTGAGGGTACAGGCTTTATTCTAGCCCTCAGCTTGCATATTCCCCCCTAATGCTCCATCAAGGAGCATTGTGTGTTTTCCTTTCCATTCTGTATACTTAACTTTCCTTGTCTTCTCTGAAGGTCTTCCAAAGTGTTCAGCGTTCCTGGCACATTTGTATTTCCATCTCTGTCTCTGTCACTCTTTTTCCTTTCTCTTTTCCTCACTCTGTCCTTTCCTTACTCTATCTCTCTTTTTCCATCTTTCTTGAAATAAAAAAATACAGAATGGAAAATGCAGCTTTGTAACACATATCTGCCTGTTTCATATTATGTTTAAGATAGTACTCATGCACTCATATGTGTTGCTTTGCTTTCTGTGGTTTGCATACTGCAAGCCAGCATTACATATCAGTGGGAACAACTTGTAGTTTTATTGTGCTTTTTCATTTTTAATTTTAAAAATTATCCCAGATTAATGGTGCTTGTACAGTCAGAAAAAATAGCACATTTTTAAATGGAACAATGTGATTTGCTATTCTCCATATTTTATCCACTATGCTTTTTAGTTTCTCTTTAGCTGGCTTCTGAGATGGAGACATCTGGCTGCCCAACAAGGAAAAACAAGCTTCTTCATTGATTTTATATAGGATTGGAAGAGTACACATGAATGATATGGATTGCATGATGTCTTTTCTCTGGCAACGATTCTGTTAAATTAGTTTCAAAGCTGTCAAATTTAAAAAACATGGAGTAAGAGTGACATGTAATGTCCAGTGGCTCTTTTTGTCCTAGGAAGAGGTATCATGCTAGCCTTGGGAAAAGCTTGAATGATAACTTCCATTATTATTCAACTGAAAAGCAGAAAAGAGTGACTGAATCATTAAGCTAATTTTCTCTGAAGGGGATGAAATAGCTATTGATGGGTTTTCCTCTCTTCTTGTGCTCCTACCCTCTTCATGTCAATGGCTCACTGGCATCTCCATTCCCACTGAACAATCCCTCTGTCCTTTTCCCAAACCTACCTTCTCAAGCCTTTCTGGCTTCCTTTTTTTTTATATCTTGGAACTACAAATTCTGAGTTTGGCTGCCAAAGGCAAGGCAGAAATAAGTATCAGTGGGCAGACACAGAAATTTAAGGGTAGGAACTTAACCTCTACTTATCCATACTTATCCATCAATGTACTTTCATCACTGCCCCCAGCCAGTTCCTTGTCAGTGTGCCTCTCTTTTGCCTTTGACATGAGAGCTTTTTAGTCATTCCTTGCACGGATACATTCAAACATGTCCTCCTTCTCTAGGTCAGCAAGGAAAGCCCCTGAGTTATGCTATGAGGAAGGACATCCAAAGCCTCCATCCATGGCATGGAGGCACAGAGCTTCCTCCTGCTGTCTAGGGACTGGAGACTCACACTGCTCTATGTGTTTTGTACAACAGAGGCTGAAAGGGCATTGCAGATCACCACCACTGAGGTTAGAAGCTCTGTTCATTCTTACCCCTCTCTTTTGTGGCAGGTGCATTTGAAGTGCTTCTATCAGCATATATTGACCCAATTCTCAAGCATTATTAAAATCTGGGAAGCTATTTTAGTGGCTTTATGTTCATTCTGGACATGAACAGCAAGCAGGTAGAAACCTGTGAAACTGCACTGGAGGTCTAGGAAGATAGAATGAAAAAAACCCAAACCACAACCAATTAATATTACTTTTCCTTAGTGACTTTTTTTTTGTTTTTCCTTTTAAGTTGACCTGTATCCTTCCCACCTAGGGGCCAAGTAAGTCCTTAACTCCTTAAAAAGTCAACATTAAAGGAAAATAGATATAATATTATGGTCATAAAAGAGCGTGTCATTTATGGAGGATTAAGAAGAATTGTCAAGCATTCTGTACCTAATAGTTTGTATGATTACATTCAATAAACATCACTCACAAAGCTACTTGATTGTTGCATTCACATATTTCTAACCTTTGTAGGGGGAGTATTATAGCCTTCTAAATAATGGGGTTTAGGGCTGCAATTCCATGTCTTCTTGAAAACTTACAATTGACTTTAACCTAATCAGTGATTCTATCTCATTACTTCAAATATACCGCCTTAATTAGAAACTTCCCTCAAATTTAATGGGGAAGTGACAATTCCAGTAATTCATCTGGACAGTTACTCAGAGGTACTGAAGGTACTGAGGCCAGAATTTTGATCCTAGTTGGCCATAAATTTGTTCTGGGAGGCGAGTCTCATGGCTCTTCAAATCTGAATCATAAGTCTGCAGGCAGCTGTTATTGCCACCCGTGTATGCACTTGCTACTAAAAGACCCACAAACTAAATTTCTCTATTTCTTCAGTCAGTAAGAACTGTAATTCAGCTACATATTTTAAAATGCGTGCCTTGTAATATTTTTGTTTCCAATGAATTTACAGTTAATTGCAAGGATTATTTTGAAGGTTTCTAAACCCTTATTTAGCCTGTACAGTGCTGAATAGTGGTGTGATTTCTGTATATGCCAGGGTTCATATATGCTAATCAATCTGACTGCTTAGAAAACGCTGCATAGCATTGGACTCATTTGCAGGGAGAGTAGCCTGTAGAAGTTGGCTATTAGCTGGTTTCAGTCACCTTTTGTCTACACATTGCCTGACACCAGCTGGATTCTTGTGCGTTCCCAACAGCTTGCAGTTCCAGTGCAATGAGGCTGAACCAGGCTTTTCTTTATTAAGGAAGAAATCAAGCCAAAAATAGTCTCTGTAACTGCTGCTTTCTTTTATTCATGGTAGTTACAGGCAACAAATCAAAGATCTTAGTTGCTTTATACTATACAGTCTTGCCCACCATTCACACACACTTGCAGGCATTTTGCAGTCCTTCCTTTAATGAGCTCCTTATTCTGAAGAGGTCACACTCTTCCAGAACACTGTTTGTTTTTCTCCTCGGGAGCAACACCTTGCAGGGATCTGCAATCATTCCCCTGTTAAATGTTGTCTAATTGCCCACTTTTTTTCCATCTTTCAGGAAGTTCCTAATGATCCTGCCAAGCCTCTGTTAAGCTAAATATTTCTGTGTTGTCAGCAACTTTCACCACCTGTCTATTCAGCCTGCTCTATAGAAAATCCCTAACACCTGGTGCCTAGCACTTGTTTCAGTATGAAGCAAATGAACCACGACGTTTCTCTGGGGGTGCTCAGAGCTGGCAGCAGGTAGAGGCAATGACTGCTCCTGGTGAACAGGCCCATCAGCCAGCCTTAGAGACAGGTGGATAGGGAAGGGTTCTCCTTGGGGTCCAAACAATCCTGACACTGAAAACCTGGGCTGGGTTTTTTGTTTGGTTGTTTGGTTCTTTTTCCATTGATGTGTGTACAGAACAGCAAATACTCAAATAAAACAAACAAGCATGACTGGGAAATAGCCAGTGCCTTTGCCTCAAATCAGCCCCATCTTATAATAACAGTTGTACTAAGCTCTGTGGAACTGAAGAGTGAAGCTTGCAGGTTACAAAAGCAAGGAGCTGAAGGCACCAAGAAGGTAGCACACTAGGATGCACACTAGCACACTGTGTAGCATCTTTGGAAAGAGGATGTTTTATTCAGGAGTTGTCCTGTAAATTCCCTACCTCAGTGTGTGAGTGTCAAGTCTACTGAGAAGGTGGGAGAGCAAGCGGCTGGACACAGAGCAATGGGAATGCTGTGTGGACTGATCAGAAACCTTGTCTGGAAAGTGAAGCTAGTTTTAAGTGAATGCAGCAAGGAAATATGTAGGAAAAAGTTGGATAAATTTTTTCCCCCTTTTGTTGGAGTGAGAAAAGGAGTCAGGGAAACCTGAGCTGCCGGCAAGAACATCAGAAGGCTTTGCAAAGGTTTTTGTGAACACTGTGGCATGTGCCTTTAACCTAGACATATTGAACTGAAAGGGATTCAGGTACTAGCATGAAGATAGACAACTAGATAAAAGTAAGAAATTTGAGTTGCTCTTTCATGGCATAGAGGATTTTTATCTCACAAGGGAGAGTTTCAAGAAACAGATCCAAGCCTAGGGATGCAATAATAATGGTAGAAGAGTTATCAATAGCTGAGGGATGACTGCAAAGTCAACTGCAACTGGAGAGCTGCTGGCTATATTGGACACACTAACTGTATACACACAGATCCTTCAGGTTTTTCAACACAATAAATGAAGAGCAGTTGGTATTGAATCTCCATTTTCAGTTTCAAGTGTGGTATAAATTGCTGACTAAATGGTCATTTCAGTATCCATAAAAATGGCTCATTTTGTGAAAGTCTCAGAAAGCAGAGCAGTGTGGATGAGATACAGGAATGCTTTCTAAGGGTGAGCAAATGTTGGACTTTTTAATTACAGTCTGCTCAGCCTCTGAATTCATGAGTATGCTTTGTTCTTTGGACTTTTTTTTTTAATTTACTATTTATCATGACATTGAAGATCTAAAAGCTTAATTTCACTACGTGAGCATAGGGACGATTATAAATTGAGACTTATTTTGGCTAGATATTAATCTTTTCTTATGTAAGCCAAAAGTGAAAACTCATAAAGGAAGTAATATTTTGTTTCTTCTGTAACATGTCAATAACAGCTTGTCTTTGGGAATTTCAGCCTTTCCAAATTCAATTTGAGCACTTATGTGTTTACGTTACCTGTTTTAATTAAGAATTGGCAGGCATAAAAGAAAAAAAATCTATTTTATGAGCTGATATGATCTAATTGAGAATGCCTGGCTCTCATTGTCATTGATCACTTACTTTTGTGAGTTATATCAAGGTGCACATGAGTAATATGTAATACTTCCCCATGGCAATATCTAGCAGAAGGAGCTGAGAGAGCCCAGGTGTTTTAACAAAGTGGTTTGAAAAAACTCCAGAAATAGTATGAGATTTTGGAATCCTTGGAGGACACAGAGGACAGCCTTCCAAACACCTGGACTCCTTGATCCACCTGTAGGATAAGCTTTCTTGCCTAAGATGTTGCAGCATATTAATAATCTTCTCCATGTTTGTACAATTCTTTGTGGTGGAGCTCCAGAACAAAGGTGCAAAGTTTTTAGTCAGATCCCATAGAAATATTGGCCCATAAAAAGTATTCTTCCCTGCCTTGTTTCCTTCAGATTTGCAGAAAGACTTTGATGGGCAGGGGTCTGGAGAAAATGGGAAATAAGAGGCTGTAGAATGCTTTAGAACTTCTATGTTCTTATGTATTGCCGCCTAGTTGCAGAGGAAAAAGTACAGATGCTTACCTAAATAATGGTTTGGGTTTTAGCTCAAATGCAGTTTCTGAGTAACGTCTTTCAAAGTGTGCATTTGTGATAGATCAGACAGAAGCTGGGAGATGTTAAAATAGACAGGAGTGGGGGTTTATCTATTTTTGCTGTGCAGGAGGGAAAACATGGGCACCGGCAAAGCATAAGAAAAAAATGCAGTTGTGTCAGTGAAATAGTTTCATAATAAATGCATGATTTGAAATGTTCATTTCAATTTTCATGGATGCTATAAGCAAATTGCTATTAAGTCTCAAGGTTATTTAAGAAAAAAAAAAGAACATGCAATATACTGAAAACGTAGAATCCAATGAGATGCAAGATAAGATGGTCAGCAGACCTTTTCTTAGATCTTTATGGGAAGAAAAAGAGGTCCCAAGACTACATCTGATGCAACTTAGGAAGAATATATCACATGCAGTGTGAAGTGCTTATTAGTTACTGTTATTAAAAAAAAAAATGCCTGCTGTTGCCAGGCCTAACTTTAGCTCTTTGAAGTGCCTATTTTTGAATCATGTTGTTCTTTCATCTCCCAGACCAAAGAGCCTTGTACCTGTTTAAGAATGTTGAGACTGTAATAGGCTCAGTTAAGCTGCCTCTTATATTGTACCTACCCTTGTCTTGATTTTGGGTGATATAGCCACATGGCTTTCTGAGGCTGAGAAACATAATCTGGTCCCAATTGTTCCTGAAGAGCTATGTGTAAACTAAATGACCACAAAGGTGCTTCTGACTAGTGGCATCTGCATCCCATATCAGGGCAAGACAGTGGGACATATCAAGGCTGATTGTCACCTTTTATTTTCCAGAGAGGAAATCTGGAAACTATGGCAATCTACTTAGTTCTGGATAACCAGGGTACAGCACAACATGCTCCCACAAAATTACTTGAATTGGAAGTGGTCATCAAGTCAAAACCATTGGGTATATTGGTGGTTTTGTAAATATTCCACAGGGGGTGGGATAGAATATGGTAAATGTATGTTGTATGAAATATTGAGATTCTTGAATTTCTGATCAAGGTGATCGAGGGATAAAATCATATTTCAGTATTATGAGAGTTGGAGATTTCAAGAGCTAACAATGTGGGTTTAGAGGGAGATATGTATCCTAGAGGTTTGTATGAGGCATCTCATCCACCCTGCTGAATCAAAACCTCAGTTTCATCCAGTGTAAAGATCTCATCTGGTACAAGCAAGTTCTTCCAGATACAGGTTTTAGGTATATTTTTCTGAAGACGTCAGGAGACAGCAAGCATGTGTCTTTCTCCTCATTCATGTAGCAACAGATGCCTTTGTAAGATAAGATGGAAGGAACTCAGGAGGAGTGAGGAAGGAGCTCAGGCATACTTCCTGCATTTTTTATTCCATGAAAGAAGCAAGGCCTTTCATTACTCAGCATGATATCCTCTTTAGAAACAGTCCTTTGGCATAGCTAATGTTGGGCATGCTATGGTCACTCTGTCTAACCTCATTTATGCTGTTGCTTAAACTCAGTGCCAGAGAAAGCCTTCGTGGACTGTCTTGGGTAACCTGTGGTCTTCTCACTTGCTGAAGTGTCTCTGAGGCATAGCTTGGGCAGTGAGTGTGTCTAAACCACCAGTGCCTGGGAGCTGTGGGAAGCTGCAGTGCCTGGTGGGCTGGACAAGCCCTCCTTCTGCTCCATTTCAGCAGCAAAGGAAGCAGCTCCGCTGTGTCACTACAGCTTGCGCACATTTGCTGCTGTTGATTGTAGGACAAAACTCACCTGGACTGCTCCTGGGGATCTGGAGTGCCCTTTGGCAGGCCATGAAGCAATAAAGAAACCAGCAGTTGGTGCTGCTGGTGAGGATGATTTTGGGAGCTTCAGCTTGGTCTCTTGTGGTCCTGCACTCTGTTCTCTGGCCCTACGGAACTCCTCACCAGCCTCAGCCGTTTGAGAACCGGAATCCTTCAAGTTCTTTACCAAACACCTTCACTACTAACAGGAGAGAGACTGGCACACCTAAAAGGTGATTTTCTGAACCTTAGACAGCTCTTTTAAGGACAGCAGCCTAAGTGGCTAGATGGAGCTGGACAGCTGACATCTAGGCAAATCTAGCTAACTGATCGCCTCCTTTCTTTCTGAACCTTTGCTGCCATGCATAATTCAATCCTTTACAGAGAGGACAAGGGTTTGTTGGAATTAGTGAAAGAACAGATTAAAGGCTACCAGGTAGTTATATATATATAAGTATTTCAATCAACTACAAAACAGTTTGTGTATCTTTGTAGGAAAATTTATATACTTTTTCTTTTTCATATGAGATAACGAGGAGTAATTTAACAAACAGTACACCTACTTCTTCCAGACAAACTCAAAAGAGATGTATGCTGGGATAGCTGGCCCCAGTCCAGCAAAGCCATTAGATGTGGGTAACCCTTGACAAAAGAAAATCTGCTTACCTCCTCCTCCTTATTCTTTTGAAGGCATTGATCTAGTGTGATCCATTTAGCTTATTGGGCTGGAGTGTTTGAAAACCCACAAGAACATGGTGCAAGGATATGTTTACCAGCCACCCCCTGCCCTCACCCAAAACTAACCTAGCAGATTTTTTTTTGCACCCCTGAATCCACAGAGTTTTCCTTTTCTACAGTTTCTGTATGTTGCATGCCAGCCCTCTCCCAGTCCCTTATCCTTCATCCTGGATGAAATTTGTACGGACTCAATAAGTGTCAGCCAGGATTTGAGCCCAACCTAAACACAGCCAGAGCACAATCATTATTGATCACAGGCACAGAAGGGAAGGCTTAACCTTTGCAATGCTAAGAGTTTGTTCTCTCTCTAGTTTTAGTTTTACTTTGGGGGCCAGGGGGAACTTTGATCACTGAATGAAACAGTAAAGGGCATGAAATAAATTGTGCCATTTATGGAGTAAATAGTTTAGATAAGGACACATCAGAATTTTTCAGTAGCCTAGCCAGTTATAAGTCTTTGTAACAGGAATACATCACTGTGTTCAGGGATTTTTGTTCCTGAATATCCTGGAATTACACATTGCATTTTTATATACTTCTCTGTGTTTCTGGTGAACAGTTCTAGGTCCCCATGGGTCTTCTGAATTGAGCCAGTGGTGAAACTTTTCTTTTCTCTATGATGTTGATTAGTGTAAATGTGCAAGGGCACATGAACTGAGAGTTAAAATCTGCATTGAGGCTCTAAAATTTTATTTGATGGTTTTGCCTTAAGGCCAAGCATAAGCAATTGATATTTTTCCCTATTTCAGTTCCTCTGCCTGTGTCTTGTTGTTTAAGCTAGAGACACAGTAAAATCTCTAGGCATCCAAACTGCCTTCTAGTTGTGTCAAATAGTAGCTATTCATCAATGAGATATTTTGCTATGTAAGATTTCAGAAAAATGTAGGCATACAGAAAGGAAAATGCAAAAATATTAGGTGCTACTTTTGTGGTTGATCTATTCATCTATCTGTTATCTATGAATATGCCTAGTCATACCTTATGCATGTTTGTGCATTTGCTTCATGCAGTGGGATTTTCCTTACTGCCTCAGGAAGAAGCTCTGACCTCTGTGAAAGACTGCTGGTGTGATGGCCACCGCTCCAGCATCCAAGCCTCATACAGAAGCACACTTCTAGTACATGTACTGAGTATCAACATCTATACATGTTGGATACAGCTGTCAGTTCCATAGCTTCCAAAATTGTAATTTCCAGGCTAGCACAATGCTGCAAGTTGTCCGATGCCAAGAGCAAAGGCCAAGTCTTCAGTGTCTGAAATGTTTTGTCTGTGCAGCAGAGATTTGCTCAGTGCTGTGTCTGTACTTGCTGGTGAGGTGCCTGTGAGCAGCATCAGTGTAATGCAGATGTGCCTTACCTTTCTCATTCTCGATTTCATGCAGATGCTCCAAGCTCAAAGCAGTGTCATCTGCCCCTTCCATGAGCAGAGGACCCTTGGCAGATATGTTCCTTCCCATGTAAAAGTCACAGGCTGCCACCACCATGAATGCTATGAATAGTTCAGCTGAAGCCATCTTTAAGCCAGACAGAAAAATAAACCTCTCACAGTGGAAAGAGCTCTTCAACATGATCCAGATTGCCTCAGTATAGTCCCTTGAGACTATTTGTGCAGTGGGATACTCTTCACTGTGAATAGGAGTGACAAAATCTGGCCCAGAGTTAGTTCCCTAAAGATGTAAATATAGAAACTGCCACAGAAACACGTGCAGGGGCACAGAAGTCTTTTTTTTCCACCCGTGATCTTTGCCAGCAAGGTGTCTCACTCAGAGAGTCACTGTGGCAGTTCAAAGCTTCACTAGTATTGGGGATTGACAGGGGGAAACATTGCTGATCCAGCTCAGAGAAGCAGGCAATTTGCTTCTATAAAATTACCCTTGGTAACGCTTTTGGGATTTCACGTAGGCATATCTGAATCACGTGTATATCAAGTGCTCTCAGTCATGAGTGGAAGAGAGGGTCATATGAGGATGAGAAGCTCTTCACACAGAGAGAGTAACCTTTGATGAAATGCTCAGGCCACAGACAGGGAAGCTGTCTGCAGCTTGTGCAGAAATCTGGAAGTACTGATTGACAGTTTTATTGTCTTTCATAGAGATTTGCAAAACGCTGAAACTCAGAAGGCACACATTTGCAGTACCCCATGGATACTGTACATCTGGTCCCTGGTGTGGTAGGAGGATCCAGGTTTTTGTGCAAGGGGCATTTCTTTGGCAGGATGTTTTTTTCTTCCCCAGCTCTGCTGATTCTCAGGGAAGTCACTTCACTGACTGAAGCTTCTCTCTGTGCCCGGTAAGCAATCTTAAGCAGGCAGGGGAAATCAGGCTGAGGTTTTCTCTGTGTGGAGAATTGGATACCCTTGGCATAATGCTTGAGACCACTGAGTCAGCCTTGACCAGGAGCTCTCAGCCCCACGGCATGAATTAGCTGTGGTAATCTTTGCAAGTGGAGCTGTAAGTAACAAAACTGCTGGCCAGATATGGGCACACAGTGCTGCTCTTAGCAGTATGAGTGTGTTTCTCTAAAGTTTCATTGTGATACACTCATTGCACTCATTTGCCAGGCATTGTTTGACCTTTCATTTGTGCACTGTATGCATGCAGTGCATGGAGGCTCCATCTGTGACAACAAAATTTACTTCTTTTTTAGAAATGCCTTTAGTTCTGGAAGAGATAGGGAATTTTGTTTTTGTTGTTGTTAACCTCACATAACTCTTCAGTTCTTCCCCCCCCCCTTTTTTTTTTTTCCTTTTTTTTCCTTTTTTCCTTT
>JAYDZK010000001.1:80544895-80655053 GCA_034509185.1 Euphonia xanthogaster
AGGGAATTTTGTTTTTTTTGTTGTTAACCTCACAGAACTCTTCAGTTTTTCCCCCCCCCCCCCCTTTTTTTTTTTTCCTTTTTTTTCCTTTTTTCCTTTTTCTTTTTTCCTTTATGCTTTTTGATGCCAGTTACAGATCCCAGATGTCAAATAGCAGCAGCAGCTGGCTGCGTGACAGATCCCTTAGGCTGCAGCTGGGTGAACACTACTAGACTTATTCTAGCTGTGTCATATAGATGGTATGCAGATGATTTCTCTGAGCTGTCATGCTTTTCAAATGCCTCTAGCTTCTTTTTTTTCCCCCTTCTTTTATTCTGGTAATACACAGAGCCTGGAAATTCAGCCTTGGAGAAATCTTGCGTGTATTGTGTACAAGGTCTGTGGATCCTAAGGATGGCCTATTTGTGCATTATTCCTTTTACATAACTAAAGTATTCCAGCAATTAAATACACAATATTCCTAATACTCTATTAGATTAGGGTTGACTATGTCCTTCAGTACTCTTCATTTATGACAATAGCACTCTTGTATGAAGATGAAAGGAGAAACTAATTGAGGAAGTCTGATCTCTCTTGAAAATTACATACTCAGTCTCCATATTGGTTTAATAGAACTTTTGGGGTTTTTGGTTTTTTTTCTTCATTAAGTCAATGTAAGTAGATTGATTTTATGTTAATGACAGAACAGAGCTTCAGATTTTAACAGATGAGAGAAGCAGGAGTAAATTTTCAGTAGAAGTATAAATACACAATATGCTGTATTATCTACATAGAAGAGTTACCTCACTATATATTTTTAAGATCATCTCTCCTGGTGAATTTTCTTTAGTAGTTTTGGCGTACATTACTTTTAACTAAATCCTTTTTGTAATGTGCTGTAATTCTGCCTAACATTCATGCAATCATAACAAATGTACGGTTTTCCTTTAAACTACAGTGCATGTTTTGTGAAAGTAGCATAGTTTGAAAGAGAAGCACAATTCTGATTAAACTTTAGTATCATTATTCTGAGTCAATAATACCTAGAGAGCTGAATTATTTCATCTCAGATTATTGGAACATATGCTTAAAACTTCAAGGCAATATTTCAAATATAATTTTCTAATAATTTTCTTCTCCAGTACTGTCAAGGATATTAATCAACTCAAACCAGTTTGTTCTAGAAACAGAAGTGCTCATTGACTAAGCCATCTTTTTTTCCCCTTTTGGGCAAAATCCAGAAAATAGATTTCATCAATTGGGACAAATGCACTTTCACTAAATGATGTAATCACTTCTGTGTTTTTTCCTCTAAACCTTACCTGCAGCTAAAATGAAGGTGGTTGTTATAGATACAGGAGAACCATTCCCATTGCTCCTTTCAGAAATTATTGATTTTCCCTGCAGACAGAATGCAGAACCCAGCTCTGAGCTCTGGGAAAATGCAGAAGTGACATGCAAAAGTAGCTATAAGCCAATAGAATTTTCAGCACAAATGGAGGTGATTCCACTGTCATTTACTGTAAATCTAAAGATAGTGCATGTGTTTCTTTATAGTCACTGATTTATGTCTTGTGCGTTACTTTTGAGTGGGATATCATACAGCCTACATCTATGTGGCTTCTCATAGCTACTTCTGCATAAATTTAGTTCATCTTGCTGCTTCCTAGTCACAACTTTCATCTTCCTAGAGACCCCTCATATTTACAGCTCTCCAAAGGGCATTGCAAGCTGGGTGTCAATATATGTAATTCTCACTGAAGTTATTAATGCCTTTCCCCCTAGCCCAAAGATACTTTTATTCCGCCTTCCTAAAGGAAATGCTATGTATTGGTCAGTGTTGAAG
Organism: Euphonia xanthogaster; assembly: GCA_034509185.1. Lineage (NCBI taxonomy): Eukaryota > Metazoa > Chordata > Aves > Passeriformes > Fringillidae > Euphonia > Euphonia xanthogaster. The sequence continues at coordinate 80,546,721 of JAYDZK010000001.1, forward strand.
CTTCCTTTTGATGAAACTATGCACAGTAGACCTGTCCTGGGACACCCTAATGGGAGATTAGTCTGAGTGCATTCTTGATTTCTGTCCTTGCTAGTCCAGAATAGAATCCTTCTGTTTTTCCTCTGGTCTCTTTTTCCCCAGCAGTATTCCTTCTCTAGTTGCAATTCTGAAGCAGACACTCAGTGCAATTGTTCATCTCCTTTAATCTTCTGTTGTTATCAGTAAACTTCCTGCTGGTCCTTTGTTGTGCTTCCAGTTGGTCAGATTGCTCATTCTCAGCCTCACAGACTGACTGACATGATAGAGTGGCAAAGTATCCTGACTTCTCTGAAACAGACTATTGTAAACATGCAGAAACACTATCTGCTAAGTGGTTTTCTATGTTCTGTTTCATGTCTTTCAGCAGGAGGCTTTATTGCAGAAGCTCTTTCAAATTATCTCTTTTTTCTGACTTTTTTTTTTTTGGATCAGATTGTTTCTGATTTGGCTACATTCAGTTATGTCTAAAAAATTTCCAAGTATTCTAGAAGCTTCATGCAACACCTAGGGGAGTAAGAAGTATTCTGCTTAGAAATAGGCTAATACAGAAGCTTCTCTTGGTGTTTTATTTCCCCCTTTTTTTTTTTCCCTTGCTTAAGATATCGATCATTTCATCTCCAAGTCTTATGCCTTATCTTGCCTCAAGCTAATCTAAATTGCTGACCATCATCAACATGGTTTTTTTTCCCAAGTTACTGGTCATGTATGCTTCTATTTTCAGGTTTTGTGATGTACATTCTTCTGATAATTCCCTTCAGGTATCTGTTCTTCCATCTGCCTGCTTGATCTCCTCCTCCTGTAAGCCCTAGTTTCTTACATCATGGTATGTTACCTAGCCTTAGTCTGGGTCAATATGCACAACTTCCCCTAGGACTTCAACGGTTTTGATCATTATCCTTCCTTTTTCCAGTTTGTTTCTCTAAAGCCTCCCACTGATGTAAATGTATCTGACTTCAGCACAAAGAATATCAGGCTCCACATGCATCCCTGCAGGACTGCTGAAACAGTTTGAGATTTGCTTTGTAAATACTTGTGATCAAGCAGGCTACTTCTCTCCTCAGCTTATTCATGGATACTCAGTACAAAGAGGGTAGATCACCTGATGTCAGTGAAAATTTATAAAAGGATGAAAATTTATAATGCAGAGCTTGTCAGTTAGAGCTTTTGTTTGGTTTCCTTGTTTTTTTTCCCACCATACAGCATCATTGTAACACCATACATTTTCAGTGAGAGCTTGAATTTTGTGCCATGAAAGAAATTCCAGTATGCCACAGATGTGGGATTTGAAGTTCAGATATCATACATTAACTGTAGTATATTGAAATAATTATTCTGAAAGAACCCACTACAGATAGAATTGTAGAGGAGATCCCACCTTGGAAACACCTAAGACAGACTGCGATATTGCAGCTTTCTTGTTTTCACAGGAGGGAAGGTGATGTTTTGCATGAAATATCTGGAAACAGATGGATTCCTCTGGCCTGTGAACATGTATTTCTGTAATGGTCCCACTATTGCACAGAATCATAAAGGCAATTGCATAAAATTCCCTGTCTGAAGAAGAAATGTGAGTCAAGATAGAAGAAAAATCCAGCCAAGAAAAGCATGTCAAGATGGCATTGAGCTTATCCATGTACACTTCTGTTAGCGAGGAAAAAGGTACTTTCCTGTTCAAATATTGAAATTGGAGGCCTAGAGGAAAACATATAACAAGGAAAACCAGGGCTCTTCTTGACAAGTGTTAACAGCTGTGATTAAATGCTGCATTAAAATGCTTGAATTGTAAGTTTTGTGGTGCCATGGTGTGACATGTTTCTCTTTCAATAAAACAGGTTGAACCTGGGTTTGTGCCTCAGCTAATATATAGCACCTCTGCAGCTTGTTGCACAATTCAATCCTTGTGTATGAAAAGTTCACTTTTCAGGCCCTATGCATGTATTATATGTAGTAGATAATGAGGAAATACTGCTCTCATCACAAAACCACAAGTATCTGCAGCTCATGAAAGTATCTTCTGACTGATGAGGGGAAAAGAAACCAAAAGAAATTATTAAAATATTTATTTTCATGACAGAACCAGATATTCATGTAGCATTATACCACATTAATTATTTGATATATATTTGGATTGCCTGGTCGAGTTTGGGACTTCTGTGAGAAATAGTACCTGGGCAGCAACTGAGTGTTCCATCATAATTCTCCATTACTATAAAGCCACAAAACAAGGAAAAGCCAGGACTTAATTTGAATAAAAGAGAGAAAGGCCCGTGCTCTGAGCTGCATTCTGTGAGGGAATCTTAATGTTGTAGAAGCATGCTAATTTTATCTGTTCAGTGATGTTGGTGAGCTTTCTAATGCCATTCAATATCACTTATATTAGCATTTTATCGATTTGAATTCTCTTCATAAGTAGCCCTGTGTTTTCAGGTTGTTCGGTCAGAGAGGTTATGCAACCAGAGAGAGAATAGAAATGACTGCAAGGTGTACTGTGCAAAGTAAATGATGATGTCAGATAGACAGTTTTAAAAATATGATAAACAGGAAAACCTCCAGGCAAACTGGATTTTCTATTTGAAATTCTGAATTAATTCTGCGTGAAGTTACAGTGTTGTATAGTAATCATTTTCATTTTCCTGTATTTTCCTTTTAAAATTTTTATTAAATGATTAATCTAGTTACCAATTCTGTATTTAATAATTTTCATAGAGATCAAAATCCCTTGGAATATGAAGTACTGCTTAGCATGTATTTTGTAATTAGATGTAAAAATTTGCATAATGAACTAAGCAGTCAATTTCTGAATGTGATTTGTGTCTGTGTATATGAACCACAGACCCGTGCTTAGTGCCTTTGATAAGAGATTCTCAGCTAATCAATTCCTGTTCTGGAGCTTTTGAGTCTTCCAGTCCTTTTCATTCTAGTCACTCATCTAGACAAATTCACCATGGCTAAGGAGTTGCTAAATGCTACAAATTAAAAGAATATCTTTTTTTCACACTTCTATTGCCTATGCCGTCCATACTTATAACTGCTGGGGCAAGATGCAAGGAAAATCAGACCAACTGTGTCTTCTCAAAGATGTAATTTGTAATACTCTGGCTACCTTCCTACCCAAGTATGGTATAATCAAAGGAGAGTAGAGTTTCTTGGTTTGGAGCTGTTGCCTCCAAATCTGTGTTTGAGTACCTTTTAAAAAGAGTGTTTGTGGTGTGGCACTCATCACTCACAGGCCCTAGCATGGCAATGGCTGCCTCACAGACAAATTGAAACCATTACAGTTGTGTCCTGGAATGGACAAGTCAGTGGAAAAAGCTTGTAGCATCTGAGGTGTCACAGTCCAAGGATGACACAATTGTTGAACAACTCATATTGACAATTTCTTCAAGTTTTACTAGGGATGGAATAAAATATGTGAAAGGGAGAGTTTTCATTATAGGAAATGATGCTGGTAGTTTCCACTGACTAAGAATATTACTCTCAATATTTCTTCAGAGCCAGTATTTGTTCAAACCTTACAAGTTTATGAAGTGCTTGGGGATTTTCTAGAAGAGGAAGTGGAAGAAGCTGTCCTGTCATTTGAAAAGGCCAGCTGAATAAGAAGTCACTTTAGCCATGACTCCTGCTGCCCTGCAAAGGGTGACATGCCCAGTCAGGAGTCATCAGCTAATCAAAACAGCTCTGCTAGGTAGCAAAGTAGGACAACAAGCAACAGACAAAGGAGTGAAAAGTCCACAGTGAACTCATTTCATAATGGATTCGCTTCTCTGAGCACTGAGACATCCTGAAACTGGGGCTATGCCCTGCCCTGCCTGGATAGGACAACCAAGGCCTTATTTCTCTCATTTAGAGGATGGGTGTTCTTAATCTTTGCTCTTCTTAATAAACTGTGTGAATCTATTAGGTAGGGAGGCTTTACTTGAATTGATTTGCTTTGTTTAAACATGCTCTAGCTTTTGCTCATGTATATAGCTCATAAAAAGAAACCTGTTTGAGTTTAGCCTAGTACTCCATGGTGATTACTTAGGTGTGCTGTCATAGCCAAGAGCTTGAGCCTAGGATTTTGCTGGCAACAGTGCAGTTGCAGTAATTACTGATGATATGGAAAACTGAACCACAATTTAAAAACCAAAAAGACTATTGCAACTCTTACAGCTCAGAGATTGCTGAGTAATGTCCATTCAATATATGTAGGTAAAATTCATGATGCTTTATTATTTTTAATAATTAATGTGAATCAAATCTGTTTCAGAAGCTCTAGTTTAAGCATGCAGGTAGGTTTGTTTGGCTGTTTTGTTTAGCCAACCACGTAAGAGTCAAGTAGAAGTTTTAGTGAAATTAATTTTTATTAGTTAATATTTACAAAAGTCTTTGAAGATATTTATTGCCATATATTTGCTAGATTTTTGTCTCATAAGCAATTTCTCCTGTGAAATGTATTTCAACAAGTTTTTGGACCTGTCAGCAGTAATTTTTTCTCTTGATCAGAGCCTGAGAAGGCTTGAATTTTCAACAGTTTCTGCCAGGGCAAGACACTGAATCCTTATGAATGCTCTGTGCCATGAATTCTGATCCTTCATATTGACTAAGGCTGTCACACATAATAATAACAAAAACCAGTGTGGATTTTGAATGTACAGCTGTGGCCTTGATTCAGTTAGTGAGGATCAGAAACAGTTTTTGAGATGACTTTGACTAGAATACAAGGAGTTGTATTCAGCACCTTCTCCGAGGCTGAATTCAGATTTCTTATTGGGATTTCTTTCAATGAAAAAAACAGTTAATTTGCTTAATTAAAATATTTTTAGTTGACTTATTTGCCTAGTTTTGAATAATTCTTATTCTTCTGATGATGACTAGAGGTTGAATATACCAGCTTTTTACTGAAAAATCTGCCTATGAATGTACCATATTTTCATTTCTGCAGTTTATACCCCATTCATACTGTAAATATTTGTTTAATGCTTGGTTTGGACAATGTTGACTTTGAGAGAATGATGTGGCAGTCCAGGAGAGATGGATATAATTTGAAATCTGGATCCTTTGGTAATAAGGATTGATCCACTCTGATTGTAATGTATGAACCAAAGAAAACTGATGTGCTGTGGGGAAGTGGTCTGTAGCCTTATGAAAGAAGCAGTTGAAAAATAAAATGAGTGCATCTTTTCAGAAAAAAAGCGTAGGTGATGTGACTGGTCTGTTTTCCCTCAACACACAGCTGTATGTCTGTGTAACTGAGGAATAAAGAAAAATTAAATTTCTGAATAATTTCTGGTAATTCGTTTAAACAGAGACAGACTCATGGAGGTGCACACTATTTTGAGCAACCAGTGATTGTGTAAGCTACACCTCACAGACAAACTTTGTCTTCCATATAACAGCAGGTTTGCCATCCTGTCTAACCAGGTTGTTCAGTAATGTTGAAGAGCTGATTTTCTGCTTTTGAGAGATTGTTTGAAAGCTGTGGATATGATTTTTATGTGTTTGGGCAATCAATCAATTTTATTGCTTGGCTGCTTTCCCAGCTTCTGGTTGCTTCTACTACCTAATTTTGCGATGAACGAGCGAATGAATGTTCTAATTGTATATTCTGATTGTCATGTTTTGAATTCTTAACAACAGCTTAAAGTATTACAGCTGTAGCCTATCAGCATATCATGGCAAGTCTTGTGAATTTCAGTAATGTGTATGAGGCAAATGATACTGAAACCCTGCAGTACAGCTCTGACATATTTTTTGTAGCTGTTTCCATGTATTTTTCACCTAATTAGAATTTTTTTTCCTAGAAGATGAGTTACTTGCACTGTTTCATCACAGCACAGTGTTTCCAAAATGAGTTGGGTTTGAATTGTGCTACAGCCTCCATCACTCTTCCACGGTTTGGGTGTCTTAAGGGCGAAGGAGACTGTCGACAGGTTTGGTAGCTGCTGACACAAGGAGCAAGAGTTCTTTGCAGCAGCAGGAGGGTGCTTGCCCCACGGGCACCACGGGGTACAGCCCCAATGGGCACCACAGTGAGGAGCAGAGCCGTGGGTGCTCGAGCCCCAGCGTGCAGCCGGCATCCTTGGTACAGGTGCGGGAACTGCCACGGGGAGAAAACATTCCAGAGGGATTGTTGGTAACCTCAGGAGGCCAGGTGTGAAGGAGGCATCATCCAGGCATTCCAGACTGAAATTTGCTGCGGATCTCTGAGACACCTGCCCACAGCAGCTACTGCTGCTTCATTTACCATTTGAATGGCTGTCACCTCCTCTCCTTTTCATTTGCTTCATATCTTTGTGCTTGATCCCATGCTGAGGTCCATTACTTGGAAAAGCTCAATTAAAATCTGACCAGCTGCTTCTCAGCTGCATGAGCAGTGTTAATGCAAAGTGCTGGCAAGAAAATATTCTCTGCTGATGTTTCATTGGAAGTGGTTGGTTTCTGGGAGCAGAGTGAGGTGGCTTCAATGCCCAGAATTACAGTTTGGCCTGGAAAAGAAAGAATAAAATCCCACCCCTCAAATGACATACCTGTTAAATTATTTGCTTTGCATTAGAGTAATTGTACTGTTAACCTTAATAAATTTGGATAACCCATAGGCCACACAAAAGTGGGCAAGTCAAGAATTTGCCTTAACTCATTTTCTGTGTGCTCCTGGTAATTGTATGCATCAATCTCTTTTTTCCTAGGGAAAAAAACAAAAAATGAAAACAACCCTAAACCAACAGTGGATCAAAAAAATAAGACCCTAAAATTAAGGACGTCAAGAATGCTTACTCTGTGAAGTGCTGTGCAAAATCAAAGGAAGGAGAAGCACTTTAAGTCCAGGAAATCATACTTCAAAAATCAGACTTGCTGCAACAAAATATGTATGTGTGTACGTACATACATGTATGCACACACACACATAAGGAAATGACTGAAGAACTGTAGAAAGTGCCTTAAAGGGAAAAATAGTGTTGGATCCAAGTATTGGCCAAGTGTATTTGCTTATGCACAACTCTACATCAAATTCCAGGCCAGAGCCAGCTTGCATCTTGCCAGTTTACACCCCGGGCAAAAAATCTGTGTTGAATTTCTGCCTGACTGTGTAGATCTTCCTTGGAATAGCACAATCCCTTGTCATAAATTTTAAGAGAAAAAAAATGCAAAAGGTACTAAAACTAAAGGGCTGTTAGCAACAGTGGGAAAAATAAAAGGCACAACAAAAGCAACTAAGAATATGTTAGGGAGAGCTGAAAAACAGCTAGTTGTAATACAACATTTTGGATGGTTATAGCAGTGATTGTGCAGTATGTGGTCTCCTGTGAAGACTAGAATTAGATTGTAGAATTTGAACAGGGATGGTATCATTGGATGCATGCCCCTCAGTTAACGGGAGATAAGGTCAAACGAGAAATCAGGTTTAATAACAAGGCTGATAAAACAAAAGAAATGAAATAAAAAAAATTCCAGAAGAGATGAATTTTTCATCTTGTCTAGCCTCAGATCAAAATAGCTTTCCTTTAAATTAATGAGATCACCAACCCTCTGAGAAAACTGTTATGAGGTGAATAAGAAAACAGTTACTTGGGTCAATGGATTCTTAGCAAAAGAACAAAAGCTGGAATAGATAAGCAGGTAAATCAGTTTCATTTTTCAGCATCATTGTAGAAGTAGAATGCACAAAGAATGTAGACTCTCATGGATGATTATTATATTTGGACACAGACTTTTGCAGCAAACAGGAATGTCACAAAACATCTCCAGCTACCACTCTTTGAGATAACTTTGACAAATGTAACACTGGGGAAGTTATTTACTTTCTTAGTACTCATATCCTATATAACTGCTAAAAATTATCATCTGAGAGAGTGGAAATATAAACATTTTTGTTTTCTCGTCACAGTTGTTTATTCTAACCCTCTAGGCAGAGAGTCACATTCCTGGACCCCTCTGACTTTCTACCCAGTAATAAGCCAATTAAATTATGCTTTTATCCAACTGTTAGAGGGACCAAAAGCATTTTTTGGTTGTTTTTATCATTAAATTTCTAATGATAAACATGTTAAGTACTGTATCAGGTCATTGCATACAAGACTCAGCGTTAATGTATAATTAAATCTAATTTTAAAACAATTTCTGCTTGTTTCCTGCATGCATTTCATTAAATTCTTTCCAACATAATGGAATTTCATTAAGAGAAAAATAGAAAACAGAGATCACATGCAACCTATTTGCCGTTCATGTGCTTAAACATGCCATGCATTTTCTTATCTATAAGCATGGGGCCAGAGTAAGAATATGTTCACAAGTGGCAGCACTGGTGTATAGTGAATCCTGTGAGATGTCAGGGTTGGGTTCACAAGCTTTGAGAGGGTAGGGTTAGAGCAAGCTTGTCTATCCTGACCCTGATCACAGGTCTGGTGGAACGAAGATGAACTCTTTAATGTGCCACTGATAGCTGTGGGATCCCCCAGGACTGGTCTGTGCTGGAGAAGGATTGGAGAACGAGGTGTATGTTTAAATAACAGGACAGGGGCTTGGGCCAAAAGAGGGATGTCTGACCTCACAGGGAGCTGCAGGAAGCAGGAGACAAGATAGCGAGTTGTTGGTTTGGATGTAGCGATCCCTCATGAGCAGATGGATTTCAATTACCCACCACAGCCTGCACAGAGCACAAGTGCAAGAGCCATCTCCACACTGGGAAAAAACAATTCTTTCTGTGGCAGGTGCAAAGTATGAAGGAATAATGAAAAGACGCTTTGAATCACTGATTCCCTCTCCTGTTATAAGTGAGAATGTGGCAAAGAGAGATATGATTTGACACTAGGAAAAAAAGTCATGAATGAAGAGATATGATGTATTCATGGAAATTGTGATAGGACATACACATTGGTAGGACAATGTAGAATAATGAAAAAGGGAGAACAAAAATATGTAAAAAAGCAATATTTTTTGTGTTAATATGGTTTATCAAACAGGAGTGAGGAAATAATCAAAAATATTAAAGAAGTTTGCTGTCAGGAAAGTAAAGTTTATTCTTATGGCTGTGTAGTTCCAGAACCGGAGTTTGCTTGCCAGGAACTCACCCAGGCCAGAGTAGGTGCAGGTCTGCTGAGTGTGAGTGGGACAGTGTGTCTGGAGCACTTTGATTCCTCTGATTAGAATGCCAGTCAAAAATGGAGACTCAGCCCTCCAGGAGCTAAGTACTGTTGATAAAACTGGAAAAAAAAGTTTTAAAATAAATTATTACCATCAAAAAAAAATAGAAGGAAAAAGACAAACAAATATCTGCCTCCCCAAAACACCCAACCAAAACAACAACAATAACAATAAAACCAAAAACATAATCAAAGAAAGAAATCTCTATTGCCACAAGTCCAGCCAAAAAAAAAAAACAATACCCCAAACTCCAACCATCTTCATTCTTATCTTTTCCAACAGTTCCTCATGGTCCGCAGACATGTTTAAGAAAAAAAGTTCTTCAAAAATTTGCTGTTTAATTTATTGCCTTCCAACAAAAATTCAAGCCAAAGTAACTCTTTTGGTTTTATTATTCACATTACTACAGATTATTATACGTCGTGGAAACAGTCTTCATTTTTGTTTGCATTCTTAACATGTTTTATCTGGTGTTTTTCCATTCAATGAGATCAGAAACCTTTGCCTCGAAGCACTGTCCTTTCTTCTGATCTCCCATTTTTCTTCCCATACACCCCCAAAGATCGAGCAAAGGTGTAGTGTGCTAAAAAGTTGCTGTGGTATTTGGTGCTGACTTTTTCCATGTGCTCTGTATGGATATAAAGAGCATTATTTAAATGTGAACTTTCCTGAGCCTGTCATAGTTGATTTTTCCATGGATTGGTGTGATGAAACTTAAACAAATTTTAATGGCAGATTTTCCAGCATAGCTTAGTTGAACGTCTTGATATTAAATTTTAATAATCTCAAATGAAGCTCTGTGTGGTGCAATGAAATTCAGCAGAAGTATGATGTGCTAATAAGGTGCAAAATATTAATACTGAGATGATTTTTTTGTCTGTCTGGTATCAGAAGTCTTCCCTGAGCTGTAACATAAAATAAGATTTTAGCTGTAAACTCAAAGCTTATCTGCTAAAAATAGCTGAGGGAAAGGAGGACATCTGTGTGTTCAGTGTTACTAGGATGACTAAAGGTGACAAAGAGAAGCCATGTCTGTAGCAGTTTAGACTTTCATATAGACCTCTGGAGAAGACAAATTATCCTGAGATGTATTTGGTGATGTGCAACCAAAGGAAATTAGTAAATTTTCAACTTACATTGCATTCCATCTAAAATACAAAGTGCTGTCCTGCCCTTCAAGTTCAGTAAAATGAGCTCAAACTGAAATGGAGCAGACTTTCTGAGGTAAACAGAGTCTGCTTTAACAAAAGAGAACTTGGCTGGTTTTGTCCAAAAATAATTAAATGGGAGAGAAGATGCTCTTGCTGCTTATGGATATGTCACTAGGACAAATAATGAAACCAGTAGAAGCACATTTGTAGCAAAAGGCAATTTACAAAACCAATGAGGTGTAAACTCGCCATGAAGGTTAGAAGGTTAGAAGTTATTTTCCCATCAGCCGGATAAGTGAAATTATGACTTAGGCTTCCCATAATACTGCAAGAAAAGATGTATTTCAAGTAGAAGTTGATAAGTTTTTGATGGGATATGACACAGGACATGTGGATATGCCCATGACTTGAAAAGGTGCACACTCCATGCTCCCTAACTTTAAATTAAAGTAGGTGGTTTGCATATAACTTAGTAAAGTAAGATAAAAATAATAATAATGCTGTCTCTTCCACAAACAAGCACAAAACCATAAGGATTAGACAATATCTTGCACTGTTTATTATTACAGTGATTTATATAACTCAACCAAGATTGGGGCTCCCATGCATAAATAGAAGGTGATTAAAGAAACTTGCAATAAACAATTTATCACTAATTAAAGTAAGTCAACTGTTAAATTAATTTAGAAAATCACCATTGTATTTTCATTCTTATGAGTTCTTAATAATTATTTTTCTTAGATCAATTTTTGCATTTCAATAATGAAATAATTAACTACAAATGTATATAATTATTTTCCTATATTTTACCCTTCCTGATAAACACTGTCACTTTTGATTACAAAGCTGTTTGAAATCTTGGATTCAAGAAGCTCTCAAACATTCAGATAACACTGAATACCTTCCCCAGCTAATGCCACATTTTAACAGATCGATCCCACAGACTGCTGGAATAAATGTGGTAAGTGGCCAGGAAATGGCTCATAGGTTAGGGAGATGTCTTTTGCATGGTCTGATGAATTTTTAACACTTTTTCAGAATTCATAACAGTTTTTCCCACTGCATTCTTTTCAGGTAGATTGGGTAATATGATATGTACACTGAATTAGTAATTTCTAGTTCCATGCTTTGTTGTGACTCTGATAATTGTACCATTTGTTATCATCACGGACAAGCATTCATATCTGTCGGGCCATCCCTGTGCACATTGGTATGCTCTCCACATTGCCCTGCAGAAATGCAGAGCTGTGAACAGATAAGGGAAAGCCATAGCTTTTGCCACACCAATGTGTCATTATTTGACTGCTTTGATGTTCTCACACAGGATAGCTTATCCTTTGGCTTCAAAGGGATCCCACTAAACTGTAACTGCAGCAAGGGCCTGCAGGATTCTCGCTATTTGTAGAAAGCAATCTCACCTTTTTCTATTGTTCTTCTGATCTTGAGATGTTTCAAGTATATAAACCATATCGCACATTAATCTTTGCTAGCTCACCCAAACACTTAGGTCAAGGTTTTCCATGACTAGTGGCTTTTCTAGAGCCACGTCTTTCAAGGCTCCGCAGTCCGTGCTTCACTTTCTGAGTGTTTGGAAGTCTTCTTAAAATACAAATGTGATAAGTTTGGACAATATTGGTGCTTTACCTGCTGCTTCTGTAAGTAGAGTGATATCGAGTAAAGTTCCTTTTTAGAACATTTTTCTTCTTAATTTCTTAATTTTTAAAAAATCTTTGCTGAGGTACAGATTGGTTTCACAGGTTTTCTGATAAATTTTTGAAAACAGTCTTACATTAAAGTAGTATAAAATCATTACTTTGAGTCACATCTTATGCAGACACAATGCAACATCTGCTTATGGTAATAAAATTGATATTAAAATATCAAAACCATCTTGACTAGAGCTAAAGAATGTAGTAACTTGGAACAATGCAAGTCAAGCATCTTAAAGAGTTTGTTGTCTGTTAGAAATTTAGATCTCTTAAAAAACATTGCCAAGCTGTAACAAGTCTTTTATTCCACAAAAACAAAATTATGTGGAAAGTGAATATTCCCCTCCAGCAGAATTTAATTCCATGTTCCCCAAATGTCTTTAAGTTGTTCTCTGTTCTCGCAGGCTCAGGCTTCCCTTTCTTTTTCATTAACTTTGCTGAGGCAACAGCAAAGATGTCTTTAGAGAACAAGAATGGAGGGTTTTTTAAATAGGAAGTACTCATGATAGATTTACCTTTTTTGTCATGACTTTCAGAACAGTTTATTGGAGGGTGGGTGTTAGAGAGCCTGACGTCTTTCCACTTCACCTATTCTCTTTGGGAAAATAGCCCTGAAACAGAACTGAAGGCTGAGGATGGTGGGCTGTCACCCACACAGGCTGTTTGCATGTGTATCATAGAAAGCTGTGACTACCAACAAGGAGCAAATGAAATTTTCACATTCTTACTGTAGAGTTCAGAAAGTTTAAAGATACATTATCAGACAGATGCTGAAGCCTTTGGGTAGAGACAGCTGAAACACTGCCTGGATAATATCAGGTGGATCTCTGCTTAGGAGATGCCAATAAACCTGCAGCTTGTACATTGAAATATTTTTCCAAAGAGACATAAAAAGAACCAAAGGAATAATGATCAGAATCAGTGGTGTCACGAGCAACTCTCCACCCCATTGGTTATCATGCAGGATAACCACTGTAGTCCCCTCTGGCCGCATTTCTCTTCACAGAGAAAAGCAAGGCACAGCTTCCCAAGGATATTTTCTGGGAATTGCAGCAAGGAACCTCAGAAAAAGAAAAAACAATTCTTATCTCAATTGCTGTGCACAAGGGGAACGCATTGTGGAAGATTGTTTACCTGAAGGGAATTGGTAATTGGATTCTGGTGTGAGTGTTTTGATTCACTGACCAATTGAATCCACGTGTGTGTGTCGGGACTGTCGGCTGACAGTCACAAGATGCTGTGCAGTTGGGTGCTTGTGCAGATTCAGTTAAGATGTAGTGTAATATAGTGTAATATAGTATAATAAAGTAATTAGTTAGCCTTCTGATATCAATGGAGTCAGATGCATCATTACCTCCCTCCTCGGGGGTCCTGCTTTTACGATAGTCCCCCTTTCTCATCAGAGGACGGGAAGATGTAACCATGGTCACACAGGCTTTCTACATCTCAGGATAACCAGCTCATGGAGAAGTAGCAGCTTCCTTGTTTCTTGCTATTAGCTCATCAAGCTGTGCCATAGCTCATTGAGAAATGAAAAATTAAAGGTTTTACTCAGGAGTGAGTGTGGGGTCAGGCCCTGCATCACACAGGAGGGCAGAAAGGTGGACTATACTGGTGCTGATCTGGGCATTCCTGAATTGTCTTCCCACCTCACAACAAGCAATGTCTTTTTGAGCTTTTTAGAAAGATTTTGAGATAATTTATGCCTATAATATAATTATCCCATTTCAGGCCAAGGCTAGTATAGTTTTCACGCTTGCTGGACAGGGGACAATGTCTACCTGCTCTTAAGTGCAGCAGCACCTTTTGGCACTACTCCATGCCTGCCACCTGGGGAGAGCTGCTGCCTGTAGCTGGGAACAATATATATTTCTCAGGAAAGCAGCAGCTGATGATTTGCTGTAAGCTCAAATCTCCCAAAAGAAGATTTTTTTCTGGAGAGCATGGAGATTGGGAGGAGAGGATCAGGGAAGATGTGGGAAGTGAAGTGAGTGTGTATGAAGGATGACTGGGTGGGGATTAGTTCCTCCTTTGATGGTTTTGGAGGCTGAGCAAAAGAAAATACTTAGTTTTCCTCATCCATGAAAGCTGTCGGGACAAACAAAATGCAAAAGCGGGGTACAGAGGGGAGTGATCCCTTGGGAGAGTACCCTAATGTTTTTGAGAGACTCATATTTGGATTTAGATAATATTTCTAATCAAAACAGTCATTTGTGTATTAAAGCTATTTCAGAGCCCAAGTGGCATCTGGACACTTGCCTCCCCGCATCCACTAGCTACCACCACTGTTGCAGTGCAGATGGCAGTGTGTCTGCCTTGGGGTGTAACTTATAATAGGGAGTGAAGGTCTGCAGTTGCCAGAAATTGAATTACCAACAGCCAAAGGTCTGAAAAAGTGGAAAAATTAAATAGAGATAAATCACAGAGAGCTGATGGCTGCCATCCAAGTTGTCTGAAAGAACCAAACAACAAAGCAGCCAAGCTGCTAACCCAAATATATAATTTACCATTAAATTAGCACTCTACCTACCTATTAGAAATGTGCTGTTCCAGAGCTTTATGCATGGCTAACCAAATTTATTTTGCCCCCCCCCAAAAACAGCTGAGGGAATCTGTGTCACTCCTATGAAGTAACCAGAGGAAGCACAAGTGATGCCAGGGCTGACTCCAAGTCTCACAGCAGCCCCACTCCCCTTTTTTCCCAGGCAGAGCTGACATGTTTTCCCAGGTGGGCATCAACTCATCTGCTCTACCCTTTCCTGGATAGGAGAGGGAGGGCAGGAAGGAGAACCACCACCCTTCCAGGCACCAGGGTGGGTTGTAGGATGCTTTCTGTGGCGTTGGAGGCCAAATTCAGCCTTTTACAGATGTAGAGCTGAACCATAAACACAGGCTTATGGAGGCACTTTGGTGGGTGAGAATCTGCTAAAAGCAGGCAGTGTGGGTTTTATGTTATGACTTGCAACACTAAAATTTTGCATCACAGACTTTTGATCTTGCAGCACTATTAATCTGGAGCTCTGCAGCAATTCCAAATGTATTCAAACAGTACCATTCAGATCCAGACCTGCTGTTAAAGGTTGTCTGCTAGAAGCTCATGCTCCAATGAATAAAAGTTATTATCTGATTTTTTCCCCAATATGTGTGTGTGAGGTTATCTTCCCCAAAAATGCAAGTTTATCAATATGCAGAAATCCAAAACCTTTACGTTCTCACATTCAGTATCCTGCCAGGTGCAGATCTCTAATTCCCTTCTTCATAGTGTCAGGATCACAGTTTTCACTGAATTAGGAATAGTAGTCTATGGTGAGGAGAATTTCTAGCTTTTTCATTAAGCAAATGCCAATAATACATCAGAAAGCGTAGGAAGAGTAATTTCATACATTATTAATTCCCTGTAGAGGATGCAAAATTTAAAAGAGGTTTGTTTTTCTGCGTTTATTTTTCTTAGGTTAGAGAATGGGGAAAAATCCATTTTAACTGTATTGAGTTATACTTGGGAACAAGCGGACTAATGAGAATCCATTTTCTCCCTCACCTCTCTCAGAGGCTTTTCCCTGAAGGGTGTGCACCAAAGGGGAATAACAGTGCTGTGACTTTGCCTTTTAAAAGACAGACCATTCTGATGCTGATCTCTTCCCCTCTAAGGAGAGAGCAGGTGTGCATAGAAATAGATTCATGCACTTCTTATGTGCCTAACTGTGCTATACATCTCTTTTCACCAATTCAGCAGGCTTGGCTGCCTTCACTGTAGTACAACTGACACATTGATCCGTACCTTGTGTCCCTCCTGAAGGCGAGAAATTCAGACCTGGAGAACTATCTCGCCAACATCTTTCAAAAATTAGTTTAGCTAATGAAGTATCTCCATAGAGTCCAGAGACTGAATGGGAATGCAAAGACTTACCTGTACAGGTAGTTCCTTCCCTAAAGCTGGTGTAAAGGGCAGTGGAAAAAGACTGTCATGCACAAGTTGGATTTTTGAATAAGAGAAAGACTTCAGTATCCTCTTTTTGTTCACCTTGTATCTCTACCAAGATGCACCTTTAGAAGAAATAGTTTGTCTTATTTTTTTTTAAAGAAAGGGGGTTATAGACAGTTAAAAGTATCTGTTTCTTTCCTAAATAGTTCCCAAAAGAGTATACCTTTTCCAGCCAGACATAGCCTTCCCGGGGTTATTTTTTCTAACAAAAGGAAGAATTTTCACAATGTGTCTAATGAAGATACTTATCAGCATGAGCCAATGCTGAACAATACACAGGTTTCATATTTCTAAGGGCAAGAAATATGCTGATGTCCAAAAGTCAGTTTGCCTTCAAGAAGAATGAAAATACCAGAAGCACTGAGCCTTGAGATGGAGGAGAAGAACCCTGTGACTCCTTGCTCAGTAGATCTGGCTGACATTGCCTGAAATTCCAGGTCAGCATTAGCAGTGAAGTGCTATGAAAGATAATTGCTTTAAAGCCCCATTACTGAGCAGGGACTCCACATTAGAGTGATCATGTTAAAAGTTCTGGAGGAGAAGCAAGGGAAGTGAGATGAGAAGAATAGCAAAGCAACAAAACAGGATGGGGTGAGGGGTGAGATCTAAAGTTTCCTAAAGATTATCCATCTCAAAGAAAAAAAAACCTAAAGCTTTTTAATATGAATACATTGGTAAAAAAGAAAAAAAATCTATTTGTATAGAAGTAAGAAGAGAAAGGAGGTGGGATCCAGTGTACAGGGAAGCTTGTGAAGCAGCAATCAAGAGACTGGTTCTATTCTTAGCATTTTATTCTTCTGCACTTCTTTTTCCTGTCACTTTGCTAGCCTGAAAGATCTCTGCAACAGATTAGTAGCTGTGAGAGGTGTGTGATTTATAGAGTAGCAGCAAAGCTGCCAGTTCTCACCTGGGATGCATAGCTATAGTGTCATTATTGTAAAAATTATGATGTCTTGCAGTTTGCTTAAGCTCAGTCTCAGTTACATGCATGTACATACACAATTTCACCAAAACCAGCCACTACAATTATCTTTACTGTCTTTGACTCTCGGGATGTGGTTGTCAATTAGAGTGTGCAACAGTATCTCAAATTTTCTGTTGAGAAGTCACAGTTATTTCAGAGAAATTCACAATAAAGGAGGAATTTAAACACACCCTGCAAGACTTCTTATCTTTTTCCAGCATGAATTTTCTTTGTGCTACAGCTATCTATGAGCCTTTGGCAAGATTCTTCTGGAAGTTCTCACTCTCTTTTTTTTTTTTTCCAAAGCTTGAGTATGGTGAATAACACTGAGTCATCTGCACGCATTCCCTGCTCTCTGATTTTTTGCACGTCTTTTCTGTTTGTTCATTAGTAGCTGAAACTGAACACTAGGATTGCAATCAACTAACTTTTGAGGTTTGTAATGCAGAGGTTTTAATCTGAGTTAGTGTCCCCAAGCTTCTTTTGCAGCCTGTGGAGAAGAATAAACAGTTGTAAGACATGATTCATCTCATCTTAAACTAGATTTGTGAAACAGGTCAGATGAATCATATCTTAGAAGCCCTCTACAGACCTAAGCTTGCTTAAGCATGAAACAGTCTCATGTCAGATCTGAAGAAAAAGAAAAAGTAAGCCTATGTATCTTGATTCTTGGAGGAGTGGGAAAGGATGACAGCATTGCTCTACAAGGTTACTGATATTCCCTTACCATAGCCCAGGTAACGCCCCAGGTATAGGTTGGCATGAACCAGGAGAAGCAGCTGCACCAGCAGATCTGTGTGGGTGGAATGAAGTGGGGCAAGGGTGTGAGGGGAGAGCAGACACCCCACTGGGTGAAACCAGGTGAGCTGGTCCTAAATCTGAAGGGGTAGCACCGGCCTTTTGCAGTTCCCCCACCCCTGCTGCCTGCTCCTGTTGCTCTCTGACCCATTTGCTACCTCTGCTGCCACAGGGGAGCAGTGACTTGATTATCCATGCAAAGAGTATCTCCAAATAAAGAGGAAAAAAAAGAAAGGAAAATGGACTGAAGCTGGATCTGAGAGCCCCTCAAGCTTGCCTCGTGAGCTCTAGGACTGACATGAGAGAGCAAAGCAGAAAACCTCTGGGAAAAAGGAAGGTAGTCTTTGTCAAAGTATGTTTTATGGATAGTTCTCATGTCTAGATGTTGTATTTTTTGACAACTCCAAGTTGTTCTTGCCTGGAGCTTGGAAATATTATTCCCCTCTTTTTTGTTTTCTTGGACCCTGCAAGGTTTCTATCCTTGAAGTACTACAAAGCAGAGACATTATCAGCCTCTCTGTGGTTCTTCAGAGGGTGTGAAGCAGAATATTTGCTGAGGCGTTTTTGCGGTAATACCGAAGCTTATTACAAACATGCTTCTTCACACCAGACCTTTTTATTTTCATGGTTTTGAAAAGGTAAGCACATATTCTCAGAAAATATATGTTCTTTTCAGGAAATGTAGCCAATGGGAGATCTGTTTTGCCATCACATAATGATTCTCTGGTATTAAAGTCTGGCCAGGAACCAAAATTTGATGTTATCTATGAAATATCTAGACAGACTAACAAACGTCCTACTAGAAGTGATTTATGTCAGATCTCCAAGTATATACTTGATATTGGCTTATGGAAAGAAGCTCCTGCATGACAGAATAGGACATGCTGGTTGCATTCTGAATTTTGGTTGAAACATTTGATACCTAAATCTAGAATGGCAGGTAAAATTTACGGGACTGAAGGTTAGGAGTCAGTGCACATCTCTTGACAATTACATCCATGACAGAAGCCAGACCTGCACCAACAATGACCAAGTGGCCCAGCTCAGTCCTACTGTGGAAACTGGGGTATCATCAGCAGTAAACCATTGCAGTCCAAAAGCAGTCTTATTTGGAGGTTTGTTATTGGAGCAACTAAAACAAAAAGTCAGGTCTACAAACGTTATGGCTCTATGAGTGTCTGTAATTAAGGCCCTGTTTTAGCAAACCCCTCACTTTCTGAACAGCCTGTTTTTCATTGAAGCTCATATTGATTCTACCTAAAAATTAAGCATTGGGAACGCAAGGGTTTCTTTCACACTAAAAGTTAAATAAATTAGGGAGGTTGAGGGAAGCAAAATTTAGGAGTATACAGATATGAGCAAGCTATCTAATTTGAAGCTGGAAAGAATTTGGTAAGATTTGTCTAGCTTGGAGAAAACATTTTGAATAAATAAATAAATAAATTTAAATTTCTTGTGAAAAGTAAGCTCATCATGTAGAAAAAAAAATTCTGCAAGTTGAGACAGAAACAGCTCAAGATGAGTGCTGGTGCTTGCTTTAGTCAGGATACTCATCTAATGAAATATTCCGAAGGAGAAGACTACCAGCAAAATGTCTCTGCCCCCTTTTTTTTTGCCATCTCTCTTACATATGCTTGTGCATCCTTGTACAAGTGATTTGATATTTTAACTTTAAAGCTTTGCAGCCCGAGATGCATTGGGAATGTGTAAATCCAGAGATGAGAAACTGGAAACAAATGACAGCTCCATATACTTGGCAAAACTACACCAGCTTAAATCAGTTGAGGACTCAGCATAATCTCTAGGAAGAATCATGCACCTAGCTTTTGCTGAAGTACATTCTGTTTTTGTCATCTTGTATAAGCCTTGTTGACTTTTATCTTCATTAGCAGCTTGGCTCTGTATTACATCCACAAAGCTCTTCACTTGAGTTTCAGTCCTGACAGAGTGTGTCAATAGAGGACAATGTGCTGTGTGCATCGCATATGTGCCATGTATTTCTTAGGTTTTAAATGAGATAGAAGTCACAGTGTAGAGTTAAGCCATTCCAAGGAGTAAATGCCACCTGAGAAGAAAAAAACCCCATATCTACAAGTCACAAAATACAGCAATGAAATTTAATATAAAAAATCTGTTCACCAGGGAGCAAGAGGAAAATATGTCTAAAAGTATACAGAGTCAGAGAACAGTTTGGGTTGGAAGGAACTCTTAAAGATCGTCCAGACTAATCCCCCTGCAATGAGGGTAATAATAGTCAAGAAGGTATTCTAAACCATCTTCTTTTCAGTCTGTATGTGATGAATCTTCAGAACCTCACTGTGAGCTCTTCTTTTCCCATGAAGCAGAGAGATTTTACTCTGGCCATGTGCTTTGTGAGGCTGTTCAGGGTTCTCTCCTGTGATGAGCTGACATTTTAGCAGTAATGGGAGCTGCTGGTAGTGATGGAACTGGAACATTGTTCTTTCCCTTAAATTTTGTCCGTTTTGATTAACCAGTCCACAAGAGCTACTGGGGTGTTTCTTGAATGTAACAATTTAATGGATCACTGTACTAGGCCACGCACTTCTCTTGTGGAAGCTGGAAGTAGCTAAGGCAGACTGTTCAGTTTCTGAAAGTCAATTCCTTTCTTTATTTTACTCTTCCACCTCTTAGAAAGAAAACAGCTCCCAGATGAAGATGTTTTCTCCCATTTCTCTTAGTACAATGGGGTATAGCTCTATGGTTAAGAAATGTCACCACAAAGTGCCTTTATCTTATAGTAGCTCTTTGAGCAGAAAAAGATTCTTTCATGAAGAATCAAAAAACAAAAAAAAAAGGCAGTAATTTCTCATATTTGCCTAATGTTATTCCTCTTTATGCTGTAAGACTGATGCAGAGTTCTTGTTTCCCTGAACTGGCTGGAGGATGACACATGGAGGCTGTTTACAAAGGCTATCATTAGGCACAGGAAGTTCATCTCTTTATACTGCCTTTCGAGGTGCTAGAATGGATGACTCAGAGAAGAAGCAGCTGAATTTGGGTGCTCTTGCTTGCCTGCTGAAAGGCTGTAGACAAACTAGGCTGCCTTAAATTGTATCTTTTAATATAAAAAATACTCAAATGGTATATCTTTAAATATGCTCTCTATTTTGATCTGTGCCACTGCACTCACACACTTTGACAGATGGATGTCTTCCATTTTTCTTCTTCTTCAGTGGTATATTACAAATGTAGCTTGAGCAGTAAAGCTGCTCTCCAGTTACCCGTGCTTTATTATTTCTGTTAATAGTCTGTGAAAGATCAGTGGTCTGATAAAGGGCCACAAAATTATTCAGGCTAATAAAAGACACAGAATACTGGGAGAACTCATAAAATGCCCAGCAGGCATTGGTTCAAGGTCACATGTTTAGAATAATTTGAAGGACTAGGAGCCAAAATTCTGCAAATTGTCATCATAACCACAACTGGAATTAAGCAATGACCAGTGTCATGGGTAGGATTGCACATACTAGGATTTTCTGTGTGCTGATCAATTTAATGTTTCACCCCTGTGAATCTTGGCTGCTAATACAGAATGGAGGAGCTTATATAGTGCTTGTGGTGTAGAGGCCATAGAGGTCATCAAGTGCATGAAGGCAGGAGCATGGCATAACCAGGAGACATTGTGCTTGCTGTGTTTATGTTGGCTGCCTCTCATTGTGCTCAATATGCAGTTGGTTGGTGCATGCCTTGTTTACCTGAAGGATTTTGTTTGGTTTTGTTTACTGAGAAGCCCTTTTACAGTAAGCATTTTATGGTCCTGAATAGCATGCAGCGTTCTGTCATCATGCATGTCTCAGCAGAACTTGCATCACAGCCCTTGTGTGAGTCCCAGATAATGTAGGAAAATTCTGTTAACCAGAGTTATGTTTTGTAGATGGGGACTTTGTGTGCTGCTGCACATGCCCAGCTGGCAGAATGATAAACCACAAGTTTGTGTTAGCAGCGTAGAATCACTTTTGCATTTTCCACTCGCAGTAAAGACAGAGTGATGGAAAAAGGCAAGTAGGCTCCAGTCAGTACTGCTTTATGTCTGTTTCTCCTCACAGCTCATGCTCTTTCTTTCCTGAGTTTTGCTCCACTTCATTTTCACCTGCCACCTTGCTCTGCAGTGCAGCATGTAGCAGGTAGGTTTTTGACTCATCGAGGGTCCTTTCTGATAAACATCCCCATGGCACTATCCAGAGTCTCAGAATCATGTTGTTTAAGTTGTTTCAGATTCATAGCTGTTGATGAGCAGGACAGCATTTCTTCTTGCTGCTGTACAGATGCCAAAGTATAACCCCTCTGTGGAGATACAGACACCAGAACGAGATGTATCTGTGAGATGTTTTTTTGAAGATGAATACCTGACTAAAATAAGCACCATTGTTTATTATCTTGTCTAGGAAGCATTCCTTGTTCCTTGCTGAAGAAGCAACTCTTCCTTCTGCTATCTTCAGACACTGGATAGATGGGTGGCAAGTAGGAACAGGCAAAGCAAACCCTTCTGTAGGACTCAGCTCTCTGCAGTTCTGGGCAGACTTGAAACTTTCCTTAGAACGTATCCCCTGCATGTGTTTTTAACACAAAGATGTTGAAAGCATAATAGAAAATGGCTGTGGCATAAGTACTAAAACCAATAGACTTTGACTTATTATTTCTGCTGAAGCAGAGCTGTAGCTGTCCATAAAAATTTCAACATGGTGAGTTAGAGCTGAATGCATAAAAGGTGGTAGTTGGTAGGTTGGCCTTATCTCATCTTAATCTGATCTAAACCATGCCTAACTGGTGTAGTCTTTGAGGGAATCATAACATTGCATTTTCCTGTGTTCAGATGATCAGTAAATGTCTCAGAAGTTACAGCTGTTCACTGAAATATCTGTCCATTGTTTTTTACTTCTGAATTTTTCTTCCATGCCAGATTGAAATTCCCATTTCATGCTTTTTATGCCCTGTGATACAGACACAGAGGATATGTGCAGTTACAGTCAACTGTGCTGGTGTGGAAAGCAAAGGAGGGAACTCTGTATGTGAAGAAAGGTGTGGTAATAGTGTGAAGAAGCAGGAGGTCAGAAATGGGGAAGTTGATGCTGAAGGGGAAGCTCAGGGGAGTGTGAGCACTCAGGGGCTGTGTCGGGCTCTTCTGATGCTGGGCCTCCTCCTGGATTTCATGGAGCTCAGGGTGTCAGAAAGCTCTCCAGGAGCTTCCAGATGCCACTCATTCAGGCTCTCTCATTTTAGTTACCATGACCAAGCAAGCAAGGGGAGTAAAATGCAGGAACAAGCACTGCACATGTGCTTTGCAGTGTCGCACGTGGCAGCCAGCGTGGCTTTGTGAGGTCTGTATGGGCCTCCTAGCCAGAAAACATTGTACTGACTTTCCTGTGGCTGAAAAGTTGCTGCACCAGGCAGATTCATGTTGGAAAGAAAGCAATCAGGGAAAGCAGCAATTGTAGCACCATCATATACATATCTATTCATATGTGGTTAATAGCATAAGTAATTCTGGCTGTCTTTTGGGAAATGTTGCTCCTGTGTTTCATTTGCTAATAACTCTCTGACAACTGAGTCATCAAATTACAATAAAAGAATAGAAGAATATTTTTAAGAGTGAAAATTTTAGCCAGTGCCTGACAGTTATGGATGTAGTTACTTTTGTTGGAAAAATTACTTAGATAAGAACGTGGGACACATCCAGCGTGTGTGAAGAAAGAAATACGGGCATGTCTGTCAGTACAGAAGTACCTGAAAGCAAGTAGTACAGGAAAAGGAGAGATAAAATGGGGTAGAGTTAGAAATTTGAGTATTTCAGTAGCATTAGCTGCATATATTCTGTATGTAGCTTATTCTGTTTGTATCTTCTACTCTCTAATTTTGTACTTAATAGCATACAGAAAGTGAAAAGAACCAGGTAGTTTTGAAAACTTGTAAGATTATTAAACTCTAAAGCAGAAAGGACACTATTGTGGTAAAAGACAAGAATTTTGGCATGCTTCAGTTTTTCTGCTGTTAATGCACATCTTCTTTTTGCTGTCCTATATGGAAAAACATTGGCATTCTAGCTTCCCTGAAGCAATTCTAGTTACTTTCCTAGTTCACAATCCAGTTTGGTCAAATAGTTGTTCACATTATTAAACACAGGTCTTTACTAACTAAGACATCAAAAAAATTGTTGTGCTTAATATATTTGTGCACGCTTCAAAATAGTCTAAAAATTTACTATCGTTCTTAGCTTCTCAATTTATAATTCTCCAGTATACTGACTGAAAAAAAATCACCGTGGGATGAAGAAGAAACTCGAGTTTCTGCTCAAGGCCCTGCCTGTGAGTCAGGACACGGCTGGCGCATTTTGGCACAGTTTCTGGAGGGGATCGGCGCCTCGGTGCGCGCAGTGCCGCGCCAGCGGCTCCGCCTCCCTGGCATAGAGCGCTGTGCACGAATGAGCACCAACAAGGACTCTGGCCCTGTGAGCAGAGAGAAAAGTTTGGGGGTTGGTTTGTTTGTTTTCCTCTCCGAAGCATGTTCTGATCTTTTGATGGCACGTGCTTTACAATACTGAATATGATGACATGCTTCCCAAGTAAATGAGTAAATAAGTTTAGTAATGATAGCCTTGGCCTAGTGTGCCATTAGTCTGGGCACTGTGAAGTCATAATGAAGGACAGCATTTGTTGTGCAGAACTGGAAAATTAAGGGAAGGGAGATCAGACAGCTGCAGCAAAAAGGTAATTATCAGGAAGGATGAGACTGCGTTGGTCAGGCTAAAAAGCACTCTCTTGGCACACATTGTCTAACCACCATTCTTGTTGGCAACGCAAGGTCAGATAAGGAAAAAGATTAACATTTAGCCTAGTGGATGTCCTCAGAGGTCTGCTTTTCTTGCATATGTAGTGACAATAGAGTCAATAATGTCGTCAGAGTCCTTACTGGTGATGGAGAAGCGGTTGTAGCCTGCACTGTGTCATGAAATACCACAGCTGATGGAGGCCTAATGCCTTCTGTATCAGGATAAATATCTTTGTATTGAAAGTGACTCCTCTTTTGGCAGTGTGACTGCCTCCTAAGAAGTGGGGCATGCTTTCCCTAATCTCTTTCCTTGATGAGCTGCCTAATGAAGTAGAACAACAGCAGAGTCAGCATAAGTCTTCATCTAGGTCTTCACTCTGCTCATTGTTGCACTAATTATTAATACTTGATTAGGACCAGGTTTTGGATATCTGAGCAATTACAGTGTCATTCATGTGGTTTTATACAGCAGCTAGGACACAGGAGGAACGGCCTGAGCAACACTGACAGAAGTTAGTAACTTCTACATTTCCTTACCATCTCCAGGTGCAGGGCTTCAGTGAAATTAAAGAAAATTGCTGAGTGCCTAAAAGTCTACAGAGAGATCAAGAAATTGCCCACTTCTATTCATGGGACAGTGTTGTTGAAATGGTATTACTTTAGAGACACTTTGAAAAAAAATGTATTTACACTATCTTATAAGTGGAATCTAAGAATTCTTGTTTGTTTGTTTGCTTTTTAATGAAAAAGGCCACTGAATAATTGATATACATTTGCTATGACAATTTCAGAGGACTAATACTGTCTAGGTTCCAGATAGAAAAGGATTATTAAAGCTTCATATTAAGGGAACTAAAGAAACTGTTCTCCTGGAAAGAAATTAAATAACAGTTGTGAATATCTTTTTTTATTTATCTGGTTGTTGTGCCTGCAGGCCTTCCTAATCTCTTACTGTAGTGGCATGCTGTAAAGAGGCATTATAGCTCAGAGCCTTGGTAGGGACAGGATGAACATCCCTGATGGACCAGGGAAGAGAGTAAGAGGAAAGGTCTCGTATTACAGCCTGCCCTGGAGCCCATTTATCCAATAGTTTAATCCTCCTATCAGAAAGGCATTTTTGAAGAATTGTATCTCTTTAATTTCCCCTTCTTTCAAAGGCTGATTCTTTCATAAGAGGAGGTGGGGGAACCCATGTGCAAGG
Organism: Euphonia xanthogaster; assembly: GCA_034509185.1. NCBI lineage: Eukaryota > Metazoa > Chordata > Aves > Passeriformes > Fringillidae > Euphonia > Euphonia xanthogaster. The sequence goes on from JAYDZK010000001.1 coordinate 80,572,474, forward strand.
AAGGGGGTGGCTGCTCCTTGCTGTGGAGCACACAGCAGCAGCCCTGGGGCCAGGAGGAGGGAGGGAAGCAGGGAGGGGGGAAAACATGGTGAGCCTCTGAAACCCCAGTCCTTCGATGTGGCGGCCAAAACCATCCTGGAGACAGCATCTGTGCCGAGGTTGCCACAGCTTGGGAAATTTGGGAGCTCACTGAAATGAAACTGGACAGTGAGGGCTCACCCTGCAAGGACAGAGTGAACAAGGGCAGAGGCTTTGTACAGCCTTTGCCTTTCTCTCTGATGGACCTAGCCACGGAAGGTTGCTCAGCATTGTTTGACTTTCTCAATTTGAAACACCTTTTGCTCTTCCTTGGAAAAGTCACTTTATGGAGGAGGTTCAAGCAAATCCACCACCTCAGAGCCCCAGTGTCTTGCCAGGGTGGAGTTGACAACAGTTGGCTGACTTGGCCCCAGAGTGACCAGAAGGAAACCAGAATGAAGTAGAAAACCAGAAGAGAGACTAATAGCTGTGGCAGAGCATCATATTCTCTTCCTTAAAGCCTAGCTAATGCTGAAACAAAGCAAAAGCCTGGCATGCAATATATACTCTTTTTGAAGGCTAAAACAGTTGGACACGGTCATAATTTTATTTCTTTTTTCCTTTGCAGAGCTTCTAAAGAATTTGGATTGTTTGTGTGGGGACAGCTACTGCTGTTGGCAGGGGGCAGTGCTTCTTTTCACTTCATAACTCTGGTCATGGCTTCATGCAAGGCAAGGCAATCAATGAGGCAGTGCTGTGAGAGCCTGGGGTTGAAAGCTGAACAACTGCAGTAGGAGAATTTTAAGTCCTGATGTGTTTAAAGCTCATGGGGGATTTAAGTAATATTTTTTATTTTGACTAATTAATTTTCTAGCACTCTAGTTCAGGTCAACAGCTGAGTAACTCTTTGGACAAAAGGACAGAGGACAGATACCTGTTTGATATGTGTTTTCTTGGCAATAAAGACATACTGGAACCAAATATATTTTGAGACGGACACCCTGCCCCTTGAGCAATCTTGTTGGTGCAGTTGGATTTCCAGCTCCCTGCCACCCTGCCCCTTGACTGACATCAGCAGCGTAGGCAGGATGCCACCCACAATATTCATGTGAGCTCTGTTCCTCTCAAATCACACTGCCATTGCCAAAGCCGAGGGCCAGCACGACTCTTACCCACATTTAAATGGCATTTTCATGGCTGGTTTTTGCTCCCAGGTGACCTGGTTACCAAATGCCCCTGGATGCCCATCGGAGCCACAGCATTACTTATGCTCTATTTGCTTGTAGTGATCAGTGGAGTTGCTGTGGTCAGGGTGTGCTGCTGATCATCTCTCCTACTGGCAATAAAGTGTTTATAGACTGTTCCAGCCACATGTACTTAGCAGATAATCTTGGGGAAAGAGCAAAGGACAGCATATTTTCATCAGGTGCACAGGGAAACCTTGCAATGTCTGATGTGCCTTCTCCTCTCTGCATTTGATTTCCAGCTGCCATATCCTGATCATCTCAGTGCTGCAGCACTCTAGCTCCTCTTCTTAAATGGTATCAGTAGTAAGAACAGTAGGACTGGTGCATATTTACTTCATTTGATGCCCTCCTTCACCTCCTGACAGCCACTTTTCTCATATTTGCTCTGTGAAGAATCAATAGTTTAAAAGTAGAAATGAAGGGAAGAAGGAGAAAGAAAGAATCTGAAACCAGATTCACCCAGGATTTTGAAAAGTCTGGGTTTTTTAAAAAACTTTTACTCTACTAGTGACGTTATCACAGGAGTTCTTGTTGATGTCTATGTGTTTTTACATCATTGTAACTGACTTAACTCTCTTTGTTTTTATTTCCTCTCCCAGTGGAGTTTTTATACTGTGATTTGGCTTCCATGAAGTCTATACGGCAATTTGTGCAGCAGTTTAGAGCAAGGAATTGTCCACTCCATGTCCTGGTGAATAATGGTGAGTTCTGTTTTTTTTCTTCACATACCTGCAGGGGAAGATGTGACAAATTGAGGTCTTATCTATCACTTCAGATTTCAAATCGATTATCTGAGCCATACAGCAGGTTACCATAAGGCTGCATTAACTGGTATGTCTTTCTAGAGTTAAATTGCATTTTTTGGAGAGATTGTTAGGTGAGGAGTCTGAACACTTCTATGCCACACCTGCTCATGTTGTTATTGCAAGTCTGGTTCCTTTGCTGTGATTTTTTAGCTCTCCAGCACTAAAAATAATGCAATTATACAGGAATCTGGGCAACTCTAAGAAAAATAAAGGAAAGAGAAGCTGTACTTTATGCCAGTAGAAAACCTGCCTTTTCACCTTTATTTACTTTCTCTCCCCTTAGGTTTTTCCCTTTATAAACACTTGTTTACTGTGGGTGACTGATGAGCTGGGCTGGGGGTTTAATCCACCTGAAATATAATCTGGAAAATTATCCAACAACCTCAGAGAAGTCACTGCATAGATCCAGGTGCTGCTGGAAAGCTGTTCGTAAAACTGCATCCTCAGTGGTCAGAGTACTAATAAAAGGATAATATTTATCTTGCATTCATAAAATTATCAAATGAATCTAATTATTTTTAGGGATTTCAGCTTTTGTTATTCACATACTTGGTATCTAACTTTGTATTATAGCCACAGTATTTTTGGAAGCCAGCCTGTATGATAATTTTCTTCCAGAAACCATGCCTGCTCTGCATGCACTGTCCTAAAGGGGAATTTTCACCTGTCTATTTAAATGGGGGAAAAACCCACCAGCAACAATTTAGGTTTTTTTAGAAGTTTGCTGCTGTGATATGCTGCTGTTCTTGTTTTCCCAACTATTTACATAGTTTTTTATTAAGACATCCCAGAGAACATTTTCTGTTTTCCTGTGCGCACTCCCATCCTAGTGAGAGCAAATATGCTGTAAATAAATGTGTTTGTTATATTCATTGGTGCCTTAAAGAGCTCTCAATAACACAAGTAAATACTGCAATAAAAATTCAAGTGTTTTTTATCTGCTGATTGATATGAAACATTTGTGAAGTGTTCAGTTAAACACTCATTTTTCTTTGATTAGTCAAAAAAGCCTACCATTATTATTTTAATCATGCAATAATTAGAGGTGGATATATAAGCCTAGTTATAGTTAATTAGTGAGTATTTAAGCCTAGTTACAAAGTCTTTCCAAATTTACTTTTAAACATGCAGAATAAAAACTGTTACACAGATGGGAACAACACTATTTGGAAAAACAGCATTTTATGGGAAAAAGGGGTTTTCAATTCTATGTACCATCAGGCATCCCCTGCCCTGCACTAGTTTTCAGCATGAGCAAAGCCAGCACTGTCAGCATTTCAGGGGCTTGGAGGCCAGTTGGGGGGAAAATGATGAGGCTGAAGCAAGTGGGAAGCCCTTTGGAAAATATGATTTTTTTCTGCCCTAACTGCTGCTGAACTGAGCTGGATGAAAATTAAATATGTCTTATCCAAGAAACAAAGTTGCATGAAAATAGATCTCCTAATGCTCATAATATGTTACAAGACCAAAGAGTGTAAGCCCAAAACTTCTTTTAAGAAAGGAGTTTGAGACTAAAATTTATTCTGCTTCAGTCTATGTATTTGTAACTTGCAAGAAAGCCATTTGATTTCACTTATGCTTTTTTACCAAATACAGTTGGCAAGAGAAATCAGTTGTGTGATAAAATCCTTTTAGAATCTACAATGAAATGAATGGCTCAAGTCATTTTTTGCCTTAACAGAATCACATCCAAAGCACAGGTAAAGAATTCCAGAGAATTAGGTTAGTCTCTGGCCATTGCCTGGCAATGACTTCACTTCTGAATGCTCTTTCCCACAGATTTTTTCTTTTTTTTGTTAAGGTCCTTTTTATTTGCTTTTGTAAATAATCTGTAGCATTTAGTTTTGTTGTGAATGAAGCTACTTTCACTAGTAGCTTTTTTTCATAGTGAAAGCCCAAATGTTTCCTTGATACATAAGAGGAAAATGGACATACCCAATAGAGGACAAGTGGCCTGATGCAAAAACCGCCAGTACTGAGCACAATCAAGATAAGTGCTGACATTTGGGCTATCTGGTTGGCTTTTCTTTTTCCATTTCCCTTCCTCTTTCCTCCTTTTTTCTCTTTTTACATTTTTTTGTTTCAGTGCACCAAGGAGGATGATTCAGTCCACCATGGACTGCAGATCTGGAAGCACTACTCTCTCAAAAGCCTCATCACAGTTGCCTGTTCCACTGCCTTTCCCATAGGTTTTGAAAATCAGATTTTGTATGCATCCCATGACTTCTGAATCAAACTATCAGCAAGCTAGAAAAATTTTTTCTTACTGTCTTCGTAAGACCAAGCATTTTATGATCAGGGCTGTAGTCTTCTGTTACATTTAGTGTAAAAATGCAAGAATTGTTACACTGAGATTGTTGCTCTACATACAAGCATTATTTAATTGCTTAAATGTAAATCTTTTAAACTGATTGATATAATCATGTGCATATGTTAGTGAACTTTCCACCTGTTATCTCCATGGGTATATATCCTGTATGTATGTGAAGGTGTATGATATTCATTGAGGACTTGTGCAAACCTGTCAAAAAGCAAAACATTTGAGGATGAGTTGATAAAAGTTCCAACATTTTACAAGAATGCAAGCTATGAAATTAACATTAAAATATTATTGAAGACAAGGGATTTCATGTGAATTACTGTGAATTCATGTGAATTTCATGTGTAAGTTACACATACATGTGAATTACTAAATAAATAAGACTATATGTCTGACCTAAAATTGTTAGGAAATTCAGTTTTTAAGGTGGTTTTTTGAAAATGTCTCTTCATCACTTGCTCTCTATCCCTTACCTAACTCCAGGATTCAGTTGGAAATTAAATTAATACTAAAATCCTGAGTTTCAAAGTATTCTCCTAGAGCTAAACATCCAGGTCCCACAATAATCATTGTGTAGTTTAGGTATCCAACTAAATGGAGGTTAGTGCACTAGTCACCTCCTCTTTTTGTTTTAGCTTATTTTAGCATGTACATTTAACTTTCTAATTTCTAATTTAAAAGGAAAAATTTGGTTGAATGCACGCATTATTTCAGCTGACAAACAAGGGCTTGTTTTTCCATTACTGTGCTTTCTGCATCAGTAATGTGCAGGCTCAGCTCTTCGTTTTTAAAATAAACAAAACATATTAAAAATGCAAATAGATTATTATATAAACTTTTTTGAAAATATAATGTGCTAATGCTAAAAAGAGAAAAATGCTATGACAGAGAAAACAAATTCATTTTCTGTAGAAAACAAGAAGTAAGCTAAATGGTTGAACTGTAAGCCACAGAAAGAGGGATGCAGCACAAGCAGTGAAAAAAGCTTTATCTGACAGAAGGTCAGAAGAATGTGTCTTCTGGTCTGCTAATTAGCGCTTGGGTGCTAATTTTTAGTTTTGTTTTGGAAAGAACTGTGTCTCTGTACAGCTGAAAAGCATTTAGCAAATTACAGCATGTACACTAGTGTTAATTATTTAATATATTCCTAAAAATGGCATTGCTGTTAAAAGGCATTAGAAAGTCTGCTGTCTTCTTGTGGTTGAAAAAGGGACAGATACTAAAACACTTTGTAAAATTCCATTGCCAGCAGTGTCTGTTTCATGCCAGAGATGTTTTTCCTAGCCTTGAAGGCAGTAATTTTCTCTGTGTGCTAGAACTGTTTCTAAGCACATTGTAGTTAATGTGTTTGCTTGTATGTTGTTTACAGTACCTAATGATCTTAAAACCAACAGAACCAACACAAAAATCACAAGATATTTAGGGACACCAGGATACTTCTGGTTGCCAAACATGCACTGTCTAGCTCGTTAACAATGAAATTCCAACTTAGAGATTTCAGGCTATTAGTAGCCTATTGCAGGCAGACTACAGTTAATGTATTTCAGGTTGAAGCCTATCTAGACCAATTTAAAATCAATATTCCTGAACTGCTACCTAATTCAGATGATCATATTTGGTACTTTGTGGATCATCTGAGAAATTATCAGTCTCTTGATAGAATGAATAAGTCAGTATTAGTTTACCTCTTCAGTTCCTAGAGAACATTAAAAGCTGTATCAGTAGCTGAGTATGTGAAATATTTATATTTCCTTGTGTTACCTACACACAATCCAGCCATGTGCAGGTCAGCCAGGAGTCCTTTGAATAGTCCCATGGATACTGCCATGGTTGATCACATATTAAATTATTCTTGCATTTGAGTATTTGCAGGATCAGATCTTCAGAAGAAAAGCGAATTTCAAGGGCTGGAAACAAGGGCAAATGTATCAAATGCAAACAATTCTGTACATACTTACCTACTCACAGGTCATATTTATAAGTTGAATTTACTAATAGTTAAATTGTTTGAAATTATCACAGTGAGATCTATGAAAAGATCCTGTCCCACTGGATTAGGTAAGAGCCAGCTCCCTTGCCTGTAGCAGCTGCAGGCTACACTGACTGTTCTGATGAAAAGGAAAGAAACCTCGGAGATGTGGAAATTCACTAGAGAAGGCCTTGAGGGAAAGTTAGTGAGGAGGGGTTGCTGTTATTCCAGTGAAACTTGGATTTAATTTCAATTAGTGCTTCTCTTCCAGCCACACAGAAAAGCTGTGGTGAACTCAGGATATGATATCTTATTAAAGTTCTTCCAGTGTCTTGCTTACAACATCATGTTTCATCTTTATCCTTCCTCAAAGACAAATTAGAGCAATACCCAAGCAAAGCTGTGATGGAAGAGTTACAGAGGAATAGGGACAAAGACAAAAGGGGATGAGCAGAAGAGCAAATAGCCTTTACCTGTATGTAATGGGTGATAAGTACAAGACATCATGGGAAAGCTGGGCCTTTGGGAATGGTTTTACCTAGAAAAACTAATTTGAGGTGGTGAAGAGATTGGCTTCCATGGATCTTCCATGTATGATGGGAAAAACTGAAAGATTCATAAGCACTTTAACATACAGTATTAACACGTTCTAAAATAAGAAGAAACTCCCAGAGCCATATTTTTTTTTTATGAAGTTCAGTGCATGACAGATGCCATCTTCTCAGATTTTTTGGAAGAGCTCTCTTCTCGGAGAGCTGGCTGTGGGGAGGCTGGCTGGCTGCTCACACACTGCTCTTCACAGGTATTAGATGCCTTGGGTATTGTGAGTAACTTGTCTGGGCACATGTGTCAGAGCACCATGACACTGCTGGCAGAATCCAGCCTGGCTCATTCACAGCAAATGAGGGTTGTGCAATGCCCACGTTTATCTGGCACGTGGACTTTTAACAGCAGTCGTCAGCTAGAGATTTTATTATACTTGGATAGCACTTCTGTCTGCCAGAATTATATGTATCTTATAAGAAGATGTCAAATTTAATATAAAAGGTTTATTATTTATTGGAAGAACTAATAAGTTAGAGGGGTAACCTTAGACTCTTCTGGTTTTCAAAGAGTAAAGATTTCATTCATGAAAATCCTGACTTGTGTTTGATATTATCTTTCACTTTCTGATAACTTCCAAAGCTTTTTTGTTCTGTCTGTGATATCAAACACTTTTTGAAGGGGGAAACATCTGAGGCTCCACATGCTGCAGGTTTTTGACCCATTTGCTTTTATGTCTTGAATGTGAACATTTTATCGGTGGAATACAGATGCAAAATTCAGCTATTGATGGATTAGGAAACCCAACCAATTCTACTTAAGTGTGTGGAACATTTGCCATTGGCTTTTCTGAAAGGCAGGAGTGAGATGTTTTATTTTCACTTAATCCTTTCATAGCTTTTAGGTTAAAATATTTTTTATACAAATTGCAAACTGAAATATTTTACTTCTGAGAGAATATCCTATTGAATTAGAAAGCTGTGACTGACTTTCCTATTTTCTGATTGTGAGTGGGCTAACTCACCATTGTGCCAGCTCAAATAACCAAACAGTTACTGAGCATATTTTTAGGAAACAAAGGGGTTATTTGAACCAGACCTAATTAGGAATGCTCTGATTTATTTTAGTGTAAAATCAAAACCTTGGTTATGGAATGTATTTACTTTTTTTAACTGACACATTTTCCAAAGAACTAGCTTGTGCTGTGTTCACGTGTAGCAGTGTGACCTTGATTCAGAATGTGAATCTTTTCTTATGAAGGTATTACGGCTGGTTTGCTCGTGTTCTGAATCTACCAAGATTTTGTTGTTGTTCTCACAGTCCCTGAATGTGGATTGTCTGCATTTTTTCCTTTTCTTTTCTTTAACCTACTGGGAAACTAAGAATTTATTTTTTTCTGGAAAGACACATTGCTTTATCTTTGGCACAGCTAATACAGTGCACGTCTCCCTTGTGAACATTTTAGGTGGGTCTGGGAGCACCAGCAGCAGACATTACTCAGTTTTCAATTCCTCACTACTTTGCCAAACTTTTAGTGTTTGGGCTAAGAGTTTCCATGCCAATTATTTGCCTTAGGTTGAGTATTTTTTTCTTTACTTTATTTTGTAATGCCAGATAAAACAGTTTGTCTGTTTCCAGGAATGATAAGACAAACATCTTAGGAGGTTTTTTTTAATGTCAGAAATGATGGCAAGGCTTTTCATGAAGGCTGTGGTGTTATCACACAGTGTGGAATTGAATGCAGACAAGATCTTGCCTTTGTGTCAGTGCTGGCTGCATCTTTTGTTACGTATGGAATATTCCCCTGATGGGTCAAGTCAGAAGCCTCCTAAGCACTGCACTTTGTGAGCCACCTTTTATATGTTACTCTCTGAATATTTTGCCTATACCAAGCATGTCCCAAGTCAATCCTGAGCAGGTCTTTCTGCCCAAATCACAGCCCTGAGCCGTGGTGGGAGGTGCTGCGTGCAGGCAAATGCACCCACACTGAGACTGGGCACCAGCACCCCATCTGCTCTTCCTGGCTGCCTCTGAGCTTGGTGGAGATGGGCACTGAGTCTCATTTCAGGCTCCTCCACTGTCCAGACTGGTGGCCTCAGTCTTCCATGAGCTCAGAGACAAGTTTTTGTCTCATGGAAAATAGACTGTGAAGTTTATAGGTGGGAGGAACAGAACAGTTAGCTGGGAACCATCAGGATTACAGAGACCTTCATTGCAAAGCATTTTAATTTTCTGATTAAAATATTTTTATAGAGGATTAAACTAAGGACATAGCATATACTCTTGTTAAATATCTGAAAATGAATAAGAGAGCAGGTACTGAGGTAGAGCTGGGGTGGGTAGTGAAGATGAGAGATTAGGCATGTCTGAACTGTAGGAGATGTCTCAGTCAGAGGTTGGAAATGCTTAGACACCATATAATTCACAAGGATAAAGTCCTTAACCTTGAGGACTGGAGTCTGTATTGGGTACTAAGTGATTGAATCTTTTCTCTATGAAGGCCTTCTTGACTGATGTCTTCCTTGCACGTTTACTGATGTTTAACAGAGATGAGAATTGCTGCTCCTGGTGGAGAAGGAATTACAACCTCTCTCCTGCTTGCTTATCCAATTCAATAGGGTGGACACTTGTAACTTAGTCACATCTGGTTGATACTGAAGCGGGATGGAGAAGCTGGGAGGAGCCTCAGAGCCACAGATAATGGCTCTAGCCGGAAACAAGCCTCAGCAGCAAGGGTAGGGTAAGCCAGGTGTGTGACAGGCAGATGCTGCCAGGGTGCAGAGTGATGTGGGATTGAGACACAAAGGAGTTACAGTGGCTGGGTAAGAGAATAGGGACAAGGAACCTACCATTTGCAGGGAAGCAGAGAGGTAGATAGAGCTGATATACATGTCTGGAGCTGAGCCTCTCCCCTCCTTCCTGAACACATGCAGCTCCTTGATAGGATCAGTGTGGGATCACTGGATTGTGGTGGTAAGGGAGGACGGAAGGCTGGGAAGCAGAACATTGTCATTGGTTCATCGTGGCCATGCATTTTGCCCAGTACAGGGAACTGGGGAAGCTGTCAGGAGAGGTAATCAGAAAAGGCAATGGATGGTGCAGAGCGTCTTGGGAGTAGGGAGCAGGAGGTGAGAGCTCATGGGAACTTAGTGCTGGAGCAGAGGCTCAGGCAAACTCCTGTGGAGAAGTTGTCCTGGGATGAGGCAGGAGAGACCTAATCCTCTGGAGATGGTTCTTCTTCACAACCCCAGGCTGGGTCCCTTTCCTTTATCAAACCTGTTTTCACAGTGGCCAGTACTGTCCAGGAAAGGTCCATGCACAGGACACTGTTCCTGCAGTGATGCCAAATAGACTAACAGGTGTCTTTGCATCTCCCCAGTGGTCAAATGCTTTGGTGTGGTATCTATGTGTCATCCAGGTGTCACTGTTATGCCATAGGGTAAAAGTTCTTGCTTTGCTTCATTTTTCTCCCATTTGGCTTTGGAAAATTGCATACACATGTCTAAAAAGCTCCAAAAGACATTAGGAAATGCAAGAGTCTAAGCTCCCTCTGGGGAGGCAGGGAGTAAGACAATAACATTGGAAAGCTGCACCAAGCTTCGTCTGTGTTTTTGTGTTTTTCTTCTAAACTGTTAGGATTTTTACCTTTTCAGTTCTCATGCACTGTTATTTTGGCTCCAGTGTGTGGTCCTGTTGAGACTCAGAACATTCCTGGGATACCAATTGTCATGTTGCCTACCTGTAGCACTGGACTCTGGGTTAGGGATGTGGCTTAGTGAGCAGCCATGTCACAGCTTTTAGGGCAGTGCTGTAAATTCACTGCTCTTCAGCCCAGACGAGGCAGGAAGAAGCAGTGCCTGTAAGAAGCAGTCATGTGGGCACAGCTGTGCTTCCAGTAAGCACTTTTGGGGGCAATTCTTACAGTAAGGCATTGCATGTTCTTCTTGCTCACTTGTCACTATAGGACACAAAATAACACGACACAGACACGCAGCTAACCCAAGGTAAAAAAGAGGGCTTTTAATTCTGACTCCAACATTTATAGATTTCCAAAAGTGACTGTGGATTGGAGGGTGACAGTGCCACCTCTCCAATGACACTGGACAGACCAACAGTCCATCAAATTTATCCTCCTCCATAAAAGAATGCAAAACAATAAGTTATTTACATAAAGTGAGTGAGAAAGTTTGTTACAAGAATGTAAACATCAGAAGGCTTAGAAAACAAAAAACCAGGGCCACGCTCACTAGCCAGGAGAGATGCACAGGGCAAACGTACTCTGGGATTGCACAGCCCAATGGAACAAGGTGGAACGAGCAATCTGGTGCAGGCAGCCTAGCCAGGGCATGCTGCTGTATGGTTCTCCTGTTCAGGTGAGACGTGGGCCATGCATTTTACATGTAGATACACCCAGAGGTGTTTTGTTGCATGAGTGTGCAGAACAGAGCAGTTTTGACATTCTGTGAAGTGGGGGTGGGCTGCCCTGTGTGGCTGCACTCGTGGGGTTGGAAATGCTGCTAAAGGCATCAGCTAAGACAGGCCAAAGCCTGTATGGAGGAAGGGCTTTGTGCTTCTACTGGAAGTAACTGTCTCCTAATTTTTCCCCTTGGGAACATTTTTGGTACAGTATGTATCTCTTCCTTGTAAATAGCAAGAATTGGGTGAATGTGATTATAAAGTTTCCCCTCCTGCAGTGAAGGTGTTATGTGTGTTTGTAGCTGACCTATTGCTTTATCTGCCCAGCCTTTGGCTGTCTGGAGATAAAAGAACTTGTATGAGGGGGATCTGCTTCCAAACCCTCTTCTGTGAGCCTGGCTGGGAAGGCAGACATTTTGTTCTGTACGTGAAAAAGAGATTTTAAATTTTTCTTTTGTAGTGAGTTTGAGAGAACTGACTTTAAAAACCGCGAAGTAGCTCACTGTAAATAAATCCAGATGAGTGAAATACTTGTATTTTTTACAGCTCTTAAAACACATTTTATAATGGAGATGGAGGACATCTTTGCAGTGGGAGGTATGGGAGAGCAATATTTGTCATCATCTGCAGTACAAGCAGGCATAGTGCAAATTCTCCTGTATAATTCAATAAAAATGGGGTCTGTCTGGCCTATAATATTTATAACTATCATAAAATTTTTTGTTATGCTGCATGCAGTGTCAGATCCATTTTGTTCTTTAAATTACATAAGATAGATCAGAAACCAAGAGTTTGTTTCATTACAAACTTTTATAGAAAATCATCACAAATTCCTGCTTACAAAGACAGCTCTCTTGAAGTGTATTCATTCTTTGAGTGAGAAATACGATTATTGATTGCCTAGTCATAGAATTAAAAAAGAATATATTTTTGTTATTCATTAAATCTAATTAAAAATGTGTATAATTTGAACATACTACAATAAATGCAGAACTGCAGCACACTGGAATGTATTGCTATATCTATAAGAACAGTTGTTCAGCATAGTTTTGCAGAAAAATATTCTAATTTATTACTACCTCTACAAAATCACACATCCATGTTTTGTTAGTCAGTTATTTGTTCCCATACTATCGGTCTTTTTGCTGTAATATTTCAGCAATACCTAATCAATTACAAAGTAGAAGCTTATGTTCAGTTTAATTATTAATTCATTTTCTTATGCCATGATGTTATTAGTGATATTTTAAAACTGAATCTTCTGGAGACAATCCATCTAAATCGAAGGGGGGAAACATATGAGAAGGTTCTATCAGAACTGAGGTGTTTGGCATTAATGGTTTGTGTGCTGCCACTTCAAATTTCACATTCACTCTGAAAAAATTATAAGGCTGACTATTGGTAATTAAAACCAGAAAGATACTGAATTGTTTGGATTCCATATTGGAAGAAAAAGCACATTCATTCTAAGTTTTACAATGAAAAGACAAAGCATTTGTCTTTTAACAAATGTTAATGTCTCAAGTAGTATTGGATTAATTCAAAGAATTAAAATAGAACCAGCTTTCATTTTTGAGTTAACATTTGGGACCCTTAAGTAAAGCTGATGATGTTTCTTGGACAAGAGAAAATCAATAGGATGCCACTTTTAGTATCTACTGAATGCTAGGTAGTTAATAATTTAAGAAAGAGAGCTTGCTGCTACACTTACAAGGCTTTCCCTTTTGTTAAGGAAGGAGACAGGTTCAGTTGCCTGTTGGGTATTCCTTTGTATACTCACTTTTAGTAAATTAAAAATGGCTTTTCCTCAAATAACAGAAACTTCCCTCAGACTACAGGGCAAGATTTTTTTGACAGCCTTGATATGAACTACCTGAAGGACAGGAGCCTTTAAAAAAACAGAAAAAGTCTTTCAAAGGTGTTTTGGCTTAACATCATTTGAGCAGCTCTTGAAGACAGAAAGGGAATTCTAATAGCACCAGATGCAGGCAGAGGTGATTGTGCCTACTCAAGGACTTGACCAGAATTTCTACTAAGGGGATGCTCTTGAAGAATGAGCAAAAGAATATTGGGGAGTGTGTATCTTTACAATTGTGCCTTGCATTAATGAAAATTTTTTCTGTCTCCTGACCTGAGCTCAGATCTGTTTGTTTTTTTCACTTCCAGGATGCACAGCACAGATGGTGGAGACTAATTGGGGTGGAGGGCAAAGCCTCTCTGTGTTCTTGAAATCCTGTGCCTCTCTGGAGGTCGAGGGTGAAGTTGCAGTGGCACAGGCATGCTCGGGGCTAGTGTGAGAGATGGCAGCCTCCCTGGGCTTGCCTGCTGTTCACGATGCAAAGCTGAACGGCTGTAGCAGCTGTCTAACACACAGGACAAATTTCTCTTCCCTCCATCTGACTCAACCAACAGAAGTGTGTCTGTGCATGGAGGGGTCCTGTATTGAGCCCTGCAGCAACCCCAGCAGATGCAGAAGCTGCATTTTATGTGCAGATCAGCCTTGCTGTGCCAGAGCTCTTTAATATTGGCTGCCTTTCTTGGGCTTGTATTTTACCGATATTGCTGCAAACAGAACTCTGGCAAATTGCTGCCTTTCACCTTTTCCAAGTGTCAGAGCTTTGGAGGGCAGGATGGCCTCAGAGATATGCAAATAATTTCCTTGTACTAGGCCTGGTGCTCAGAGATGCAGCAATGTTTCCGTGTGCCCTCCAACAGCTCATGCTGAGCTCTGTATGTGCTGAAACTTGCACTGTAGCAGGCTGAGACTTAGTCTGAGAGCCTGGGGTTGGTTCCATCCCCAAGCCATTCCCATCCTTTCCTTCTTCCCAGAAAACAAGAAAAAGTCACAGCTGGGCTTGTCTCTCTATCATTTGCATCTGTCCATAACCTTCATGGCAGTTCTCAGACCCAGCCACTGTTTCAGATGTGATTATACACAGTTTACAGCAGTAAATGACATAGGGAGAAGCTAATCAGAGTTTTGTGGAGCCTCATAATGTAATTTGTGTTGTGCTTCTTTCACTGTGCCACCAGTCAGCATCGCTCATGTTCAGTCTTAAGTTCTCCATTTGCAGGCATGCTGTGTTCCACCCAAACATTTTGTTTGTGGCCTTCTTGAGTTTCCTCCCTTCTCACTGCTTCTCCAGTTGCTATATTAAATTTACCCAATATATTACAGGTGAATCCCTATGGCTGTTTGCCATACTAAAAAAGATCTCCAAAATGTCTCTCTTTCAGCCCAAGAGACAGCAACAAAGCAGGAGCCCCCAGGTGGCAGGAACCCCCAAAACAGCAATGTAGGTGCACAGCACGTGCTATTTAAAATGGTCATTTAATATGTGATCATCAGGTCAGGCTGACATCAGGAAATGGGATGTTAAAGGCTTTTTAGTGGGCACATGAAGTAGCATGAGGATTAAGCTGACACTCTGTCATGTCTTGTGTGCAGGAGTGGCCTTTCTGCTGTATCATATTTATGGGTGTTAGAGAGAAGCATCCTATAACAGCATTCTCCTCCATGAATTATGTCCATCTCCATTTAAATTACAAAGGTCATGTCCACTTATACAGTAATTAAATTTTAATAAAATAAGAAAAATTATAGCATTCAAGTTAATGTTATAACTGAGCAGGGTAACTATCCTTCACACAGCCTCAATGCATGATGTAATTTATGCACGGGCTCAGAATTCTCTGCAAGATGCTGAAATCAACATCTCATGATGGGGATGTGGATACTTATTTTAGACACTGAGTTTGAAAATTGTGGTTTGTGGAAATTTATGCAAAAATATTGCCAAAATAAGCATTGAAAATCTAATTTCAATATGCAGCTGCTTGTAAGCATGGTAATTAAGATATATTGGGTAAATTTACTACATCTGTTCTCACCCACACTAGTGAGAGAGAAGCTGCAGATTTCAGATGTAGACTCACCAGAGCTTTCAACACCAGCCAGGACCCAGGAGAGAGCTGTCTGGGAGAGCAGGTCTGCTGCCTAGCCTGGTCTTGCCTCCACTGCTCAGAGCTTTGATGGGGGGAATGTTGTTGGGATCGCCCAGCTCCCACCTCTTGAAAACACTTTTCACAAATGGACTCACAGTCCTGCAGGGAGGGAGAGAGAGTCAGTCAGCACGTTATCTGGGTAAAGAAACCAAAGTGAGCATTTAGACATTTTTCTTGTCAGGAATCACTCAGTGTCGACTTTTCATGCCATCACCAGTCACTCACTGCTCTGAATGCTGTGTTTACCTTCTGCAGCAGAAGATCCGTACTCCTTCTAGATTGCTGCTCCTCTGAAATAAATCAACAGGTTTTACCTCTACTTTTTCCTTCAGCTGGGGTGATGCTGGTCCCTGAAAGGAAGACGGAGGATGGGTTTGAGGAGCACTTCGGCTTGAACTACTTGGGACACTTCCTGCTGACTAACCTCCTCTTGGATACGCTGAAGCAATCAGGAACGCACAGTCACAACGCTAGGATCATCACTGTCTCATCAGCCACCCATTATGTAGGCAAATTGCACCTAAACGACTTACAAAGCAGGTACCGATCCCTTTTTGGTATTCACTGATCTGTAGTAATCCTGTGCAGGTGAAAACACAAGAGAATTGTTACTGACTGTGAGATGGGGTTTTGTTGCCTTTTTTTTTTTTAAATACAATTTATGGTGCTTCTCAAGCACTTGCTTATTATATTTAACATTTGATCAAAGCTTGCAGCCTTGAGCCAAAGGTACAAATAATTTATAAATTCTGAACAGCGTCTTTTATTCTGGACTCCGAAAACCTCACTTTGCTTTCTGATGCTTATTGCGGTGATGCTTGTGGTGCGTGCGGCGCCTGGACTTGCCACTAGCTAACCAGGGAGAGACGCTCCGTAACCGGGATGTTTTGAAATGGCTTGGGTGGATGCTAATAGACCTCGGCCCCGAGAGGATGCCTGCACAGAGCCCTCAGATGAGCTCAGACAGCCGCCTGTGGCTGCTCGCTGCCTGCCGGCCGGGCAGGGATGCTGCCGGGGCTCCGGGGGGCAGCTCGCCCTTGCTGCCCAGCTGCCTCGCACAGCTGCCGTGCCGACCCTCTGCTGCTCCTGCCTGCCCGCTGCTCCCTCTGCCTCCGGCCTCCGCCGTGTCCTGCTCTGCTCTGACATCCCAGTCTCACAGCCCCGCTCCATCATCCCCCAGCCCCAGGCTGTGTCACCCTGCCTGTCCTGCCCGAGCCCTGCGGTCCCTGCCCTGTCACACATCAGCCTGGCCATCCACTGCCAGCGTTGGACCCTGGTTCCTGTCGGTGTCACCCCCTGTGCTTCCCCAGGAGCTCATGGAGACCCAGACTGTGGCCACCCTGGGTTTTTAATCCAGTAAAATGGGCTTAAATGCATGGATGACCTCTGACCTCCTGCTTTCATTTAGGAAAACTGTGGGTGAATGACTGTGGGGTATTTCTAACGTTAGGAAGACATCAAATGATGTGGTAAATGTCTCTGGTGTCATACAGGAACCGCGTGGAGTGGTTTAGTTAGCAGAGAAACAGGCAGGATAACAGAGATAAATTTGAAATTTCCCGATGCAGTCATGCGTGGCAATTATGTGCTTACTAACAGGCTCGAGCAGAGCCTGCCTCCTCCTGGGCTCCAGAGAGCTTCTGCCTGCCTGCATGGAGCCAGTCTGACTTCGGTGTCATTTCCATGAAAATCTGTCTCCATCCTTTGACAGGGACTTTAGCAGGTGATCAGAGGTACCTGGCCCAAGGTTTCAGTTCCAAACAAAGACTGAAATTATAGGGCTGGGCTGTTTCTACTGCAGACATTTTACATATGAATGCTGCATTAGGCATGTCAAACTTCTGATTACATGTTATGGCATCAGTTTTATTACAAGCCATTGTTTAAACCTCTGCAGGGTAGTCACAATTTAATCTCTTGCTTGTAAAACAACCACAGGAAATTACCCTTACTCTTCACTTGATGTCTGTAGTCATTGTTTCTGATGGCCATGTGCTGGATGGCACCATGCAAGGGGGCTAAGGGAATTAGTATTTCTTTGGGCTAAAGTATGGAATGCTAAATTAAATGTGACTGTTCTGTGTCTCTAGATAACAGTAGTTTCCCTGATTATAGCAAGGCCTTGTACTGTGCCTCTTTAATTTAGGATCATCCCTGTATTTGATTTGTCATTATTAACTCATATTTTAAAGGAACAAGAAATGTTTTGATTTGGAAAGTTATGGTTGAGCAAGAACATGACCAGTCTGGCATAAAGAATAATAATATACCAGTGAGATTTACCTGCAGCTTTTGTGTCCTTTACCTTTCAACATTATTGATGTAAGAGGGGCCATAAAGGATGACAGACTCTTGACTGATTTTGCCTGCTCATTCCCACACAGATGCTCTGAATCATTCAGACGTAGCAGTGGTGCCTACACACATGCACACTGGTGAAACCCAGAGTGGGCTGTAAATTCAGGTCCAAACCTTTCCTTGGTTCAGGTGTAAAAAGGTGCTCCTGGATATTTTTTTTTAGCCTGTCAATAAGCCCCACTCAGGCAAATAGTTTGACATCACCATAAACAGTGCTGCAAAAACCAGTGAGATCACTTGTGTGTTTGTGTCCCTACAGCATGAGCAGGGGGTTTAGCAGGAGGACTGCTGGGGGGTATCATAGCCAGGCATTGCCTACTCCATGGGGCCCTGGATATGCCATGTGATTCAGAGCAACATTCAGGAAGTTTAATGGATGTGGTAAAGACACCCATGGTGAACAGTTTCCTGGTGATGCCATATCTCATTTTTGCTGCTTGTGTGAATGGGAAATGATTCTAAAAATTTTCTACTTTTTTTTTTTCTTCTCTATTTTGAGTTGTGCCAGTTGGCCATAATTCATTTTACAACTTGGGTGTATGTTCCCAGGTTGGCTGGTAGTCCTAACCTAGCAGGAAAACAGCAAAAACCATCTGGAGTGGTTATTGGAGAAAGGGGGATGTACTTTGTGCTGGGGAAATTACTGCTGGCAGCAGGCTGAATTGTTTACCAACCTCTTGTCCCATTATTCCTAGATGCTAGTAGATGTCCTGACTAGAGGTGAGTGACAGTACTGGAGCAGGGATTCATCCATCAAGCCTTGCAGAGAAGGAAGGGCAGAAGACTTGTCTTGCCTTAAAAGAGACACTAAACTGAGGTTCAGTTCTCTGCTTTACCACAGACTTTTCTGTGGAATCCTTCCCCCACCCAGGAGACTCTGGGTTGGCAGTCACATTTGTGGCCATTTCTCCTCATTGCTTGTACTTGCTGCTGAGAGATCTGGTCTGAAACCAGCCATCATCCATATCAGAGACCACAGGGCAACTGCACAACAAATGATTGTTGGAGACCTGTCCCATGAACAGTGTTAAATGAAGTTGCTGTTATTGTCCTCCATGTTTCCTCTTTAGTTTGTTTCCTGCCGTTTTGCCAACCTGATTTATCCCATGTTGCTCTGGTTAGCTCTTTTCAGTGGGATGGTTAATTTGATTTTGTCTTTTTGCATTTTGCATTATTTTCCTTCCTTCGTTGTCTCTTTCTTCATGCTTGCCTGCTTTTTCATCTCTTTCGAGCTTTTTTTAAATTAAATTGCCTTTTCCCTCCCTATTTCTTTTTTTTTTTCTTTGAGGCTGTCTTGTTTCTACCCATCAGTTTATCTCCTCCTCTCCATTTATCTTCCTCTCATCTTTTCCCCCTGCCCCTCTCCTGTTTCTTCCCTATGAATGCCATTTCTCCCCCTTCCTGCCCCTCCTCTTCACACACACACACACACACACACAGAGAGCAGTGGAAGAGACATGGCATGGGCACATCGAGGCAGGATAGAGCTTGTTCCAAGCAGACAGGGCACAGCTTGTTTCATGTGTGTTATTGAAAATGCAAACGCACACGCACAAGAGCACTGACTGTTCTCCCAGTTCTTTTGCTGAAGGTTATATATGAGGAACATCAAATGCCTTTGTGGTCTTTTAGATCCAGACCATTTTCAACAGCAATCACATGAGTCAACAAGGGGATCCCTAAGGCAAATCATTCCCCTTCATCCCTACTTTGAACATGACTGTTTTCAGGGAGGTGAAAATTTCAGAGAAACACAGCTTATCTGCAAGCAATTCCACAGTGGTGATTTCAGCAATTCCATGCAGAGGGTAGTACACTGGGTGCTCCAGGAGCACAGCCAGCATGGCCTTCTTTCCTCTTTTGCAATTCCACAGTGGTGATTTCAGCAATTCCATGCAGAGGGTAGTACACTGGGTGCTCCAGCAGCACAGCCAGCATGGCCTTCTTTCCTCTTTTGCCTGCCTTTATTAATACTTTCTAAATTGTGAGGGAAAAAAAGTATGGTCATGAGTGAATATGGCTGTCTGGTTTTAGCAAAAGCTTGAAGAATAGTAATAGTGTACCATCCACTTGGGTTGAGGTAGGCTTGGGCAGTGCACTG
This sequence comes from Euphonia xanthogaster, assembly GCA_034509185.1. Taxonomy (NCBI): domain Eukaryota; kingdom Metazoa; phylum Chordata; class Aves; order Passeriformes; family Fringillidae; genus Euphonia; species Euphonia xanthogaster. Next base: position 80,592,257 of record JAYDZK010000001.1, read on the forward strand.
GAGTTGATGGTGTTCTTTCAAGGCTGAGGTGTAGGAGTGCTCTACCTACCAAAGTAAGAAGGTATTTTTAGGAAAATAAAGAAAAAAAGACCGTATTCTCTTTCCCAGACTGTGGATCACACTTGAATATGCTCCTTTCCCAGGGGTTAGCATCTTTGTGTGTTCTGTCTAGCTTTTTCTCCATGACTAACTATTCCTTTCATCATCCTCTCTTTTTGCATACCAAATGGGCCCTGTAATGCTGTGAATCACAGATCTATGAACTCCCCAGCCACAGTAACACAGCTCCTTTTCTGGTTCACATCTCTTGTATATTCAAGAACAGTTAGTCACACTTTCCTGCTCCCTTTCCTCTGCTCTCCAACTGCAGAAGGAGCTGATTTTTTTGAAACTCTCCAAGCAGAATACAATATATTAGATATAATTTCTGTATTTTTCCCTGTAGCCTTAGTGCATGAATCATGTCAGAGACAATAGAAGTTAAATGAAAATTGCAAAATTCCCAGCTGCCACATGTGTGTCCTAGCTGGTGTAAAATAGGATAAACAGCTCTGCCTTAGACCTAGGAATACTCTGGAGAGACCAGGCAGCTCCAGTTCATCTCCTCTGTTAGGCAGTTCACAAAGAACTGTAACACTGGAAGTGTTAGGTACTGATCAGAAAATCTGCTTAGCAAACTCTCTGGAGATCTCCTGTCCTTGGATGAGGGGTGTCCTTCATCCTATCTTCCTCCATGTATGTGATGTTTGTTGGTTAAAAATTTAGTATTAAGTTTGGGCAGAAAGTTGAGGATTTTTTTCCATCAGCATTACTGAAATTTTGGAAAATATTTTCTATGAAGAACAACTAAAAGTTAAGATATTGAATTACTTTGGGAAAGTATGTATCCATTTTTGAAACCAAAACATTTGATTTCAGTGTTCTAAAATAATTTTTTAAAATTTATTTTATTTATCCCTATGAGTACATTGGTATTCAGATTTTGAAGTATGAGAATAAAACGGAAATTCCCAACCTTTAATTTCTAAACCATCCTTTTCAAGTATACCCATCAGTTTCAAATTACTTATTCTTTTTTTCTCTTAAGCTGGACATTTATGTAAAATAGATGGTTTTTTTACTAAGAATGGTTTGATGAGTCAGCATTTGTTTCCAATGAAAGGCTTCTATTTTTTAAACACCCCAATTTGTTCCTTCAGTGCCTTTTCATTGATCTGTCACTTAAAGTTTCTTAATTCTCTCTGATTGGAAGAACTGGAAAAATAACATCTTAAATTCAAGGAAAAACAAACATGAAACTATCGTAGCATAGTAGTAACATAGCACTGTTGGGTATATTTCTATCTTTTTATATAATAAAGGAAAATTTGTAAAAGGAAATAGGAGAGATTTTCATTATTACCCCTCTTTTGTAAATCCAATTTAGCCAGTACAGAAGTCTTTCATAATAACACATAAAGAGCTATGTCACTGAACTGTTGTTCAATAAAATGCTGGGAAAAATACAGAAATAGTAATCATAAAAGATTGTTCTAGATCATTAGATAGATACATATTATCATAGGTTTTATTTAACTCATGGAATATATGGTTCTGTTTGAGTTCTATTGTTTAAGCATCTTCTGCACAATGTCTTCTGTTGCATATTGTGGTTCTATTTGCAAGATAAATCATGTTGCCTTCACAGGACCAAATACCAAGTGCAGTACAGTGCTTTATTCATTTAGACATGTCCTTCCTGCAGCAAGTTATCAAGTTTTCCTGTATAGAGTTAGATGATAAGTATTTAAATGCTTACTGCACGCACATAAGCCCTTCTTTGCCAAATGCTTTCTGTACAAATGCAAAAGGATTTGCTGCTTTGCAAAGTGATCCCTTGTGTTTGCAGTGATTAGCATTAATTGCAAAAATTGACTGGCCTGGAAAATGACTGTACTGGGGAAGGCACGGATCTCAAATTCTATAAGTTAATTTAAAAAAATAAATGGGCTACTGTATGAGCAGACCAATTCATCAGTTCAAAAGACAGAGTTCTAGTTCGAATGCATCAAGTGTTTTATCCATTCTTATCTGTTCCTGCAACCAATGACAAAGAAATATTTAAGTCAGGATGCCAACTTCAGAAAGCTTTCATTTTACGTTCATCAATGTATTTTCATTCTGTCTAATCAAAATGCTTTTAGGGTTGATCGATGTCTGGAGAACAATAACAGACTGTAACACTGATACCACACAGACTTACATGTATTTGGGGATATTAAGTATAGCTACTTTGTTGTCACAATGTTAAATTCCTTTTTGTCTAAAAGAGTTATTGTTAGTAATAGTTATTGGTTTAATAGGACATGGTGTTTCTGAAGTAGTTCAAAATAGCAGCATGCTGGGAAGTATGTGAGATATGGATGCTCCTGCTGCCCAGCCTCTCCCTGCACAATGGCTTGGGTGGGAGAAGCCAGCTCTGCATGGCATTCAGGACAGTGGCTCTCACAGATGTGCTGTTTTCCAGAGAAGCAAGACAGCTCTGTGGTAATTTAAAGTTAATGAATTGCATTCATGTGATAGAGAGGGCAAAAGGGACTTGAAGAACTGGGAGCAGAGAGAGAGCTTGTTGGCCTTGAGAGGGGAAGGTTAGTTTAACATCCTTCTGCCAGCAAAAAGACTCATTAAGGCTGAATGAACCTTAAAAGTGTGGAGTTCTGGTCCTGGGTGATTATTCCAAAGTTTTAAGCATTTCTCTCAATTGCCTTAGCTACCACCATCCTCTCTGTATCTTGTCAGTGGAGTTGCCCTTTGGGCTGCTTAGCAGCAGGAAGGCTGGCGCACATGCCTGAAAATCCCTGGAATAATGTGTTAAGAGAAATGGTCAAAATTACCAGCTCACCTTCCAGAAACCCCCTCCAGGTTCAGCCCTGCTTTGTTCCTGGTTCCTCATAGCCATACGTTCCATGTCTTGCCACAAGCATTAAGGATTATGAGGCATTGTGCAGGCAGCTGAAGGCAGATTTCTGCCTCTGTGATTTGTTAATTCTTAACCTTTTCTCTAGTCCTCATCCTAAACCTCTTTGTTTAGGGAAGGAGAACTTGATCTGTTCAAAAGCAGACCAAGCAGTTGAAACCCACACCTGTGAAGAAAAATTGGTCTTTTGATTAAATCAAGCTCTTGATAAAAATGTTTTGTGAAAACTATGCTTTCTAAGTAAAATGAATCTGTGTAAACATAAAATATTCTAGCCCCCATGAATTTTAATACTGCCAGAATGTCTGATATAGTTGTAGCTTTGTTGCTCCATTTCTTCTGTTCTCATTATGTGTTGGGTGCTGTGGTAGCCCAACCTTTCTTGCCATGAAAGGTGGAGAGGGGGTGTACACAGCAAAATCTCAGCTTCCCAAGAGGGGCAGAGACTGAGGAGCGCTGTGGCTCACAGTGGCTTTAGGGGAAGCTCAAGAGCTTTTAACAGTGATGTTAAAGGAGTGGTGGGCATTCAGTACCTGGATTGCCACCAAAAAATCAATCTATCAACCGCTCAATCAATCTGTCAAAGCAGTACTTTCTTTACATTCTTTTTTCAGTGAGGGCAGCTCTGTGACTGTGTTGGTTTTTCAGGACATGAAACTTCTTGTCATTTCCTGGAAAGCTAAACCTGCCAGATTTCACTAGGTTCTGGCATGTCTGCAAGTTTAAGAGGTCTTAAACATTCTGGTCTGAGGCCATGCCATGCCCCTTCTTATGAAATGCTTGGTTTTCTATTACAGATCCCTGGTCACAGTATTCCAGGGTGACACAGTGTTGGGAAATTTATAAAGCGAACCCCAGAACTCAGCTCTAAGGCCAAATGGTGCAGAAAGTGGTTGCTGGCACTGTCCTTTACAGTGCTTAGAAATAACCACTTTGCAATGCTGGCTGTGGACTGCTTTGTATCTTACTCCTTTCTTATAGGTTTTTGTGTTTTGCTCAAGTTGGCATTTTTATGTTCCTCAGATAAGAGCCTAGCTCTTCACAGGCCCCTTTCATATTTAAATCTTATTTAAATCCCACCTGATTTTTGACAGTGGAGGAGTGATGCTGCTGATGTACAGTCTCATAGCAGCAAAAGCCTTTTATGCTGTGTCTGGACTGTGAGTCATTTCGTGGATGCAGAATACTTCCACATTTTAATTCCTCTGGTACCTGCTGGCATTCAGCCGTATCTCTTCTTTAACCTAGGAAGGTCTTCCAACTGAGGAGAAGGCTTCTTGTGTTGTCTTTTAACAAATAGCTGTCTTTTTTATGAGTTTGTTCCTTGTCTTAACTCATATACTAGGAGTTAGTCACTTTTATCACTCAGATTGAAGCTGTGATGTTCGTGTTCTCACTCCATAAGAGAACTTCTAAAAAGTGGAAGTTGTTGTTACAACAAGCAGAAACTGATTTTCAAAAGTATGTTGTGCCAGACTTGCTAATTTTTTGTTGTTTCTGTAAACAAAGATTGATGGCATAGCATTTTGTGCACAGTAGTTATAGATATCTCAAAGGAAAAATTATTTTGCAGGCACATTTCCTCTGGTAAGACAGACCAGACCTTCGGTGTGGTTAATATTTGCTCTTGCAGAACACATTCAGCTCCTCCTTAAATCCAAGGCTGTGCAGTGGGTTGAGCCCACCACAATTAAACATTAAATTATCTTTGCATATACACCAACATAGTCTACTGTAAATCTGCCAGCCACAATAGGTGCACTTTGCTGGATCTGAAATGGCAGCACCTCATTATGCTTATTCAGACCCTACAGTTCCCTTTGAGTCCCAGAATGAAAAGCTCAGAACTTGCAGCTGATCTGCAAAAGTCTACACCAGTTTCAAGATGCTTTTTAAGAATATCTAGGATTGTTCAAGTTATTGCTGAGGATTTTGTGGTCCTGTGTGCATTTGGTGGAAGCGAAGAAACCATAAAAGCCCCTATTACTTCCTTCAACTTAAAAGGTCTATTGCAGGAAAGGTAGGAAGCTCTCCACAAGTGGGTAGAGAGTACCTCCCCCCATTTATAATCCTACAGATAATCTTACAAGATGTGTGACAATCTTGAATAACCCAAGACCCAGATTACCCAAGAGATAATACGAAAAGATACGTGTCCTTATTGTTTCCCCATCCCTCAAAAAGGTCACGAAGGCATGGAATGTAGGTCTTGAAGCCGTGATCTTCTTCTTGGGTAAAGCAGTACAAACCCTTGCTTCTTTTTATGTATTTATTCATTCATTTGTTTAATGGAGATTTTTAATTGAATGAAGGGAAGAGCCACTAATTTCATGTATTGTTCTGGTAGCCTTCCTTTTGAACAAGTTCATCACAGGTTCATGAGGGCTCTTCGGGAGTCCCTAATACTGCATTCCTTATTAACTCAAGGTTTATGCTTCAGCCACCTTAACTGTTACATGTATATCATCACAATTAATTTTTTAAGGGTTTACAGCTCATATATTGAAGAATTGTACATGAAGAAGTGCATAAGATGTTGCTCAGGGTCACACAAAATGCCCAGTAGTACATGAGATGAGTGATTGTGCAATAGCCTGTAGTAGTATTAGTTGGTAACAGGACAGCTGCTGTACCAAACATAACTGCAGCAACATCTCAAAAGTAAATAAGTTAATACCTTAGATTTGAGATTTGTTTTACTAATGTGTATGCTTCTTTCTTTCAATTGGTAAAATAGTGGTTGTCAGTGGTAATATATTTATTCTCGTTTCTCCAGCTTGGTCTTTTCTCCTTGTCTGTATTTCTGCTTAGTGGGTTTTTGGTTTTTTTTGGTTTTTTGTTTGTTTGTTTGTTTTGGAGGGGTTTTTATGTTTTTTTGTTGTTGTTGTTTATTTGATTGGTTGGTTTTTATTGAGAAAAAATCAGAATTAATGAGACTCAGAAAATGTGTTCACAGGATAAATATATGTAGTACTGCCAGGAAGCCTGATTTAATCTAATAAACAATATTTAGGACTCAAGCTTTTTCATAAGAGAAGAGAAAGAAACTGTTTGTGATAACAGTAAAGACATGTTTATTTTCCAATATATTTCTCTAGCTGCTTCAAGATAAGCTGCAAAATCCATCAAAACTTGAAAAATCTTTTGCTACATTCTCTGAAGAAAGAAAATTTAAGGCTGTGAAAGCTTCATAAGTGTTTAATAATAGACTTTTTTTAGTCTTGACTAAGCAATGGTGATGATGTATTGCGAGATTAATGCGTAAATCATTAGGAAGCTTTAGTCATTTTAATACAGCAAACCTATGTTTTGCTTAATTCCCTGATTCATCCCAAGGCATATATTGAAATTTTGTGTGGCCTTTCATTAAAAAACCCAGCATGTCACCCACGTTTTGCATCACTTGTCTTTTAATGGAGCACATAGCAGCTGGGTTCTCTGCAGTTTGATCTTGGTGCATTCTGCCCTGCAGGTAAATTAACACCCTGGGAATTGGGGAGCAGTAATGGGTGAAAGGAGAATGATGTGCAAGACAACTGTGAAAGGTTCACTTCAGGAAAGCTTCAGTGCTAGCACTGGCTGGGTTAAACTGATCTGTGTGCCAGCCAGGATGCTCACAGGTCCTCTGAGCCTTTTGCTGAAGCAAGATGTGGTGGGGCACAGGGTGCTGTCCGTGGGTCCATGATGTCTGTTAGGTGTGTGCACAATTCGAAAGGACCCCTCAGTGAGGGTGGCAAAGCTGACAGCAGCAAGAGAGCCCCGTGTACAGGAGGGGGAAGGAAGTGATCTGTGCTGAGCAGCACAGCTTCCCCTGTTGCTCAGTGGTTATCCTGACCTCACTTAATGCTCTTTACTAAACATGGGATCATCTGACTTAGGTGGAAGACCACTGTAGAAAACAGACCAACTAAAGCCAGCCTGAGGAGAAACAAGTAAGACTGCCAAGAGATGTGCTAAACATTATTTCAGTTTTCAAACTGGGATAGCAGCTGAGTCCATGTTTAAACACCTAATTAGCCACTGCAGGCTTCAGTTTGAAATTTGGCTTCTCATTACTTTTTGAAAATACATTCCATAGGGAGAGTGCTGCTGGAGACAGCACCATGGAGATAAGTGGCAAAATCTGCTAATCAGATTCTGTGAAAAAAAGAAAAAGAGGAAAAAAAAGAAGAAAAAGATTAAAAAAAATCAGCAAATCTCAAGGCACTCACTCCAGAAAGGAATACCTACTTATTTTCTTCTTGCAAAAATTCAAAACAATCCCTTTCTTTTCTCCTCCCGAATTTTTGTAGTAGTAAGTCAAACCTGTAGTTTATATTGCAAAAAATCTTAAGCCAGAAGGAAGAACTTCTGCTAAAAAAATCTTTGGACCAAAATGCAGAACCTGCTTTAACCTGACCCTTTATTCATCAATATAGAATCCATAAAACATTCTTTTTAAAGGAAGAAAAAGGTTTTGTGTATTGGTGCTCTCTTGGAGAGATTTCAAAGTAGTGAATTAAATTCTGCCTGCCTTAACTCCTCCTGTACTTTTCATTTAGTGAGCTGTGCATTGCCCTGTTATAGCAGCATCGACTCAGCAAAATGCTATGGAGGAGCAGCCTCTGGGGCATGCCACTGTTTTCTGAGGTAGGAAGAGTGCTCCACAGTGAGCCCCACTGAAACAAGGGAGTGAGCATGACCTTCTCCAAGCTACTGATGCCAGGCATGCTGTACTTTCCCACTGAATTTCTTCTCACCAAGTCCTTGCTCCACTTTTTCTAGCTGCTGACTGTGTACAGGCTTGCCATATCTCAGCACATACTGTCTGGCATCGCCCCAGCTGGGTGGGCAGTATTTATTAGGATGTATCCTGGGCATTGAACTCCAGTGCCTCCTTATCTCTCTAGCTGGCTGACCAGCACCCACATGTACCACTGGGAGCTGGGAACTACCAGTCTTTTGCCTGGCTGGTTGCCTAGTTAGGAGGCAGAGTTTCTTTGCTTAAGAGTCTGCCTGCCTGGCTGTGAAGCACTGATGCCCTGTGTCCTCAAAGCAGCAAAAGTCCAACCATCACAGGCACCTCGTATGCTCTGCTCTGCTAGCACAGTTTGCTGGTAAGCTGTGCTCTGCTTGGAGGGTTTGCCTCTTTTAGGCACTTTGGTTTCAGAAAGATTTTAGAACCTTCTGAAAATGTGGAAAGGCATAATGTCAATATTATTTTACTTAGTATGCAATTATACTTTTATTCATTGTAAAAAATGTGCATGCAGAGCATGAAGTGCCAAGAGAGGCTAGATTTAGATGCATAGGCTTTAAAGCCAGATAATTCCATGTGTAAGAGGAATGCATTTTATGGTTTTAAACTAAAAGAGGGTAGATTTAGATTGGAAAAAAGAAAGAAATTTTTATGATGGGGATGGTGAGGCACAGAAATAGGTTGTCCAGAGAAAGTGTGGATGACCCATCCATTCAAAGATGGGTTGGATGGGACTTTGAGAAATCTTGTCAAGGGGTAAGATGTCTCTTCTTATGGTAGGTTAGAGGAATTAGGTGTTCTTTAAACTTCCAACCCAAACCCTTCTGTGATTCTACATGTGTGTGCATAGGAGACAGAATCATGGTGTAAGTTCAGGTGCCTTTGTGGTCCTGTATTTCTGATACAAAAAGTCAACGCTGGATGTAATGAAGTCAAATAACCAGTGTTGATTTATTTTTTTCAATGTGGCATTTAAACAACATAATTCTAATAAAATGGGATCTGAAAAAAAAAAACAGTTGTTCAACAGAAATCCTCATCCGTTCTGTGTCGTGTTATTCCTCTGTCTTATGTAGTCCATTGATGTCAGATTCCTGGAAAGCAAAAAACACACACACAGAAATTGGGAAGAGAGAAGCTAATCATTGCAGGGGCTTTGCCAAAAGTTTTTGCTCTGTGTATCTAATTTTATATTCTTCATATCTATATTATTTTATTGAAGTCTGATTCCTGGCTGCCTAGCAGATCATTTGCATCTCTGTGATATAAAAGGCTTCCTCATTGATTGGGTAGCTTTTATATCTTCTCAGCACTCATGTTTCCCTGACATACATACCTATGCAAAATGCAAGGCCTTGGAGGATCCAGCCCTTGTAGTTCATGCTTCATTGCCACAAGGTAAGTCAAAACAGCACTCACACAAAATGTGGGAATGGGGAGTCATGGGGAGCATTCAGCATCTTCCTGCCTGGCATCTGAAGATTACTGAAGGCCCAACGAGACCCAGGCAGAACAAGTCAGAGTAATCCCCAGCTCTGCTTCCCTGCAAGCCACTTCCCTGACAAGATCACTCTGGTTCAGCTCAGGAGCCTGTCCCGTGCCCCAGCCTGTGTTCAGTGGGGAATGGTGGTGCTGATGGAGGAGTGCCAGGGGGAGCTGCCAGCTGGCTGCCGGAGGTGGCTGAGGATGGATGCTGCTTCCCATGGGTAGTGTGAGCTCTGCCCCACGTGGCTGTGCACAGGAGAAGCTTGTAGCAGCTGAGGATCTGGTCCTTCAAGTTAAAGGGGTTGGAATATGCATGAAGCATAAGGTGACATTTTGAGTGTCTCAGATCAGAGCATGGACGTTACTGAATTTAAAATGCAACTGCAATTTCCTGACTAATACCAAGTCACTTTTATATTCATGCGGTGATTGTTCTTTACTCTCTAAATAGCCCATTTTGCCCAAAGGTGCAGGTGCTATCTTTATGGTAATGAAGGTATGTTATCCAGCATGGTGCATCTGAGGCCGTTGGTTGGTGCAAGGACCACCTGTGATCAGCTTGTCCTTTTTGGTTCTCAATTCATATCATGGTTTTGTAGACTGCTTGTGATTTGCTTGAACAAAAAAGAGACAGGAAAAAAAGAATAAAGAGATGCACTGGAGGTTCAGTGTTGTTTTCTGTTGTTGTCTTTTACTTCCTGTGGCTAAGCTATATTATTTACTGTGGTGTCTCCGAGTCCTTGCAGATAATGTGGACAGTTAAATTGCTACAGTAGCCTTATACCTCTGCAGAGAGCCTGATTCTTAACATCCAGGGCTTTCTGTGATGAAGTGCACAGGATATTATAAATAAGATATTCAACAAGACTGATAACAAAATGAATTCATATGTTTACTATTCATTCACAATAAAAAACTTGTATGTAGTAACAGCCACAGAAATCACAGGCAGTCTTTCCAGCAGAGTAGGAGCATCCCTAGTCTGGACATTTCTTGCACTTAGGGTGAAGGTGTAGAGGATGGAGCTGTAGCTGCTGCCACCACAGAGACAGGACAACTTCTAGGGGAAAGAAAGGAATGAGGAAAGAGGGTTCTGTTCCTGGGCGGGTGCCCCTTTATCACCTTTCACCAACAGGTTAAGGTTCTGCTGCTGCATGGACCCTAACTCCTGATTCCACATGGGGAGCAGCTGCAGCATCACTTCCCCAGATTTAGCAGAGGCAAAGTGGATGGGGGCTGGAGCGGTTCCACTGCTCCCAGGAGCCTGCTGCTTTAGGCTCCTGCCTGCTTTGCCTATGAGCTGTCTGTAATGCCACATTTCCCTTTGGTTCTGCTTAGCACAAAAAAAGGTTAGATGAGAGGCTGGGGTAATTACAGGAGTGAATTGTTATGGCATAGGAATTTGTGGAAGTGGTGCTGAGGCCTCAGTCAGGAAGAGCATTTTAAGTGACATACCTGCTAATTTGCCTGAAAATAGCCTGCTTATTAAAAAAAAAGAAAAGAAAAAAAAAAGTACTGCTGCCTGCATGCAATGAAACTCAATTCAGCAGTTCCCAGAAAGTTTGACTTGAAAGAAAGGCACATTTGACATCCAGATAAGAGAGGTGCACAGAAGTCTCAACAGGTAATGTTTTGCTGTAACTCCTGAAATTTGTGTGCCTTTGTCATACCTCTTTGGCACGGACCCTGCCAGCCGCCTGTGATTTAAAGGCTGTGTAGGGCCTGCAAACTGTGGTTACACTTGCAGCTGCTCTCATTGCCCTATCTTTTTATCCATCTCTTAGCTGTGCACAATCTGGTGTGTGACCAGGGCAGCTGCAATGAGTACCTTACTCCTCTGTACTGTTCCCAACACAGGAGCCTTCATCTAGTAGGTTCTGATGCAGTAAAAATAATAATAGCAACCAGAAGTAGTATGATCAGTCATGGATTTAACAGGGAATGGAGTGTGTATGTTTGGAAAGAGCAGAGTGAAAAGGGGGAGAGAAGTTTGAGGGCCTCCAGGTGATGATAGCCTAGAGATTGATGCCCCAGCATTTCTGGTTTAAAGAGTTTGACAGAGAGATTCTGGCAGGTATTGTGTAATTTTATTTTAGTATTTTCCCCTGCTATAAATAAGGCTTGGTGTCTGATGGAATAATCACCAGAACCTGAGTAAACAACAGGCCTGCCAGTGATAAGCTGTTTCTTGTGACAACTCAGTGTATATCTGGATATTGCAAAATGTGGTACTTTTGATGTTTGTGCAATTCTGTTCTCTTTCTGGTAATTTTTACATGCATGTCCCTCTCTTCTTCTCTCCTGTGTACAGATGTTCGTATTCACCCCATGGAGCCTATGCCCAAAGCAAACTTGCCCTTGTGTTATTTACCTATCGACTACAGCATCTTCTGACTGCAAATGGAAGCCATGTGACTGCTAATGTAGTAGACCCTGGAGTAGTGAATACTGAGCTCTACAAGCATGTCTTTTGGGTTGTGAAAGTGGTCAAATGGATGACAGCCTGGCTATTTTTCAAGGTATTCAGTTTTTAAAATAATTTTGTTGCTGTGCCCCTGCATTGTGAAATCTGCAGTTGGCCTGGAGCTGAAGGTGTTTCAGAGTTCATAATAGTGTATGGTATTTATTGCATTTCTCTGTGCTGATGAGATGTACAAAATCAATAAAGACAGGCTTTCCAGCAAACAAACATTTATTTTAAATGGAAGGAGCAAGCTGTCAGAGTAGGGAAAGGGAATGCCTTTCACAGTCCTTGCCTGTGCGCTGGTAATCTCTGCCCTGATCTATCCACGTGCTTCTGTGCGTGCATGGGGGCAGGACATCACCCTAACATGGAGCCAGAATATGCAAAGTGTTCCTCAGAAATGACTTGTTCATTCCCTTAAAGAGAAGCAGACATGATCTGGCATGGTCTACATGTACACAACATGTTGCAGAGAGGAGGGCAAAGGGAAGAAGAAAGCTGTACAAAAGTGGCAGTGGGAGGTGGCTGTGCTCCAGGATGTGAGGTCCAGACACTTGTGTTCAGTGAGGTGGGACAATTTTTAATTAGGTTTTTAATTCTAACACATACTTGTAATGGTACTTGATTTTTTATTATCCAATCCTGATCTGCACGAGGAAACAAAAAGCTGTTTAATAAAACAGATCCAGAAGTGGGGCAGACTCAGTTATGGGCAATGTTTTTTAGGGATGTAAGTAGATTAAGCTGAAATCAGTTTAGCTGTGTAGGTGAAATCTCCTCATGCACACAGGCCTTTGAAGGGCTTGTGCTGAGAAATTGTACTGCTTATAGCTCTTTCAGAAAGTAGTTTTGGATTAAGTAAATGGAACCTGATTCCATTAGAGAAAATTAAATGTCCTAATTAAATGAAGTATTTTACATCAAGGAGCATGTCCCACAAAGCAAATTAATTTTAAACTTTGATATGGAAATATCAGTTGCTTTCATTTTAGAAATGAACTGGAGGCTGGAAGAGTGACTGTAAAATAAGATGCAAACAAATAAACCCATATTTAAAAAAAAATGAATTCTTCTGAGTACACCTTGAATATTGCAATAAAATTGTAATAAGAATGCTCATAATCTGTAATGCATTCTTAAAGAAGCTGACTGCAGCTTTGCCAAACCATGTACATTAAACCTGTTTTCCCTCTTGTGATTGCCATTCTAAATATCAGTCTTGGATGGCAGTGTTTTTTCATTGGACTTACTTCACCTCCCTAATATAAAAGTTTCATGTAGATTTTTAGGTTATGCTTAGAATTTCCTCTGGAGAGACAAAATTCTTGCATCTGAGAGTGAGTTTCAAGTCTCTTGTTTTTTGCAGCTCTCAATCCCTCCCGGTTTTATTGATGGGCCCAGGAGACACTTTTGTATTACACTGGTGATGTTTAGACTGAATTGGATGTTACTGAACATTTAAAATGATTTATCACAAGAGGGATTCCCATTCTTACGCCTCTAACAGCCCTGCCACTGACAGTTCTAGATCATTTCTTTCTTCTTTGGATGTGATACTGCTCAAAAGAAATTCTGCCTTGAAACAGGTGACAGACAGACATACTGGTCTGCATGGAATTGTGATGCCTGTACTGCCTGAAAAGCAAATGTATGAATTGCTTTCTGAGTCAGAATAACCTCAGCTTTGGATATCTGAAAGCTTCAGTTATCGAGGTTGAGATTTTCACATTTTTGTCTAACACTCGATGTACTTTTCCCAAAAGCCAGAGGAGAGGGAAGTTCTTACTTTCTCTCTTCCCATCCTCCCTTAGGCCTCTGAGCTACAGCTCCAACTTCTACTCTTTGCTTATTGCTTAGGGTATATCTGTGTTTGGGAGTGCTTCATCCCAGAGGAGCACCCTGGTTGGCATCACAAGGAGATGTTTAGCTCCTCAGCAAGCTCACATTGAAAGCTTGCCTGGCAATTTTAATAGTGCTCTACTGAGGGCTGTGGTATTCAACATTCAAGCCTGTGTCAGTCTTGTGTTGGTCTCGTGCATTAGGGTAAATTTCACCTGAGAAAAGTAAGAAAGCAAATACAAGAAAATTCAGTTGTCTGGTAATATTAGCTGATAGTTGGTAGTATGGATTTTTTTTCTCCCCTGGAATTTTGTTCCTGAGCACTTATATGAATCTTCCTTCTAGGATTATGGCAGTAATGCAGTGAAAATGAGGTGATAGCTCTCTAATCATATTGACTTAACTAACTATTGTCACCCTGAAGTATTCCAGAGTGGGCTTTAAACGTGTGCTGGAAATTGCTTCACTCACTGCAACATGGTACTCTTGAGAGCCAGCACAGCCCAGAGAGCTTCAGTGAGGAAATGCATCACATTGCATTCCCTCAGGAGAGAGTCAACATCTTGTTTGATTTAATTCCAAATAAACTGGCAGGGCTCCCACCACTTTTCAATGCATTTCTGCCAGCACTGGGGCCAGTTATGTTCAAGTTAAATACCTCTTAGGGATTGGAGCCTGGCCCCCACCTTCCCTGGGCTGCTCATGTTTGAGGCAGCTCAGTGTGGCAGACAAGGCTGTGGGCTCAACATCCGTCTTGGAGCAGCCTCAAGATATTTAGGTACTTAAATGAATAGACTTACAGTCTTGTTAATAGGCCATGATACATATGCATAAGTTACTCAAAGTATTAACAGCTTGATTTTCTTAAAATTGCAAATCATTATCTTCTAGACTTTATACATGGCTCAGAAAGGTCTTGGCCAAATCAGTTTGGTGTTTTCTCCCCCACAAGTTGCAGTGAAAGGCATTTCTGTAGAAATAAGATAGGCCAAACTAAAGGTTCTGGTGACAATCAAAAATTTGTGAAATTGGTGCCTGCCCTTTAGAAGTGACGTTTTCATTCTTTCTCAGAAAAGTTATTGTCTGCTGTGGTACTCTGAATTTGCACTTTGCAAATGTTTTCTCTGTATTTTTCATGAACATGGACTGCACCTGTCACACAAGAGACAAATTATGTTTCCTACTAAAAAAAAATAAAATTCTATCCCTATGACTTTTTGGTAAATAAAGCCTGATGAGCTGACACAGTCCTCTGCAGAATGCAATGAAGTATATCATCCTTTAGTAATCTTTAACATAAATTCATCTTCTTTTTGAAGAGATAAACTCAAAACTAATAAACACTAACTAATTAATGAGATAGTAATAACTTGTAAAGTCATTCATTGAGCATCAAACTGCAATTTAGCTAAGTGTGCAACACACCAGCTTTAGCATTGGGTACAGTGCAGGCTGGAAACCAGGAAGTACCATTTCCTTCCCAAGTATTTCTGCATCTGCAGCAGATACTGAATATTCATTCTTAAACCAGATGGTCTCTGCTTGTGATACAATTATAATGCCTTAGAGCAAAACAAAAAGTTGACTCTCATTAATGTCCGATAACAGGGACTGTTCTGCTTCATATGACTTCATTATGGCATCAAAGTAGAGACATTTGACAGATAGCAGTGTTGTAAAGTTCCCCAAAACCTTGTTTATGGCAAGCTTGGTGAACATGTCATTACCAGATAAAGAGTATTTGGTCCTTTCAGCCAGCTCAGATTGGTATTTAGGAAGGCATTGTGGAAGGAAGGCTTTGCATCAGATCCTGTCTCAGCTGTCATTTCCAAAGACATAGTGCCAGATAAGTGATTATTGACTGACAAACTGAAAATGAGTAGGATTAGTGACCCTGCCAGCCTGTAAAAATGAAGGGAAAGGCTTCAGGAACATGGGCTAGATAGATATCAGTCAATATAAACTAATTCGTTTCCTTCACCTTGTCAAAATAGGCTTCACGTTAGTGCAATTTTCCTATAACATTTTTTAAAAAATGCTTCCAGTCAGTAAGCAAGTCTATAAAACAAGATCTAAAGGACCTGGCTTCATCATTCATGCCAGAGGACATAGTCATGCAGGTCTTATTGCAGCATTTCTTATTCAAACTGTCCCTTTGGCACTGTGAATATAGTAAATTTATTTCATCCTACCCCCCAGCTGTCAGAAGACAAACACATCACCACACAATAACACCAGCTGTAAGAGAATGAGAGTAATTAAATCCCACAGCTGAAAGCAGCAATTCATCAGCATCAACATTTTCTGTGCATGAGAGTGTGTGGTCCTCACATAAAGCTAATCTGGGCCTTTCTCACAAAAATGAAAACTTGCAGAAACGTATAATTTGCAGTTAATTTTTACAAAAGGTTTTTTCTGGTCAAAAACATAGAGAAGAAAACAATCTGCTTGAATCCAGTAACACTGGTCTTTCAGCAGATACCATTTTTGTACACACTGGTACAGGGATTTAAGCATTCAGAGCCATAGGTATCTTTTTTCTATCTATTAAGTATTTTATTATTTGGGCAGCCATAGAATGATTCTAGAGGGACAGATGAGGGAACCAGCCTGAGAAGGCTAGTAAATAATCTATTGCTTAATTCCCAAATCCTGATGATGTGGGCTTTTTTCTTGCATGTGCTCTCCTGAACCTGGTTAAGTATCCAGGTCCCGCCTGTTATGGGGTATGTGGATGGAGCTTGGCTGCTTTATTTATTGTAACTGCTGAGTGCAGAGCCTTCTGAACACAGAGCCCTATGTGCCTGCTCCAAGTCAGATCAGACCCCTCTAAGGTAGGCTGGCCCTCAGTGCACACATAAATAGCATTGGACCCTGGTCTGAACCCCCACCGAACCTGTGACACTCCCCCCACCCCCCGCATCCCAAGATATCACTATTTTTCTGCATGTTTTCTAAGGTCTAAGTGGTTAAAATGCTTATTTGAAGGGACACGTTGAGAGTTGTGACAGGGTGTTTTGATGGCAGGAAAATGAAGGATTTGTGTTGCTTGCCTCAGTGTATGGCAGGCAAAGGAGTGTATGGTTGCTGTAGAGGACAGCACAAAATGGCTAGGATTATGTCACAGTGCATCACAGGGAGTCAAGGATGTTGAAGTTCTTGTTTATAACTTATTTGGAGCAGTTGCTGCTGTGATTTATCCCCAAACCACACCCAAGCTTCCTCTTGAAAGGTGCCAGCTGGAACAGGCTGAAACACAGGCATGGGGCAAGCAACTGTGCACAGAGATACATCTCACATACTGTCCTGCAGTTTTAGTAGTTTAATTAAAAAAAGCTTCCCTTCTTTTTTTTTTCCCTTCTCACTGTGTGAAATGGGAAGACTGTCTTCCATCTTTCAAAATTCCTCACAGGACAAGAAAACTGTCCCTATGTCTAATATTGCCTACAGGATTCACCCTTTTTAGCCCAAGAAATGGTCTAAAGGAAAATGGGTTAAAACTACACTGTGGACTATATGAAAACCCATGCTTGCACTGTGTGAAATTGTTTTGGACATTTCAGTAAGCAACTGAAATGTCAGAAGCTCTGTGTCTTACTGTGTAAGAGAGGGTTTATCCTTAACTCTGGTGTGTTAGAGGATGGCTGATTTAACCTGACAGCCCAGGAAGATTATTTATGTGAAGGCATTTAAATTTGTATCCAAAAGAGTGGGAAAAATAGTCCCTCCAATGCTTTACTGGGGTGAGAGTAAGTAAACAGTTAAGAAATTGTGAAAATATATGAGCCTAACCACTGTTAGCACATCAGTGCCTATCATCCTGTAATCTGTAACTGGTTTCATATTCAGAAACCACAGAGTTAGTTAGGAAAGACATTTTCCATCCATCAATCTATTCCTTGCAGTACTTTCCTAAGTATTTGGCTAATACCTTTGTGTGGTAATCTGTTCCCAGTCAGACTTGTTGAAAATGGAGAAAACACAAAAAAGGAGGAAAATTTTGCTATGGATCAAACACATATCAGGGGCTCTGGACCGATTCCTCTCAGTTTAAAAGAAAGTCTCCTCGATGTCTCTAAAGTAAAGGTCTCAAAAAAGAGCCTGAAAGATTGGGAAATTAGATAATCTTGGAATTTCCACTGGAACATTAGCACAATCTTTTAAATTACAAGTTATAGCATCACACTACTGTAATTCTTCCTCATGCATCAGAGAAATACTAAGTCAATCACTATGTGCTTAAAATGGTCATGCAGTATAACTCTACTTGGAAACTTGAACCCCCTGGCAGCAGGATATGGAGCAGCCACTAATCTTTCTCATCAGTATATGTCTCAGAGAAAGAACAAAAGAGAGAGGAAACAACCCCAGACCCAATGAAATGACCCATTCAGAAAGGGTAGGAACAGGAGTTGCAGGCAGTTTCTGACTTCCATGTGAATGAGCTGGAAAATAGAGTTAAGGAGAAAGAGCACTGGCTTCCCTTGGAAAATCCTCCAAATTAGCTTGGAGTGAGCAGCAGTTTGGAATTAACTGAGTGAGCAGCAGTTTGGAATTAAAATAAAAAGATGCAGAAGAGGAAGTTGTGGGGAGTGCATATTCAGGTATATTTTTTTTATATATATATTCATATATTTGCATAATCATATATATTTATATGGTCTATCTAAATTGCTCATTGCTTTGCTATTTGTGAGTTATGTGTCCCTAAAAAAAATTGTATTGCAGAGCCCCATTACCTAAAGACCCTATCCACTACAGTGAAATATAATTTTAGGAGATTTTGGAGATCTACAGACCCTTCTTTCCCCCTCTTTGAATTTGACGATCTGTAAGTTAGCAGTCATTGAAGGAGACTGAAAAACCTTTCAGTGTGAAGTAAGGAAATTCTTCCATGAACAACACAGACACAATTTTTGGTGGTTTTCCTGAGTTTTCAAAGGTTGACATAAAATGTCAGGTTCTACCAAGAAGCGGAAAACATCCCCTTTTCTAGAGATCTATGGCATTTATGCCTGGAAGTCACCTCTGGCAGGTCTCGTGGTTCATAAATCTCTGCAATATAAATGCCAGCATCAGGGGTGTGGTTTCCTCATGGACACTGCTATAGGACCTGTCTTACCCTCAGATAAATATCTACAGCTGGACAGCTGAATTAAGTCCTTCAAGTGGCAGTTTATCCCTGTGGATGACAAAGGGGTCCTCTGGTGACTAGTTCAGCTGTAGATGTCTGTGCTGTATAAGGTTGGTTAAGATGAATACTTTCCAAAGCTGCACAATGTTAATTTTCTTGGTTTGTTTTTTTTTTTTAATGAACTGAAGGTGGTAAGATTTTGGATATGCGCAGGAGAGAATAGGAACTGTAAATGTTCATTCTTAGATCTGGGGCACAAGTAATCTGCTGTCAATCTGGTTTTGCAAATGGCAGCTCTCAGCTGTTAGAGCATTTCCCGTATAAGTGGGAAATGTGCTCGTGGGCAGCTAGAGATGAGGAAATCCCAGTTACTTATGAAATGTATTTCTCATATATGTTTATGATCTATTGTGTGCCTTCACTACAGCAGCCCTGGGTGAGGAAATCCCAGTTAATTATGAAATGCATTTCTCATAAGTGTTTACAATTCATGGTGTGCCTCCACAGTTTATCACGCAGATATCGCCATGCATTTACATGGGTAGTTATGTGTACTCCCTGTGTGTATTTATAATAGCCCAATGTTTGTAACAAGGGAAAGCCATGGGAAGCAAGCACCATCTCCTCTTTGAGGACGAACTGCAAACAGTAAACACACTTTTTAAAATATAACAGGATCATCTGCCACCCAATTTGTAAGTCATGAAAACTTTTAGTTCAGAAGTCACGTGAGTAGCTCTGGCTTTAGTAATGACTACAATGATTATTAGTGCAAGCCACAAACTTCTGTGTTGCATTTTAGAAAGACTACAGAGATACTACGTGATGTAGTGGTTCTTTTTTTCTCATTATGTTCTGAGTTAAATACTTGGGATTTGGTGGATTTTATTAGGTAAACACAAGAAGGGACTTTGGTTTAGTGCCTCTAGTCCCCATTTTTTCTAGAAGGAACCTGATCCAAATGTGGCATAAACACATCATTAATACAATCTCTCAAGAGCTAGTGGTTTGTGTCCATTACTACATATTTAAACATTCTGCTTAAATTGTGTCTGTGAGTCTCTTCAGGACAAATGACTACATCTGTGTGGTGCCATCTCAGTGCTGGGGAAAGGGGAAGTAGCCACAAAAGTTACATTGCCACAGACCAGGCACTCTGCAGGACATACAGAGCATATGCAGAAAAGGATTTGGATGAAACCAGAGCAATGTGCAATAAAACAAGAACAAACTTGGACAGCTTATCAGAGATAGGGTTTACAGTGGTATTTATTTGGCCCATCATGCTGACCTACTTTTCTGTCACTGGAATAGGTAGGAGGTGCTGCTGCTGGTCCTATGCTCAGGCACAGTCTGAAAAACTGAGATGCTCCCCATGTCTCCTAATTGCTCATCAAAGTCTTGGAGCTAGCCACCACCAACTTACAAGCTTGACTTACTTAAAATATTTTACTCAATTTAGTATATCTGTTACTTTTTGAATGAATAGCAGGGGCCAGAGTTGGTGCTGTGTGCCTGGCAGGCCTGTTTTCCCAGGGCTTTGCTATGAGAGGCCCTGTGAGCCCCAGCCCAGCCGTGTCACATCCCTGCAGCCAGCAGCAGTATGCTGAGGCTGGCTGTATCTCGGGAAGAGACTTATTCAGTATTGTTGCCTGCCAAGCTTAAGATGCAAAATTCAGTCTTCTACAGTCTGTCACTTGTCATATACTATCTTAAGATGATTAAAAATGTAGAAAGAGAAAAGCTGTCTTCTTGTTTTTGGAGCTCAGAGTGTTGAAAATAAGCTTATACAGACTGTGAGTATATTTGGGATCCTCCCACCTGGAGTGCTGCATCCGGCTCTGGGCTCCCCAGCACAGGAAGTGCATTGAGTTGCTGGAGTTAGTTCAGAGGAGGGACACCAGGAAGATTAAATGGATGGAGCATGTCTCCTACAAGGAAAGGCAAAGACAATTAGGATAGTTCAGTCTGGATAAGAGAAAACTTTGTGGTGGCCTAACTGTGGCATTCCAGTGTGAGAGGCGAGCTTACAAGACAAACAGAGACTGTTTGTTGTTTTTTTTTAACAAGGACATGTAGTGACAGGACAAGGGGAAATGGCTTCAAACTGAAAGAGTTCATTTAGATGAGATGTTTGGAAAAAATTCTTTGCTGTGAGGGTGGTGATGTGCTGGAACAGGTTGCCCAGAGAGACTGTGGATGCCTCATTCCTGGAAGTGTTCAAGGCCAGGCTGAATGGTGCTCTGAGACACCTGGGATAGTGGAAGGTTTCCTGGTCCATGGAAGTTGTGTTTGAACTAAGTGATCTTTAAGATCCCTTCCAACCCAAACTATTTTTTTTTCTAAAAATTATGTAGGAAGGACACTATGGGGCAGTATACTGGTTTTTTCTGTCAGGGCTGTAGGTTGTCCAGTTTATGTCTGCCCAAGCTGTGAATGTAGCCTGGTAATTTTTCAGAGAGGAGTTCAGTTATCACACTTCTCATCACAACCAGTAACAAGAGCTTTGGTCCCTATTTTCCTTTGCACATGAAATGATGACTTCCATCACTGTTAAGTTTGTGGTGCATCATCAGTGGCTTTATACAAGCATAGCTGATCAGAACCTGCTAAAGAAGTAAATAAGATCTGAACACAAAAGCATGCAAGTCCAAATCTTACTGCATATTCTTCTACCAAGGATTATCTGATTTGATTTCATATCCTCTGTGTGGAGTACTGTTCTTTTGTAAAGCATGTAAGACATGTCTGATCCTGCTCCTTAGAGGTTCTACTTGATCTGGGGCTGGCCTTTTATTTTTTCTTGCCTGGTTTAGGTTTGTGGCACTTGTGTCCTATTTTATATGCCTGTTATCTCGGGAAGTGGATTAAGGCTGGCACAGATACACTGAACCCTAATCTCTTTAGAGGGCCTGCAAATCTCCAGAGGTAGTAAGTACTTCAAATGTTTATATTACAGTGTTCAGCTGATGTTGCTTGAAATCCATTCAAGAAAATCTGGAAAAAAGGAAGCAGGGCATTTTGCAATGGGTGGGTTTTCTTTAATTACCCTGTTAATATTATTTTATATACACTTAATGCTCAGTTTTCATTTTAGTGGGGTTTTTTTTTTCCTTATTGTAAGGAAAGCCTCAAGCACTATTTTCACTGCAAAATATTTCCATAACCCAATATCTTGGCTGTACAACTTCTCCCATGAGAGCTTTGACCCATTTGTTATAGTTCTAGGTTAAAGGCAGATTGCTGGTGTCATTATTTCCAGCTTTTTGGAAAAGTGATAAAATATGAAATGTGTTTGTACTCAGTTACCTGGATTTGTCATCTCCAGGTCACTACACAGTGGTTTATGCAGAGGAGCCAAGGGAATTATAAAATACCTCCAGTGCTCAGAAGCAGCTCTTGTACACTTGATGTACAATCTGGCACATTCTCTCCTGGTTGGAAAGAAAGAATTTGCAGTCATTAGGCTTTGTAGATGTGAGCAGGTACCATCCTGCTCAAGGTTGGCACCAGTGCTGTCACTCTTACCATGAAGACAACACACCTTTGGTGAGCTGGTTTCAGTTTGACTTTGTAGAAGCTCTTGGAATTTTTTTTCCTTCTTTTTACTGTCAATTTATATCATGATATCTAGTAATAGTCTCTAATCAAACAGGAGTAAGAATGCTTTTAAGGAAACAATTTACTCAAGACAAAAAGTGAAGTGACTGGAAATTCATTTATTTTGAGAAACTGAGAAAGAAATAAGCGAAAAGAAGAAACTTGTTTCTAATCTTTGGAATCATGCTCTGGGAATGGCTTCCACAGGCAGCTATAAGAAGAGTGTTGTTTTTATGATGGAGTATAAATAGGTTTGGGAGAAGAAGATCAGCTGATAGGTTATCTGCAAAATTAGATCAGAGATGTCCCAAGATGGATTGTTGCTTCTGAATCCTTTTTGTATTTAGAATCCTGGGGTTTTTTTGCCCCAGGTTTACCTGGTTTCCTCCCATGCTGAAAAGAAAAATGAATCCAGTATAAGAGTACAAAAGTTAAGATTATCCAAGAAATGTTCATTTCAATTTTGAACTTATTGAGTACCTAGCAAATCCATCTCTAGGAAAACCTTTGGTGAATATGCGCCATTTTTTGTACTCACCTCCATCCTTGCCTTTCTTGACAGTCGTTCTTCCAGTTTGCTTATGAGCTGTGTTGAACTGCCCAACAGTCTAGTCCTTGCTTTTGGTTAGAGAAGAAAAAGGGAAGATGACAGCTATGGATCAGCCTGAAGAGCTTTCAGTGAAAATGAGATCTTTTATTGTCCTGGTCAAAATATCTGTGCAGCTCTTAAAAATAAAGCAGCCAAAATAAATTACAAACGGAGCTGTAGAGATAACTGACATAGCCAAAGTACATGTTTTAAAATAAAAAAAAAAATCCTTTTTTTTAAATTTGTTTTCTGATTTTGTGTCCCTTTTAATTTAAACCATGATGTGATATTATAGGGAGGTTAAAACTGAGTTCTTGATCTTTCTTGGGTGGGTCTTTCAAATCAGTGCAATAGACTTGCTGCAGACTACTGGTCATGGATCTGTTGTGAGAGGTAAAATGTGTCAGTGCTCCAAAAGACTGAGTAAAAGTTTGCCCCCTGATATATATGACTGTCTAGATTTCAAAATAAATCCTTTGGATTATACAGAAAATTTGAACTGTCAAGAAATAAATGGTGTGGTGAACTGAAACATAGGTCTCAAGATACCTGCAATTTAGCTGTATTTCAGTAATCTCTCATTCACCTTTCATTGCTGTCAGCGGCCGTAGGGTTTCTGTTATATTTATGATGGAAATATCTGTCAATGAATCATGTCACTGAGATGCATGTGGTTTTTCCACTTCAAGGAATTATTAAGCACTCCACAGTTTCTGTGGTAAACACCACATTGCTGGGTCATTTGTACTACCAGGCATTTCTTTATGCAAGTATCTTTCTTACATAAAAAATTCTTTATTTTTATGTATGGTAGGTGGAAGGTATTTTTGTTAAGCAAGTGCATATAATTTTATTTTGTGTTTTTACATGATTTCACTATCATCTGGTATTTCTGTAAAACTTTGGATGACAGGAGGTATTTATTAACAGAATTTTGCAAGTATTAATATGGTTTCTTAGTGGCTTTAACACAAAAAAATAGATGTACCTAAAATTCAGGAGACCTCTCATGTTTTGGAGTCCCTTTGCTTAAACGTGTGGAGATTCGATAATTTTCATGTTAAAATATTACTTACTTTCAAGTACAGAACTTTTTAATATACAAAATTATATTAATAAAATTTATTTTCCTTTTTAATCATATACTAACCAAAAATGTAACCTACTGTAGGTTTACAGGTTAAACAGATATTACTAAGTAGTTTTCAATAATAGTCTTCTGCTCTTAACCGTACTCATCTGCAGTACCTAAGAATTATTAGGAAGGATCGGTAAATAACCCTAACAAAATGCAAAGCACTGAATATTTTGGAAGACTGCAAGATCCTTTTAATTTGATCTGCTGGTTGTTATTGTCACTGTAGGTTATGGATGAGAACATCTGCAATTGTCCTCCAGTTAATATACTTTTGAATTAGAAGAAAGGGCAGAGCTACAGAGGAGCTGGCAAGTGCTCAGTTAACCTCCATTGCAAAAGTTTAAAACACCTCTTCAGTGGGCTTCTCAATGATGAAATACTTGGGGCTGGCTCTTCTGACAACTCGTGGAATGAGATCGATGATTGTAACCTTTTCTCTAAATTAAACTGGAAAACCAGGAGCCAGCAGGGCTCTATGCTCAGAGCTTTGGAAGAGCAGCTCCTTTCCTGCTCATCACCCTATAAATACATTTTTAATGTTTATTTTTAAATTATGTGAATGTATTCTGGGCTATGCTCTCATCTCCTTTTCATTGAGCCTCCTTCATCGTTTATAGTTTTGAAATAGTTTTATTTTCACTTATTTAATGTAGCAGCAGTTAGCTCCAGCCTGAGTACTGTTTAGATTTTATTTCCTTTTCAACATAAAAGTAAGCTTTACAGGGATTGAGCAGCTGTCTACTACTTGCAAATGAGGTGTATGCTGAGACAATTTTCAATCTTATTTTATGATTTCTCATACTTGCCTATATAAAAGGAAAAAATACCCTGTCTGAGCTCTTTGGAAATGAGTTTTTATTTTCAGAGAAGGAGTTAAAGAACAGACTTGGCTCAGGTATCTATTTTCCCTTAGAGAAACGTGTTATGTAAAGATGTGTACCTTAGCACTATTTTCTCTCTGGGTTTCTCTTTGTGGTTATGTTTGTTGTTTGGTGTGCTTTTTTTCTGCTGTGGTCATCTGAAAATATTTGTAAATTCTTCTTAATATTAATTTAGACTAGGAGAGGAATCTCCCTGATTTTTCAAGAGCCAGAGTTCTTTTCCTCATTTTATTACGTTAGTAATTAAAAATGATTGCTGTTTTCTTATGCAGAACTGTAGCAAGACACCCAGATATGCTTCTAGTCACAGCTGGGCATTTGTTCTTTCGAAAATCTGTCCCTCCTATCAGGTGCTGCTGGTAACTGTTGTCAGATGTTTGAGTAGCTGTGGTCTGATGGCAGGCATGATGTTGTTTCAATTCATTTTCTAAGCAAGGACCAGAGGTTTGTTCTGGGCTAAGCAGAATTGATTTGCAGTTAACAGCTCAAGTAAAGGAGTATCATATCAGGCTGTAAACCAGCCATGTCTCAAGCCACATGTGAAACAAAAATAAAAATGTGAAAGCCAGTGGTAATCATCTTCTTCACTGCCCTGCACATCTCGGATATTTGTTTATGCAAGTGAAGAACAGATGTGTTGTTCTCTCCCCTGTGCTAACAAAAGAGAGTTCAGATTTGTACCTTGGACTGTTTCATGATTTTCCCTTGCTCTACACAGAGAAAACAAAAAGAACAAGGCAAATGGCTATAATTAGAGAATTAGGCCAATAGGAATTCACTGTCTCC
Source organism: Euphonia xanthogaster (assembly GCA_034509185.1). Classification (NCBI taxonomy): domain Eukaryota; kingdom Metazoa; phylum Chordata; class Aves; order Passeriformes; family Fringillidae; genus Euphonia; species Euphonia xanthogaster. Next base: position 80,617,867 of record JAYDZK010000001.1, read on the forward strand.
CTGTGAGAGCCAGTGATAAATCTGTCTCCTTGGGACACTTCAAAAAGCCTGAGGCACACCATCCCCAGCTCCGGCCACCTCATGTCCTTCCACTTGCTCTCAGCAGTAAACCATTGCAGGCAGAAAAAGCAACAGGGAAGACTTAAAAAATATTGAATTCTGGCAGAGTTATACTGGACCTTTAAAAGGTGAGGTCTTGATCATTCTGTGACAAAAAATGTCTTATGCAAGGAAGAGCTGTGCATGGAATCCCATGGCCACAGTGCTCTGATAACAGTCACGCCACTGCTAATAGTTGGATTTATCCATCAGGAGTCTAGCTTTTACATTTTATCCTAGTTGTCATCAATAAATTCACACTAACCTTTAATATATTCACAGTATAACAGGCAGGAAAAATTACACTGGGACTAAGGAAAAAAGACAAATATTGCTGAAGAAATTTTAAATAACGTGCAGATCTCTAGTGGGCATTGATTCATGTGCTTCATGGTGTCAATAATTGTTTGTGAATTGCAGTAATTTTTTTCCTCTGAACACAGCATTACTTGTGAAATACAGTCATTACCTATTGATTAGCTCTGTAGTTATTTTCATGCGTCAGTAGTGCCAGTAAAAAAATGAGTAACATTTACTTTATACCAATGTGTAAGATCTGTACATTGTTCATCAACAAGTGAAATGAGTCTTTAAAATGTATATATTTTTTTTTTATTGTGGAGACCACATCGGCATTTTCAGTAACCATAAGTCTCAGGATAAATGGGAAAAGTATAAAGGGCTCATTTGGGTTTTTAATAGGGTTTTTTTTTTTTATCAGGGCATTGTAAATGTTCTGCTGTATCAGGACAAGACTGCAATAAGGACATATTTGTCACTGGTTAGTGCTAATGCAATTTCCTATTTTCCCTACTGTATGTCTTTCCATTTAATCTCAATTGTTGGTAATGTGCTACTTTTTGATTAAATGATGAGAGCTGAAATTCACCAAGGAGAAAATAATTAAAACTATTTGTTCTCCAGACTGTCAGCAGCTATTAGAGAAATTATATGTATTTTTCCCTGAACCATGTTACAGACTTTGCAAAGTTCACAATCAGTTCACAATTAATCAATCTTTTATTGAACACAGATTTTAAAGCAAAGGTCAGTTATTTTTTGGACACTAAGGAATTGATGCAGTTGATAAAACCCAGCCATTCAGATTATTTTTATATAAAAAATTCTGCTTGGAAACCCTTGCTTTTTGACTGTGGCACCCCTATAGCCACATCAGCTCAGCAGATTTGCAGAGTAAAAGAGAGCTTTGCAGCTTGTCAGCCCCAGCTGCAGCAGTGTCCCATGCCCTGGCAAGGCCAAGCAGCAGAAGGGATTGTGCCTGATGCTGGTGGCCGGGCACCGGCCTCGCTCGTGATCCTTTACTGCAGCCCCACACGTCCAGCAGTGTAACATCCTGCCACAGCACTCTTGCTTCAAAGAGGAGCCTTGTTGTCTGACCTGCTCTAGGGGTTTGGCCCTGCTTGTAGACCTACCATTTCTCCCGAATTGTCAGATTTCGCTGGGTCAATGTATGGACAAGATTTCACCTAGTATTTTCCTCTCCTTTTCCTACAACAATAAGGCTTGGGCTTGCTCCTTTGTTTGCACCATCTACCCCAAGAGCTCATTCTTTGAAGTCTGCTTTTTATCCCTTTTTGGTTTCCGAAGGGGCTCGGTGACATGGATGGGTGATGTGAGGAAGGCAAGTGTTGGTACTGCTCTGGGAAACCCTCCTACCCTGAGTCCCTTCCTCTTCCACATGGCATATGGGCTGCAAAAAGGGATCTGAGCCCGTGGGACAAGTGGCACTCTGATGTAGCAGCCACAGTCAGTCAGCTTGGAGTGAGGGCCCGGCAAGAGGCATTTAGGAATTCGTGAAGAAAAGAAAATGAAAAAAGCACTGGGACTGTCAGTGCGATTGTTGTGGGGCACAATGAAAAGGCAGGTGGAGAAATGGATAAAAGTTTTGTCTGCAGACATGCTTTGCATACCACATAGAGAAACAGAACCTAATCTTGATTGGACCAATTCAATTCCACTGTGAAGTACATGTTAAATAACAATAGGTGGCTGCAGAGCTGTGCAGACTTGCAGGTGAAGAGCAGAATTTTAAGCAAGAGGCTGTGCAGGCAGGAGAGGCAGAGGGGAGGGCTGGGATAGCACCCAGCACTGGTGTTTAAGCTCTGCCCAGACCTCAGCCTGTGCTTTTATGAGTTAAAAGCAGTTGCTTAAACCTTAGCACAGTTCTGCATTAATTCAGCTGGAATTTTTCCTGGGAAGGAGTTTAATCATCTGGAGCTTTGCTGCTTGCAGTGTATCACCTCAAGTGAGAGAGTGAATGGGGGTAGGGGGACTCATTGATTGACCTATCAGGGCCAAAGGATGTGTGCAGCAAAATGACACTACCAAAGAGCATAGTTCAATACTGAGCTTCCTAAATAAAGTGAATTATTTCAGCATCAGATGAGTCAGTAAAATGTATTCATCAAACCACAAAACCTCACAGTATTTGTTTCCCATTCTAAACAACTGCTCTAACCTTTATGTCAAAAAGCCCTATGAATTCCAGTGCAACAGGAGCTCTCCTGGGGAGCTTAATGAAAAGAAAAGGTTAATTCTCACTATTTTATTTTGTGTATCAATAGTTCTGCAGGAGTGAGCCTCTGGGCCATGGCTATGTAAGCCCTAAATTACTCCAGTATCAAAACCCCAGTCAGAAACTCTGCAGAGACAGGAGCTATCTGAAGATGAAATAAAAGGAATAAGGAAACTTTCGGAAATATTGTTGGGATTTTTAACATTCATGCCTCACAACCCCTTTTTTGTTAGGATTTTTTCTTCTTTTTTTTTTTTTTTTAATAGCTTATTGGAGAAAGGTGTTTGGTGTGAAAGGGATTAAATGGTTTTCTCCTTTCCAGTTTTTCATTGTTCTGTTTTAGTTAACGAGATTTGATCATTCATTACGGATCTCATTTTTGGAATTTGAACCAATTCTTCCTCCAACAAAAGCAGGGACAGTCAGTGTAGTCATTCACACACCTCACCTGTACAGCAATGTGATACCTCTGCTGTGACTTCTGTCATCTGGAAAAGGAAACAAGAACATGGCAAGGACTGCATCTGTCACCAAATTCAATCCTGGCTTTTGCAATGGAGTCACAATTTTTTTTTTTTTACTCCGTCTGCTACCTTAATGAAGGTTTGCAAAAGCCTTTAGAAATAAGCCCAGGAATTCAACTTGACAACTTCAGTGGACAGTAGTTCTGGGTCTTCCTACTTACCAGTGGTTAACAATAACATGTAACAAGTACATGCCATTTCATGCTTTCCTTTCTGTTCCACTGGCAAGAACTGACACTTGTTTTTCCATTAGAGCCCCTGCAAATGAATAGCTGTATCACCTCTCCATAGGCTTATAGTCCCCTCTGCATTATGAATACCAGCCTGCCCTTCCTTCAGACCATTTAGCTGATTAAATGTGATGAGCTTAAACTCTTGAGTAATTGTTTTCAAGATGAAAGTTTTTGCTTCCGTTTCAAACCTTGGGAATCATTTGGGTGGCTGAGGGTCTGCGTGTTTTCTCTCTGTCTAATGAGCTCTACAGTTAAAGATATGATGCCTCAGATCTTGTCTGACATAGTTTTAGAGACTAATCTCATTGAAATCAATGGCACTCTTTGCCTGTCTAAAATTATACATGTTCTTTGGGTCTCCGCTGAATTTAAGCCATCAATAGATTCCTTTGCAGATAGTGGACAGCCCTGGGGTTGATTGACTTAAACAAAAGGATTTAAGTTACAGAGCTTAAATTCACTTTCAGTCTACACAACAAAAACTTGATTTGAATAATCAGATTCAGTCATCCTTTACATTTGCGTTTTTAGTTATTTTGTTAAAAACAAGTTGATTCTGGTGGGTTAATAAGCATTCAGATATGTCAATTTGCAACTGAATGTTGCCTTTGCTTCTAAAGTTAGAACTCTTGGTTAACAAAGGATAAGCTATATAGACAGCTCCATAATAATATGATTTCTGAATCTATCCGCCATTTCATGACTTTAGCAACCTGATAGCATTGTGATGGAAAATGGGAAATGGTAGTTCTGCTTACAAGATTACTTTTTTTAAAATTATTTATTTTTACAAACTGCTTCCCAATAAAAGAGAGTTTAATTAAAATGAACAGAACTGTAATTTTTTAAGAGTTTTATTGCTTAAATACAAAAGCCCTGAACTTTGCAAAATTGAGGATGAAAAATCTGAAATTACTTATTTGAACTAACTACCTCTTAAAAATATATGATTAGAAAATCTGAGCCACTCTCACCTAATTCTAGTCTTCCACTAAAACAACTTTAGAAATTAAGTCTGGTCTTGTTTTCCATCTTTTGCTGTGTTACTAGGGACAGTTGTAAATTAACCCTCTTGTTTACATCTTTTTGGTTTATCATTCAAGATTAAATGATGAAATTACCAACAACTGGAATTATGTGAAACAAATTTCCAGAATAAGATTCCTTCCCTCACCACCACTTTTATTTTCTTCCAGTTTGGACTTTCTCCTCTCAGTTTGGGGAATACTGTGAAACTATAATTTAAGCACAATAACTCTATAAAAACCAGAAACTCAGACCAGCTGCGACATGGACATTGCTAAATGGTTGGTTGGTTTGGGCTGAGATAGAATTAATTTTCTTCTTAGCAGCTGGGACAGTTTTGGATTCAGGATGAGAATAACAGTGAAAACTCACTGATGTTGTAGCTGTCACTAAGTGGTGCTTACACTAAGCCAAGGACTTCTCAGTTTGCTGTGCTCTGCCAGTGGGAAGATGCACAAGAAGCTGTGAGGTAGCATGGCCAGGACAGCTGACCCAAACTGGCCTAGGAGGTATTCCATACCACAGAGCACCATGCTCAGTGTTTAAACTGAGGAGACTTGGCCAGGAGCCATTGATTGCTGCTCAGGGGGCCTCAGTCAGTTGGTAGTGAGCAATCATGGATTTGATCTTTTTCTGACTCTCTTCCCCACCCCACTGGGGGATGGGAGGGGAGGAAGTGGCTTAATTGCCAGCTGGGATTGAACTGCAACAATGGTATTTGGTGACCTGCTTTAAATTCCTTTCTTCCTGGCAGCTCAGGGACAAAGAGAAAAAGGCTGAGACCCAAGGTGAGGAATAGCACTGCAAGGCAAATGTCTTTTTCCATGCAGGAACTTTGTGTGGAGCAGGACTTATTAGAGCCCAACTAGCATGCCACTGCAATGCAGAGCTAAGACATTTGGGGGAAAGTGTACTTTTGCTTTCATCTCTCCCATCTTCCCAGACATATTTTCATCTTGCTTGCTAGATGTTGCACCCTGTAGTCATTTTGAGTTAGTTTGTGAACCTCACAAGTTCTGGTCCTCATCTTTGGCAGTGCAGGCATATGGCCTGCCTGAGCCCTGGGGAAGGAGTGTTCTCTGCTGAGCTTACCTGGTGATCCAGGAAAGGATTTGCACTTTCTCATCTTCACTGCCTGTTTTCAGGAGGTGCTTCCAGCAGGAAAGGTAGAAAACTGAGGCTGCCAGCCACCCTCTCCCAGCCCTCCTCCACCTGGCTGAGCCCACAGCTAGAAATAGTCCTGCTGCTGTTTGGGGTGCAAAATGGGGGTTGTAGCAATTTAAAACAGAAGAGGCTGTGAAATAGCTGCTGGCTTATGTAATTTTGGGTTATTTCATTTTGTCTGTGTTCTGCACAGTCTTTTAGCTTTTTGATCTCATCATAGTTCCTAAAGGCTTTCTATATTGTGGTTTTCTTTTAAATATTTAGGAGTTCCATGCCCATCTTGAGTTCTTATAACAATTAAAAAATAAATAACAGTCATTATGAGAAAGTAGTGAAGTGGGAGATGTTTCAGTTTCTATTTTCTAACAAGGGAAAAAGAGATAGGTGACTTGTCAAATATTAAACAGTAAGTAAAAAAGTAGAGATGATGGTAGGGGGCTACAAGTCAGAAGTTGCCATATATATTATTTCAGAAGTCTTATGTTTTCACCAAAAGCCTGCAAAGATATTTTACTTTGCATGAGCAGGCAGGTAATAAATTTTTCAGAGGTATATGCACTCAGGAGCATCGCCTTCAGCACCTTTAGCCTTGCTGTGTCTCCTATTCTCTGGGGCTGCTAAAAATGCAGCTACCACTTCAGACACAAATACTTCTTTGTGTGCTTTGCTGTGATGTTTTGATTGCCAAGATCTATCTTCTTTAAAAGAATTCAAGAAACTAAGGCTGGCCTATGTACTTATGCAAGATAAGGCATTGAAAATTTAAGCTGGAAGTAAACAAATAAATGATGTGTTTTCCTGCACAAACACAGGAGTTACAGCCTAGTGCATGAGGCATCAGGATTAGGATTTCAGAGACTCATTCTTTCCTTATCTCTTCTAACCTGTGCTTTTCCTTCAATAAATATCTTGTGGGTGTCTGAATGGAAGTGTTGCAAAAAATTCCAGACTATGTGAGGATCCAGGACAATTCTCAGTGATTTAACTCAGGCATCCTCAGCAATAGGTAGCTGCAGGACATCACCTGGTTTGCAGAGAGCTCATTAACCAGACAGAGCGTTATGCTCACAGAAGAAGCTTCAGTATTTTGTGAAGTACACGTACTTTCTCATTTCTCTCTGCCTATCACTGCCTGTCTTATTTCCTAGAGACTGGATGTTCCAGCAAGTGAGTGTCTCTGGTTGGATGTTTATGCAATGTCTGGGGCAGCAGGCTCCTATCTGTCAAATTTTGCACACTGTTACTGAGCCGAGTGAGGGAACAAGTGTAAAGTGGTTTCAGTGGCTGCAGTGATATCTCAGTTCTGACTTTGGAGACATCACTGTCTGCCGCAGAGCAAGCTTAGGCATCAGCCTCCAGGCAAAGTAATATTCCTCAATGCACTTGACAAAATGAATAAAGGACTCAGTCATGATTAATGACTTTGACCCAAAGTTTCAAATCCCTACTCAAATTCAGTCATGTAAAGTTGGGTTCTTGTTTCTATTCAAAATTGCTTAAAAGTGAACATCATTCTTTTAGTGCTCTATTCAATATCTTAGAAAATGCAAAGTATGAATCCGCAAACAATCCTGCTCACATCACCAACATTATATTGCATTCCTAACCTGAGAGACATTCAGTTTGAAATTAATATACAAATACAATTTTATTATTTATATGTATTATTCTTTATAATATTTACACTTATTATTTATAATACCTACAAGTGAGTTCACTGTTGGAGCTGCTCCTCAAAAACAATGGAGATTTCTTCAGCATAGCCCAGAAAGCTGGCCAGCCAAGAAGAGCTTCACTCAGCTGCCTGAGAACACAAGTATCTCATGTTATTTGACATGACCCATGATGTCCTGTTGTTGTGATTTAACACAAGTAACCAAGCAGCCAGTAACCAAGCCCCATGCAGCAGCTCACTCACTCCTAACCAGTGGGATTGAGGAGAGAACAGAGGGGGTAAGAGGTGTATATCTCATGGGCTGAGATAAAGACAATTTAATAGGGAAAGCAAAAACCATGCACACAGGCAAAGGAAAACAAGGAATTGATTCTCTGTTTCCTATGGGCAGACAGCCATCTCCAGGAGAGCAGGGTCCTATCACACATCGTGGTGACTTGGGAAGACAAACACTCTTACTCCAAATATCCCCCCATTATTTTCCCCCCACTTTTTATTCTGACCATGATGTCATATTGTTTGGAATACCTCTTTGGTCACTTAGGATCACCTGTCCCACCTGTGACTCCTCCCAACCTCCCACACACCCCCAAATTCCTTGCCAGCACGGCAATAAAAAACAGAAAAGGCCTTGGCTCTTTGTAAGCCCTGCTCAGCAATAACAGAAATATCTCTATATTATCAACCCTGTGTTCAGCACAAGTCCAAAACACAGCTCTATACCAGCCACTGTGAAGAAAATTAACTCTGCCCCAACCAAAAGCAGCACACCTGCTTAGTCTGAAGTAGCTGCTTTAGGGGCTCAGAGTCATGGCAGCTGCCTTCCTCAGTAAAACTTTGCTTATGTTCTGAATCTGCAACCAGACTCACCCCATGGCTTCAGAGCAGAGCTATTTGGCCATTTTTCAACAAAGCAGATTTCTCAGAAGGCATATCTCTGACACAAAACCAATTAAAACCTTCTACTGCCAACTCCATCAAAAGATTCATGGGAAATGAGGCATTCGGATCTGGGCACGTGCCTGCTTCTTGGCTTCCCTGAGCAACAGGCTGGCCCTGACAGTCTTTTCAGGACAGCTCCCTTCTTCCATAGCTTGCCTTATCTACAGGAATCCCAGCCACCTATGCAGGGGCTGATCTGAAGATAAGATGGGACTTCCCAGTCTCTGTGTGTACCTGAATTTTTTTAAGGTCTTTCCAGAAAAATTGCTTTCAAAAGAAAAGGAGATTTAGGATTTGATACTCTCTGTGTCTGCTCGCCAACTGTCTCTGCTTCTGTTCTTTCAGTATCTTGTGCTCAGGGAAAACTTTTCTTTTTCCCTGAATAGTCATGAATTATTCAGATTATAAAAGCTCCTTTCCTTCCAAATTTTGATTCATTTTTAGTGTGAAAATTGCTTTGTGTTCCTAATTCATGAGAGTTCCATCTTTTATTATATATTTATAACTTTGATTGAGAAATTATTTCTGTGTGGCCACAACATTGTCAGGAGAAAGGCTTCACACTTTAACTGAACCATTTCTGCTATTTCTTTCAGACAAAATCTGAAGGATTTTATTATGGACTGAATTTATTAAAGAATTCTTATTGTCACGAGTTGGGGATTGAAGAGAAATTAATTTGGTTGTGCTCACTGGGTATCTAGGAAGAACTATATTCAATAAAATATCTCTTTCTAGTCTATTATCAAGGCAGAAATTGGATAGAAATAGCATAATAGCAAGCTACATATGAAAGAATAGAAGGAAAGAGAGAACACAGATGGAAACCAGGGCTTTTGAGTGAAGGCAGAGATTGCTGAAAAGCTGTGCTGCCGCACTTGTCTGGCAGCTTTGGCTTCCTAGGGACCTGACAGTTGGTCCTGGCCACTGGTCTCACCAGGACATAAAGTCAGCTGCTGCAGCCTTATTGATCAAAGGTGGCTGAACACGTCCATACACCTGCGTCATGGTTTCCTTTCTAGCCTGTGTTTTCATACTCAGTATTTCAATGGATTGCTTTTTGTCTGGAGTTTTCAAAGCAACAATCACATTAGGAGGTCTAGACAGTGCAAGTTACACAATGCACGCTGAACACACACAGCCCCTGTGTGCACCTGGAGGCTGTGGCTCTACAGCAGCTGTTCTTATTTCACCTTGGGCTCTTGCACCAGAAAGTAACCTGGTGTCTTCCCAAGACACCTGGCTTTGAAATGATTCAGTGGGTCACAGATCGTAGTTGTCAGTGCACCCTAGAACACAGGTAATTTGCTTGTGAGCTTGTTTGCTTTAATATTCATGGGAACACAATCCCAGCTCCTCTGTTTCTGAAATTTTTCAAACTATTCCATGTTCTATGTTTGCCTTTGTTCTTGAGAGTCAAGCAGTGCATTGAGGGTGTCTGGGTGTCACCTCTCCACTAGCTGCCACCAAGTAGATGAAAGACTTTGCTGTAACAAGTAAGAGCAATTTCATGTTCTCTTTGTTGCAGCTAATCCCTACAGTATATATGAATAGTACTGCTCAGGTATCACAGATGATCATTGTCTTTCCTGAAGGAAGACAGAAAAAGAAGGAAACTATTGATATACAGAATTTTTCAGTACAGAAGCAAGTCAGTAATTAAGAAAAAATATTACCAGCATTTAAAAAAAATATTACCAGAATAATGATCATTGAGAAAGGTGAAGGCACACAAGCAAAGGTATCTGAGTACTGATGCCCAGAAGATGGACTGTTCAGTGCTTTCTGCGTTTTCCTAGCTGGAACCAGAAATTTGTTACCCACTCCAGGAAACGCCTGATGGAACTCACTCTTTTAAAAAAGTGAAGCCACAGAGTGAACACCATGAACACCTGTGGCAAAAAGAAATCCAAATCAAAAAACATCTGCAAGCTCATTAAACTCATCAGCTTATGAGTAGATTTCTCACATGAACTGAAAAGTGCGTGATTTAGTGAATGGGACATGAGCTAGGACCAGTGTTGACTTTTGATAAAAGTTCCTACAGCAGTTTACCTAATATTGCTGATGAGGGTTATTCCATCAATACTTGATGTATTCTGCAGCACAAATTGTAGGGATAAAGGTGTTTTAACAGTTTTCTTTTCCTCAGCATTAACTGATCTTCCAGCTTACCAGGCAGTCCTGTGTGCACATCTCTCTGACCCCTTGTTCATGTCCCTCAAAACTCAACTGTGATGTCACTGGCTGATCGTTCCAGAAGCTCTGTCCTCTGTGCCAACCTTCTCTCCTATAATCTCTTGAGATGGCAGAATCCTGAATTCATGAAATACAAATTAAGTACAATTTTCTGATTGAGTGGGATGAGGGGAAGCTATCCCAAAGTCATAAGTCCCCTGATACCATGGCTGGTATCACTGCTGCTCTTTCAATCATATGGCCAACTCTGATAGCCAGTACAAATACAAGAATAGGCAGGCTGTCCATTCAAGCTATTTGTCACAGTGTTTAAGACACATAGAATAGTTGTCACTGTTTGCTGGTAGTTGCTGCAAGTGGTACTGAGAAAATGAAGGGATTGCAGAGGAGCTCATTAATAGGAGTTCATTAAATGCTTTCCTGTCCAGTTTTCTGTGGTTTCTGATGAACACAGCACACAGTCTACCCAGGACTCTGAGCTATGAATTCAGGTGAAGGTGGAAGGGAACGAGTACATGGATTATCATGGAAAGTAGCATAAAGCCATCACATAAAACTGATGCAGACACATGATTTCTAAAGAGTTCAGCTGTTGCTCCCTCTTTTAGAAAAATGGAAAGGATGTAACATTTCATGGTGACATGGCTGTAGGAACTAAGTGACTGGTGTCAGCTAACACATTTTCCAAGAATTAGCACTGAGTATTGAAAAAATTATAGGTCCCTTAAAATTTCTTTAATCGAAATGCATGAACTAGCAAGTCCTAAAAAAGCAAAACTAAAATACAAACCCTCTTAGCGCTTGTCCCAGTTTTCCTAGAACAGAATATTCCATTTCATACTGAGGAACAATTATTCTTTGTCAATGAGTTATAATTGATGAATATTTAAGAAAAATAAAAGAAATATCAGAGCTTCTGTAAAAAGAAAAAGTATTTTTCTTTGGGAATAGATAGTGCCAAAATAATGTCATTTTATGTATGTAGGCTACATTTTGCTTAAATAAGCTGGTCACAGACTAGCTTTTCTCTGCTTCCACAACTTATACATCTAATGAGCAAAGATGAGTACTTTCAATCAGACCTTTATTTGTTGAAGATGAACATAAAGTTAATTGAAAAAGAAAGTAAAAATTGTGATCAATACTATAACAAGCAAAGGGAAATACAGGCTCAGAATTTCATTAGGAAGAAGTTAAGCAGAAATCAGTTTTACTTGTATATTACAAAGACATTAATAATAGTTCCTTGGATACTGATAATGTAACAGTTTGTAAACAAAAATCCAATTTAGAAAAAAATTCAACACCAATAAGTTGGCAACTGAAGAGTGAAGAATCATTGTGCAATTTATAGGCATACCCTTTCTCTTAGGACAGGTCCAGTCAATTACTGAACAAGATGTTACCGATTCTGTACACACAAATATTATTCTTTTGCTGTTTTTAAGGCTTTTTTTACATGGGCAATGTGTAGAGAATCCTCCCCTGTAATTAGAATTATACTTGCTATTACTTCCTGTCTACCTGGAACTCTTGGTATAATATTTCATAGAAGAGACTTTAAAGTTCCAACCCCCCCGTCCATGGAAAGAGACATCTTCCACTAGAACAGGTTGCTCAGAGCTTCATCCAACCTGGCCCTGAACACTTCAAGTGATGGCTAATTCCTTAACGTAGTGTAGTTGTTTTTTTTTCATTGTATGTTTGTATAGAGCATCATGGCAAACATCCTGGGGTTTTATAGGTCAAGATATTTGTCCATTGGCTGGTGATTTCTCTGGTCCTTTATCAGGGGCTCTCCTTCCTAGAGAGACACTGGCATCAAAGGGTGGGTCAGATGTGTTGCTTTGGCAGTAGTCTCCTGTTTGTGGCCGTTTTCTTTTCCAAGGGATTTGTGGTTTCTCCTCATCTTTCGATGGCCTATCATGTGGTGAAAGAAAAGCTATGGAAAAGCTCTTCAAAGGAAAGTTGGCAACCAGGAATAAGTCTGCCACTGCTGGAAAAATTCATCCTGATCCTTGTCCAGATACCCATTAATTGCTCCAGTGGTTGCAGCCTGTTGCCAGCTTCATCCTCCCCAAGAGGTCCTCAGGCACTGGGGCACAGACAGGATGTCTGCACGTGTCTGTGTGTCTTTCTTTGTTGTAGTTGATTTTTGGGTGTGTAGTAGACCCAACACTTTCCCAGAAAGAGACTCAGCTGTGTGTGGGGATGTGCAGTTGCTGTCATAGCAGGCATGGACAAGATCCAGAGAAGGAATGTGCTTTACTTCAGCCTCTCAAAACAAAAAAGCTTAAACTCCCAGCAGGAAAGTCAGGGCATTCCTGGTGCAGGGTTTCATTTTTACTTTTGTTAAAACATGCCAAAACAATGAAGAGGTTATAAAGAAAGGGAAAATAACTTTCATCATTAATTTAGTACTCAGAAGATGGAATAAGACAATTCAGTAGTCATACACAAGCATCTCACTCTCTGTTGCACTGAAAAACTTGTTTTCCTTATTATATTTCCATAATATCTGGAATCACAGAATGGCTTGGGTTGGAAGACACTTTAAAGTCCAACTAGTTCCAATCCTCCTGCCATAGGAAGAGAGGTCTTCCACTAGACCAGGCTGCTCAGAGCTTCATCCAACCTGGCCTTGAACACTTCAAATGATGGCTAATTCCTTAATATAGTGTAGTTGAGTTTTTTCCTTGTATGTTTAGATAATTGCTTCTAGCATCAGGTGGTAGAAGCTAAATCGGAATTTAGCACAGATCTTTCAATTCAGCATATTGCATACGGTGGATGGGAGGAGCAAAATAAATCATATGAAAAGTTACATAAGCTGACTTTAATGGGTGGTCAGTGTTGCTGTGCTTATAAGTCACAGTGTGGGCATGTAAGCACTTCTAACTAGCGCATAACCTTATTTAAAATATTTGTGTCATTTTGAATAGAAGAGAATAGAATACACTGTTTCAGTTGAAGGGACCTGCAACACCAGTGACCAGTGCATGACTGAACAATGATAAAGCACTTTCTTAAAGGCATAGTTCAAATGCCACTGACAGGCTTGGCATACACCATCCACCTCTCTAGGAAGCCAGCTCCAGTGTTCAACCACCCTCTTGGTATAGATCTCCCCTGGTTGGGAACTTAGCTGGCATATCATCAAAAGTAAAAATCTTGGAAAATTCTGCATATCCCAGGAGAACCTTACCATTGAATCAGCAGAGGCAGCCTGGTATTTCTGATGCAGTAACAATATCTATACAGACCAGTCTCTGAGGTGGTAGAGAGTCCTGCTCATAAGAACATAATCACACAAATTCCACCCACAGACAATTTTTCTAAAGCATTTTAGTGTTGAGCTGTTGTCATTAAGGTTTGGGAGTCATGATATTGACATTTATGCCTGTTTGTGCTGGAGAGCTGTCAAATGCAGGAACATAAAGTCCAGTGAACTATCACATGAAGTAATGGTTTATCTGTGTCACTACTTTTTTTAAGTAGAGCACAAAAGTACATAAAAAACCTTTTGGTTATTCTCTGTCATCCAGAAAAAGTTGTATAAAAAAAAAGGAATGCGCACATTCATCATTGTTCTGCTACTTTACAATATCAAGATATTTTATACTACTGTTCATAGTTGATGACTATATTAGCCACTCTAGGAGCAAAGAATGGTGCAGGCCCTTTATGTTATTTCATAATGTCGTGAGTATGAATAGCACTATTTTCCATAGGATAAAGAAGAGTGAAGTAGCAGTAAAGTACTAAACCAAGGTAAATGAGCATTTTTAAGTGATTTTAGACAGAATATCATAGTACAATAATTTTCTTTAAAAAAACAAACATAACAAAAATCTTTCGATTACTTAGATTTATTAGTTTTTATAAGGCAATGAGTAACCTATTCACTATTGTCTCATTCATCAAGTGAGTTCTTCAGGAAAAGGCATCCTGTTAGGTGCTGCAGTCAAAGCTCTGGGCAGCATCAGTACTGTTAATGCCTCAGATAATGACTGCAAGGATTGCAAAATGATACATTATTATCTAGCAGGCATTGATCATAATTATATCACTGATAAAGGCAAAGCATATCAAATGTTATGTTTTAAATAAGTCCTTTAATTAGAATAATAAAATTCCGTGGAAATAATTTCACTGGTAGCTGTGTGATTCTTCTGAATGCAGAATGTAAAATTTTTGCCTATAGTCAGGATGAAAGGAGTTATCACTCTAAGTTATTCACTTATTAGTTTTCATTTAATACTCATGGTATATCAGACATTATAGATTGTTCCCCATTTTGCTTTATGACATAGTAGAATCCTGATAACTATGCTGTGTCTAAAATGTAGTTCCCTCATTTACCCGCCTGCTTGGACTGAACTGCAGAATCTTAATTTGCTGTCATGGTTTCCATGATCCTTTGCTCATGTCACAATTATTGTTACAATGAACACATTTCATGTACAGCACAGCCTTCATCTTCTTAAGGCAAAACACAGACACTTTCATCCTTGCAAAATGAATAATTAAACTAGGATTTTAATATTTGTGCTTGCTTTTGGGTTTATTAGCTCTAACTGTGAAAGCTAAATCAATTATTTTGTATGCTCCATCTGACTAACTCTTGAAAAAATAGACTGGAGTTTTCCACATATCTGTTCTGGCTTTAGGCCATCTTAAAATAGCTCTATTGAAGAAATGGACCCTGCCGATTGAATAAGTGACTTTCTTACTTTTACAAGCTTTGGGTTTGCATAAGGACCAGAAGTGCAAAGCAAAATTAGGGAAGATGTTTGTCACTGATAAGGTCCTATGGTGGTAATATAATTCTTCTGCTGTACCTGCCTCACTTGGATTTGGATATTTTTGTTTCTGCAGACCCCAGAGGAAGGAGCCTCTACAACCATCTATGCAGCAGTATCGCCCGAGGTGGAAGGAGCTGGAGGCTGCTACCTTTACAACGAGGAAAGGACAAAATCGGCTGACGTAGCATATGATGAGGAGCTGCAGAGAAGGCTCTGGACAGAAAGCTGCAAGATGGTTGGGATTTCTAATGAAGCCAGCAGGCTTCCCTAGAAGAAGCCACTTCCAGCTGGGTAAATTAAATGCATTGAAAAGCATCTTAGGTGAATTCTTGCAGCATCAGTCATCATCCTGGAAATCACTGTTCAGTCCCAAAGGCAAACATGAACAGCTCTGTTCTTCACTGAATCCCTAATCTGATAGGGTGTGGGGGGAATATTCCCACAGAAAGGTGTAGTGGTTGGTTTTAAATCTAACCATCAGTTTTGTAAATCATTCTGTTTCAGTCTGTGATTAAAATACAATCTTTAAACATGTGCAGAGATGAGTTTTCATTGTTTTGTTCAACAAAAATAATGCTAGAGCATGTTGTGCTGGGAGGTTTTGAACTCAAACCACCTTTGTACATATAAGTTACTCTTTTAAATCAGTTTTAAAAGTTGCAGCTTTATTTCCTTAAGCTTCATTAATCTTTAAGACACTTTCATTAGCTTGTTCTAATGCAGAAATTTGGCATTCATGATTATGATGTTGTTTCTGTCTTAAAGTCAGTTTTATATGTCAGCTTTTATCCAAAGGTATTAACTGAAGTTCAGAACAACAAGAAAAAGTAAATAAACAACTTCTTCTTCAAACAGGATACTGAATTCACTTGTTTCCAGTTTAAGTTCATCTCTCCTATAAAGGTGAGGAAGGGATCAAACATCATCATGGCAACTCTGGATTTGGCAGAGGATGCAGCCAGCCTATTTCCTTGTCAGTGAGCTAAGATTTACTTGTCCCCTTTTCTCCTGATGCCCTGTAATGTTGCATCTGCAGTTTCATTCATTTTCTTTGACAAGGAGAGTCACTCATCTACTGTTGCATGAAGGATCACCTCTCTTTGTTTGTTTTGATCTTAGTTCATATTAGTTTCAGAACTGGAGTTCATGGTTTGGAAGAGACAGCAATTCATGCCAGCCCACTTTTTCCTGTTTCTGGAGATGTACAATGCATCCTCCCTAAACTGTTTCTTTGCCATTTTTAAGAGTAGTCCCTGCCTACTCATCCAGCTTTCATCGGAGCAAGAAGGTATTTTCCTGTTAGTTGTGTATGTCTTTCCTAAAATTTCCTAGCAGATGTTTTATTTTAAATTTTATTTGACTGTCTCTGAGTGTGGAGCTGATGTATTTTATGAAGCTATTTTTAGAAAGCACTTGGGTTTCCCCCCTCTGTGGGATAACAGTTGGTTCAGATGCTATCAATTTTGAACACACGTCAGTTGTATACAATTCAGGGAACTACCAAAGAGAATCTTCAAGATTGATGTTCACATTCATAGAGTAAAAAAATAAACAGACATTGGGCAGTACAAAGATAGCTTGAATTTATACAAGCTCAAATAATTAGAAGAAAAAATCTGGGTTGAAGATAGAAATATTTTAATGGGAATGGTGGTAAGCCATGAGAATAATTTGCAGAGAAACTTTTTTGGACAGTTTCAATCAAGACTTTAAGTCTCACAAAAACATCTGGAAGTGTCTGGGGAGACCTTACAGCAGCCTTAGGGTACTTATAAGGGCTTACAGGAAAGATGGGGAGGGGCTTGGGCAGTGTAGTGATAGAATGAGGGGTAACAGCTCTAACCTGAAAGAGAGAAGGTTTAGGTTAGACATTAGGAAGAAATACTTCACTGTCAGGGTGCTGAAGCACTGGAACAGGCTGCCCACACTAACTGTGGGTGTCCCATCCATGGAATTTTTCAAGATCAGGTCGGATGGGGCTTTGTCTAGTGAAAGATGTCCCTGCCCATGGCAGGGGAGTTGGAAACAGATGATCTTTAAGGTCCATTCTGATCCAAACCATTCTGTGATTCTTTCATCTCTTCTCAGTGAGCCTTTCCAAACATGGGATCTGTGTCTAGGGAGCTTGAGGTCTTATTGTTAGTGGAGTATGGTCTACCCTACTCCCATCTTGCTGATTTTAGGTGCCATCTAAAAAGCCACATAATTCTATAAATGTCCTTGCATTTCCTTTTTTCAAGATACACAGAGAAAGAGACTAATAGGTGGACATAAACCTTATATTCATTTTGAGGAGTTGGAGATGACTGCATGACAGAACCAAGTGCAAACACAGCGTTGTGCTCTCATTTGCAGCACACTAGAAACAGTAGGAACATGTTCCTATGCACTCAACCCTGGACTAATATCCCTTTTGGGCTTTTTAGCTCAAACTTAGTACTTCACTCCAAGTGACCTTATCTCCAGCCTTTGGTTCAAAGGAAGATCACATCTAAGTGAAAGTAAACATGCTTATATGCCCAGAGTCTAGGAAGAAGATGCACTGACAAAAAAAAAAAAATAGTATGAACAAAGAAGAGCATCTGGGAACAAAAATAATAAACAAATTGAGGGAGAGCATATTTCCTGTCTGAATTAAGCCACGGATGATCTATTTTTAGCTTCTTAGAGTTGGTACATACAAGGGTTAGCAGCAGGAGATTTATCACTCAGTCACTATAGCACTTTCTCTGTATGACTGGCTGACTTTTTTTTGGTAAGTGAATGTAGTGGTTTTGAAATGTGCCAGACTGACACTCCAGGAACTAAATTCCTCTGTTTATTCACGGATCATGCACAGGATGCAGTAAGCCTGCTAGACAGCCAACATTTTGATGTTGCCATAGCATTTCCATGGAACATCATTGCTGCTAACAGCATGTCCAGGATTACTCAAACTAGATGGGATGAGATTATCATCAGTTTTAACTCTCTTGAAGCTCCACAATATTTGCCCAACCATTTTCAAGTGGCATAGGGATTAGTGAATTAACAAACAGTAAAGAGAGCTAGTCATACTTTCAGTGCAATCTGAACCAATTTATTAACTGCCTCAGTCCAATGAAATCTGTTTTAAACACTGAAAACATGGTTTGTGAGAATCGAGAACAAAGACGTGACAGAGTGAGGGGATCAAAAAGTGTCCTAAGGCCAGGGATTTCTAGAGCATTGCAGTTCATGAAAATACAGTTGAGCTAGTTGCAAAACTGTTATCTTGGGAACTAAATGCAGAAAAGTGTGTCAGCTTTGCAACGTCACACAAGCGCACGTGAGCTTATCTGGGACAAAACCCAGTGTTGCTATAAAAGTACTTCCAGTGGGAATGAGAATAATCACTCGTGATACTGCTGCAAAAATCCAAAATAGTTCTTAACATATCTATCTAGGGAAAAAGTACATGAAATGTGTAAAAAGATGACAATGATTTTACTTTTGCACAGATAAATGGTTAGAGCTGATTTAATTTTGCATTTTAAGGTCATGGGATTTCCAGAGATCTGGACAAGGCTGTATATCACTTCACTGAATATGTGGCTGAGAGGTGGCTTTGTAGTAGTTACATAGGTATAGAAAAAAATACCTGAGAGCTCTTTAACCTTGCAAAGAAAGGCTAAACAAGCCCCAGTAATGGTAAATTGGAGGTAAACAAATTACCCTTCCAACATGAAAGCAGATCTTCTCTGAGTGTGATTTCATATCGGAACACGTAGATCTGATATCTGAAGATAATTAAAACATGCCTCTGAAATGACACCTGGCAAATAGGCCAGAAAGGCTCCTAAAAAATGTAGGTCAGTCACAGTGAAGCCATACTTAGATTCTCCCTCATGTCCACAACGAAAGCACTTATTTTGATTAGCATGAGAGTGACCCGTTGCTCACAACTTCTATGATGAATATTTCCTTGCCAGTACTCCTCGCAGGCTAATATTTAGTTCAGAAATCAAAGTCTCTCTACCTTGGCACAAAAAGGCACACAAAATCTATTGTCCAGTTCAAATCTGAGATAAACAGAAGCATCCACTAAGTACCAAGGTGATCTGAGCCTACAACCTTTGGTAGCAGAGTGAAACAATGTCAAACCAATTTTTTTTTTCTCTTAAAAAAGGAATACAAATTTAAAAGTAAAAAAAAAAAAAAACTCTAAAAAAGGACCAAAAAAGATGACTCCTGTTATGAAGGATAGTTCAAATAAATATAGATCTTATACGAATGAATGGATCTTATGAGAATGAATACAGTTGTCTAGGGATTTGATAAGGCAATGTTATTTAAACAATGAACTTGTACAGGAAATAAATAACTTGCTGACAAAGGTGCTCTAAGGTTCTTAGAAAAAAAAAATATAATTTTCTCAATAATTAACTAATTTATTTGTCAACTGTGGGGAAATTATTTATAAACTGAAAAGGTAAGTGCTGTAATTTGTGTGTGAATACATTGTTATTTGCACATAATGAAGTAGCTACATTCTTGCTTCCAGTTCAATACTGACTTTAGAAGCTAGATATGGAGCCGCCAGCCACACTTCCAAAATAATATTTTATAAATATTTAGACTTCATAGTTGACTCTTTACACAACTATCAGTTACTTTAGTACACAGTGAGAATTGATGTTGTAGAAACAAAGGACATTGTTATTTAGCAGCAGGTTTGCTGCCGCCTCTTCCAAATGCACAGTAGTGTTAACTCTAAATATAACAACACATGACAGATATTTAAATGCTCATCCTAAATACATTTTCTACATACAGGCTCTTGCTCAGTTCTGGTGTTAGGCTGCCCTTGCTCGTTCTATGACAAGGTTTCCGCTTCAGCTGCCGCCATGAAAAGACAAAAATCAGATTCCAGTGAAGTTCACATGAAATCTGCCACAGATAAGATAGAACTACCATGATTTTAGGAGGGTGAGGCTGAGTATACTGACCCATCTGCAAATCTGCAATAACTGAGGAAGTCAGTGCAAAACATATATTGTACAACATCAGGCCAGGCAAGATGGGTAAGCCACAAACAATATTTGAAGGTAATTTTATTCCTTTTTGAAGCAAATGTACTGTGCTTTGGCAATCTACTGTGGCAACACTGAAGGAAGGTAACAGGAAGAAAACAGACCAGTGGCCAAGAGTGCTGTTTCCAAATACATATAGTTATTGACTTCCATACTGTACTAACCCTTGTTGGCTTCTCTCCCTTTGGAAATGGACCTTAGCCAAGAATTCTTTTCACACAGGCAATCAAGAAAAGTCAAAATGTAGCACTGACTCTTTTATTTAGACAAACTGTCTAGATTTAAACCAATCACTTTAACGTACAAGATTTTCTTATTCTGTAAAGGAAAAAGTAAAAAAAATAAAAAGAGCCAAAAACCAGGCTATGGCACTTTTTGAGTGGTATTAAACCTGGTCACCTCCTCACAGTCAGAATGCAAGACACATTAAGATGATAAGCTTCCTTATGTCCTTTCCAAAGAATACAGATCAACAAACATTTCCTTCCCCTCTATCTTGGCATTGCCTGAACTCTCAAAATTAGCTCAAGTAACATCACTGTTTGCAAACAAGCAGATCAATTTAATTTATCACTTCCCTAGTTTTGAAAGTAGAAACAAAATTTATTTCAGCTTGCCCACATTTATGGAACTGATTATTTAGTCCACATTGATCTGCGTATATTGAAGATGTGTGCTGTATCTCAGGCTTTTTCAACAATACTGAAGGAAAAGAATAAATTCCTTTTAAGATGCACAGGATAGCTATGGGCCAAATCCTGCTTCTTTTTTTTTTTTTTTCCTCAGGGAAAGCTTTCATTGAAGACAATGTCAGTTCTTTACAAGGAAAGTAAGACCATGCTCAAGAAAGTTAATGTAAAACATTTGCACAGAACTTTTCTCTTACCTACATTGCACAGCTCTGCTGAAGTTAATGAGACATCCCAGAATCAGTGTACAAAGAAATGTAACTTAATAGCACAAGAAGCTATAAAAACCTTGTATCATTCAAATTTGATAATGCCTCAGAACATCATCTCTGGAGTGAAGGATAATTCATGTTTCTACTGTATTATTTTAATATATTAAAAGCCTCTCTTTGTTTTAAAGAAATTAGTCTAAAAAAAGTGCAACCTAAAAATTCCACTGATATGGTGTATTGAGAAGAGAGAGTAGCATTTATCTCACTTAAAGTCATCTAAGAGCAGGATAGATGGTCTAAGCCTATGAGTTAGGCTCCAGCTGTGGTCAGTGAGAACAATACTCTTATGGGACAACTCCTCTGTCTGCTATTGGAGTGGGAAATGAGCCATGATGCCATATCCCTGGCTGTCCAGAGAGGGAAAACAGACTAGTAGCCTAAGGTAAATGTCCACTACCTGTACATTGTAGAATCACAGAATCAATTAGGTTGGAAAAGACCTTTGAGATCATAAAATTCAACCTAAAACCCAACACCACCCTGTCAACCAGACCATGGCACTGAGTGCCACGTCCAATCTTTTCTTTAACACCTCCAGGAACAGTGACAGCTCCTCCTCCCTCACAGCCCATTCCAATATCTAATCACCCTTTTTCTCAAGAACTTGTTCCCAGTATTCAACCTAACCCTCCCCTGGCACAGCCAAGGACTGTGTCCTCTTCTGTCACTGGTTGCCTGGGAGAAGAGACCAACTCTCACCTGACTATGGCCTCCTTTCAGGTGGTTGTAGGAAGAGATAAAGTCAGCCCTAAGCCTCCTTTTCTCCAGGTTAAACAACTCCACCTCCCTCAGCCACTCCTCATAGGACTTGTGTGAGCTCTTGTTGACTCAGCTAGCTCTCCATGCCCAAAAACTACATGAGAACAAAGTGTTTTCTTTTGTTTTCTTTTTTCTTTTTTTTTTCTTTTTGCCTTTCCTCAACTTCCTCCCCCACAGTTTCTTAGCTCAAAATGCACCATAGCTAATTTACAGTAAGTTTGCTCTTCTGCACAACAAAGATCATCTAACCTTGATTTGAACTGGCTGGATCATCTCTTCTAGATAGTTGTCAGCAGAAGTTTAATATTTTCCAGTGAAACAGAGCCCCTTAAATATATTCTTTCCAGTCACAAAATTTTTTCAGCTTAGAAAAAATGAGCTTTATTTCACTTTTGCATCAGAGTAGCTTTTCAGCTCCCAGCTATTTGATGTAGTTACACTTTTATTTGCTGGGCTGAAGAACCCATGTTTTGATCCTGGCGCAGATGGACAGGCAGTGAAGAAGGCACCTCTTGGCATATTTTTGATAAATTAGCTTGATCTTTGAATCTTTCATTGGAAGTAGTGTTTTACATCTTGCAAGCATCTTCTTATCTCTTTGTGAATCTTATCTGAGTTTTCAACTTTCCTCCTACTTTTGAGGTTTTAGCAGCTCATTTTGATATACACTGGTAATATAGCCTCACTAGTCAGCTTATTTTTTCTGTTCCTATGCCCCAAGACCTTATGGACCTCCTTCCCTGAAGTATCATAGAGGAACTCAGATTGGGATATTCTATAAGCCTTTTTTCACACACATAAAGCCTTATCCTGTAAATACGGCCCACTTGATTTGTTTCAAGATGCATGATCTAATAGAACTCTAAATGCTGCTTTTATTGTGATTTATTTCCATCATTAAAGTCCTAAATCTGCACTAAAGAGTGCTTGAGAAAATTCTGGAGCTGTTCAGTCAGGAGATGCAACAGGGACTGGGGGTCAGAGCACTGACATCATGAAACCATGCCCTAGTTCAGCAGCTGAAGTCATAGCTAAAACAGCGCACAAGGACTTGCTTCATTTGGAACGTAACAAATTTCAGTAATTTCCTTTGGTTTAGAAATTATTTCTGTTATTTATCACTCTGACAGGATCTCCCAGAAGATGTTTCTCTCTCATCCTAGACAGAACTAGCAGGATAAATGCATATTGCTCTGCACCTCTGAAGCAGAGAGATCCCCCAGCAATTACACAGTACTCCAGCACAGTGCTGGAGCTTCGACAACTTGGCTACAAACATTGGCTCAAACAGTGATTTAGAAAAGCAGATTAGGGTCTCAGAGATTTTTCTTTTTCATAATTTAGTATTAATCTTTTTTTTCCTAACCTCTGTTTTCCTCTAATATGTGATTTCTCTTTATGGCCGTCTGTAAAGTTGGGGGGCTTCTCCCAGAGCTGAAGGAAACAAGTTTGGTTCTACACAGTCATATGGCAGAGCAGTTGTGATTGCAGAATTGTAACTCCCTCTTGCCCTGCTGGGTCTTATTCCTGGACACTGAATTTAAGCTGCAAATTCAGAGCTTCTCTGCTTATTATGAGAAGAAGCATTACCATCTGCTTTATGGAACTCTAAACCACATTTCATACCACATTTACTTGATCTGCAATTGCTGCTGCATTTATTACCCATCCTCTTGCAGAACAGAAACCATTTTACCACCAGCTCATTGTCTGAAATACTGAAGAGTACAATTTTCATCCTGTGTCTGAAAAAAAAACCCCAAGATGCAGGTATTTCCTGAAGATAACATTGAAAAAACCATGGTATTATTAGAATCTCAAAATACTCAATCTTCTAAATTTTACTCAAGTGTGAAGTGACCTAGATCAATATGTCTGTGTTCCTCATATTTTGTTTAGATGGTGCAGCATTTTGCAATGAAGTTGTTTCTTAAAAAAGGTCAGAGAAAAGGCTTTTACCAAAAGGCATATCTTTCATTCCACTCTGAAAATTAAATTGTGTATCTTTAGAAGAGATTTTCCTCTTGACAATGATGACTTGATGACTTAAACCATAGGAGAGGATTCAAATTTTTCTTCCACACCAAACTGCTGGGGCCCATGAAGATCCAGAAAGGAGGACACAATATATATGCTTGATTTTTCATCTTCTCTTCCTTCAGTTATTTCATGTCTGAAGGCTGCATGAAAACAGGAGAAGGAAATTAGTAGCAAATTGCTTCCATTTGAAAGGAGCAAAAATAAAAGAGTAGCTTCCAAATCTTAATCAGACTAAGTACTTCATATTATTGATGTATTCACTGGGATTTTTCCAGGTTGGATATCAGAAAAAAAAATCTTTGTGGAAAGAATTGTCAAACATTGGAACAGGCTGCCCAGGCTGTGTCCTCATTCCTGGAGATATTTAAAAGACTTGTAGATGTGGCACACAGGAACACGGTTTAGTGGTGAACTTGGCAGTGTTAGGTTTGTGGTTGGATAAATTTGGAGGTCTTATCCAACCTAAGTGATTCTGTGATTCTATATCTCAGGTTTGATTATGTTCTTGAAGAGTAGCTTTCAGGGTCCGAAGAATTGGGAAATTTGGTCCCATCTGTAAGGGTATGACTTACGTTCTCTTAAAATGAGTCTTAGCTTCTGTGCTTCTTCACCTTTGTTTCAACACAGCTGGAAGTATGAAGTGGCTGCTATTTTCAATGCAGCTGAAAAGGTTGAATGCTGGGTGTTGCTCTTTTTTGAAATAGTAACCTCTTAATTCAGTGGCAAATTCATGCAGAATCATTCAATTTTTTTTCAAAAGCTTTGAGGTCTGGAGACAGCATCACAGTTATCTAAACATCAGCTTTTGAACTTGAATATCTGCAAAGTAGTTTTACCAATGTTTTGATCCTACAAATACCTTTCTATCCTGCATTCTTGTAAAGCCAATGAAAAGATCTGGGGAATAGGTTCGACTGAATTTGTACTTTTTTCCTTTCCATGAAGTTCCATAAACCTACATGACCTAATTGCCCTGAGAGTAGATATTTTGGGACATTGCACTTATAAAGCACATTAGTATAAAAACATGTGCTTGAGCATATTCTAATAAGTAAATTCCATTTAAGCATATGCTCAAATTTCTGCATGTGTTATTGACTTGGTGCTACAGTGTGTTGAGCTACAATTGTGGGACAGGTGACAAAAAGGGTTTGAAATCACACCTCAGTAGGTAGAATACACAGTACAGGTTAGAGGGCTAATTTTTCTCTGAAATAAAGAGCAAGAAAAATGGTCTCCATGTTTGAAAGTTTTTTATAAACAGCAATGCTAAACAAAAGATAAGTTTAAACTTTAAGCCTTTTAGTTCAATCAGTTTCAATCAGATTATCATTGTCTGCATAATCTCCAGAGAAAAACAATACAGACATTAAAATACATTTTGAAAATAGAAAACCAAAACCAGTGCTCTATTGCTGAACAAATAGTCATATACCATAAGCTCAAACCATACATGAAAGCTTGCTAAAGACAAGAGGCACAGAATTTTTATGTACAGTACTACAAAAGAACTCAAACCCCTGCACTTCTTTACAGGGACTTAAACTGGAGTGGTAACCATATTATGCCAGCGTGATATGGTTTATTTCATGAATGGAAAATAAATTCAGAACCACTTGGTTTTCATAGGTTCAAAGCAGTTGATTTGCTGAACACAGATGAACAGTTGTACATCCTCCTATTTTTCTTGTGTCCTCTTTCATTTTTAATAAGTCTTTTGTTAGTCAGATGTGATAAAAAGCTTTAGATCAAATCTCATGAGGTAAAATCCAAAACTCTGGGGAAAACTAAGAAAGATTGATTTGTTTGGTTTCTAAAAACATAACCACATTGCCAAGAGCCTCCAGCTGGCAGGATAGAAAAATGTCTCTCCCGATTGCAAATTGCCAATTCTAAAATGGCACAGCAGCAGCTTTCCGCCCCAACTACCTGCAGCTGGCCTGCTTTCCACCTGCTCACTGCCAGGCAAAATAATAGCTGCCTCTTGCCATCTCTTCCATCCACCTCCCCAAGAATGCACATCAAGTTATGAAACACAGTTAAGAATTGTGTATTTGAGATGAGCCTGTACTATAGCTGTCGGGACCACAAACAGGAGTGAGATAAAGCACGCATCGTTCTCCAGACCAGCTGGTATGGCTGTGGGGAGAAACAATCAGGCTTGCGGCTCATAAAGCCTTCTATGGGTGTAAAAAAATACAATTATTGATCTTGGGACTAATTGCTGTTAGTTTAGCTTCATTATGTTAATCAATGAAGAAGCTTTGCTGATGGCTAGGGGTCTGAAGAAATCTTGGAGAAAGGAAACAAGAGATTTCAATCCTGGGGAATGGAGATAGTTGTGCAGAGGTAACCAAGAAGCAGGACTAGATTTTTTGGGATTTAAGTGGCCTGAATGTTGCTGGAGATGAAACAAAAATTAAGAAAACTGCTCTGTAGATGTTAGAAAAAATTGGTGGCTCTGGTGAAGTGAGATGTGGGTAAGGTAGTGTGTGAATTCTCTTAGTAACAATGAAAGTAAACACAAGCTTAAAATAAATGTGGGCTAAGATGATGCTCCAGACAACAGAAAACAGCAGGGCTGGCACCTCCCTGCTGCCAGTGAGTGCATGTTCAGAGGCTGGAGAGCTTCAGACTTACTGTGTTGCTTTTCTCCTGGTTTTGTGTTGTTCTGCAGCCTGGCAGAATTTCAGCACTGGCTGTGAAAGAGGAGCCCACCTGCCCAGAGCACCTAATCCTTTGCTGTTTGTGATGTGCTCCTGGAAAGAGGGAGGTTGATTGGAAGAGCAAGGAAAGAGGGGGAACTCCCTTAGCACTAAGGAGTGTTGATCTTGGTAATTCATGAACAAAACAGTCCCAGCACTTGCTGTGGGCATCCAAACCTTACAAGAGAAACTTGGAAGAGCTCAGAATATAGTTCAGACTGTAGAAGATTTAAGCATGGATGTGCCTAATTCCTGGGTAAATGAGTTCATATAGGAGCACCAACTATCAAGATGGAGAAGGCCCTTGTCATGCACATTAGCAGATTTCTGGGTGCCTGAGGGAATCCCAGGTGAGACAGGGAGGCTCCTAATGAGTTAGACTGCTCCTAAATTTCAGCAAGTCCTGAGCAGGAATTTTTTGATAGAATATTTTGATATTATGGTGTTCATCCCTGTCTTATTTTAGAGGTTTTGGTTGGTTGGTTGGTTGGTTGGTTGGTTGGTTGGTTGGTTGGTTGGTTTTCACTGGAACACAGTGCTAGAGCAGCCAGATCATTTTGCTTGCTGGTGGGAAAGTAGTGCAGGGCTGGTAGGGGGCTGAAGGGTATCTGCCTGCCCTGGGCATCCAAAATCCTGTTCAGAACATGAAAAGGAACTGCAGGAGACAGAAGGAGTAACCAAACCCAAAAGAAACATCCTTAGCAAAAAATGTGAAATTAACACAAAAGCCAAACTGTTGTAAGGGATGGCCATTGCACTCTTTCTCTGTGTGTTCTTCCCTCTTTCCTCCAAAAGAGTATAGGTCATTACAAACAGCATCTGTGTCAGGTGAGACCCAGATGTTAGGTGTCTAAACACATCCCAGCTGCACTGTGTACAGGAGTGTCCCTTGGGAACAGCCCAGTGCCTGTTTTTCTGCAGAGAAACTCTAGCTCTCATCTGTAAACACCGTGGCAAAAAGGAATATTTAAGCTAAGAGACAAAGGTGTTGGCACAAAGACCAATAATTCAGTGGTGGATAAATAAGGCTAATCAGCAGTAGAAATTTTCTTATGATCTGGAGTTTTGTCCCAGGAATAGTTTTAACAAGATTAGGGGAACTAAAGAAGTTTAAGTATTTTTAAACCTGGAGTCCCATTAGAGCAGAGGTGGTTAAATCCACTGCAGTGGACCTGAACTTGATGATACGAATGGCTTTTTGCAAACCTAAATTCATTGACATACTTGACATCACACTTTCTGGAGTGGAGTTTGCATTCTGGTGAATGCTGGTTACTTGTGAAAACCGTTGAAGGATTTTTAGGAATGACAGCCCTGGGCAAGCCTTCCACTAGCAAAGATTTCTTGTACTGACTAGAATTGCAACATAAAGGAGAGATTAACAAGGCCTGTATTAGAAATTCAGAAAGCAATAAGACTCTGCCTTTATACCACATTAGAGGCTTGTGCTGTAGCTCAACACCCAAGAACAGTGAGGGAACAGAAGAACCCCCTATTTTTACTTTGGAGATTCCTCTCTCCAAGGGAACTTGGTGTCTAGCACATTACAAGGGTGCGCTTGACCAGAGTGTCTAGTCTTTCTCTGTGGTGACTTTTCAGTCCTCATGTCTGTAAACAGCCCATAAACAGTTAAGTAAGTGTCTGAATTAGCCTTCTCAGGAATGGTGGGGAGTGGGTTCTGATAAAAATTTGGTTTAGCTGCTCTTGAATTCACATCCTGGTTTTGAGTGCTTTAAATCCATGTCTACATAATACAGATTTTAACACATTCTGGTCACATCATAGGTGATTCTTCTGGGACTAGAAGGTCCTCAGAAGCCCTATGGGATGTTGTGAAAGCCTGGTGCTCTCTATTCCAAGAAATTGGGAAACCTCCAGTGGTTAAACTCCTTTAGCTTTCCTACTGACTTCAGTGGTACAGTTCTGAGAATTTTTTGTTGGCTAATTTTATATAGAAATGCCTTTTCCCCTCCCACACTTCCCAAGTAGGTTATTGTCTTGGTATGATGTTCTCAGATATGACTGATGAGGTGCAGATAGCACTGAGCACACTGTGCTGCCAGCAGGGACTCTGGAAAGCTGGGGCTGGCAGGGTGCTCCGGTGTCCCTGCTCACCTTCTGCAGGTGTGCAAGGATAAGGGTAGTGAGTGGTGGTTGTTTGTCAGCATAGATCATATGACTTCAGATGGGATTGTAATTTTTTTGGTGGAGCCTTTGCCTTTTTAACTTTTGCTATGAGTGGAAGTAGGACAAAAAGACGTTCTGTGGGCATGAGATTTGCAGCTCAAAAATTGTCTAACACATGGGAGTTTGGGTCATTCCTAAAAGCAGGCAAAATACATGGCATTTGAGGGAAGGAAAAATAGAGCAACATTTTTACTCAAAGGCTTCACTTATGTATCTGAATTATATGTGAATGCAGAAAGACCAGGAATGCTCTTACTGCATCCAAGTTACTTTGCCAGTGTGGGAACTGTAGCAGAGTTCAGAGGCTTTGGTCTCCTGTGGTGCCCCAGTATTGCTGCAGGGCCAGAGATGAAGCTCTGAAAGAGAAATGCTTCAAAGAAAGAAAGATGTTCAGATGTGAGGTGTTCAAACCAATCCAAATTTGAGAGGGGCTTTGCTGTCCGTGCAAGCAATTTTTAAAGGGATGTAGGAACTGTTGGAGAAAAAAAATCTGGAGAAAGCCGGAGGGTACAAGTGAAAAAGAGTAGAATGAAGGGATTAAACTTCAAAAAGTCTGTATGACAAGAAATATTAGTTCCCTTCATCCAGCTTGCTTCTAAATTCCAGGGTCTTAGTGAAACCAGCCTCTGAACTCCAGTAACTCCATTGCTCACCACAGAGTCAGCGGAGACTGAGAGGAGTCTGCAGTTCCCCAGAGGGAGGTCTTGTCTGGCTGTGTTAGGTAACTGGAGCTCACCAAGGGTAAATTGCAATAGAAAGTGGGAAAAGGCAGAGCAGAAAACAAAAGCAAAACATAAGTATGCTGGCTGAGGAACAAAACAAGAGTTGGACATCAATTTCTAAGAAAGGGTGAGATAAAGAAATATGAATGATGCAATCTATGAAGGAAAACGTAAATTGCCAGAGATAAAAGGGACTGTGGAGAAGGCAGCTGAAGAAGAAAAGAGAATATAACCCCAGCTAAGCACTTTGAAGAAAACAGAGTAAACAAATAGAAACTTTCTGTTTGTCTTGAAAGTTGCTTCAGACATTGCTGCCTGGAGAGCAACACCTTTTGTTTATCACTATTTTATTGCAAGAGAATGAGAAGCTCTAATTATTCCTGATGTCCTGTTTGTTTTGGAAGAAAATCTTCACATGTTCTATTTTCTCAATGCACTTTTAAATTACTGCCCTGATTTAGCATAAAATCAGAAACAGGGAACTGAAGCGAACATTCTCTCAATCTGTGCTTCTGAAACTGAAAGAAAAAGTGAAGCTTCAGTTACTAACAGACATTTAACTAAAAATAGTGAAACAAACTACAGCTCAGTGCTGGGTTAGTTGAGTCTTTTTCCCAAATTTCAATTCTAGTTCAAAATGGCAATCCTGAGATCCTCTCCTCCCATTTGCTACCACATTACTTCACCAAAATAGCTTAAAAGTTCCTCAGCTAGCTTTAATTATGTCTCTGCCCACGTTCTGCTCTCAAGCCAGCTTGGTGTTTTCTTCTTGTTTGGCTTAGGTTGAAATCCCTGAGCCTGGGAAAGGAGCTTTTCTCTGAGGAGTTAAATAGGCTGCAAACGCTATAATAAGAGGAGAAAAGTGGCATACAATTCACTTTTAAAAGCACCTATTTCTTTGTGGCAGACTGAAGCCTTCTGAGGTCCAGGCCAGATACCCAGCTTTTAGGCTGGATGAATCTCCCTCTGGGTGCTCCTGCCAAGGAGCAGGCTCAGAGCAGAACTGGGGTAACTCAACAGGATTATATTTGGGTTGCCACCAGGTGAAGGAAGCAACAATGAATCTGACTCCATGTTCTCGGAAGGATAATTTATTTTTTTATGATACTATATTATATTAAAGAATGCTATACTAAACTATACTAAAGAATACAGAAAGGGTACTTAGAGAAGGCTAAAAAGATAATAATGAAAACTTGAGACTCTCTCTCCAGAGTCCCAACCCAGCTTGGCACTAATTGGCCAATAAACCAAAACAATTCACATGAAACCAATGAAACAATCACCTGTTGGCAAACAATCTCCAAGTACATTCCAAAAAAGCAAAACACAGGAGAAGCAAATCAGATAATTATTTTTTTCTTTTCCTCTGAGAATCCTCATCTTCCCAGGAGAAAAATCCTGGGTGAAGGGATTTATCAAAAAATATGAAGGTGACACAACAGGGCCAGGAAGTGTGGGGTTTTCTGAGAAGTACCAGACTGCTCAGAGTGGCTTAGAGGTACCTTAGCCTGGGACTGACAAAGCCAAGCAAGGTTTCCTTGAGCCAGAATTTACTCTCTTTTGAGCAGAGAGTTGGACCTGGTGGCTTGTAGAGATCCTTTCCACTTGGAAGGGGTCACCAACACTGCGAGGTCCACATGTCTCTGCAGAGGACCTTGATTCCCCTCCCGGGGAAGGGAGGAGTTCTGCGGGTCAGGAAAAACATTGCTTGGGGTCCAGTCATCTTCAATTGGCCATTAAGTCTGGAGCAAGGAGGGGAAAAGTATGCTAAAACCAATCAAAATATGGTCCATGGTTCTTAAACTTTGTGTTAATCGTATGACAGGAGATCTGTCCTGCCTAACCTGTAGTCTAGGTGAGACAGTAATGTCCAGGATCTAAAAAAAAAAAGATTAGCCTTGTGCTTCAACCACCATAGAAATCTAGCAGTGTGCCTTTTTCATCCTTTTTATGTGATGGGTAACAGCATTTAATATTGATTACAGTCTTCTGGGCTGCATATCTGTATTAGAGCCATCTCAATGCAGAGCTGAATAAGGAGCCTGGAAAATGAGGCCCAAAGTTTCATTAATGCAAACTATTAGACAGCTCCTGACTCAAAGAAACACCCCTGCCTTTTAATTCCCTTTGTAAGGGAACAGATTTTGACCATAACAGAGGCCTGGGTTCGGCTCTGGAGGACCAAGAGCCTCAAAATTTACCATAAGACACCAGGGTCTTTGATCATACTGGGGCCTGGGAGTCTGACTTCCATGTTTTCTATCCAATACCAGAGCTCTACCTAAGACATTTTTGTTAATTTTTTTCCTGATGGAAGGTGCTTCAGTGCCAGTTGGTCCCATCCTGATCCTTTCTTCCCTCTGTGACCTTTCCATAATATTGCAATGAAATCCACAGGGTCTGTGTGTCTGGCCATAAGTTCACATTTGAGTCTTGTGCTTCAGGATGGAAAAATGGTAAGAAAAAGGAAGATAAATCAATGACATAGAGTCCTATCAATTTTATGAGCAGAATCAGATCCTTCCTCTTCTGCAACAAGGGCAAAAAACAATTTCTTCAGAAAGAATCTCTGATGATTAAAAGGTTGTTGGCAATAGAGCCACAGAGGCTAATTATGAATTCTCTCGCAGTTTTCCCTGCTGTCTCAGCTAGCTGGCTGGCATCACAGAAAAACTATTTCATTCTAGATGAAGAAGTGGAAGAAAAAGGTTTAATGCTAGAATCGGACCTCTCCTATCAATTTATAACAGTAAAGACACTTCCATCTTCTTCATCATGGAAGAAGATGGAAGTGGATGAAGCTATACCAGTCCATAATCTGTTACTGTGATACTATTTTATGTTTTTATGATATGAAAAAGATGGGGAAGATACATACAAAATAACACAAAACACATAATGGTTCTGTAATAGGAAATGCCTGTGATTGCCCCACAGGGGCTTCTAGATATCTGCACACTTATCCTTTTATTCCCTTCTCACAGCCATGAAAAGTGTTTGTATATGTAAATGACATAAAAATATTCAGTTATCTTCCCTGTAGACTTACGGATTTTGGAGGAAGATAACTATGGCACGTTCCAGGCTATGTGTTAACTATTCTTTGCATAAAAGACAATGGTTCCTTCTTTCCCCGCAGAAAGACCAATGCTCAAAAAGGCTTTTTGTTCTACTTCAGCCATGTGTGGCAGTAGTGCTTTCTATTCTGAAGCTCTTTAAAAAGGTGTGTTGCTATATTGCCTCTAAATTATGAACTCATAGCACTGACATAAGGGATGAGGAGACTGGATAAAATATATGTCCACAATGAGAGCATTCTGGCATAGCAACAATAGGTTTGTGAGAGAGCTGAGCTGCCTTAAAGGTCTGATCTCACGAGAATAACAACATTCAGCCTTTGAGAAACAGTGGTCTATTCAGAGTTTCGTTTCTAAACTTTTTTCCCTCTTTATTTATGTTCCCAAACACACTGATTTTGCCTCGAAAATAAAATGCATGGAGGGCACAGGGGGTTCTTTCATTGTTGGAAAAAGAAGCTGAACACCTATCTCTGTGTGGATGCCAAACAAGGACAGCCACGTTTGTATTCCAGTCATATTTCCTTATTGTTTGTGCTGTCCTGCCCATTACCAGAGAACAGGAAACTGCTTAGAGGGATGTAATTCTGTTTAAAAGTCTGTCACTATGAATTACCAAGGGGAAAAGGCAAATCACAGGGTAGCATAGCAGTACTTTGGTGCCAAAAAAAAAATCCTAGACCTTTGCAGTGTCAGGAAATAATTTGCAGTGAATACCCAAGTTCCCCTTTATAATTTTCTTGAGGCTAGAAATATGCTAAAATATTCTATTTGAAGAATACTGCATATTAAAGGCAGATTTGAAGAGAGAAGACAGAACTTCCAATTTCTACCACTGCCAAAATTTAGTCCTTATAACATGCATGTAAATAAGTGCCTGGCATTTGACATGATCAGGTCTACCTGTTCTGTGTAAGGTTTCCTCCAGTGACACAAGGGCTGTATTTGCAGCTTATTTGCCTCAACCTTTTTTTTCATCCTTGTTCAAAAGTTGCATAACTAGGTTGTCTTCAAGAAACAGGATGTTTATAATATAAAAACAGATGAGCCTGGGGTACTTTGGGATAGTGTAGGTCACATTTAAAATAGCTTTCATATAAAATTATTCCGCAGAAAGTGGTAGCCTAAAGTGAGTCCATGGTTCAGATATGCTCTAGTGCAGTTAAGCAATCTAAAAGAATTTATTATTGGTCTTTTTAGAATTGTTATTAATCCCTGAAATGAAACCAATTCTGCTTGCATTTTCAAAAGTTTTATTCAGGAAGGTTGTCCCTATGGGAAAGATCAGCAGAAAGCCAATGCATCGATGAAATTTTTTGCTAATCCTCAGAAGAGGGTATGAGAGAGATAGAGGTCAAGAATACAAAGCAAGGAATATACCTTGGGATGGTCTATGCACAACAGCAGATTTA
Source organism: Euphonia xanthogaster (assembly GCA_034509185.1). Lineage (NCBI taxonomy): Eukaryota > Metazoa > Chordata > Aves > Passeriformes > Fringillidae > Euphonia > Euphonia xanthogaster. Next base: position 80,651,987 of record JAYDZK010000001.1, read on the forward strand.
ATTTCTACAGAAGCCTCAGCAGTGGAAAAAAACCCAAACGACAACCTCCCTCTTTCATTAACTGAATAATGATTAGAACCAAAATTCAATTCAATTCCAGCCAGTAGGCAGAACGTCCAGGAAATGCCAATGTCAACAGTCTATTCAGACAGACAAATGTGGCTATGAACCACATGTTCTTTATGGCCATTAGATTCCTTTAAATTTTTTAAAATAAAACACAAAGTCATTCCAGATAAATTTGGTTTTTTTGGGGTGTTTTTTTAGATAAGTTCAGTAGTGATGGAGCCATCACCCATTTGCAAGTGTCACAATGTGACCTAAAACCAGAATCTCCCATTTCAAGCAAACTGATGCAACACCATGTGAATTAATTTTTAGAAACAGATGGGATGGACAATAATTTACTTCTTGTTTTTAAGTGTAAATGTTTAATATGAAGGCATTTCTTTGCCTAGAAGTGACTGCTTGCTCTTAATATTCAACAGAACCTAAACTGGATTGATGTTAAGTGATTAGATTTGCCAGTGAAAGGACTACCCTTGAACTGCCTACCAGGAGTCTGTCAAAAGACTTGTGTTTTGTCCTTCTTATGTAATTTCTGTCCAATTTGAACCTCCCCCCCCCGCCCCAACTTATTGACTGTCAGATTTACAAATTAAGCAACTTTGTCCCAATGAATGCAGGGCCTGACTGAATAGGGCTCTGATTAGCTGGACATTACAGCACAAAGTAATGAAACTAGTTTAAAAAAATCTGCTTCTTACACTATTTGAACAGGAAAAGAGAAAAAAAAAGTAAAAAATGGTCTTCCTAAAAATTGGAAAAATAAAATTTAAATCCCTGAAATGAACATTTTTAGCTGTCTTTATTCCTATTTAAGCCATTTCATTTTTTTCCATCCAAAAACTGATGTTTTTTCTCCATGCTTAGTTCAGTGAAAGAAGGCGGGGATTTGGTGTGTGATAGTCATTTTTTAATAGTTTTTTGAATTACCTTTCTTGTGATTTTCTCTGCTTTTACATGTTTAAATAGACTTTAAATTTTGCATCATTGAAGAATCATAGCATATCCTGAGCTGAAGAATCCACAAGCATCATCAAAGTCCAACTCCTATTCTCTTCAAAGAGAGTAAAGAATGAAGAAAAAAGGAAAAACTTGAAGACAAATATGTTTTTAAAAACAGAAAGAAATTACATTTTTTTTTTTTAAAGGGTCTTTTTAAAATTAGCTGTGTTTCAAATGCACTTACAGGAGTGAAGTATCCTTTGGCAATCCCTCTGAATTAACATTTGCTATACTTAACATGATCTGGGGAATGTTCTTTTACTCTTCAGGTGTTTACAGCAATCACTTGATTCCATAACTATGACTTTTCAATGTAAATTCATTTTTCTATTTTAGTTGCTCTACTAATTTTATATAAATCAGCAACTTCATGGTTTTCAGTGGAATCAATACTATGCACAACAGCTAAACATGACTATCAGCTCTTTGATGGGCACTTCTAATAGCTTTTTATATTTTAATATGCTTTAATATATGCAATATCCAGAATGCTTTTGCAGGACTGGTTCAAACCAAGAAGCTTTATAAATTACTTTATAAGAACATTGTGTAAAATTGAAAAACATTAGGCACAAGAAAGGCTGAAAGAGAAAATTATTCTGATTTGTGTCTTGAAAATAATTTCAGGCCTCTGAAAGCAGATATTATTCAGCATCTCGGAAACAGGCTGCAGCACTTGGAGAAAAGCACAAGATTGCAGTCTAATTATAAAGTACCGTTGTACTGTTTTCTGCATGTGTTGCCATCAAAATCATTAAAATAAATTAATTTAGCATCCATCAAAAGAATAAGCTAGATGATTAAGTAAATTGCTCCCATACGTCACAGATGTTGTTATGGTATTTCATGTGATGCAGAAGTCTCTGGCTGACCAGTGAGAGTCTGCAGTGTTCTGGGAGGCTGCAAACTGCAGAGAGCCCTTTGCCTTCTAGGATCTATTCTGTGGGGCAAGGATGTGTTTCTGCTCTGTATTGCATCACAGAGTCAGGAAAAAAAAGTCCCTCTGTCCAGGTGTGCAAGGAAGGTCATCCCTTGTGGATCTGCTGCTGGCCATCCCTTTGGGTTTGGTTTGGTGCTCTCAGCAGAGCAGGGAGGGCACAGCACAGTGGCTGCACTCCAGTGGGGAAGGTGTTGCTGTACACTCCCTGTGAGCCATGAAAGCAAGCTGAAGCGTCTAAAAATAAAAGGGGAAAGCATGTAACAGGGGCTGATGGAAAATGAAGGCAATGGAATATTTCACTTCTGCACCTTTCTCCCATCTCCTAAGTACAATCCCATGGCTGCCCAAAAATATAGAAAAGCAGCTGCCTTGGCCCTCTGGGACACCTTTTACTTTGGGGATATGGGAAGCTGGAGAGCAGTGTGTCCTGGTCAGACACTGTCATTGCTAGGCTTCCGAGTGAGAGGCAGCCATTGCCATTGTCCCTATCCATCCTTTCAAAGAGTCAGCCAGATGTCAACCAGCATCCCTTCTTCTCTTGAGACCCTTCTCCCATAATCCCAGTATTCCAAGAGACTGATGAGCTACTGCTCATCAGTCTCTTGGAGGTCACAAACACACAGTTCCTCAAAAATGCCCACCTCAGCATGGCAGGGAAGTGCCAATGTCCAGGAGAGAAGCCTGTCCCTTCCCTCTGCTCCTCGTGAGCAAATAGAAATCTGTTTCTTCAGACCCTATTGGAAGCTGTGATATTATCATGGGCAGGCAAGGGCTTCTAGACCTTCTTCCTGGCTTAGCAGAACAGGCATTTATTTCTTGCTGCCCTGCTGGGCACAGAAAGGCTAAATCATCTTTTCTATTTACACCATTCCCCTGGTCTGATGCTCAGTTGCCTGTACAATTCTGGGTTGCCTGTTCAAACTTCCCTCAGTTGTCTACCCAACCAGATACAACTGTGGTTAAGGAAGCAGCCTGGCTGCTCTGGAATTTTTAGAAGACTAAATTTGTCCACAGAGACAGACTCTTAAACTACAGTCATTTTACATTTACTCATCCTGT
>JAYDZK010000001.1:80655059-80715971 GCA_034509185.1 Euphonia xanthogaster
ATCTTTAAGGCACCAATGTGCACAGATTTTTCATTACATTTTCAATGGGCTAATAACCACTCTGAGCCTGTGCCCTACTTGTGCACATTTTGCCAACCTAAAATGCCAACTGGCACTATTTGGTCATTTCCAAGTGCAAAGGCAGATGTCTGCTCTTGTAGGCAACATGGCCTGGAAGATTTTTTTTGTTCTTGTCTTTTTTCTTTTTTTTTTTTCTTCCAGGGTTTGTGGGCATAATCATCCTTTTCACTGATACAGGAACATTTTTCTGAAATGAAGTTTGGCTTCCTGGCTCTCATAAGCTCTCTTTCATAAGAGAGCAAAGGGACATTCCTCATTAAAGAAACAAGCCTGTGCAGCTATAGAAGAAAGATGCTGGTATTTAATTTTCACTTTTTTATTTGGTTTGCCAGAAAGAATATTTTTTGTTCATTTTTCAGTCAAAGGAGATTGTACTGAGTGCTCTGTGTGTGACTTGATCATTATTATATTATTTAATTGACATTTTACTGATAGATATAGAATATACTTATTCTCTCTGTCTGAAAGAACCTTTGACAATTGCTCCAAGAGATCCTTTTCTGTAAAGCACCTTGGCACAGCTGAGCTCAGCATCACCAGTTTGTTGCACTGCCAACATTAGAAGGCTCAGGGGCTCTTGGGGAGCGTGAGGAATGCGAGACCATTCCCCAATGCAGTATGAAGGGGACCATCATTGGGGAATTCAGGTCTGCTGGCACAGCTCATAGATCTTCTTCCAGCTAAACAGCATGGCAGAATGAGGCTTCCTTGCCCTGTGATACCAGCTCCTGGGATGCATTCCTGTTCCCACCTACCCCCTTGCTCCTCCCCATCAACTCTGCTTTTTTTCCCCACTGGCTTTTTATTGCCACTCTTTCATGGCTTCTGCCTTGTGACTGTGAGTCCTTTGCCCACAAACAGAGGGTGCATCTTTTCACAGCCTTAGTCAGACCATTACTAGGATTTCATGCTATGCATACTTCATACAACATACAAACACAGATGGATGATTATTTGTCATACTATCCTGACATATGCCATATAAACCAAAGGGCCCACAGGGCCCTTTTTCTGTAGCCATTATTCTTCCATTTTACTTATCCCTCTCCCATCCATTAAATGCAAACATGAATTATAAATTCTTTGGGACAGAGTGTTTAATTTTATTTGCCTATTGGCAACAACAATCATCTGCATGAGCAACAAATAAGTAATAATTGCATTTTTTAATATAAGAGTGAGCAATGGAGGGTTTTCTTTTTATTCAGAATATAAATAATCAGGGAAAAAACTCCATCCTTTGCTTTCTGTAATGGCTCTGGAGAACTCCTTCAGGGTTAATTTCAATTTGTGGGAACGTCTGTTGAGGGTGTTTTTCTTTACCACTTCAAGGTAAAAGATTATTGTCATAAAAGGATTACTCCTCTGCAATTAGAAAAACATACTTTAAAGAATAGACATCTATTTTTAAAAAATTGTGTTGTTAGTGAAATTGAAGATAAGTTAATCATCTTGTATTTTCTGTCTTTCCTGCCCTGTTCTAAGAACCTCATCTCCCTCTAGATTACTAACAAGACAAGAGTTAGACATGAGAAAATTTATCGCATCATTTATTTATACATTTTAATGAAGGGAAGATCATAGAAGCATAACAGGCCTGAAGTTTGTTGTCAGTTGGGTTGGGAAATGTATATAAATTCTAGGAACGACTTAGTCAGTACTGACACTATTTTAATTTTAAATGGAAATTATGCATCTAACAAGTCATATCCTGTGTTTTTGCTGCTGTTGATCTGCAAAGCAAGAATCCTAGAGGGCATAATGGAGATCTCACAAAAAGTACTTCTCAGACCTCAAATCTGATGCGTTATTCTCATTTAGTTTTAACTGCACTTGTGCACTAGTGAAAAAAAAATTTAAACCCAGGTATTTTAACATGCCTTTGATATTTATTTTCTTATTTTGCAATCAATTAGCACAGACCATTATCTTGATTCATATCAGATCATTGGAAGTGCCATCGATGGATTGATTTAAGCCCAGCAGCAACTAAACACCATCCAGCTCCTCGCTCACACCCACATTCTGCCATGCCCCCATGGTGGGATGGAAAGAAGAATTGGAGAAAAAGGTAAACCCATGGATCCAGATAAGGACAGTTTAATCATTGAGATAAAATGAAAACGTAACTTCTGCTAGTAACAATAATATAACTAACAAAACAAGCAACAAAAAGAGAGAGGAATGGAACCTGAGAAAAACAAGTTCTGGCTACTTGCTGACCAATGTTCAGCCTGTCTGTGAGCAGTGATTGGCAGCTCCCAGACAGCTCGTATTCTGGGCATGACATTCTATGGTGTGGAATATCCCTTTGGCTAGTTTGGGTCAGCAGACATAGCCTTGTACACCTGGGCAATGAAAAACCTACTGATGGGAGCAGGTGAGAAAGCATTAGAGAGTTTATAGCAAGCTGGTTTGGTGCTTCTGCTCTCCTGTGCATGGTGCTAAAAAAAGGTGTGTTTAATGAGGGAAGTTTTTCAGTCCCTGGTGCAAAGTAGCTCCCTTTAGGCTTTTGTCCCATCCTTTTGATTCCCTCAGGGACCTTTTTCTGTGACAAGTTACTGTTCATGGTGAGATAAGATGTAAATTAAACCTTAGTATTATTCTAGCCTTACAAATCAGATGACAGGTAATTCTGTGTATTCTGTTTCCACTATAAGGGGACAAGGATCAATTAAGCTCCTTCTCAATTTTCTCAGTTGGAATTTCTATTTTCATATTTGCAGCCAAATAAAAATGTCAGCATTTATTCGCTTGGCAAAGGGAGATAGAAAGAAACTGAAAACATGTTATTACGTTAAATTCTATGAAATCGACATAAATACTGAGGCTTGGTCTTTCATTTCTGCAGTGGTAAAGTTCAAATTTAAAAAGAACAAGTGTAGGTCTTCCATGATACTTGCAATTTATCATTTCATATATGCCCTGAAGTTATCTGCCTGAATCATCAAAGACTTGCCAATAAATCCTTTTCATGATCTGGGTTTACTTTCCCATATCCATCATCTTCATTTCATGACATTATTTCCTTGTTAAACCTCCAGAAAATTCTCATCCTTCCCTTGCCCCATTTATTGCAGCAACATTTGGAGCCCAGATCATGGGGGGGTGGGTCTGAAATCTTCATTATCTATCCTATCAAATATTTTTTTCCAAAACCGAGGCCATAACACTCAAAATTACACCTTGGGAAATGTGTCAAAGGTTTTTTTTTTTTTCTCCTCTACTTCTCCCTTTGCATAGCATAAAAGTGCAAAGTGGCTCCACTGACTATATGTAAGTTTCCTCTCAAAATTTATCTCAATTGAAATGCCAAAAGTCTGACAGTCAGATAGCTGGCATGTTGTAAGTCTTTTTTTTTATTACCAACCAAACGGAACCATGTAACAGAATTATGAAATGGTGTGAGTTGGAAGGGTCCTTAAAACTCATCTAGTTCCAAGCCCCCTGCCATGGGCAGGTTTCTCAAAGCCACATCCAGCCTGGTTTTGGACCCTTCCAAGGATGTGGCATCTGCAGCTCCTTTAGGCAACATATTGCTGTGGCCTCACTGCCCTCACAGTAAGGAATTTCTTCCTAATATCTCATCTAAACCTATGAAAGGACATTCTAAGTTATCCCCAAAGCCTTCTCTTACCCTGTTGCAGTTGAGATGGCCATGATACACAGAGCTTCACCATACAATCTCAGAAGGCTTTAAGCATGTGCCCATACAGAGGAAAACCACACCCCATCAGAAGGCACCAAGCATCTGTCCATACTGAGTAACACCACACCACTTCAGAACACCACAAGCATCTGCTGTTTCTTGTTCTTCAGCCCAGCCTTTTATACCCCTCATGTTCATGTATTGCCCTCTGTTCCCTTTGGTGGTTGGTCAGTGCACCTGGGTGCTCCTTGGCTCATTGCTTTCAATGCTGCTCACCTGCTTTTCACGGCTGTAGCCCATTGGGGATGAGGCTCAGCACACCTCACCACTCCATGGCTCATTGCTGTCAATGCTGCTCACCTGCTTTTCACGGCTGTAGCCCACTGGGGATGAGGCTCAGCCACAGCCCCACTCCCAATTACCAACCCCGGTGTGCCTACATTACTCAGTCTGTACAATGCCAGTGCTCTCAATCTGATTTACGGGAGCCCTCTGATGATTGTGACCTCTGGACTTGCTCCAACAGGCCTGTGTCCTTCCTTTGTTGGGGGCCCCAAAGCTGAATGCAGCATTCCAGGAAGTGTTTCATGACAGAAGAGTAAAAGGGGAGGACCCCCTCCCTTACCCTGCTGGCCACGTTGCTTTTAAAGCAGCCCAGGACATGATTAGCCCAGCAGTATCTTATCCTGGTAAAAATATCTGACTCCAAATCCAGCTGCAACAGGATAAAAGAAGTGCCCGGAGCCCTTAAAATAAGTACATTGCTTCTTTTATGAATTTATTTACCCCTGTTAAAGCAGGTGACATTGAACCCTCTATCAAAGCATTACTCAATCTCTAAAATGCTGGTATTAATAAATCTAGCACCATCATCTGAAAGACATTATACACTACTAAAACATTTTAATGTTTTGATTATTGCAGATACTGTAGTTTTCTTTTAATAGTCTGCAACTATTCCCTCATGCGGGGAAGAGGAGGGGCAAGTACTGATCTCTTCTCTGTGGTGACCAGTGACAGGACCCAAGGGAATGACCTGAAGTTGTGTCAGGGGAGGTTTAGGTTACATTTTAGGAAAAGGTTCTTCACCCAGAGGGTGGCTAGACACTGGAACAGCTTCCCCAGGAAGTGCTCATGGCACCAGCCTGACGGAGTTCAGGAAGCACATGGACAATGCCCTCAGGCACACAATGGGACTCTTGGGGATGGTGCTGTGCAGGGCCAGCCAGGAGTTGGACTCAATAATCCTTATGGGTCTCTTTCAACTTGGCATATTCTGTGATTCTGTGCTTATTTCTTCTGCAAGCATCAGATATTTCAGTAGTGAAGTACCATTTGACAGAGGTTTCCCTTACTGGTGTTGCAAGCAGATCATGATTAATGCAGAGGGAAAATTCTGTGGTTACAGACAAAAGCAATGCACAGCTTTTATGGGTTTTAGTCAATTATTAAGATGTGACAGTTTTAAAGTCTGAGAAATGAATTAGGCAGATGGAAGTACAGCCTGAAAGCACAGCTATAGCCAGGGGCCTTCATAAGGGTAGCTGTCTCAAGTGTACATGGCTTTGAAAAGCAGGCACCATTAATGGTCAGAAACGAGGTTAAAGAATCAATTAGTATTTTTTATTTCAGTTATTATAAGCATAATATTATATCATTCAGGACAAATCTAATGGACAATACAAAACATGTTCATCTGCTTTCTGTAGAAATTAAACAAATTTGGAGAAAGAAACAATTGTAATAGGAGCTGGTGAACAAAATAACCTCACCATTTGAAGTTAGTGTTCTGAGATGAAGCAGAAATTCCTTCATAGCAAATAAGCATTCGTGTGCATCTTGTTCCCAAACCTTCATCTGTCACTGTCCCCAGCATTCTCTAAGGCTGGCTCTGTGATGTTTTCTGGCTCTGTCCTCACAACAGCTCATCAGGCAGCTCTCCTCGAGCTGCCAGCTGAAAGTCTGCTGTTTCAGTAATTTGTCAGATAAAATTTTGCTACCTTTTTGCCTTAGTTCAACTTTTCTAAAGAAACAACAAATGTGGGTGACATACCCTTGGCCAAAAAAGTACAGTCAGTTCCTGGGCACATGCCCTGTGTTACTTCGCCTTTACAGGCAGCCTTCCCGACCTCTGCCCAACCCCTGAACACACCAGACCCTTGCTTTGGGTAGGAAGGACTCACAGCAGCTTTGGCCAGAGTAATCAAACCTGCAATCAGTTTTGAGGCAAAGGTTTAATTGCAGACAAGCAATACACTCCTTTAGCTGTCTCTACAGCCCCTTCTGATAGATTTGGCAATTAGAGCTGGGTGATAAAGCTTTGATGTCAAGGAAAGGAAATGCTGACTTCTTCAAGCTTCTGATGGGAACATATGGTTGCAATTAAATGTTTTCAGAAGGATTCCTCAGGACAAAATGGACTTCTGGTAACTGTGACAAATGGTTAGGGCACTTACTTGAGGTAAGGAAACTGGTGGGTGCAAGGTGCTGATGGCACCACACGGAGAGCAGCGGAATCGCATTCTGTCCAAGACTCCCAGAACTTTTAAGGGCACAGTAATTTGTCAGTGATTTCTATCAATGACTTTCTAATGCACGAACTGGTTTCTAGAGCTCTATCTTTCTGTGTCAGTTTGCCAAAGTTTTTTATGTTATTAAGAGTTATTTTGTCTTTGATCCTTCCTTATTTCTCAGAAGAGACTGTTTTAAGCATGCCCCTTTCAGCTTCCACCACTCTAATACATTGTGAAGAGTAGCTTTTCTTTTAGTAGCTCAGAAATGTTCTTCTCTGCATAATTACTCCTATGCTAAATAATCCCCACCAAACCAAGAGGCAGAGAATTATGTGGAATAACTAGCTCCTAAGTAGCTTCTTCCCCACTGGAGTGCCAGCCACTGCATCCAAATTAAAACAAATGCTGCAAATATTCACAACAAAGGGAGACAATAACAGGCAGTGGGCAGAGAGAGGTAGGAAGCACTGTCTGTCATTAAACAGGCACAATATCCAACTCCAAAATCACCATCTCTTTACCATTCCAAGGTCAATGGACAGAAATTAATGTGTGACATGGCCATGACCACTTGCATCTTTAATCCCTGATGAATATGCAAACTTGATTGTGCTGAGCTTAACCATCGACACAGGCAAGCTGAGCACAACAGGTAGGACAACAATAGCCTCAAGAAGTGTGCAACTGCTTTTTTCTGCACTGTAATGTCAGTATGCATGTTGAGAGGTGGTGCCTTACTTCCAAGCTGTCCATCCCTAGCAGAGCCAGAACAGATGATTAGTCAGAAAAGGAGGCTAATTCTGCAAATTTTAGAAAGCATTTCAAGAGGTTATGAATGGATCAATGCTGCTGGATGTTTGAGACTTTGATTCACAATCATCACTTCACCATATACTCTTTTTGCCTGTTGATCCAGGATTTTTAAGGTCACAAAGTAACAGAGTCTTACTTTATAACTGTATTTTACTTGTCTCAGAATCAGTGTTTTCATAGTCCTGCTCTGTCACAGTGCTTTGATGTGTAATGCCCGTTGAAGTGTATATTCTATAGCTATGCCTTGAGCTATTGTGTTTTATAGGCTTTCTGCTGGCTTTTTAAAAACATTAAACATATATAAGGTTTAAGAAGATTCAAAGGCCAGAAAGACAGTATGCACATCCATCCCCTACAAGGCTCAGCATGAGAGGATGAAACAACTTCAAAGCTTCCAAACACAGAATTCAAAAGGCTCAAAAAGCTTTTGCCCAAAAACAAACTTGTGATCAAGCACTCTTCCTGATTTTTCCAATGTACGGTGACATCCACAAGTATGGTTACTGTGATGCTTTCTGTCATATTTCTTTGTCCTATTTCTCTGGAATTTGTTTGTAGTTTTTTTATCCCTGACTGCATGTACATTACTGCTTCTTTGCACCTAAAAGCTAAATCACATTTATACAACTTATGAATTCAAAGCACAGTTATTGCATCTGAATTATGCCACAGGTGGATGCTGCTGTTCCAGAATGGCTGAGTTGCTCCTGCTCAGCTGGAAGCTGGACCAAGCCCAGATTAGTGTAAGTCACTCTGAAAGATATGAATACTTTCACAGGAGCCACAGTACCCATTTTTTGTATAGAAATGCACTTGAATGTGTACTGCCAGGCAAAAAGAAGTCGTACTCTTTTCTATTAGAGAAACCAACAGAACAGTGTCAGCTTTTATTTTTCTCTTTGAGATGAGCTATGAAAAATCAGTGAATGGGAGAGAATTCTGCCCCATTGTTTAGGTCCCTAGCTGAGGTCCCTTACAAGTCACAGTCACACAATTAATGAGGTGTGGAAGACACATTTGCATTTCTCCAGAGACAGCTCAAGCCTATGTCATTTAGTGTTCCTCTACTGCACAGAGAACTCAGTCACCTACAGAGGTTGTTCTGGTCTATTGGACTTGAGTGATGTCCTCAGAGAGTTTCTAAGAAACTGCAGAAAATATTGACTGCATCTGGATACCAGTATTTGCTCTGCCATGGTCTGACACAGAGGGGAAAAAGTAATGTGACACAAGAATATGAATGAGACCATGTGTGTGTGTTGGTTTTTCTTGCTGCTTCTTTGCTTGTGGGGTTTTCTTGAAAAATCCATGGGTGTCACCGCACGTCTCCGAGGTGATGCTGAACTGAGCTGCTGTGACACTGGTGTGTTGGGTGCTCTGCTCCTTCTCCTGAGAGCTGCTAGTAGTCAATCCTTTGTGGTCAAATATATGCACCTTCAAATGTGTTAGGGCTGGAAGCACATCCTGTATCCAGCCTTAACCACTCAGCATGGATCTCTAGCTTATTTGTTTGTTTGTTTTTCCTCTGGGACTCCAAAAATGCTTTGTGAAGGTAAAACCCATGTTCATGGTGGATTGGTTTCTGCTGGTCTGAGCAGTTCCTAGGATAAAAAAGGAAGTATTAATTGAATTAAACTTTTCTATCATTTAGCAATCCTGGAAAAGTTCACTTTTTTGAAACTCACAAAGGAACACATATGTAAGCTCTACAAATGCACTATGGAGCTTGATAGGATCCTACTGGAGTTACTACAATATATCATCAGAGATTAACTTTCAAAAATCAAGAAGTGAAAGGAAGATTAGATTTTCTCTATAACATTTCTGTCAAAAAATACAATTTATTGATATTTTCCTACTTTTTTCTTCTTCTTATGACAGGTGATACTTGACCAAAATATATATTTTTGTGATTTTCAAATTTTAGGTGTCACAATTACATCTTGCAGGTACCGCAGCTGGGAAAAAGAATAACACTGCAGATAGCGGGGCACAGGAGTTTGGATGGAAATCACACAAAAATTTGGGTTTGAATTATTTCATCCTTCAAGTATTTTTGTGCTGGTTGATTCCATGGTGGTTTTCCATTTGGTTTGTTTCAAAGTTTTGTTTGGTTGGTTTTTTGCCAATAAGGGCCAAAAACCTGGGAAGCGCCAAGTCCAACTAAATATCGTTTGCAAATTTATAGGAATGAAAGTAATCTGCCATCAAGAAGAACACATTTGTAACTGTGACTGAGCATTTCAATTTACATTTCTGTGCTTTCCTCAAACAATTTCCACTCAGTAATCAAGACCATCTCAGTGTTATTGATCTCTAACTTAAAAAAAAACCCCAACAGACCCTTATGCAACTCTTCTGTTTTCTTTCCTTTTTGCTTCTCTTTCCATCCAATTTCTCATCAGCCATTCAGCCAAACTCAGTGAGTTTAAACACTGAAGTACCCGAGTCTCTTGACAAAACATTTTCTCACAGAAACCTAAGTATTTATAAAATGGGCTAATGTGTCAAAACAAAGGTACTGGCAGAAGCATGTTAGTAAGGATGTGTTTTCAGTAGAACTGAGGTACAATTTTGATAGAAAGACCTTGTTCCTCAAAATGCAGAGCACTGGTGAGGCCAAGATTTTGCTAGGATACCAGGGAACCCTTGCCTACAGGTCACAGCCAGTTGGCAGCAGCTGGTGCTTGTAAGCTTTCCAAAGCTTTCATCTGCTGAAGGCCATGAAACGTTTTTTCCCCTTTTTAAATTAGGAAAGGTTTTTTCAGATTGGTTTTTTTTTTCCAAAGTAAGGGTGCAACACTTAAATCATCTCCATTTTAGACATTATAGTCTCCCTTTCCTCCACCACCATTCATATATGGATGTTCCCATGCTAAAACTGATACCCACTTTACTGAGTAGGCTGGAAAAAAGTTGAGGAAATGCTGATTGCTACTAGAATTTTCCATGTTTGGAAATTATATTTGTACATGAAGACAATATCTCTTAGATGCTTGCATAAAGAAACATAAGGAGAAAAGAAAACAATGCAACTTATTCTAATGTTCCCTAAAACTATCAAACTAAATTGTAGCAGTTACTACTAAGAGTTTTAAAAATCTGTTGAGCACTTAAGTTAGAATTAAAAGGAAATTCAGTTATCTTGAATAGAAAGCCTACTCTTCTCCTACCATGCACTGGGTAAAAATTAAACAAAAAACCCCAAAACACTGAGAAAATTTCAGACCATCTCTTTTTGGTTTTTTCTTCCCTCTTTTTGATAAGATAATGTTAAGTCACTTTTTAAAATCTTTATTCCAAGGCACTGCTTACTCCTAGGACATATTTGTTTATGACTTTTTGTCTTAATATGATAACCATGATTTGTTCCCATCTCCCCTCCCATCTCTTGAATGAATTGTAACTGCTAGAGTAATGAAATAAAAGGGGAATTAATATCCAAAATAACGGATTTTTATCAAATTATGACTTTATTAGTTGACAGGATATTTTATGTATTCATAAATAATGCATTGTTCCTTATTCTAGTCCCAGAATTTGTGCTGCTGGGCCTTGAGAAGTAATAAAACATTTATTTTTACCAAACTGCCTTAGAAAAAAACCCAAAGTAATGTTTAGCCTCCATAATCATAAGAAATATTGCTCTGGTTAGGAAGAAAATACTGGCAGTATATAGTTTTAGGGGTTTTATTTTCACAATTGTCTGCTGTGAAAAACAAAACAATCAAGCACACCCTCTGATTTCAAATGTCCACAGGAACCTGGGTTGCACACTGCTCTCCTGTTGGGTAGACCTTCCACGTCTTTTAGAATCATAGAATATCCTGAGTTTTAGAATCATAGAATATCCTCACAGCCCCAAGAATCACACAATGTGCCCAAGAGCATTGTTCAAATGCTTCTTGAGCTCTGTCAGGCTAGTGCTGCGACAGCTTCCCTGGGGAGCTGTTCCAGTGCCCAGCTGAGGGAAGAACCTTTTTCTAGCCTCAAACCTAAACCTCCCCTGGCACAACTTCAGTAGAAATGCATGTACCCACCCTAGACACAGCTGAGTCACCACGGTGATAGAAGCCATCCTCAGTTTAGAGAGCACCACACAGATCCCTCCAGTGATTGCAAACCCTTTCAGACTCCTTTCTAGCCACCTGGGCCTTTCCCTGCCTCACAAATAAAAATGTTTTGCTAATCCGTGTGATAAGGGAGACAGAGAAGGGATAAAGCCTTCACTCCAATCCCTTCCTGCAGTCAAACAAAACCTGTTGGTGGCAAAAGCAGAGGTGCCCTGCTGTGCTGCTCTCTCCTCCACGGGCAGAAGCAGGGAGAGAAGTACCCTCAGCCAGTAAAAAATAAAAGCTGCCCAGAGAAACAACAGAGCGTCAGGTTCGCTCAGCATCATCTGATAACCCCGTGGAACAGGTGATCAATATTCATCAGCATCACAGTTCTCCTGCTAGTGATAGTTAATGGGCTGATAATGCCATCCTCCTTGTAGCCAAATCCCATCAGGGACCAGACAGCTGGAGCTAAAGCAGAAAATTTATCAGATCTGGCAGGAGACAGTTTAGGAGGCTAAAATTAACCTTGAACCATTCACAGAAAGAACTAATTGTTTGTGACTGCTAGATTCCTGCCAGTGGCAAAGGTTTATAGCTGCACAGATCTTAACCTGATACTAGCTTTTCTGCAGCATTAAAAAAAAAAAAAAAAAGAAAAGAAAGGAAAGCAGGGGAAATATATATATATATATACACGTACCATATATGTACCAGTGCTCTTTTTAACCCCTCTCCCATAAAAAAAAATATAAATTACCCTACGCATTTTAGAAATTAAAGCTGAAGACTTATAAATTAGTGCTATAATCATTCAAAGTGTTTCAAGACCCCAGCACATAATGTGAGGTCATGAGCTTGACAAAGCCTTTGTCATGAAAAAAAAGTCTCTCAGTAAAGACCAAGTCTATTGAATTACTTTATTAAAACCTTTGGTAATATGATTTCCTCCCCTATTCCTGCCAGCAGTATACAAGTACTCATATTGGTTTTGGCTGTAGAGTTATCATTTGGAACTCAGTAAAATGAAGAGAAATATGTGGCATAACCAAACGTGGTGACAGACTTCAGGAGCTGAGGATGACCAAGAGGGAAGATGTATTACTTGGCAATATTCTTAAGCTGTAGATCTGTTGAATTTTGGGCGTATTTCTGTTCAGCAAATGTGCTGCATAGCAGAACTACAGGGCAAACTCCAGAACAAGAATCTGGAAACACAGAGCTGGAGAAGAGATCTGCTTCATGGAAGAAAAAAAAGAAGAGGTGGGAACACAAGATAAATTGGAAAATGAGAATGTGCACACTTAGTGCACCAAAGAAAGTGGAATGGAGAGCCAAGGAGTCCTTGGTAGCCTGCATAGAGAAAATCAGAACTTGTACCAGGAAAGAGCCCTAATTATGAGAAGTAAAATTAAAATCCTATCATAGAAGCCGATGTAAAGAAAACAAGAACTGAAAAGCAGGATTGGATTAGGGTTCTTGAAAATATCAGGGAGGACCCTACTGAGTGTTCTTGGCATCAGGACAAGAACTTACACTGGAGTGGGTCAAGACTTTCTACAGTAGGGTAAAATGTGCAAAGAAGAGAAGGTTTAAGTTATATCTCTGGAATTCATCCATTCCCAAGAGAGGAATCTAAGTGCATAGCAACGAGAACTAAAAACAAACAACATGAATTGGTTATGATGAAAAAAATCTGACTTCCAGTAACAGGTATGCAATCAGGTAAAAAGAGTTTATCTTGAAGGATTGACACCATGCAGGTGTCAGGGATACTGGGCTGTGATGTGGATGACTTAAAAATAAGAATTGGAAGAGAGGAAAAGTGAAGTGACACTTCTGAATCACTGTAGTATTAAAACTTGGCTGAAGAGGGCTCAGATGAATGAGGGTTCAGTAGCAAACTAGAAGTTGGAGAGTATGTAGGAAAGGATGTTAAAATATTTCTTCTGAGACAATTTGATGAATCACTGAAAAACCCCGAGGGTTAAATATACACATGAATCAAGGATCGCTATATTATGACTGTAGATATGTCTAAATACTGAAATTTATGCCCTCAATGACAGATTTAATTACTAGATGTTTATCACCTGAGATTGAAGAAGGTGAGAACTGCCAGAAATCAGCTCAATTACACATCTGAAAGATATTCACAAAAGTGAATGAGTTCTTTACCCATAAGAAGCAAGGAAGATGATGGAAATTAGTGCCATTTGTTTCAGCCTACCAGAGCTGTTAAAGAGAACAAGGAAACTGTTAAGTGTCTTTACTGGTCTTGTCCAGGGAGTCATGTATGGTAGCTGATTTCTTTGATTTTTTTACTCAGAAACACCAGTTAGCAATAAAAAGTCAGTTAGCAATACAACTTTCAGTGTTAAGCTAAAGCACTTGTAAGAGCAGTGTTGTGTCCCCATCAGGAGCAGTTTGGGCAGGCATACAACAAACCAAGATTTCAAACAAATGTCTAAGTCTGTGTTTCAATGGGACAAGCTGTGTAAGGCAGATGGACATCTATTTCATCTGTATCTCTGACATGGAAAGCACACTAAAATTAAGGAGAAGAGCTAAACCTCTGGATTGTGGTTCTTAGGATAAGCGTGCATTTGAGGTTACTTCATTTAAGTTTCTTCCAGCTGAGATGTTTATGCATGGCAGAGGAACAATTTCTTCTATGTCCCAATGAGCACCACCAAGATTACCTGATAAAGAAAGGTAATAATGAATTTATTTTCCTTGGCATACATCAAAGAACCAAGCATTTTGGCCTTTTCCTGCACTGGTATTACTTCTTTCCACTACAAGTCAAGATCATACTAGAAAGTGTTGCAGTAATAACAATAATCCTCTATCCAGAAAGAAATATGGCTGTCATTAATATTATATAATGATGGTAGCAGATGTATTAGACAATAATTAGGCAAACTTAAATAGCTATATTATGGAAACATTTCAAGCTAACTCTTTCACGCTGGTGCGCAAAACAAAGAGACAGCAAAAGAAAGAGGTGAAGATAATTAATGTATTGGTAATTCAGAAGCAGAGATAGTATAGAAATACCACCTTATATTCAGGCAATGGGTATAAAATACTTAATTTCTAGATAATAAGAAATGGTGCTTTTTTTAGTGAAACAGAAGAGAGAGACCAAGCCATACGGAAACACTTTCTTCAGTATTGGCATGCAAATGAGATGCAGAGAATTAAAAGGGTCCAAAATACAACAGACAAACATTGAGAAGGCAGACAGAAAACACAGCAGGAAGGCATGGACATCAGTCAGACCTTGATGACAAACATGAATAGACACAAAAGTAATTTGAAGGCCCCCTACCAACCCTCCAAGCTAATGGAACCAATATTTTCACCTGAAGAAATGGCAATCTATTAACCACTCCTCCACAAAAACACATCATACAATTAAAGCAAAGTTAATTGGAAATATTTTTTGTCTAAAACTAATTAAAATTATTTCAAATCCATATGATTCTGATTAATTAATAATTTAGAATGGTTATGAGGAAAAAACTCCAAGACAATATGACAAAGTCCAGTGTTAATAAAACCAACCAACCACACACACCCACACCCCCAAGCCTACATTTAAAAGTGATGCAATAAAGGAGTGAATCCTGTCGAGTGCTGCGCCTGTGATCATGAAACATTTCATTTATATATAACACTTTAAAATATATGCCCTGGGGTTTTTTTCCCATGCTCAAGAACTTGCAGAAAACCAAAGAAATCAAATTTTCATTGGTTCTGGTAAACAGCAATAGATGACAGACACCTGGATTTAAAAGAAATATCCTGTTTCTTCTAACAGTTAGCTCTGCTTCTTTCTTGGTGGGAGTAAAATGAATTCCTTCCCTGTTAAGAATATTTGACATTTATAAGCTATGGCTATGACCACAATGGCTTTTGGCTGGTGCTCAAAAAGAATTTCTAAATATTTTTCCCAGATTGAATTCAAACAATTTTGTCAGTAAAGTTTCCAAATCAAACAGTGTGGATAGGTAAAATATTTAGCTAAGAACACTTCTAAAAACCAAACAGCTAGTTATATAATACATTCATACCCTCATTGCTGAGAGATATATGAGATTATGTGTTAATTTTTTTTATTCTCTTCTGCTGCAGCTTTAAAATTTCTCATTAAACATTTAATAGCAAAGGAAGCATGAACTGAAAGGAAAACCTCCCACTTCTGACTGAAGAATTCTAACATTTTAGATGACTTTTCAGTTCCTTCTTTGACAAATAAATATTTATTATTTCTTCTTCCATTCTGCCTCCAGGTTTATTAAAATAGCATTAAAAATTTTCTTAGATACTTCTTTCAGAACATATCAGCATGGTCTCTTTCCAAGTTTCTTGTATATAATTTTATTTGTTCAAAGCTATCTTGAGAATCTGACTAGAATTTTAAAATAACTTTAAATCAACCTAAACAGTATTTTTGTATCAAACTTTAAAATCACTAGGTTCTGCTCGTGACAACTCACTTTTGTTAGTTATGTTATTTTCCATACTGCATCCAAAAATATCAGCTGTTCCTGAAGGGGAACAGAACAAAAATAACCCTGACAAGTTCATTTTGAAGTGCTCCTCCCACAAGTCTATCAGCTTAAATAGTCAAAACAGACAATTTAGCTAAATAACATTATGAGGAAAAAAACTTTTGCTAAACCAGTGTAGAGCAGACGTTTTCAAAGTATGTAATGGCTTGCATACTGAAACAACTTTCCTCACTTTTACTGCAGATTTCTGCTGGCTGCGCTGTACCTGTGCTAAATGTCAGAACTAATAGCAAGCAACTTCAGACATTCAAAGGCCAAAGTGCTAACAACAGGTTGCCTTCATGTTCTGTATCGTTCATTATTCAAGTGGCTGCTTGTAATATTTAACCTCAGCCAAGTCACAACATTCACTGTAGAAACTCATTAGTGCTCGTTATCCGATGACCACTAACCTGCCAGGCAGGGCAAGTGGCAGGAGCAGTGTACCAAGGAGAAAGGGTTAAGTGGCAGAGACAGCTAAAAAGAGGAAGAAGTTTTTAGCACTCAGAGAAAATTGCTCCTTTCATTCTACCAACAGCTTCACACTTGCCTGTAGGTCTTTTGCTACTAGAATCATCCAGGGCTCCTTCTAGGAAACAAATATTTAAATAATTTTGGAATTTCCCCTGGTTTTAGAATCCTGAGCTGAAAAAAAAAAAAAAATAGGCGTTGGCCAGCAGTAGCAATGTCCAGGTGTGTGCTCATATTTACACTGCAGAACCCCGGCATGTTCCTTTTGTGATATTAGTTCATATTTCAACTCCAGTTCTTATTAATTGTAGCATACAAATAGGAAGCATTCCAGAAATAACTAAACAAAATACCTCAGAGGCATTTGTTTTCCTTTTACTGTGCATTCACTCACATTTCTCCTGTGAGGGACCATAAAGCTGCCGAGCATTATTGACGATTCAGACCTACACTACACCAGCCAAACACTTTATGAGATTTTGGTCACTCAACAACTTTTTCCTTTTCTGCCCCCAGGTCCCCCAGCTTTTTTGAAAAAGCACAGACTGGCAGCTGACAGCCAAGGATGGGCACAGGGCTCATCACAGCCACCGGGAGCCACCTGACTCCTAGCCTTTAGCCTCTAATTGCAGTTTGGCACCTGAACTTGCAAATATTGACTGGTGAAGCATTTTATTACAATTATGTTCAAACGTTTAGCTGATCACTCCTTAACGAGATCACAGGAAACATTCTGTAAATCATTTGGCACCCCCTTATCTTGGCACTTAGAGGCTTCACACAAAGAAGGCCACACTCCACAGAGGATTTCACACCTGGGCTGACAGATGCCAGCCATTTACACAAATGTCAGGCTGTTCTGCATTGGGCTCATTTTGTTGCAGCAAACAGGATGATTTAAGAATGCAGAGAGATAACTGTGCTTAAACACATCGATACATATAACGAGGCTCATAATTAGGCATAAGAAATGAAACAAGGATTATGACTACAAAGAGGAGGAAATGACGGCAAAATATAAAACTGAAAAATCATGACATTATAATTTTATTACACTGTCACTTAAAATCACACATGCTTTTCTATTTTTTTTAATGAGTAAGTGTAACTGTATTCAAAAGTGTTCATCATACTGAAAACATTAACATTCTTTAGTACAATTACCATTGGTACCTCTACATAAGTCTCATGCACACTGGTTTGATATTGTTCTGGGGTATTTGGAATCCCACAACAACGTGCTACAGAATCAACAGTATTCCTTTGAGATTTAAAATCTGGTAACAGCAAGGGAACACAAGGAGAAAGGTTCTGTTGTGCTGGAAGCCCTAGCAACAGCATCCCATTCTCAAAAAGGTTAATCCCCTGTTTCTACACATCCTGATGCTTTGCTGATAGCTCCCAGTGAAACTGTTAGGTGTAGCCTTCTGCAAATTCCTAAAGACAGAATGTGTCTGGTTTCACAGACAGGGAATGTTTCCTTATTTCAAATGACAAAAAATGAAATTAATTTTTTTTCAGTAAGAAGTCAAAAGAATTCTACAGGGCAAATCCCCCTTTGTTGCATGTGTGAAATGGGTTTCAGTAGAACAATGCACGGAGCCATACAGCAAGCTGATGAAGACAACTGGAATTAAACAAAGTCTTGAAGCTCTTCACATGAAATTATCTAAGCAAAGACTAGGTAATAGTGTATCTAAATGATATATTGAAGAAGTAGATAAGCTTTGAAACAGATGTTTTATTTCCAATCTTTTATAATATGTCTTCATTTTCTCTGCTCTATATTATATTATCAATGAAAAAGAGCAGGTTGTTCTTTAATTGCACACAAGCTGCAGAGAATCAGGAAAATATGCCTTGTGTTCCACGTGACTCAGACATGATATATGAGTTTTCTTTGCAATTTTGCTTTAATGCTAAGCACTTAGAGAAAATTCATTGAATGTTAAGAGCCAGGGTCACAGATGGAAAATGGCTGCAAAGAACTGACTGGATCTTCACTGAACAGGGATGGAAGCCATGTAGGTGTTTCTGCTTGATATTTTTGTAGGTAGAAAGCATACTTAGGTCCCTATTTTAGGCATCTAAACCACACTCCCTTCTTAGCTACTGAGAGAAGCTGTATGGAGTTTCTGGCCATCCAACTATAATGGCTGAGGGAAGGTTTTGAAGAAGCCTCTTTTTCTCACTGTCTAGCAAGGAAAACCCAACCTAACCCTGGGTGTTTGCAGTGTAATGTGTAAGCTGTTGACATTGTGCACTACATTAAATCAGTCTAGATTCTAGTGATTCTGCATGCAAGGTCTCAAGGACTGTGTCTAAGGGGTACATTTTCATATAGTTGATGTTGCATACTACCAAGACTACAGAGGAATTCAGGAGAGGAGTCAGTGATGCACATCCACTTTCCTAGGATGTGAGCTTCAAAACCTTGTCCTCAGAGTCCTGCTCTGCTGCTGCTCCAAATGGGAGTTCTGCCAATGAAGCCTGGCAACCCATGCTTTTTTTGTCCTTACCCTTAGACAGTTCACTGTTGAATGACAAAACAGGCAGCTCAGAAAAGTCACCACACAGACGTTTCCTTGGTGCAGTGGAAAGCAGAGGATTTTTTCTGTGGGTTCTGCCTGTGCAATCAGCAAACAATGGGCCCTCGCAGCTGCTGCTTTCTCTGTGCTGGCCTGGATGGCCTTGGAGGAGAAGAAAGGCAAAGAATGCCAGGGTAGGCTGCAGGTTTTTACCTGAGCTAATTTACTCCCTTGAGTTTCACAACAATTTCAATATAATTGACACAGAAAGCTGTATAAACTTCTTACTTAATGTATGCTTTGATTGGACTTTCAGCTTTACAAATCTTAAACAGCCTTCATAAAGTTAGCTATAGACAGCAAACATTTAGTATAGTATATATACAAATTGCTCCTTGCATGTCCAAAATGTCCAAAGAAATTTTGTGTCAATATTTAGATGACTTTTCAGATTCTTTTCTGCATAGCATGGAGAAAAAGAGCCTGATTGGTAGAGCAGGACCATAATGGAGTTGGTTTTTTCGTCATAATTTGTGCCAACAGTATCCTTTGAATACTCAGTAAATTAGAGCTGGGTTTTTTTTCAAGCAAATCTGCTGTCTTAAGAAAAACAAAGTTCTGTGAAACTTGCAATATAGAGAACTATTTTGTTCATTGTCTATAAATCAAAAAATGTTTTAAAATTCAGATATGAGTCATGCTAGAATTGAAGATGTTGTTGTTAGTTCCAAATGGAGCTGACAAGAAAAAAAACAGATTTAAAAGATACCTTCATTAGAATCCCCCTTGCAGAAAAAAATGAAAAAAAAAAAAAAAAAAAAAAAAAGTCTCCATCACCTGAAGGGAAAAAAAAAAGAAAAGAACAAAAGAGGACAAGAGGTTCTTCATTTATTATTATTTTATTTTACATTTAACACTGAAATTTCTGTGGTTTTGTTTCAGGTATCTGCAGTCCAGTTCTCCCTCAGAAACATCTAAGATTCTGTGTACTGCCTGGCCCTAGATCCCTGCTAGCCAAGACTCAGGTCAGGGGAGCAATTTTTTTTCCTTATGTCCCTGATGTACTGTGCAGGGCCTGGGAAAATCGGGTCTTCACTGTGATTTGTTATGTTGCAGACTAATGTTAATGGGAATGTGACACCCAGAGAAGACATCTAGCCTATTGCATGTAGTCCAAATTAACCTGTGGACTCCTTGTTAATTCTAGAGGATGTGTCTGGGGATATGTACCAGCTCTGGGGATGCCTGCCATGTCCCCTGATCACAAAAGGAGCCTGAACAACTCATCAACTCTTTCAACAGCATAGGCTAGTGGAAATTAAAATTTGTATTAGCGCTGGAATTTGATGGGCACCCCCAAAATATGCAATGAGCATGTGGGTTTCCTGTGCCACTGATGGCTGCTCTAGTATGTATGCTCTGGATTAAAAGTCTTTTAGTGAACTCAATAAAATGAAATTATTCTCATCCTGACAAGCTAATGCAGTGCCTGTTCTGTTTGGGAGAATTCTCAGAAATAGTTACTGAAAAAACTGGAAAGTTAGTTGGGTTCTCTGGACCTTTGGTATTTGATTTCAGAACAGGATCTATTGTAAGCACACTCTTTTATCTGTTGAACCACATCTTTATATATCCTACCATTCCTGTTCTGCTTGATTTCAAGATTTTAGACACATCCATTGAGCACAACATCTTGAAAGTGTCTTCTTAGATCCTCTATGCTCCTAGATTTTCCCCAGATAAAACTCCAAACACCTTGATTTTCTACATACCTCAGATAATAATTTTTTCAGTCATATAGAACTAATTTCTGTTACATCTAGCCACGATTTCAGCCTCCCATGCAAAAGAGCTATGACAGGGCATCAACTAGAATGGCTTTTTTATCCTCTACTGTACAAAAAACCTACTATACTTAAATATTTTGGGTTGTAAAGATACTTGAGTTAGTTTGATAGATTTCATAAATATTTACTTTGGGATCTTGATAGTCTGTCCTCAGCCTCTTGGTGTCTTGGCCTCACTGCTGTCAAGACCCAAGTTGGCAAGTTTAAGAGTCTCTGCGAGCTGCAATTTATCTTCTAAGTTCTGTCATAAACATAACCTTAAAACTGAAAGGCTGGCTGTGCCTCTTTACAGAGGAAGTTCAGCTTCTGTCTGCTGCAGTTGTGACCTCTGCAATGTGCCTGATGACTGGAATGGCAGAGAGAATGTGAGAGGTAATCTGTTATTAGAAAAGCACATACAACACCACGTGGTGAAAGGGAAAGACAAGCCTAGGTACATAAAAGGTAGCATAGGAGCTTAACTGATCAATACATTGGAGGCAATCAAACACACTAAACCCATTTTCACTCTACACTGCAATCTGACTTTATATTGCTTTGAATGCTTCAACATGTGAAAGGGAAACAGTGGCTGAAAACCTAAAGAAATATGGGTGTGACCCAGGCATTAATTTAGGCAAGGGGCTAGAATGGAGCTACGTTTCTTCTTGGTAGCTCGTGTAGTGCTCTTCTGAATTTGGGACCAAGACTGTTGATGGCACTGATCAATGCTTACTCATTATCTCTAGGCTCTCTCTGTTTCTCTGACCTGCCAGCAAGCAGTCGGGGCTTTGGCAAGAACCTGGAATGGGGCACAGCTGGGACACTTGACCCAAACTGACTAAAGGAACATTCCATGCCATGTGGGGCATGTAAAATCTGGGTTAAACTCAGTAAAAACTGGGGAGGGGGACTAGATTTTCCAAGGTAGCTGCTGCTCAGAGCCTGACTGAGCATCATTCTGGTACTAGGAGGCAGTGAGTGATGGTCTTTGCATCATTTGGGTTTTCTTTCCCTTGTTTACTTCATTTCAACTGTCTTTATCTCAGGCAAAAAAGGGTTTTTTGCTTTTGCTTTTCTAATTCTGTCCCAAATCCCTTTAGGGGAGAGTGAGTGAGTTGCTGTTTGGTGTTTAGTTGTTGGCCACAATTAACAATAAACTTCTATGCCTGCCATTTCTTTTTCTTTTTTTTTTTTTTTAGAGAACTATAAAATAGGAGACAACAGCCTAATTATACATCCAGTCTTTTCTCATAGTTGTTGTTGTGGAATCATGTCACCCTAATTGCTGAGTGTAAAAGTAAAATATATTTAAGAATAAAGGGGTTTCAGCCATCTCCTAAACAAAAATTGTGGAATTGTACAACTATAGTGGCAACTGATATTATATAAAAAAGGTCCTTTTTATCAGAGGATAAGGTATGTGAAGACAATGTGTGTGCATAAAATCTATTCACAGCTTCAGTTTATGTTCCGTATAGCATATTACTGAAATAATGAACCCTGTGCTCTCAATTTAACACCTTTGACACTTTCTACTTCATTGGAATTTTTCAAATTGGAAATCTTTTTTATAGGGAGCCCTTCCCTTAAACTGCAGAAAGTTGACAATCCCATATCAAAGAAACCAAGACTTTCTGCCAAAGGCAGAGACCAAGGACAGCAGCAAACCCTATTTCACAGTACATCTCCTTTCATCATTTCAGGGATGGGCACAATTTTCAAGGGAGTGAAAAAAACCCATCAATTACATGAACGTGCCTTCTAAATTCTCCTTGTTTTCAGATTTCCCTCCCTTTACTTCAGCTTCTTCTCTTCCCAGAGCATTCACAGTATAAAGGGCAAACTTATCAGAATAACCTGATAAGTACTTACGTGTTTGTAGATGCATTCTTATCCAGGTGAGGACTTCCCACAAAATAATACAACCTGAAGAAAATTCACTAAAAAACTAAAGAACTAAAAAAATCAATCTAAATCAAAGACTTTTTATCCTTAGATTTCTGAATTAGGCAATCTGAAATATAATGAAAATTTTTGTACATTTTTATTTTATCCAAGCAGTTGGGCATCCCTAATTTATATGACAGTGGCTGAAACTGATGGGGAAAGGACAGATGGGTTGATTACTTTGCTTCATTCATAATGCAGGTCTCTCCTCCTCCCAACATGTGAAACATCTCAGTGATTTTATGTTCTCCCTCCCTTTCTCAAAAAGTACCAATGAAAATATCTTCCCCCTGACTGAGCAGATAGTTAATTTTAAATTAAACAGCTGTGTCCAGGTGCAATGAGCATATATCTCTGCTGCATAGAGAATGGCTTGTAACTGCAATTACCAGTGTTTGGGGGTTTGACCTCCAAACAGTGAACTGACATTTGTCTTAAGTGAGTAGTACGAGACTGATCTTATCAGTGATAATGCAATAAGGTTTTGCAGTTTGAATCCAGTTCTCAGCGTGCTAGGATGGCAATACTGGTAGCTATGTAAATGAGCTGAGAATCTACTGGAGGTTACAGCAGAGACATCTTGTGAAGTATGGAGTAGTTGAGTCCTTTGCCTTCACACTGGATAAAAAGAATTTTGAAGGCAAGAGTCGTTGCTTTACTGGAAAAGTCATTGCACAAATAATTTCAAAAACTGAAAGTTTAAAAGTATTTTGAAGGTCAGAACAAGACCTTGAATATGTGATCCACTCCATGGTGATAAAGCATCAATAAAACATTATGCTGCTTAGGCACATAACAAGGGCAGAAATTTTGATCTGAGATGAAACAAACCCCCTGAAATGCTTCAGTTCCTTTGGCACAAGGTGGGAATAAGCATCTCTGAAGGTCTCAGCTCCTCAGTAGTGGTACCTAAGACAACCCAGTTATCCATCTGGAAGCTTCCAGTTGCCTTTTCACATGCAGATAAGAAAGGAGTGTAAGAGATTGCAACACTGGACTGGAAAATGCTAGGTGCAAGTTAGACACCTGAGGTGGGCAGGATGGTTCCTTGCCCATTTTTGTTCCTTTAAGCCTGTTGTATTTATTCATGTAGTTATTTTCTGTAAATTGCTCAAGAAGTCAGTTGATCAAGTGTGTCATCAACATTTCTTCTTGTCGTGTGTGAGTGAAGTTCACCTTCAATTCACCTGTGTAAAGTACAAAGTAGTTTCACAATGACTGGCCACTAAACAGCGTTTAATTCAGCCATACAGAACTGCAAATCACAAAACAATGAATCATTGTTTATGTAAACCAGAAAATCTAGCTCTGTGCTAAGAATAATTCAATCAGTCTATAAAAAGGGCTGTCCAAAAATAGCTTCTACTCTCTAAAATGCTTCACATTTATTGGAGTTTTCCAAGGACTGGTTCTTTCCTTTCATCTTCTGAAAGTTCTGTTATGAAAGAAAAGTCAAAATTGCTACTAGCAGACCAGTTGAGAAAAGCTTGTGGCTCCCCTCACCCCTCCATTTGTACATGCTCTCTTTTTTTTTTTAAAAAAGGTATTTCTCAGAAAAGAATTGTAGGAACATGCTTAAGCATTTTGTTAGCCTCTGATCTCATTTCTATGTTTTCAAAATCTAACTTTAGAGTTAATTTAAATGAACTTTAGGTTCAGTCAAGCACTTGAAACCATGCAGTGCATTTCCTCTGTGTGTGGCATGTCTCTGGGCCTCTATACATGTGCTAATTCCTTTAATACTGTTGTGGCTCTTCATTCTACTCACTCCAGTATGTCCACATCTCCCCTCTACAGCTGCATTGAGCTGCCCAAAACTGGACCTTCCAGATGTATCTCTCCAGTAATGAGACCTGTTGGCAGCCCTCCTCCTAGTGCAGACCAGAAAGCTGTTGACCTTGTTGGCCCTGAGGGGACATGACTGGCACAGCTTGACTTGCTGTCCACCAGAATCCTCAGCACATTTTCTGCAAAGCCACTTCTCTGCTGCTGGGTCCCCAGCATGGTACACAAGGCTATTCCTCTCTATTTGAAGGGCTTTGCTTTTCTCTTTGTTGAACATCATGACATTCTGCTAGACCCATTTCTTCCCCATCTCAAGGTCACTATCAACTTGAACCCAGGTCAATAATTTGCTTTTCTTGTAATGTATACTGAAGCCAGTTCATGAACTTAGATTAAAAACCCAATCCACATCCATTACGAGGACAGAAACTTAAATATTGTTTGAACTAGTGTTGCTCTTTTAGGGAAGTCTTCAAATGTAATTGCCACTTCCCAGTCATAAGTGAAAACTGGCAAAACTCTTTGTCCCCTCCCCAGGCTATGACCCTTGACACCTTTGTGAAAAATCCCATTTCATTTTTTGCTAAGAATGCATCTGTCTTTGAGTGGCAGTTAGCAGAGTTTCATCTTTTACATTGGAAATCTGTGTATTCTCAGGCTTAATTTCCCATATAGAAACCCTAGCCTATGGTCAGTTGTATTTTTCCTTAAGTCTCAAAATATTTGCTGATCTTCCTGTAGCCATCACGATAAGATGCTGAAAGTAGAGCACAGTGCCATGTCCTGGTAGTAGTTACTCATACTAAAATTCAGTAGTAACAGAAGTAGGGTTTGTTTGCCTAATTGTATGTGCCTAGTGAAAATTTAGATGCAAATCCAGATGGGTATTCATCTCTGGTACGTCCTTTGCCATATTTTTAAACCCTGGTCTTGGGATTTGGGTACTGAACAGCCCTTCATACAGCACTAGACACCTGTTCAGGCAGCTGAGTTCTGCTCACAGTGTCCCTACACAGTTCATCAGTTGATGCAAACATCCACTTTTTCATGTTAATCTCTTGATCATAAAATTCCACAAGAAATTATGTTAATCTAAAATTTACCTCTGGGTTTTTTTCAGAGCAGTTGTTTTTTTCCCAGGCTGGCAGCTGTTATTCTGCTTGTCCTACAGTCTCATTCTTTTTCTTGGCTTTGGTAGTACACTTCAGTTGGTGCTGAAATTTCCACTTTGCTGAGCAAATTAGAATACCCCCTAACCATGTTCTCTTTACGGTTCCAATTTTCTTTGTCTTTGAATATCACAAAGTAATATAAGAAAATTATTTTTAAGCTGTTTTCCAGAGGCTAGAAGAATCTATTTTTTTTAAATGTCCCTTTAAAGTGATTTACTCCTTATGATTATAGGTAAAGACCTACCAATCATCCTTTGAATGAAAAGCATACTTCTTTTATATCATTCATTCTCCTAAATGATTTAGTGCAGTAACATTTTAGGTGCCTTGCAGAAGTCTAAATATGTCAACACCTTGTATAATCTCACTCTGTCTCATTTCCTTTTCTTCAGTTAAAAGAATTACAGAGTTCCCTGTTTACTGGACATTTTGTCCCTTGGCTTTGGTTTGGTAAATACTCAGAGGAAGGTACATCAACATTAAGACTGTCAGACTGATGGAGTCATACAGATGCAAGAGATTTATTAAAATGAAAGGAAAAGTGGATTTTGTTCTTGCTGATGCTAATGGGCCAGTACACTTCCGTGAATCATAAAAGAACAAAGTGCCCTCACCTACACAAATATTTAGCTAAAGTCTCAAAGGATGGCACCCTGAGGGTACCTTAAGGACAAGGAGAACATAGAAGCTGAAGAAGAAAGACCAGCAAAATGCAATTTGAGCAGCACCATCCCACTGCTTATTGTCCCAGGCTAGGAACTTGAAGAGGATTCTAAAATAATATAGACTATGATAAAGATAAGATATCCATGTTTGAGATCAAAGATTCCTGCTAGGAGGAGGTGGGGAGAACTATCTCTTTCTGTTTAGTGGCACTGATTTTGGATTCTGTGGGCTCAGCAGAAGATGCAGAATGGTTCTGAGCTGAGGGATCTGTCCCTAGTGTACTCTTTATGTTTCAGTGGGAACAGGTCAGGGAAGGAAACTCGGGAATATTGTCAAGTGGAACTTTGTGCTCCACTCTTGTGGAAGATGACTCATTACTGTTTGATTCACCCATCTCCCAACTTTTTTTTTTCTAGCAAAAGTTAAATGTTAAACTCCTAAATTTGTTTTAGTATTGGTACTGCTATGTCATCACTGATATTCCTCAAAGGTGTTTCCTTGTTCATTAAATTCTTGAACTGTAAGAAAACCCAAAACCAACCAACCAGAAAAAAAAAAAAAAACAAAAAACCACCCAAAACAAACCAACAAAAAAACTCCAAATCAAACAAAACCACAAAACACAAAAAACCCACAAAAACAAACAAACAAACAAACAAACAAACAAACAAAAACAAAGCAAAAAAACCACCATCAAAAGCAAACCCCAAAACCAATATGAGCATAAACAATATCTGTTGTAGGTAAAATATTTACTGTAGAGTTCATTTTCAGAAACATTGTCATGTTTGGTTATCTTTTGTATAACTAAAAAGCCCACCTACATGCCCCATAACAGGCACTTAAAACTGAAGAGAAACAGAAATATTTCCATTAGAGCTATAAGCATTTAAGTGATAACTAATTCTATTTTAAATTTTATAGGAAAATTTGATGGTAAAATGAAATGTGATGGTAATTCCACATAAAAATATATGTTCATTTTTTACACATATACATTCAAATCAATCTATTTCTATGTACTTTAAATGGAGTAATTTACTACATTTCTCCCATTCATATCACTTGTGGAGAAATGGAATGATAGTGCTTTTTTACCCCACTATCTTGGTACAAATATCTGGTTGGAGTGTGGATAAGAGAAATAACTTAAGCTACAGTACTGTTGGATGGTGGAAGCATGAACAGGACTGATGCACAGCCCCTGCAAGAGTACCCAGCTGTTCTTTTCCTCTCAGTGCTAAAATTGTGGCAGTTCTAGCCTCTTCTTCTAGCCTCTTACTACTTTAAATATGTTTCCAGAATATCTTATTCAGCTAAGCTGGTGTTTTGCTTTAGTCCTACTGTACTATCAACCTGCATGAGTAACTGTCTAAGAATGTTTACAGGGCATTTAATCAGCAGGAGATACTTACATTTATGAAGGTAATAGGAAATCCCCTGTGGATTTGTATCTAATTTAGTCATCTTTAAAGCTCAATGTATTTACTGTTACAGCTGGGGATTAGTACTGTCAAAAGATTCTCAGCAGAGAAAGAAAATTCGGCACCTCATCTGTCTAAAGCAAAATTTCCCAGGCTTCAGAAAAGTCTAACTCATCCACTAGATCAGGGAGTTTTAGTCATTGTGCCCTGAAAAATTTAAAGATGATTTTTCTTTATGGATAGAGAGTAATGAAAAGGTAGGTCTTTAACACTTGGTATTGAAAATGGAACCTACTTTCTCAGCACGGAGAGAAAGAAATTGCCCCAAAATTTAAGAAACAAGCATCGACACTGTAAAAAGACTGTAAAGGCCTCCTTGCCATATCCTTCAAATCATAACAGATTTGAGCTGGCAGGGCTAGCTGCCAGCCATTAGTACCACATACTATGTTTAGTCCCTGGATCTTTTATCTCTTATGCTCAAACTCTGCTTATTTCACCCTTACAGAGAAGAGAAACATGTATCTAAAAACATTAACAAATAGAAGAAAAAAAAAATTGCTCTCTGGGATTAGCTAGAATGTTGTGCCTACTCGTTTTTTTCCAGCTCATGTTGGAAAATGGGAGCTAAATTGTTGTTCTAACCTTTTGATTAAAATGTGAAATATCAAATGAGGATTTGTGCTGAATTAAGTTAGAAAAGATGCTGTAGCATTACATAATACCACAGGTACTGATACAGCATTCTAAAGCACAATCTAAACTCATATTTAAGAAGATCTTGTCTTATTGTTCTTTTAATTTTTGCAATGCTAAGCCCAGATGCTTTGGACTGAACCTTTCCCTTGATGCTCTGGGGGAGCACTGTAGCTTTCATTGCTATTTTTGCTTGCAGGCAGATTCCATCTCTGGTATTACACCACATTTTGTCTGACAGAATGAGGAATAGACCAGATTGCTTCGTAAAACTAAGAAATGGAGAAAATGTGGTTTGTAGTACCTATTTTACCAATTTTTAAACAATCAGCTAGGTACTTAAGAACGTGCTCGAGGACTACTGGTGTCATTAGTACTTCTGAGGAACTTAATTGCAAATGTTTAATTCTCTGTCAAGTAAAACCTCCTGTATCATCAGTAGTAGTATCAGTGTGGAAAGGGAGGCAGTAACAGTGCAGCTGTTTACAACCTGAAGTACAAATTGCAGAATCATCTGGGAGAGTGGGGAATGGTCATGGAGTATTTTTTGTATTGAAAGTCAGATTGCATCCCTGAAGGCAGGGACAGTTCTGTACAGTTCTCTTGCCTTGATTTTATATCTGAGAAAAGAAATATTTGTGACCAGGACTGATCTTCAATAAATACCAATATAGGGCTCAGTTCCTGAATGTAGTGTAACAAAATTTCAGTTAATCACACAAAAAAAACCCAACAAATGGGAAGCAGAAACTTTGAAAAAGTCAGCCAAAGCAGAAACTTATCAGAAAACCAGCTCTGACATATGATGCCTCCATCTCCAAAAACAACTAGAAAGTTATCCAGTATAAATTATCTCTCTCACAGATGTCTCAAAGGGAAAAGCTATAATAATCATGATGCTTAAAAATAACAAATTCTTTTACAAGCTCCTGGTTTCTGGATGCAAGCCTCCTTTCCCATTCTCTGACCCTCAGGCTGACTTCAAAACAAGTTCTGGCCAAAATTTGGAGCATCTTAATAGGTGGTTTAAAAGATTCCAGTGCAGAGGGCAGGAATGTTTGCCATAACTTTACATCTACAGTGTAGATAACTTGCCTGTAAGTTAGTTAAGCTCTCTACCCTGAGATCCAAATGTCTTATCCACCCCTAACCAGCTGCTATGTTGCACATACCTGATGTTTTTCATGAACACTTGCAATTGGCAGTGGATGTCCTAGGCTGCAGACGTGCACATCAAAAAGCTGCTGCAAGTGGGCACTAGCTCATGTTCTCTTCCTTGGACCTGCACACCACTGTTAGGACCACACTGTCCTGGTTATTCTTCTCCAGCTGCAGGGCTTCCTAATGTAGCATCCACTTGGGCGGGAGATGCTCAAGTCTGCTGGCAAAACACCCTCTGCATTCTCTCCCTGATTCTAAAAAGGCTGCCTAAGCTGAGCCATGGTGCAAACTGCAGCAGAGAGCCAAGGATATGCCTTACTTACACAGGGGAAGCAGTAAAGGGTGAAATTGTTACTTCTCCTTTAAACAGCTGAACAGCATTCCTAATGAAGCAAATACAGTCCTGTTTCCTGTGAAGCACAGAAAGAGTGGAGCAGAGCACAGACAGGGAGCACTAAAAGTCACCCTACAGCCAGCTTTGCATTACGCAATGCTGCAGTGCCTGTGCTGTGAGGGTGACTGAGCAATCTTCTAGATGAAAATCAGCTGTGAAGAATAAAATGCCAGAACAATTTTCTGATGGTTGGTTTTCACTTCTTCCTCTGTACTTATTTTTGCCTTTATAAATATTTTATGCTTAATTGGTTTATTACTGGGCTTATTGTTAGCGTGAACATGAGGCCAGAGAGGCAGGGAAGAATTAACTGCTGTCCTGCTACTGGACTTGGTTGCAGGTTTCCTAACCAAGAGTTTTCTTGCATTGATTCATCTGATGTGATAAGACACACCTGTCAAACCTTTGAAAGGTGACCGGTGACTTTGTGTACTGCCTAAAAAGGCAGCAATTAAGAGTGATGAGGACTGAGAAACAAAATTCTTTCAAGGTCTCCAGCTGTGCATGCATAAGGACCAAGGTACCCATTTGAATTTCTTTGAAAATAAATGTACATAATATTAGAGCTATGATGTAATCATGGCATGACTGATTTCTAGGTGCTGCACAGCTTTGCGTACCTCTGAACCACTGTTTTGCTCTTTCCAGTATGTGCCTCTGTATAATAAATGTTATCTGACTTCCTTTACCTTGGTCTGTACTATGTTATCCTGCCTGAATGCACTGGGAACCAGAATGTGCAAACTCTTGGGATAAAAAATAGCATCAGAGGCAAAATCCCAGGGCAAGTATCCTTCAAAGAGCTGCTGCAACTATGGCTGAAACCAAGTGGATTCCTCTTACCTGGAATTATGAAGGTTGGGGTGGGTAAGTGACTTTTTCTAGGATTGAGATTAGGATGGAGAAAGACAAGGCCAAGGCAGGTTCTCAATGGGATTTTATGGGCATGGTCCTCTGAACTGCTTGGCAGTGTCACTGGGTGGGGTAGTGGATGCATACAACTGGATGCCTGCTCATATTAAAGTTTCTTCAATCAAATTTTTTCACATAATTTCCTGGAAAAAACCAAGTCTAGATGTTTGGAGTCAAAAAGACATTGGATTTTGTCAAAGAGACCTTGGATTTTCCTCTGCCATAATATCAAAAAATAGAGTTATATTTCTAGCTCAATATCCCTGAATTTGTTGGAATGATCAGTGGGCAAGAGCCCAGCAGTTTTTAGAGGATCTGTGATCCAGAATCCCTTTCCAGTGCTGTGCAAGCACATGGTCTTTCCCTGCTTCCCCCTCACCCATTATGCATCCAGATGTGCCAGAGGCATAGGCCATGAAAGATCCCACAGTTCTCCCTGAAAAGGTTTCAGGAGCAGAATGTGGCCCTTCCTGTCTTCCACCATAAAGTAACAAGGAAAGTCTGTTCTGAAATTTTCAGACACTCTGGTTTATTTGGTTGTTTAGTGGGGCTTTGGTTCTGTTGTAGCCATTGGTTTCAGTTTTTTGCCTTTTTTTTTTCAGACTAAATCATAAAAATCTGATGTGCCTTGATGAAAAGTCAACTCTGGTAAAAGATTAGGTATGAAAGATTCACCTCTTGAAAGCTTTTTTTTTTTTTTTAATGAAAATAACACTATCATTAAACATTTGCCAGCTGTAAAGAATGGAGCTGTGCAGGCAGTGTGTTTGCCTTATTCCAAGGTGTGCTTGGCACTAGATGTGACTCCTGCCTTCTTGGTCCCTTGGAGGTAACACTGGCACTCCACAGCTGGGCATGGACTCCTTAGTGACTGCCAGCCAAGGGGAACAGAGCACAGGCACGTGCTGGGGCTAGAGGTTCAAACCAAACACTGAGGTCTCTGGATGCTTTACTAGGATCCTAGAGGTGGTGAGAGAGAGAAGGGAGAAACTGCCAGCTTAGATGTGTGTACGTATTTTGTTTTCTGCATTTGAAGCTGAAAAGACTCTTAACCGCTAATGCTTTATTTTTAAGGGTTGTTGTAGACCAGAGCAGTGTCCTGGTTGCACAAGATGTCAGGCTGCACTGCAGCTGATGAAGTAGCTGCTCTGAGACCCACAGGAGCCTGCAGTAGGAGTCTTAGGAGAGAAGTCAGGGTTAAGCAACAAAGAGACACACCCTGGAAAAAGCCAGAGGTGATCTTTCTTCCTGGACCTGGTGAGAAACTGAAACATGTTGTTTTCAATTCTCAAAATGATGTGTTGTTCACCAGCTCAGAAATAATTGTAGAATTTACAGAGAATTTCCAGAAGCTTTTTTTTTTTTTTTTTCTCCAGTCTGGAGTGGAAGAAATTTTGAAGCAATGGTAATGAATCAGTTCCACCCCATCCTTCATCAGCAAAAGTTTAATTCTGCATAGGCACCTTGGGTGACCATCTTTCACCTTCTGAAAGGGTGGCTCATAATAACAGCCTTGATATAGCCTGTTAAACACTGCTGCCTGGTTCCATTCTTGTGCCTTGTTAGATCCAAACAGTGAAATGTCAGAAGGTTAAGAATCAATTTTAAGCAGTAAAATACATCAAAATGTGTAGTCTGCTAAAATGTTCTGATACAGATGAATGCCTTTTTTTAAAGCAGCTATCAAGTGCACAGCATGAAGGATAAATCTCATTTTCTGTGTGTTTTGATGAACATGTCTGCAAGACTAACTTCTACTATGACATTTTTGTACTTGCATGACATTTTGCAGACAAGACACAGGGATATTTTTGAACAAAAAATTGTAATTCAAAATACACAATAGCAGAGGAAAGGCAGATATACATTAAAACCAAAAAGTATTTCTTTTCCTTCTTTTCCTTTTTTGTTTGTTTTCAAAAGTGAAAGGGATAAGAAATCTTGTGTTTATACTAGAGACTTTTCCTACTCTTAAGACCAGGCCTCTAAGAGCTTCATGTAGCTTTTCATTTTTTCTTGTTAAGAAAATCCTAGCTAAGCAGAATTGCTTAGGTGTTGTCTGGAAGATAATGGTCATGCAATGGCAGTAAAAATAAATGTGAAGATGGATGTTTGCTGAGTAAGACTACTAAAGACACAGAAAGGAAGAAAAAATGCATGAAATCATAGGTGCTCTCTTCCATTTGAGCATGCATCCAGCTCTGATTGTTTCCAGTAGTGCATGGCTGTAAACACAGCCAGAGGGATTTTACATCCACCTGCACCTTTCTATGCCTGTCACCAAGTCAAAGTTAGTTTCTAGGCTCCCTCTACAGTCGATGGAGAAAAATCGTTACCTCTGGAGGGCAGGTTCCCCTATTTCCTCTGGACATGTCTTTTCCAGCCTTCAAGGTGACTTGGTACAGGATGAAGTGAATTGTCTGAAAACCTGAGCACCTTAACAGTAAAGGTTGGAGCGTGGAAATGGCCATCTCGCCTTCTACCTCTCATTTATCACTTAACTGTTATACATATTCATTCAACAGAAAAAATATATTCAGTGTTTTTCAATATCTTCCAAGATGCCTTCTATCCTCTTTGACCACTTTCAGCAATGTATAATAGGTAATATTTCTTCTTTTCCATTGATACTAAGGTTTAATAAAAACCCATATCTAGTTTTCGAATTATTTCACTGAATGTCATTAAGTGAAGATAAGTTCCTTCTCATCCCCAACATCAACAGGAGATCTGTCCTTTGAGGATTTGTTTTTATTAGCTGCCATTAATATGGGACAGCCTACAGCCTTTATGGTGCCATTTTCTACACTGCACTAGCCATCATATTTGGAGAATACACCAGGATTCCAGGAGTTTTATTCATCATAACCCTCTGAAGATTCAGCAAGGCTTGTTCAGTCTCTTTCTTAAACTATTCCTGGCTGTGACCTCATCTCTGTTGAATGATAAGGATTTGTTCTGTTTTTCTTTTTTTTAACCTTTTTTGGGAGGGGGTGTAATTTTTTTTTTTTAAGGAACACTACTGAAATCATTATTCTTTCCTGTTAAGGACTATGTTGTAGAAGGAGATCTTCAAGGAGATCTGAGTGCTATATTCATACAATAGACAAGAACAAGTTGTTCCAGTGACAAATACAAAAGATGAAAGTTAGGATAACCTTTGTGATAAAGACTTTGTGTGAATTTAAATAAGAACTAAAGTAAAAGCAGGGTCAGACAAAAGGCAGTGAGATAAATTTTCTCATGTCAAAACATGCAAAATTGATTCTCCTTTGGAGATCTAAATTAATATGGATCTTGCAAATGTGGTAGCCAACCACAAAAAGAGGGAGAAAAAGGCTGCTTCTGCCCTCTAAAATGGACACTGTCAAGGTCAAGGTGCAAACAGCTGTAAGTAGCTCCTGAATTAGTATTCACTGCTCCTAACTCCAAGTGCTAAGCTCTGCCAGCAAACACTATAAAGAGTGACAGAAAATGGACCTTATTAACACTTGCAGACAGTCTCAAAATCAAAGTTAAGACGTTACAGCACTCCAGAATTATTTTTTTTTTTGGTAAATAGGAGAGAACAACTGCTCTTGCAACATACTAGTTCTTAGCACTACATACTGAATAAAAGTCAATAAGTAGTTGTGAAACAGAGCTTTGTTTTCACAGGGTGCATGATTGGTTCTCTGTTGCAATGTCCCACCACAGCCACTGTGGTTTATGTAAAAATGCCATACTACAGTGATATTGAAAACGTACAGGTTTAAGCCAGTTTGGTTTGTTCCGTACTTTGTCCTTAAATTAAACAAACAAGTAAAAAAACCCTGCATAATCAGGCTGTAAGGACTGTCACATTTCTGAACTTGGTTTCGAAAAGGCAATTTTTCTTAACATTGTGTACATCAGATTCCAGTTTCATTGCTGTTGCCAAATGTTCTAACAGAGCAAAGGCAGGAGTGGAGCTCATACATCAAGAGCACTGCAGTTCCCTGGTAAGATCCCCAGACTGTGACATATACAAAAAAGCAGTAATTGCTTTTTTACCCCCCTTCCATTTAAGGTTGGGTTTTACCTTTTAGAAGATATAAACGCTGAAACACAAATTTCTTCAAATATCATAAAGAGTAAAGACTAAATTTTTTTAAAATGCCTCACAAGATAGGAATAACTATCTCAGGAATAAATTTGGGATCACAATGACATTCTTACAGAAAATGCATTGTATTCATACATAAAGACAGACTATTAAGTGAAACAGTACCATTAAAAAAAATCATAGGAGCACTTGGGATTGTGGAAACCAAACTGACAGTTCAAGTGCCTACGTGAAAACTCTATGATGTTTTCACTCAGGTAGTAGAGAGGAGTAGTACAGAGGAGTTTGCATTTTACTCAAGACCACCATCAGCCATGCTCAGCTTTCATGCTACTATGGAGGCATGTCCTAAAAGTGTAAGAAAATCAGTGTTGAGCTCTGCAGCTGCCTTACACATCCAGAGAGGCAGGCTTGCTCTGCCCCTTCTCTCCCACGCGCATCTGCACAGGTTTGTCCTGCCCTGGAGTCAGTACAAAGACCCACTGGGGGAAACCTGAAATGAGGCCACAACAGTCCTCAAATCCAACCTTATCCAGTCTCTTCAGTCCTCTGGCATAACCTGGGAGGCCCAAGCTGCTTTAATAACTAAGCATATTATTTTCTAGGAAGGTGACTGGTGTTAGTGCTGTTTGCAATGCAGCTCTATCAGGGGCACATGCAGATGTAACACACCACGGACAATCTGTCTATAATGTAGCAAGATCTTTATACCTACAACAGAAATGTACAAAGGTAGCAACATATATATAGATAGATAATATATTAATCTCCCTTTCCCCAAAGCTACCAAGTGTGCTTTGGGTGCTTTGCTCTTCTACTGAATAATTTTCCACACTCTTTTCCATTATATTTCTAAGGTGAAAAAGCTTTTTATCCGCAGAGTGAAAAAGCTTTTTATCCCTGAGCCCTCTCGACTCAGGCAGTTGAATAAATAGTGATATCCCCTGCCTGGCTGATGAACAGCACAGCACTGCAGACAGAGTTCAAACTGTGTATTTATTGAGGACTCCCATAACAGTTCAGATTTCTAATAAATTAGGGGTGCATACACTTTACTTATGCAGATTCCCTCAGATCCCTTTGCACACACTAGAGAAAAGGCTAGTACAGGCTATTTTGCATCTGTTCCTCAGAAGCAGCTATATTTTATTCCCCCTGCCTCCCAAGGCTCCTATTTCCACAGATGCCCTGGCATAGCTCAGGTGGGTTTCAGCCCCACTGCCTTGTTCATGCCCTGGGTTGAGCAGGATGTCCTTGCTCAGGATGAGCTCCATCATGCAGCCAGTGTGCTCCTCAAGCTGGAGTCCTTCAGCCTGGTGGCTGCAGCAAGATCCTGTCTGATGGGGCTGGCCCATGGCTCCTCTTGCGCAGCTCCTGGAGCAGCTGGGATGAGAAACTTCAATGGTGACCTGGTCTACACACAGGAATGTGCCCAGGCATCACTGGGATGATCCTCAGAAACTCCCCACTAAGATGTGACTTGTTCATGGGGCTGTCCAGAGAAGGACTGAACAGTGAGGGGTGAGAGGGGTCAGGGGAAGAGCTCCTTGATCCAGCCCTGCTGCTGAGGCGTGTCATGAGATTGTGGTTCCAATGGTGAAGAGGCTGCCATGCTGTCCCCGGTGGCACAGATTCAGATCTTCTCATTCAGAAGTGGCCGCACTGCCATTTGCAAATGCCTGTTGGCTTTCTGCCCATGTGCTTATGGAAGCACCCAAATTGTTTGTGTGCAGACAGGCTGAATGCAAATGCATACATGCTAACTCTCCAAATTCCATTCCTATTTCACAGGAATAGTTTTAGCTTTATAAAAGATGGGATTCATTTAGATTGTCTATCTGCTTTTAACATTATTATTTTCAGTATAAATCTTTGGTAAGGTTACCAGGTGCCCCAGTTTCATAAGTGCCCCATTTTCATAATGACAGTCATGGGGAAATTAAGGCTCTCGTTTTTAAAACTGTTGGAAAATCTTCTGCTACCTAGGATGGATAATTATTAACCCTTTTTGAAGGAGAAAAAGGATTGTCACAGGAAAGAGAGACATTTTAAGGTGACAGCAAAGTAAAATACAAATTTTGGTTTCCTGTTGAAAGTGCATCACACTCTCCCTGACCATTTACTGTTATGTTTTCCTGCTATGCCAGGTTGTTCATAGTCATATACATTTCAACCAAAATTCAGATTTAAATGAACAGTAATTTTATTCACTGTCAAGATAGATAGTTATGACTGTCAAGAAAGCTATCAGGTTTTATTCCACCTGAATTTTTCCCCAAAGCTACTGTAGAAACTGAAACCAGAGCAGCGATCCAATGCATCTTTTGATTTGCAATGAAAATCCCTTTGATTTTTTTTTTTTTAATTAGTACTTAATTTATATCACACTAACACACCGAGCCAAACTCTTGCTTGTTCTTCCCTGGTTTCATCTAACGGGTGAGTGAACCCGAAGCAGGGATTGAATGGTGCCAAGTGTTTGATGGTGCCAGCCCCATTTTCCATAGCTAGTTCTGGGTCTGACTGCTGAAAATCCCACCCCCTGAGGTGGACTTTCAGTACCCTCCTGCCCATGGTCAGATTCATAAATATTAAAGCCAAAGGCATGTGAAGAAGAAAAAAAATAGGAATATGAAAGCCTGAAAAAGGCTGTCTTGGAAACAGGAACACGTTCTACTTGGTCATGGATGGTTTTACATACCTTTTTAGAACACTGCTATGCTTCTGTTTAGGTGTCTTCATCAGAGGCAAAGCATCTGAGCCTAGCAAAGAGCCTAATATCTGGCATTCAAAAAATTCAAGTATCCTTGAAACTGTATACAACAGCAAACCTCATTCCTCTCTTTGCCTTTTTTTTTTTCTTTTGTATTTAACACTTTTCCTAACAGTCAACAAAAATAATTATTACTTTTGTGGATTCGTCGTTGAATCCCTTAAGTCGGTTCTTTCAAGTTGGCATGGTCTCCACATCTCCAATTACATCAAGGTAATAAAGCAAATTCACTCCCATTCTGACAAACCCATGCTTTCATATCACTCTTGATCAAGACAAAGCCCAATGGCAAAAGCAAAATGAACCAAAATCTGCCATTCCTTTTTAATTTTTTTTTTTTATTAGAGAACACACCAGTGATAATCTGTTAAATAGCAATGATGATGTTGAAATGCATAATAAACTGTAATGCCATAATTAAATGAAATAACATGGCTCCAGCATGTTTAATTTGTGCACCTTATTTCTTAATTTCAGCTCTCAACTGGTGCTGCATGTCTGTCCTTCAGAACTTTAAATGATTTCTAAAGGGAATTTGATTAAATCTTCACATTGCAAGACAGTACTTTGTGCATGTCTAGGAGTCCTGCAAGCAGATTATAAGCTCTATAAATGTGTTTCCTCAACTGAAATAGAAAAATCCCAAACAACCAGATTGCCTCATAGCTCCTGCTCTGCAAGGGAGCAACAGCATGCTGCTAGCTGCCAGTGCTCTCTGCACAGACTGCTTCATTAAAACCTTTCACCCTCCTAAAGGGGTGGGGAAACTTAACCTAAAAGACAAAAAGCCCACGATAACTGCACACAATTTACTTCCCTAATGGGGTCTAATATGATTAAAATAATAAGCATCCCATGTGCTCAACAGCTCTTCAACTAGTATAACTGTGGTATATGTGGTATAACTGTGGAACATGAAACGTATCTCCAATGAAAAATATTTAAATTTAAAACTGCAACAGCAAGCCTGGGACAGCACTGCTGGAGAGGTTACACTGCTGTCAGTCTAAGTGTGCTGGTAAAGATGGGGACAGTTTACCGACATGGCCAAAGTCTGTCCAAAAATCCAGTTCATGCCT
This sequence comes from Euphonia xanthogaster, assembly GCA_034509185.1. Taxonomy (NCBI): domain Eukaryota; kingdom Metazoa; phylum Chordata; class Aves; order Passeriformes; family Fringillidae; genus Euphonia; species Euphonia xanthogaster. Next base: position 80,693,651 of record JAYDZK010000001.1, read on the forward strand.
TCCTCCAAAGAAAACCATATGATGGAAAGCTCAGTCCACCCGCTGAATGTGAGTCTTCAACCAAGTTCTAAATGCTGAGTTTTTCATGATGCAAATCCTTGGATCCTTGCCCAGATACCAACATGGCCATAGCCTCTGGCTCCTCTAAGGCAGCAGCTGTCCCTCAGGCCAGAGGTCTGGGGCTGCTGGGAGAGTCTCCCAACGACCAGGTCAGCAGGGAGCAGTTTTCAGAAGGCGCACCAAGTACTGGGAAGTATGATGAAAGGAGAAGCAGGAAAACAGCAGCAGTGTCATGGCTCAATATAAAGACACTCTATAGGGTGTCTGCATCTTGTACGCTTAATAGAGATCTGAGTTCTCCATCCAGTACAGCAGAAGTGGGAAAGATCCACTGAAGGCAAAGACAAGGGCCAAAGGAAGGAAATGGTGTTACAAATAAAGAATCACTAGATCTAAGAGCTCACCACGCAGGAAATGGGAAGGAACACAACACAGGTAATATGCTGGCTGAAATCATTGTCAACAGGCAATGGATTTTCCCTGTCTTTTTCAGTGCAAGGGGGGATCTAGTGAAAGCAGTAATTGGCATATTTAAAACATCAACCAAATAATAGACTTTTTTTCACATGTTGAACAATGAATTTTACAAATTATGTCAAGAGATAGCTGGACTAATCAAGGGGGCAAAAACTGCATTAGTGACTCCCAAAGGCAAAGACTCTGTCCCTGTCAAGGAGGTCTCTGAGCCATGGCTTGCAGAGACTGGAAGAGCATTATGAGGAAGTATTTCTGAGTGTGTCAATATTGTTAGATAATTATTATTGATTTTTTTTATACTGCTAATATGTTCCTAGACCTTCCAGACATGCTGAAGGACACAGGACCAGATAGACTTTTCTTGGCCTTTCCCTTCTTCATATTTTATTTTGAGTACATTGGAAATGGAACTGGAAAAATGTAAAAGGGAAACTGATAGTTTAAAATATGTGAAAGGTAAAACGGCAGATTTTTGTGGTGTTGATGTTGTTTAAAGTACAGCCACCATGGCTCTTGTGAAACTGATTTTCCATGGCCTCAATCATCTCGGGGGCAGCAAAAATATACAACTCTTTTGCAGCCAGTAAGTGCTGTACATAATTTTCCCTGGATGGTTGGTTCTCTGGAACATCCATGATTGCTTTTGACAATTCACTGGTCTCTTTGGGAACAGAAACAATTTCTGACATACTAAGCTGTGTCTAATAAAAGGGCTCCCATGATTTTCTATCATATGTCAATTCTGACTTCTCTGGCAAACAGAGAATCTTTTGATTTACAGCAAAACCATCCATAATGCATGGAATGCACTGTGGTACATACCATGAAATACTTGTTCTATAAAGCCACCATTAATAATAGTATTTCACCAGATAACTTTTGTCTCTCTGGTTACAGAAAAATAATATATGTTAAAAAAGAAAATGTGCCCAGTGTCATCAGGATATCATTGTGTTATAAAGAGAGTAGGGTTTGCAGCCCACACATCAGACCTGTACTGACAACTAAATTCCAGCTATCTTCTGTTTGTCATTTTGAGAATGGAGGCATACATTTTAAATGTCTGAGTTTCACTTGAACTTAAGCAGAAATCTATTTTCCGTACCAGAATTTATTCCCCTGATTTATGGCATTGATTCAGTCCTCTGAGCCTTTCGAAATACCGGAATGTACTCTACGTTGCACTTCCAATTATATAACTACGTTGCCTGTAGCTGTGCAAGCTTGAGGTTGATTTTTGTAAATTTTCTTGCTTTCTATAATAGGAATGGGAATGTTAATGGCATCTGAAACAGTTCAAGTTACTGCATTTGTGAACTGAAGTAATCTATACCTGGCCAAAATGTGGTTTTTACACAGTCAATAACTTTTATGACAGCAGCTGTCTGTTGAATCTGGAAGAAGGGAGCAGAGTATACTTGTCTGTAATTATCATTGAGCAATACATTAAATAGAATTTCTGGTTCCTATTGTTCCATCCTCATTCAGGAACATCTGAGTCTCCATTTTTATGTGAAAACATTGCTGGAGGAATGATATGCACCAAACACAGTGTCCTTGATGTGATGTGAATTGATTTTCTTCCATTTACAAAAAATGAAGTCTAATATAGAAAAGTGAACTAAACCAATTTCATCCATTGATGAACATTTTAGGGTGTTTTTTCATTTGAAAAATTATGCTCATTTCTACAGAAAGGAACAGATATGTAGAAAGCAGCTAATAGTCTGAAAGAAATGCATATGTTTTTTTTCAGAGACTCTTCTAAGTAAAACCTTCTGGAGAAGAAGCAATAAGTAATTTATTTGTGCCCAGGTTAAAGAAAACACTAATGTGAAAAAAATAAATAGAACTTACAACTCCTTGAGTTGCAAAGTGCATTTTGTTTTTGTTTATCATACTTCAGGAAGACATATTTTCACTGGTTGTATTAAACTCTCTCATTTCTGAAGTACTTTTTATTTTAATCATTAACTGTACTGATATCAGAAATAAAGTAGAGGAGAAGAGGAAGGGATATGATATTACTTTTACAGTAATTTTTCAAATTAGACGTATTTGAACTGCTGACTTCTGAAACATTGTGTGCACTTTCAAAAAATTATTTTTCACTCTGTAAAAATATATTTGAGTACAACTATCTAGAACAAAGATTGCCTGAACTTCTGCTGAAGCATAAACAAAATAGCCGTCTTCAAAAATTAAATCAGCTTTTGCTTCAGTGAATTGGAATTCAGTGTTAATCTCAGTTGGATCTGGACTGCAAACATAACCTTTGTGAATCTGATATTGTACTTCTTGAAGACAGGGATGTTTGGCATACTTGGTAATTTTTCTGACATGCACCTATTTGTCTGTTTTTATTTATCTTGCTCCTGGTGTCTGTTCCCATTCTTCTTGCTCACGACTTTTTGGTACATGGTGTGACTTGTACTTGACAACTCCTAGCAAATTATAATGTCTCACATTTTAATGAAGTACAACATTTATAGAAAGGGATGAACAGAGCCACAAGGAAGAAGAAGCCTGTGTGGAGAGCAGATTGGCTGGTGTGACTGTTCCACTGTCATAAACCAATCAAGGCACACAGGAGCAGACAACCTTTGGAGCTCAGACGATGAGTGGAATTGTGCTGCATGCGGACCTGGGCAGTGAGTGGACAAGGAGTGACATTGAGCAAGTCATCAGTCACCAGACAGCAGAGGCTGTGTGGCAAGTGTGTATGATCCAGCATCTTCCATCGCTAAGAAAGAAATAAGGGTCTTTCATGGTCTTGTTCTAAACTGTCATCAAAATGTAACGTTTTCCCCATGGTACATCTCTGAAAAGTTAAGGTGTCTGCCCGGGCCCCCATAGTAGCTGTTTGCTTCTTCAAACAGAATCCTTGGGAGTGTCTCACTTCTGCAGCAGAATTATAACATTCATACTACAGTGGTGGTCAGCAGAAGATGTTCACACCAAGACCATGCTTTAAAACCCAAGAGAAGCACTGCTTGAGCTCTGAATACAAAATGCTTAAAATTCATGACCCTAAGGAGTGAGTTGCAGAATGATGGAAGAGCTGTTTTAGTGCTTCAAAAACACCATATATATTCTAAAGGTATTTAAAACCCCTCAAAATGTTAGCTTTTTCCAAGGAAAGGTTCATGTTTACTGCTTAAAGTTTGGCTGGAAGAAACTGCCCTTCAAACAGCTTTCAGGACATGCTGTTATTCACCATGGCTACAGATGGATTGCACCTGGCAGGTATCCTGGGAAAGGTCTTGGGTCTAAAGTGAGCGACCCTGTAAGAGATCCTCAAGTTTTCAATACTGTAAGAAAAGCATAACCTGAATTTTAACCTTAATGTTGAATTTTATATAAGTAAACTTTGAATTAAAACACAGGACTCATTCTTTAAAGAAAATTACATTAAATTAAACATAAATGTGAAGAAATAAATATTAAAATAAATTCCCACTTAAATGTGTATTTATCTAGAGAGAGAAAGAAAAATGGCTTTCACATATGTGCATAACAAACTTGTACAATCTTTACCTGAGAAAATACACACGTGCACATACACATACGTATACATCAGTGTGTCTATATATCTGAAACAATTTATTTCTAGTTCTTTTCAAGCAGAAGGGTTAACTTAAGTACATTGTCCTAGTATCAGCTAAGACACGCTGACAGCAGCTTCCACTTTGCTGGAAGTTGAGAGATGCCTGATGAACCTTTGTGGCCTCTGATGGGACGAGGCATTAGCAGCTCTTTGTGTTGCCAGCTTTCCTCTCATGGTTGAAAGTGGTCCTGGTTTTTAGCAAACAAGTTCTGTGCAGCTGCTATGACAGGGATGGAATGAGGAAGTCTTGTTTATCATTGCACAGACAGCTGAAGACAGAGGGCTGAACTCCTGCTGTAAAGGAGTTCATCCTCATCATCTGGCCATCACAGTGGTAAAGACACACAGATTACTGAGAAATACCGCAGGTACACAATAAAGTTTGCTTTACCATTAAATCAAGTTTTGGTGGATGATTTGAGTTGCAACCCACTTCAGTGAGACTTTATAGATGTGATATTTGTTTTGGTTTAAAGTATGTAAAGTCAGTAGGTAGCTGTTGGAATTTAGACATAACAGATTGTTTTCTGCCTTCTTTGATGTTGATATCCTGTAGAGACCTCTAACTAGCTATCAAACATTTGTCTATTTGCCCAGTGGATTCTGCACAAAACTCTAAATGCTTCTTAATTATGCACTTGTGTACCTGTTTATCATATTTCTAAAGCCTCTGTCATTCCCATGAGGTACGGTTTTAAGCATTAAGATTGAAGAACAAGAGAATTTATAATAAGTGGGTGGCAAAGCTGTCTTCCTGACATGTTTCACTGCCAGCAAGAATGCACTATCTTAGGGAAAATAGTACTAGGATGCTATGGTCAATAGAGATACCGGGAAAGCAACAGCATATCAGTGCCCATTCATTTCAGACACGTTTCATCACAGAGGTTGCTAGTTATTGCTTTCAGCAGCAAAACCACAGACATTTTGTCATAGGGTATATATTTAACACTGCATGTTGCAGACAAACCTATAAAGCCTGCAATCTGCTAATGGAGTTTATATCCTGATTTTCCTTGATGTTGTGGCTCAGTGAGAACATAGCTAGTTGCTATTCTTTTACTCTGATTTTTTTTCTCTGCCTTTTTTACTAAAGTAGCAAAACAAATGCAACAGCTAGAAGAAAAACTATACCGCAAATAAAATAGTGCATTTAATAAAAGCAAAGAGGTGGAATTACCTTCTGGAGAAGACATATTTAAATCATGGCAATAGCAAGAACTGAAGGATTTTCCATCTCTGTCTCTCTGACAATTTCAGATATGAAACAGGTGTTGAAGTGAGATACTGACCTGTAACACACCTGTGGCACTCACATTCTCTGAAAAAATCCCTTTGCCCAGGATTTTTCTCCTGGGAAGCTGAGAAGCCTCTGAGAAAAGGAAAACAATTCTTATCTCATTTGCTTCTCCTGCATTTTTGCTCGTCTGGAATGTTTTTGAAGATTGTTTAGCCGCAGGTGATTGTTTGAATCTGGTGTGAGTTGTTTTAACTTGGTAGCCAATTGAGGCCAAGCTGTGCCAAGACTCTGGAAAGAGTCATGAGTTTTTATTGTTATCTTTTTAGCATTCAGTAAGTATCCTTTCTGTAGTCTTTACTACAGTATAGTATTCTTTAATATAATATATTATTATAAAGTAATAAATTAGCCTTCTGAGAACATGGAGTCAGATGCATCATTCCTGCCTTCATCGGGGCATTTCCCTGCAAATAACCACTGTCCCAGTTAAATGTAGTAAAGCAGAATGCTTAGGACCCAACTACACTAGACACCTCCTGAGGCCCTTCCAGACTGAATTATCCCACAGGGAGATGAAGGCCATGTCAGTGCCTTGCTGGCATGCAAACAAACACGGGTTGTGCACATGTGCCGTAAGGATGGGGTGACAGTCATGGAGCACAGCTCTGTACTGCAGTGTGAATAGGAACTACTTAGACTAAAAAGAAAAAAACTAATAATCAAATATCCATTAGGTAGCTGTTACCTTTGTTTTAAAATCATATTACAATGCCAGTCACTATTGTAACTATGATTACTTTGATATTCTCTAAATACAAACCTCAGTATTTTGATACAAAAACAGTTTCCCAAATAATGCTTGCAAATATAATTCCTACAGGAGTTTTTGAAGCATCTGAACTTGGTTTTTCAATGAAAAAAAAAAAAAACAGAAAAAGAGAAATTCTAAGAGTCTACCTTTAGTGTCTTGGCAATGTTCCTTTAAATACCTCTACACCCTCTATAAAAATGGAAATTACACTGTTGGCATTAAAGCTGCTTCTTTTTCTCAGAACAGTGTAGGGAAAGAGAGACCAATAAGCCTTGAAAAGAGTTTTGCAATTGTTTGTAACAAATGCAGGAAATGTGAGGGAAATGGAAGTTGTTCTGCTATGTGCCTTAATAGCAAAGTCCTCTTTATCCATAACCTTTTCCTTGCAGTTAGTAATTAGCAGTTTATTATGCTGAGAACGAATTTCTTCTTTCTGACTTTTAACCCGCCTAATTAAACACAGTCATTAATGTAAAGACTCTGTATGAAAGAGACACTTCACACCTGAACAAACAATTATTTTGGAAGGTGCTGATCCTCTTATAACTATTCAGTATATTTTTCGGTTGAGTGGAGATGTGGCAATGGCAGAGCATATTAACAAAATAATGGAGATGAATGGCTATGAAATTTAAAATTATATTTCTGCTCTGTTGCTTCAATGAAAACTACGTGAAAACTACGTAAAAACTGTCTTGCAGTGATGACAGGAAATATTTGTAAAATTAGCAGGCAATTTTCATTGCTTGCAATGAGGTCTTAATTTTTCAATGGAAAAAGTGTTCTTTTGAAATTTCACAGTGCATCAGTAAACATTGCAAAGTGTGTTACCACTGTATACACTACATCACTCATGATTGTTGTACTCATTTTCTGAAAAGATTAAAACTAATAGACTCTTTTGTTTTCTGCCTGGCCCTATGTGGCAGGACATCTCCCTCACCCCCTCTCTACCACAGATTGTTGGTGCTTAAAGAGATAACCCAGGCTGAAAGGCCCAGCAAGGGGTCATTCTGGTGCCAAAAGGGCTCGCTCAGACCTCAGCTAAGAATCAGCATCTTAGTCTGGAGAGCTGAGTGGGAAGAGATAAAGGAAATATTCTTGGCTAAGAGACACAGTTTTGCAAATTATAAAAGACACACAAGTTATCACAGAGGCAGAAGCCTTCTACATGCACGTCCTGAAAGTGTGGGAGACTTCCCCCTGGAGCCCGGACCCAGGTTCTGCAGTTACTTCCCAGGGGATTGAGGGAAAGGATCTCGATGTATGCCCTACCAACAATGGGATAGCAAGCTACACTGAATCCTAAGATATATTATTTCTTCACTAGCTGTAACATTAATAGGTACCTTTAACCTCTGGCTGTATATATCTACCAGTAGTCTCTTTTTGTTCTAATTCCTGTGTAGTATAAGTCTTATGTCTGTTAGTTTTATGTCTATTGAATAAATAATCTATTCTATAACAGACCAAATTAGAATTAAAGCACTTGTGAATGAGAGTGGGGTTTGGGGTGCTGGCTGCCTCAGTAAAGTTCTGGCTGTTGCCTGAGGCCTGGGCAAAATCCAAGGATTTATCTAAACCCCCACATCCATAAGTGACACCCTATGGACAGATTTAACCAGATTGTTTATTGTGGTATTTACTATGCATCCAAATTGGTTTGCTGCCAGGAGAGAGGCCTGGGTAGTGAGGAGATTCTCCATGTCAGTAAGGCTGCCAGAGATGGGAGCCCAGGAGGGCCACAGCAGGCTGAAAGTGGGCAAGAATTAACACTGAGCTTTGTCTGGACCTTGACCTTGGTGAGGTCACATAATTCTGACTGAATTGGAAAGACTTAACATCTGGTTAAGTCTGGTTATCTTCTAACTTAACATCTGGTTAAATTAGATGAAAATAAAATTGTCCAAAGAGGGTGATACTGGCCATGGTCTGTGTGTAGGAAAGGATTACCACTTCTTTCAGAGCTTCTGCCCAAACAACAGGGGTGGCTGCAAGCCTGACCCTCCATACAGCCCCAGGGATTTCTCCAGCCATCTCCTGGGGTGTATACTATCCAGAAAGGGAGGAAAATAGGAGAAAAAAGGTAGGATCTATATATTCAGAGAGAAGAGTCCTATGAACAACTAGTCTGAAGTACCTTTTAGGTATTATTCTTAGTATATCCCTGCAGCAAATTGCCATGTTTTATGTCTCCCTGCTTCCAGACATGAAAGGCTGTTCCAGTTGCATGCATCCTGCCTTTAGAATAAGATTCTGGTAGCTAAAGTATTGCCATACACTTTTATAGCTAAGTATTTTGGTCTTTTAAAATAATTAAAAAACTCACAAGCAAAGAGAATGATACATAGATTGAGACCCTCTGTGTATCTTTGACAGGGAAAAAAAGCTGAATGCTCAAGCATATTGAAAACTAAACCAAAAACTGAAAGAAGGAGGTTATCTTTATGCTTCAGGCATTGACAAATACCAGACAGTAGGAATTGGGAAAGTATTTTCCCTCTGAGCAAATAAAACATCCATTTTGTGGACTTTATTATTAGTCTGTCACATTATACTTCTGTCACTGATCACTGTCACACCAGATGGTACCAGATGCAAAGGCTGTGGGGTTAGATCCTGAATGGTTACACCTGGCTTCATACCTTCTGATAAAAGAAAAACAACTGCATTGCATGAAATAATGTAAGAAAAATAATCCCTTGATTTTATTTTTCGACAAAGGATTGGTTATTTTTGTTCAGTACAGTAAGAGGAAGCAAAGTTGTGAGGATTTTCTTCAGCTTTCATTGCTCATATCAAGGGTAACACAACAGCAATATGTCGTCAGCTGTGCATGTGTGTTATTTCCAGGTTCTGAATCCAGTCTAGAATAAACCTTTGTAGTGTGGTAAAGAATCAGAGTAAGTATTGCTTAGGGAGAGCATATGAAATACACAACAGGTGAGCACTTACCAAAAGTAAAGATAACAAATCTGTGTTTTTATCTTTTATCTTTATCTGTGTTTTTTATCTGAAGCATCCCAGCACCATCGAAAGTGAGGAAAGGGTGACTGGAAGAGCTTAAAGAGCAGGCTGTAACCTGCTCAGCATTCCTGAAAATGCAGGACTTAAAAGCAGACATCCACTTATATGAGGAGTACAGATCTGCATGTGCCCCATCCCACCACACAGGTTTCACATTGATGCCAACTGAGGGACCATATGCTACTTTGTGATTAGATCTGCTCCTCTGCAAAAAGTTCTCTTCAGCACGTGAAATTTTTTTTTGTTTTTTTAGATAGGGGAGGAGGAAGACAACATGATATTTATAAATAAAATCAGAAAAATAATAGAATCATAGAATCGTTAAGGTTGGGAAAGACCTCTAAGATCACTGGTTTTGACCCTTAATCCAGTACCACTGTGTTCTCCACTAAACTGTGTCTCCAAATACCACATCCTGGGTTTTGTACATTTCCAAGGACGGTGACTCCATGACTTCCATGGGAAGCCTTTTCCAATGCCTGACCACTGTTCCAGGGAAGAAATTTTTCCTATATCAAATCTAAATCTCTTCTGGCACAACTTAAGGCCATTTTTTCTCACCCTGTCACTTATTACTTTGGAAAAAAGACCTCCCACACCCCATTTCAATATTTTTTCAGGTATTTATAGAGAGCAATATAGTCCCCCCTGAACCTTCTTTTCTTCAGGCTAACCAGCTCCAGCTCCCTCAATCCTTTCTCATAAGACTTGTTCTCTCACTCTATTCCATTCTATTCTATTCTTCACAAAATTTTAAGTTTTGATAACATTTTCATAGAATTTATTTTGACAGAATGAATGATCTATTAAAAAGTCTCATATATGACTGGGTATTTCTGCCACAAATCATGAAAATTTAATTGGAAAAGTAGATGAAATTCTGTTGAAGATTCATGCTGAAACAGTTCACGTGTGGCCAAGGATATTACTGTAAATGGCTTACGTTGTTGGGGTGTTGCCATGTACTACATTGTTTACAGATCAAACATTCCTAGAAGAGAGCACCTAATCAAGTAAATGTTAAGTTTCTGCTCATTTAAATAGTAAGTGTTCCCAAAGAAACATCTTAAAAAACATTTTGCCTTCACCTTGCCCCAGTCCGTTCTACTTACAATCCAACAATAGTTGATAGTTCCCACCAAGACTGATATGAAACAAGCAATGAAAAATGAGATTTTGAGAGAAAATGAGCAGTTTTGCAGTCTTATTTTCATCAGCTATACCCTACATGTGTTTCTACACTATAAGATAGGAATGTACCTTCTTTGTAGAATGAGCACCTTCAGCCTCCCTGAGGTTCATGTGAATAAAGGGTATTATTTAAACAATTTGTAGTGCTATTCCCATTGTTCAGGATCTCCAGTGCCTTACTTTAAAATTTTATTATAATCTTCTCTGCCTCTTGTATTGTGCTTTCCATTATCTGTGGATGAGATCAGATCCCCTGCTGGAGCTGTTGCCTGCTGGCTTTCATCCTAAGCAGATTCCTGCTTTCAGGACTTGTAGATGTGCACTGCTGGAAGTTATCCACTGGTCACACCTTCACTTAGGTTTCTGAAACTTCTGCATGTGAATTCTGTCTAGAAAGCTCATCATCTTCTCACACAGATGTCTACAGCAGTGGGGAGGGGTTGTCCTCTAGAGCTGTTACTCCTCCATACTGACCAGCGCAACTGAAGAGAGCCCTTTCCGTCTGACTTACACATCTGCATTTTCAGTGGTAAATGAAAGGGAAGTCAAAGGGAAATGAACTTTGCCCCAAAGACTATTTGGTTTGAAATACATTTTTTGGCTCCATTGATCAATTCACACCTTTATGTTCATAGTTAAATATACGTCATAGGCTTGGATTTCTAGAGTGAACAGCCTTAGTTAAAATATGATAGTAAATTTCTTCCATATTTTGCTATTTCTTTTCAATCTGCTTTCCTGGGTTTTGGAATATTCATATGCAAAACATGAAAGTAGAGTAAGATGGTCAAAGCTAATTAATTTGAAAATTAACAGCAGAATTTCCTGGATCATCCATAAAATATTATTTTCTCATCTCTAGTCACACTTCCTCTTAGATAATACTTAGATAATACTGCCTAGAGACAATCAAGTGCACAGATATCAAGAGGAAGCAGCTGAACGAGGTACTTCTAGCATTGCAGATCCTAGTTGAAGCCCACTGCTTGTGTCATAAGGCTGAAGTAGAAACTAAGAATGTGTCCCAGAAGACATCTTCTGCTAAACAAAACCAGGGAAAAGTAATTAGAAAGTGAAGCTTCTTATGAGCTCAATTAAAAGACTACTTCAAATTTGAAAACCTGTATCTCCCTGGCCAGCACAGCTGATGCAGAGAAACAGGTTCATCCAGGAGGCAATTCAGAGCATGAAAATCTAGATTCTCAGTAAGCAGAGGTTTCTCAGGCTAAAAGATGGCCAGTAATTTTTAGTAACAAAATCGTCTAGAACACCTGTCCTCATATGAAAAAAAGGTTTCAGCACTTGTTACTGCTGTACCTGCTAAACTGAGTGGGACTTACTCCAAAGAGTAAGGTCTCAGGAGTATGCAGTGTCACAGTGGTTGAAAGCTGCAGAGTTTAATGCAAACATTCACATCCTTCATCACTCTTAACCACTTTCTCATTTCCAACTCTGCTGAGTAACACTGTGAACATTTCCAACTTCATGTTTCTGCTGGAGCTTTCCAGTCTCCAGCAGATCAGCTAATATTGTTTGGATTTAGATTTATAAAACTAATTGGAGATATTTCCATTATTTATGTAATTTTAAATATTTTTAGACTTAGATTTTGCAACATTAGACTGCTGATGCAGATAACATGTTTTATACGTCTTTGTAATGAGAGAAATACCACCACCAACAACTTTGTCTTCAAATATGCTGAAAATCTAGTAGGCATTTTTATCTGTTCATATAAAAATACATTTATATGAACATTTTTTTTACATGGGATAACTACAGCAACATTTATGTGTCCCTTCTGGAAGACTTCTTAGCCTCTATTATTAAAGGAAAGATCACCTTCAAAGACCATGCTTTCTAATTTTCTGAAGGGCTATTAGATGAAGATTTTACCATGGGGAGATTAAGAAACAGTTGTTTTGCAGGGCAGGCCAAATGAAAGGATATGATGCATCTTTGCATCTGCATACCTGATTGGACACCCCAAATGCTGTTCCTTCTCCTACTCATGATCTGAAAATTTGTGTGGCTTCAGTCCAGGCATGAAAACTTTTTTTTTCCTGTTCTAATAATTCAATCCCTACTAATTTGGTCACCTAAAAATAATCCATCAAAAGAGCAAAAAAGCAGTGTTGGTAGGTGCATATGATCCTGATAGAAACAGATTACACAAACAACCATTACTCAAAAAAAAAAAGGATTAGATGCAGATCACTTATTTTTATTTATAATTTTAAAATAAAATCTGAATTTCTGAAAGAGGTATAAATAAGTATGCCACAATGAAGTAGTTTTTAGCATTCTCAAAACAATTTGATCAATATTGCAAAATATTAGAATAAAATAAATCTGTGGTGTAAAAGCAGTGCATTAAAGTTCATTCTACACGTTCATTCTTCATTGAGGAACAAAACAGCTTTATGATGCATGATTAAATTTTACTGAGATATAGTACACCATTAGGCTTTACAATTTCTCAAAGGCATGTTGTAAAGCCTTGAACTTGGCTGAATATAATGCATTTGAAAATGTGCACTGAATTTGCAGAAGAAAGTTTGCAAAATGTACATTCTAGTTAAAATTGAATATTTATTATTTCCTTTCCACAGTATCCTTGGGTTTTACTGTCACTTTTCAAAGAAATGCAGGGAGACATTTCCCTGCTCAGAGCACTGGTATAAAGCCTATGGCCATGATCCTGCCACTGATAGCACACAGGAGGAAAGCTGCCTCTAAATGGAGTGTCCTTGAAGACAAAGGGTGGTTTGAGGATGAATCAATCAGTTCACGAGCTATCATTTGAAGTGCTCTAAGCCTTAGACCTTAGCTTTTCTCCTCCTGATCTCTTACAGTTACCTTCAAAGGCTGCAGGATGAACCTACATTCAACTGGGTACAGATAAAGAAATAGAGGTGAAATGTAGACAAAACACAGAGGAAGGATTCTGCACACTCTATAAGCTCTCTCCAGAGCCAGTCATAATAGAGCATTATTGGTAAGGAAGTGAAGAGTGAAGAATTATGGCCTAGAGACAGACTGAGAAGGCAATTTTGTTCTCATGGGAAATCTGTTCGGAACTGTGCTTCCTTTCTAAATTTAAACAATAGTTGAAATTCTAAGTTTTCCATGGGCCAACAGGAAATTCCATAGGATCTCAGTTCAGAAAACTGAAATTTCCTTCTCTCAATAGGATAAAAATCATTATGTAGAACAAAAAATTGTATGTAAATGCCTTTTAATATACATTAATATGTATTATGATAATCTAAATAAGATTGATTAAGCTTAACACAATTTGTATTTTCAGTTTTATCAAGGAAACATTGTAAATCAGAATATTGATCCTGATAGATTTGTGTTTCAATGAACAGCTGTTTTCTCTCATCAGTAGAGTTACAATAGTTCTAGGTCCTGAATCAGTCATGGGGGATCTTCTGAGTGCATCTTCTATATTTGAGCTCATCTCCATATTTGAGCATAAGATCTGAATCCTTACAGACTGGCCAAAGGTGGGCTTCACTGTGCTGGGCACCAGCCCAACCTGGACACTTGCCCAGCCTGGAAGTCTCTGGGATGCAGTGCAGAGGTGCCTCCTGTGAACACAAGAGAAACTGGGATGTGCGGTGCTCTTTCATGCAGCACATAGCTTTGAAAAATCCTTTATTAGCAGCTATGATAATGTAACCAAAATTGATCCAGCACAACAGCCAAACGCTGATTTATTTTTAACTCTGCTGTTATTCCTGTATGTTCTGTGCTCTTCCTGCAGTCACTCCTCCTATAGAGGAGGCACCACTGCTGGTACAGCCAGAATTAATGCTCAAGAGCACTTCCAGCTTACTCAGTTTATTGTAGAGGGAGTTTGGGGAGCCCTACTGTTAGCTCTAGGGTGTAGTGCTTACTGGGTGCACCTGTATTAGTGATTCCATTCAGGCTGGAATGGAGGTTTGGAAGCCAATCTTATAACTTCCCTGCCTATTGCACCTTGGTTCTTGTCCAGAAACTATTCATAGTACTTAGGTTCTGATTCTCAGGGGAAACTAAAACAAAACAGGACCCCAAAGCACTCTTCAGTCAGTATCCAGACACTGGGACCAAACTGGTCCTAATTAGAGTTAATCCAAAGAAAAGAGCTCCTGAAATGCAGATAGTTTGGATGTCAGGTCTCCAGCAGCGACTAATGCCGTGGAAATTGGTTCCTATTATACCACGATATCTTTCTGCTGGATGCAAGGCTCCCCAAGCAGATTGAGCCTGGCAGGAAATAAGACCTACTCACATTACAAATCTACCACAAGGTTTGTGATGGAAATACACACCAAATAAGTTGTGTAATTGTTCAGATCTGAATAATGAAAGATGCCTGTGTCAGAATTAAGGTTCAAGCAAGATCACATGCCAAAGTCAATACTACAGATTTTATTTAGCAATGAATGTGAGCTAGATACATAGACAGAAATAGAAAAGATAAATAAATTGACAAGAAATAGACAAGAGAGGAAAGACGGAGAGAGGGAACAAGAAGAAGATGGTCACCACACATGGATCCAGAGGCATCCCCTTGCTCCTTCTTTACATTAGGCTTCTCAGTTGTAGGGGGTTGCATTGTTCAAAAATTTTCACTATTTATACAGGTTAGCAAACATAGGAATTAAGGCTTATTGGATACACAGTTCTCTTATACTATTGGTTAAATGATTGCCTCACTTCTAATGCTCATTAGTCATCATGCTCATCTTCAGTCTTTTTCTTCTTTTGAGTCTGAGGGTTTCTTGGGTTGATAGGCTGTGAGTCCATCATCATGATCTCCTCCTGCCAGAATAACCTTTTTCCCATTGGGGCTGATTTCAGAGTTGGCTTTCCTTGTGGTCCATAAATTCTGCATTCTTTGTGTCCATTATCAGTGATAGATTCTTCTCCCCAACCTTTGTTAGCCTCTCCCAAGGTCTGAGACAACACCTGGACAATAGTACCACCTATGCTTATCTCAAGCTCCCACAGTGGTGATTTCTCTTACAGTCCAAGTTCCATGTATCCACAGAGACATATTCAGAGGGGCTTCAGTGGCCCTTGGTGGTCACAGATGCCATCTGTCCTATAACTTGGGGTGATCTTTGTTTGACCAGTGATATACATATCAGTAGCTGCTTCTTTACACTGTTTGGCCCAGTGGGAACTTTTGTCTGGATGCATTAACCAGGATGAGCTAGCCAGATCATGGCTCCACTAGGCCTTGGGTTAGCACCACCCTGTTACTCCATCCTGTGCTTATCTCATGGCAAAGTCCTTCTGTGGCCTTAAGAGTGTTTGAGACAGACAACTGTGCTCCTAAAATCCTTACAGCAATAGAAATTGCTATGCCAGTTAGCTAACAGTGATCCCCCTCAGCAGTGTTCTCTGCAAAACAATTCTGAAACCAGGACCCTTGGGAAACAGGGTACAAGAACAGACTCCATGACAGCAATGTGGTTCTTTGGAATGACAATTACAAATGTATTAAGAGAAATTTGCAATTGTGTTACATTGTTGCTTTTTTTCTCAATGTCTGGCACTTTTTTCCTAGTGGATAAAAGCTTTTCTAAATGCCTTTTTCTTGTGCTAAAATTAGGTTTTAAGTTAATATCTTTGGCATTGACTCTATCCTAATTGTAAGACTTATGCCATTTCCTGGTACTAATAGAGTGTTCAACATATGCCTGGGAGATTCAGTAATAGGTATGTCCTTGACAGAAATCAAGTCAGTATAGTTCTTTCATAAGAAATCTGAGAAAAGAAAATTCTTATTTCTATTTTTCTTACAGGAAATAAAAAAAGTATATTTAATGTTAAATATATATAGAAATAGCATCTAAATATTTGTGTTTAAAAGTAGACTTGTAAGCAAAACTATGTCTTGGAAATTACATTTTCTCCTTCTCTAGGTTTTATCTTGTTCTTCTGAGTTTATATGCTCTATTCTGACTAATGTGCTTATCATTTCATGCATACTCTGTAAATTAAACCAGATCTTATTACACCTGTGTAACCGTTATCTTGCCATTGTTTTTAAGGATTCCATTTGTAATCCCATTTTCTGTCTAAGAACTTTCAGAGGTGCTGGCGCATGAACTGGAAAAAAAACACAGCAGAGCTGTTGAAATCTGGGATGAGTTTGAGGGGAGAGATGATAAAATCCTCTTTTTATTTGTGCACACCGAAAGTAGGATATGGAAACTGGTAACACCTTGAAGGTGGAAAGCCACTATCTCATTTAACAGAGCCCAATTTTATGGTAGAAATGTAATTCCATTGCTACAATTGTGGAAGCAAATGTGTCCTTGATAATGATTCCAGTGTAATCACCAAGACATATAATCCTAGATAATTTTATCTGTATGACCTTGAAATTACAAGGCAGAGCCATAGAGATGTGAGGTGAGGTTCCTGAGACACTCACCTAGAGTCACTGCATTCGAGGTATGAATGGAGGCACTTACAGAAGATGATATGCAGGTAGATGTGTGCAGCAGATAAGTAAATTGCTCTCTAGAAATACTTAGGGGTGACCAAATAGCTCATATGTGTGTGCATAGGCTGCAAACGTCAGCAGATAATGAGACAAGTGCCATCTCTAAACCCATGATCCTGACTTGAATTGTGTTGCCCAACAATTCTGCTTGTGCGAGAAGAGGCAGTAGAATTGACTATTTAACTTTTGACCTTAACACAGTGTTAGGGAAGCATTGTTGTGTAGGTCTATGCTAAGTTTGTTTAAAACAAAGATGGTTTCTTCAGGTTTGTTTGGGTTTTTATTTGTTGTTAAATGTTTTTTCAAGGATCTTTTATTAATTTGTGATTATAAATTTAATATGTAACTGAAAACTTCAGTTTGAAATAAATCACTACCAGGCCTGGGGGAAACAAACAAAAAAAAAAGTGATCCATGAAGAAGCTCCAGAATAGGAAAACAGCCTGTTACTCTGAATGACTTTTCTTCTGGTCCTGAGACAGGTTTGTGTCCTGACAGAAACCAGCTTTACCAGGTCAACTGGTACAGGCTTGGAATGAGACACTAAGGAAGCAAGTACTTCTCTCTCCCAAAAAATAAGGTGTATTTGAAAGAGAAGCAGTCCTTTTCAGGTGCAATAGAACTGATCAATGAATTGCTGCATCTGACAAAGCAAGCTGGCTGGAGGGACAAAGGGCGAAACAATTCTACACCATGGATAAATACTGAGAAACCTCAAAACAAGAGGATCAGGAAAATTAGTGATCTAACTCCAAAGAATATTTAGTTATGAATAAGTTAGTTATAAATAAGGAGAGACCAAGCTCAATTTACAGATTAGGATGATGATGATGACCATGATGTTCCCTGTTTGCACAACACATTTTGTATTAAAAACCTCTCTCTAGTGTTTACATCAATTTATATCCACTGTTGTGTCTCCACAACAGTGGATATAAATTGATGTAAACACTATGCAATGAGCAACCTCCAAACCAGCCTAGACTGAGAGACACAGAAAGGAGTATTGCCAAGCCACTGGACTGTTTGAGAGGTGTGGGTGTACAGCTTTGGGAAAAGCCCAAGCCAAGGCCTTACCAGAAGACTTTGAAAGCACAGCAAGCCAAAATTAAAGTTTTGATGTATGCATCATCTTTATGGAGCTTAAAGACCCATATGGAGCTTAAAAGGCCCATGGGGCTACAACGAGAGTTTGTTCAGCTTTGTGATGCCCAGAGAGATTTCAGCAACAAATAAAGAAGTGTGGGTGGAAGAGACAGAAAACACACTTGATAAATATCACCTTACATAACAACTTCCTGCAGGTTTCCACAGGTATAGAAAGGAATGAATACACAGAGAAAGGAATAAAATATATGTCAACAGTTGACGGTTCACTTTAACAGAGACCTGCATAGTCATCAAAAATATATATATATATATAATGAGTCATATTCTGAAGAACATATATTACTCCAGGAAATTACTGTAACCTGCTGCAAGAATTTTTTACTTAGTCAGTGCTCTGTACTGGTCTCTGCAGACAGTGAAGGCACCAGAGGAATGAGGGCTGTGGTGGAGCCCTTTGCTGATGCAGAAGAATAGCTCTCTGTTGGCCACCCTTCCAGTTTCAGACTGAAAAGTGCACAGCAAAGCACAAAAGGAAGAAGCAGTAAACAGAAAAACAAAACCCCAACACTCTTCTCTTTTCCATACAACCCCCTGCTAGGGTACTCTCTCAAAACATGCATGCACTGCTTTATTTAGTACTATATTACTCATGCAAAAGCTCAATTTCTTCATCGGGTCAATACCCAACTGCTTTGTGCCTGGCAAGGCAAGTCATTTATTAATTAGAGCTGCCCTGCAGTCTGTCACTCCTGTTCCAGTACACTTTGTTTGTGCCTTTCTCCAGCTGGTACAGCCATGATGTCACTTACTTTCAAAGACAATTTTAAAATGTGGGGAGAAAATGTGAAAAACAACAGAGTTAATCATGGTTTAAGCAAATTTCTGAAGCATTTCCCTGTTTTAAATCTCCTGGAAGAAAGGGACAGCTCTGTACATGTCTCTTGGAGGGATTTTTCTATTTAAAAGCTGCAAACAATCTAAATTTCACTGTTCAAAATGTTGTAATACATTTGTTTGTCAAATCATATTGCTAATAATAATATGGTTCACATTTGGCTTTAATCTGCTGGTCTTAAAACACTTTGCCAAAGAAGCCTGCACCACCATCTTCATTTCTATTTCTCTGTTTCCCCTGGATCCCTTTTTCCCAAGATGCTCAGTAGAAGGTGTGTGGATAGGAGTGGCAGCATTGTGCAATTCTCTGCCTCAGTGATTGCTTCAGCTCTTGTATTTGATCACTCAAGGGAAGCAACCTAGTGCCTGCAGCACACCACACAGCCCCATCTGCCTGCTCTGGCAGGGAATCAGATGTGTGAGGTCGTCCTATGGCACTGTCATCTTTCAGCAGGACTGCTCTGTGCAGTCTGCTTCCTGAAGAGTTCTCATTTCACTATCTCCCAAGCTACTGATAGCATCTTGTGACTGAAATCTGTCACTTTTATGTGAATGGTATATCTCACTGAAGCCTCATCTTGCCAGACCTCTGATACAGTCTGTAATACAAGTGAAAGGAGCATTTTCAAGGCATCCCAAAACTGAGATCACAATGAGAAGGCTAAGGCCATTGATGGGCCTGTACTGCATTTTTTACTAAAAAGAAGTTAAAAGCATATATTTTTTGCTCTTTTGCCATTTCTGTTGTCACTATCTCTGTAGTGCTCTGTCAAAGAAGAAAACCTTAACGACATGACAGAAAATGCTGGAGACTACAGGCCCTTTCCTGTGTTCCCGTCAGCTTTTAACAAAACCTGCATTCTTAGACCCACATTAAATTAAAAAAAAAAAAATTAGTCAGCTCTTGTCCTGTGTATAGAGACATAGATCTTCCTCTTTCATAGACTTCCATAGATTTGCCTTCCTCTTTCATAGTTTTCTTCTTGGGGAGGGATGTGCACATGAGTGCATAGAGAATGGTGATCTACAGTTACTACTTAGGGTTAAAAGTGCAGACCTAAAATGTCAGCCAGTTTTCTGATACTTGGACCCATATTTCACCCCACAGAACAGATCCAGATTGCCTCTGCAATATGGGCCAGGCCTGTGCTGGCCAACCAGCAGGAGACAGCAGGCATGCTCTGTCTAGAGCATAGTAAGAAGGCTGAAAGGCTCCAATGTCTCTGTTTGTCAAAACAGGACCCAAAGGAAATCCTTCCTTAATTCTATTTCTCTCCATTTGGCAAATCAATGGGCAGACAGCCTGGATTGGGTTTGTATTGCAGAAACAGGTGATCCCCCAGCCAGGGGATAATGTGCTCTGACTCCATGATTCAGAAGGCTGAATAATTGCTTTATTAAGCTCTACTGCATTACACTAATACTGTATTAAATTACATACTAAAGAGATACTATCCTATACTACGCTACAGAAAAACCCATGACTGTCTGAGACAATCAGGTCACAGCTTTGAGTGACTGGTTAATCACTCAAAACAACTTTCACCAGTGTCCAATAACCAAATCCCTTTGGGTAAACAATCTCCATGACACATTCCACATGTGTAACAACAGGAGCACTGAATAGAGATAAGAATTTTTTTCTCTTTTTCTTTCTGTACTTCTCACTGCCTTCCCAGGAAAAATCCTTGGAGAACTTGTGCCTGCTGCTCTCTGTAAAGAGAGCTGGGGCCACAGGTTTGCATGCTCTGGTTTTGGTAGTGAGGGGGACACAGGATGGCTTCTGTGAGAAGCTGCCAGAAGCTCCCCCCACATTCAGCAGAGCCAAGGCCAGCTGGGTCCATGATGGACCTGCTTCTGGCCAAGGCCTATCCCATCAGGAATTACAGTAATGCCTCCGTGATAAGGAGGGAAAAAAAAGTTATGTCAATCTTATCCATAAGATCTCTCAGAGAAGAGAGGAGTGAGAATGGGTGAGAGGAACAGCTCTGCAGACACCAAGGTCAGTGGAGAAAGAAGGGCAGGAGGTGCTCCAGACACCAGAAGTGAGATCCCCCTTCAGCCTCTGGCACAGCCCATAGTGGAGCAGCTGTGCCTCTGCAGCCCACAGAGGAGCACAGGGATGCAGAGATCCACCTGCAGGTCATGGAGGAGACCCACACCAGAGCAGGTGGGTTCTGAAAGAGGGCTGTGAGCCCATGGGAAACCTGTGCTGGAGAAGACTCCTGGCAGTGATCTGTGGACTCGTGGAAAGAGGAGCCCAAGCTGGAGCAAGCTTCCTGGTAGGATTTGTGACCCTGTGTGGTTCCCACTGTGGAGCAGGCTGTTCCTGAAGGACAGCACCCCCTGAAGAAGTGACCTGTGTTGCAGCAGTTCGTGGAGGACTGCTGCCCGTGGGGCGGAGTCATGTTGCAGAAGCCCATGGAAGCCAACCTATCATGGGAAGCATGGTGGAGCATGGGAAGGACTCCTTTCAGTGTCTGGAAATATCCCTTACACTATTTAAACTGCTTTCTCTGTGTATCCTCTCTTTTTATTGTTTTTTCACCTGCATATTATATTTATTATATTGCATAATAATTAATAGCATTTGTGTGAAAACATTAATTCTCTGAGGAGGAACACTCTTTCCCACATCTGTGAAGGGACTGGCACTGCTCTGAACTTGTAAATTTACTCTTTTCTAAAAACTAGCCTATATGACATTAAAATTGAAGCTAATTGAAGTTAGCAGACTGTTCCATCAGATTTAAAATAGATGACGTGAAAGAGAAACCCAGGTGGAAATTCGAGGTGGTCAGTTGTCACAGCCAGAGCCTAGCTGCATATAGCTCCAGTCTGATTTTTCTAAGCAGTTCTGGAAATAGAGGGTAGATGACACTGATCAGGAAAAGCACTGTCCTTCTGTTATGTCAAGATTTTGAGAGATTAATGGGAGCTACAGTGGTGACAAGCAGCTCTATTCTTACTCAGTGCTCCTGTCAAGATGATCACCGCACCTAACAAATGGGGCTTGGTGGGTTTTGTTGGTTGGTTGGGGGTTTTTTGTTTGCTTTTGTGTATTTTTTTTTGTTTGTTTGGGTGTTTTTGATTTTGTTTTATGAAATAAGATGGAATCAGAATTATTTGCAAGGACTTACTTCCATGGAACAGCGCACAGGAGAAAAATGTGACATTATTCCTTAAGAAATTAAGAGGAAAAAATTGTAACCATCTTTCCTCAATGTGTTTCCTGAAGAAGCAAGTTTTTGCAGAGGTGACATTTCTCTCTGGACACTTACAAGCCTAAACTGTGTCAGGTGCAGATTTTTTTTTTTTTTTTTTTTTTTTTTTTGAAGGAGCAAAACGGAGGCTGTGCTTGAAAAAATTTAGAGTGCTTTCTCTTTAAGTTTG
>JAYDZK010000001.1:80716449-80746702 GCA_034509185.1 Euphonia xanthogaster
AAAGCTAAAAAGATAATAATGAAAACTCATGACTCTCTCTCCAGAGTCCCAACACAGCTTGACCCCGATTGGCCAATAAGTCAAAACAATTCACATGAAACCAATGAAACAACCACCTGTTGGATAAACAATCTCCAAACACATTCGCATGTGAGCACACTACAGGGGAAGCAAATGAGATAAGAATTTGTTTTCCTTTTTCTCTGAGGCTTCTCAGCTTCCCAGGAGACAAGACCTGGGCAAAGGGATTTTTCAGAAAATATGACTGTGATACAAAACAACTTAATGAAGAAGTATAAGGCGTAGTTTCAGTGTCAACTATAAATCTTAAAAATCCAGTGGTTTGATTGTTGAATGTTGCTTGTGAATCTCACATATGTGTAAAGAACTCACATACCCTTAGTGTGTATGCAGGTGTCTGTGTGGATGCAATCTCCAGCCTGGAGTGACCAGCAGGGCCAGAGCCTCTGCCTTGATGACCCAGGAGCAGCTCATGCTTTAGCAAGACTAATCCTGCCTGGCTCATTGTGGCTATTCCCTGCATTTGCAGGGAAAAAGTCAGGAGGAAGCTGTAGAGGATTGCTTTAGCCTGTCCCTCTGAAAGGGAGAAAGGATTCCCACCAAGGGATAAGGCTAATGGGAAACACAAATTTCAAGCAGGAAGGACAGCCCAAGGCAGAGGCAGTCTGAAGGCTGGTTATATAAATCTCAAATATATGGACAGAAATCAATCAAAACATTAAAATTAAATTATAACCTCTATTGTTACCTCTTTTTCAGTTGTTTTGCTTCTTTGTTTATCTAGTTCCCATTCTGTGTGTTGAATTAGTAGCATGAAGTGATCTTATGTAAAACCTGTGGTTTTTACTAGATACATGCATTACTGGTCTCAGCTATAAAGAATCTGACCCAGATAAGTGATCATTCCATAACTTCCATGGGTTACGCTTTGGGGAAGAAATGTTATTTAAACATTAGTTAAGGAGGTGATAGTAAAATAAGAATTGTTTAAATTGACCAGATTGTTCCCTCCCACAAGATTGTGAGAAATGGAAATTAAAAAAAAAAATTCTTAGATTGTCTGCAGGTTTGTGCTTTCTTTCAGTTATAGTCTTCAACCCATAGAGCCATGTGAATCCCAGGATGCCTCAAAAAGCTGTGGCACTCTCTGAAACCTCACTCGTCTCTGGCTATCACCACCACACCTTTTTCCCTTCCTTTTACTTCTATAAAAGAGATTTAGAAAAAAGCAAAAGCAGAAAAAGTAAGGGACAAGTAGGCTGAAGAGGCAAATCTCCTTCAGATTTTAACCTCAAGTATAAGGTATCAAAAGAAAACTCAGATGATCACTCTCTGCAGTTAGAATAATGAAGCAGAATCTTTTCAGGTCAAAATTATCGTAAACCCATTGAAACCTCTGTGATTATGACAGCAAACAAAACTGAACTTCTGTTTCAGTTAATGTGAATTATTCAGTCATTGTTCCCTTGCACAAAATGCAATGCATTCACATTTCTTCTACTTTCTGAATGACAGGCACAACACTCACTTTTGCAGTACCTATTTTGTTCTAAATAGCATAGTCCAGAACGTTTTGTAAAGGAAATGTAGTGAAGACTATCCCTCCTAATGATATTCTGGATATTCAATAGATTTTTTTAAATTTAATAACTACATTACAGGGAATCACAGTTTTTGTTCTTGCAACCTGAAATTATCTTCTGATTTAGTCTTTCATACCTTGAAATATCTAACAGTAACTGAATATTGAGCCACTTTATGTTCATTTACTTGCAGGAATGGACGTTCCTGTGTAGATCTGAAGAAGAAATATGGGAGAGAGAGTAATATTGCCTGCACACACACACAAAAAAATTAGTATTATGCAGATAAAGAGCACAAACTCTAGGCCTTTACAATAGCAACAGTCACTGAAATGGTGCAAATACCCTTTTAGCAACAAATATGAGTGGTATAGCATTTTGGTTTTTATGAAAATCAGTCAGTTTTGAAGCCTGTTAAGCAAAATGAAAGAAACACAATGAATTTTCACCTATTCTTTTGGATTTAGTAAGGAGATGGAAGTGTCTGCTCAGAGAATAAATACAGACATACATTGCTTCTTCCCTGAGTAGATTTCCACTTTATAATTGTGTAGATCCATGGAGTGAGCTTGTCTCCAAAAAATGGAAAATAATTTATCATACTAAAGAAAAGTTTGCACAAGTTCCAAAGACTTAGCATAACTTTTCTCTAAGCTGACAAGGCATCCTGACCCTGTGAGCATCCCAGCAGCTGCCCTGGTGCCCATATATGACTGCCTGTAGGACCACCAGTGGAGCCAGACACTGGCACTGGGAGAGGGTGGGGTGACAGACGCTTGGGGTGACAGACCCTCAGACAGAGAACCAGCTGTGCCTGGGTTTTGTCCTAGGAACACTGCTGGCACTGCTGCCTAAAGAGGAAAGATGAGAAAGCAGGGAAAAGCATGATGTTATTGTTTCCAGGGTCCAGAATGAGGTATTTACATGCATACAAAGTGCTAAAGCCAGTGGAGCCAATCTGAGAAACAGCAGGAAGCCCTAATGCTGTGCTGTACTCCTTATTGGGACTCTCTGAATGGAGTGGTGCACACAACTGAGCCAAACAGACACAGTAACAGCCAGAAGTCTCTATACGTTTATAAAACCACAACTGAGTAAGATTTTCGATCACATCTGGCTCACTCTAAACTGTCTCAATCTTGAGAAAGTGTCTGTGGGGAATCAGTGTACTATCATACAATGGACCCTTTGTCTACCCAGCTGTTTTAACCTAAAGAACTGCAACAATAAATTATCTTAAATAATCCAGATCTTGTGCAGGCAAGACCTGACAGTCAAATTAAGGAAATGGCAGAGTTCACTGCCACTGAATGCCTGTGTCATGGCATTGCTCCTCAACATGCCGCTCTGACCCAGGGAAGAGGCTGCCTGCAGAGCAGCTACATGGACATCTCTGAGAGCTCCTGCTCCAAGGTAGCAAAGACAACTTTAATCTCAACATCTTCACCCTCCTGCACACACCTTGGTTTGCTTTACTATACTTTGGGCACTCTTTTCTTTAGTCAAATACAGTTGTGACACTATATTTAAGAGCACTGCAGGACATTGCAATGAACTCACCTGCTCCGGAGAACAAGATTTGTCTTTGTGATCTTGCAGCTGCATGGAGTTACAAGTGTGGTTATTTGTTCATGGACTGTGCAAGAGATCAGGCTCATTTTTAAACTGGAAGATTTTTTTTGTGCAACTCTGCCTGAGAAAAAAATTCCTTTCCCCCACAATGGACACAGGTATGCTGGTTTAGCTGCCTATAACAAGAAAAACTACCTTGACTAAAACAGAGATACAATGGAAAATGGAGAGGAATACCAGAAATCCAGGGTAACTGCCAAAACAAAATTGTAAATATGTCAATACTTCAATACATTAGCAGTTAGAAAGACTACTGTCTCCCTATCCCAACACTGGTAATTATTGCTTATCTTCCAAGCCTGATGCTGAATGTATTTTGAAGCCTTCACTAGGATACTGAACACCCAGAGCCCTACTGGGTTCTATGCTGTGCTGAGCAGCATTTAGAGGCAGAACCAGCTGAGTAGGAAGGATGCATTTACACAGAATGTGTTTGGCTCTGCTTGGCAGAATGCCCGCGAGAGCCTAAGCACAGCACCATTCCCTTATGGCTGGGCTGGAGGCGCCCTGTTTTTCATCAGCTTGGGCCACAGTAGAGGGAAAGTTATCTCAGTCCTCCATGTAGGTACACCAGTGGCAGTTGATGAATTTTGGCAGGCCTGATCCGTGATGGCCTTGATGGCCCAGTGATTTTTGTACTATCCTAAGGTTTGAACTAATCTTTACTATCAGCTCAGGCAGGTGATTTCTTATCTCGCCACTACAGTGGTTTTTTTTTTGTTGTTCTGTGTTGATCTTTCACAACATCGAGGAGTGAACAAGCAGCTTGAAATTCCCTTGCAGCCTTAGAACCACCAGTGGGCCAGTGGCAACAGCTGCAACTGGAATAATCAGTTTGCTATAAAAAGGCTCTAATGTTAATGACAAATGGGTCCTTATATGTTGCAGAACTGACCTGACTGAGGAAGAAAAATTAAACAGAAATAGCTTTCTCTTCTTTTTGCACTGAAATATTCTCTACTTCTGTAGATAATTTATTCTTGAAGGTCTTAGGAAGAGTAAGCTTGTCATGTCATCTTATAGCAACAAGAAAAGCTGCAGGAGCAGCAAAAGCAGTAGATCTAAACAATATTTTGGCTGGCCAAGACACAGCCATAATGATGACTGCTGAGAAGGCAGTTTTCCTTAGATGTATACATCTTATCTCCTGTCTCCCAGGCAACTTCCTAACATCTTTTTGAAATTACTAAAGACCAACTAATGTATTCTAATACTGTGACAAGCCTTATCAAGCCAGTACAATGCCACGTCATTTTCTATTTTGAGTCATATACAATAAACCAAACCCAGTAACTAAATACTGATGGCTGTAAGTATTCATTCCCATATCACCATGTAAATAAAGGCTACATTGTTTTCACATTTGGCATGAAAAATAGTAGAATCTGTACAGTGAATTTCTAGACAAGCTGTATATCTAATTCTATTGCATATAATATGAAATTCCTGGGAAATTATTTTCTCAGTGTTCCTTATGCTTTAGAATATATATTTGTATTAAACCAACAAACTTTTGTTTCCCAGTACCAAAATCATAGTTTGGTATTTTGGAACATTCAAAACAATCAATATTTTAAAACCTATAATCAGTAGCATCAAAAATACAGAAATTTATTTTCTCAATCTGAAAGTACTTGAAAAGTACATTGATTGATTAATTAATTAATTAATTAATACATGCAGAAAGTCTTGACACAGTTGCTTATGGATCTCATAAGATATAAAGGCTGAGTTGAGATGTAGGCTGTCAGCTCCCATGGCATGACTTCACACAGTAAAGGGCACTTTTTAAATATTATTAAAGATTGAAAAATGATCTTATTTTCTTCATAGAGCTGATGCAGAAATAGAGAATAAGATCGATTATAATTTTTAATTTGATTCAGAAAACATTTCTATAACCTATACTCCTATGCAATAAATAAAAACATTCTGTTTCTACAGGGGGAAATAGAAAAGAAACCAAACTCAACAGATTCATGAACATGGGAAGAAATCTCTATTTTGAAAAATATTGCTGCTTCAAATAACAAACTACACAGAAAAACTAGTATTAAAAATAACAAAAGTAATACCTCTTTTTAAAGAACAGTAGTCTTGCTCGCTAAGCAGTTAGAAGACAGGAATTCCCATTTTGAAGACTGACATTTTCTGTGTACATGGTAATGACTGCCCTTGACATCAGAGATAAACTCACTATGGAGAGAGAATGAATTCAATGCTTTTAAAATCCTATTCCAGACTACTGAAACAAGAATGGATCTCTTTTCTGCAATCTTATTATCAAATTTGCTGTCCCTACTTTGCTGTAAATAGAGAAGACTTCTGGATCAATGATTTCTTTTCATTTTACTACAACCTGTGTCTTATAAAGTCACAAGCAAGATTTGCTGAAACAGAATTGTATAAGTTTTGTATTTCTCAATAAGTATGCTAATACTTAGCTTGAAAAATATTACAGCACACTTTACTACACGTAGAAAGTTAGCAAGGAAAATGAACAGCCAGGCTAAATCTTAAGGCTATTCAATCCATATACACCATATGAGCTGAGAGAATGGTTTGTAATAGAAACAGTTTTTAGTGACACATCAGGCTTAGAAGGTGTTGCCATTTAATTTTTAAAGAGCTTGTATTTTTACTGGAATGGTACTAACCATCAGTCACTGGAGGATGCCTAGAACAAATGCAGAGCACATATGAGGTCGGGGATCAGCACAGGTTCATTCTCAAAGACTGAAGTTTTTTTTCATGTGAACAAAACAGAATGAAGTATTAGGTGTGAGCTGTTTGTTCTTTTTCACGTTGCTATATTTCTGCCTACAATAAAATCCTTGTTGATGCAAAGATAAGGGAATCAAGTGCACTCTCAGTTTGCAGATGCCACTAAGTTGGTCAGGAGTGCTGGTCTGCTGGAGATTAGGAAGGCTGTGTAGAAGGATTGGAGAGGTTGGATCAGTGGGCTGAGAATAATGGTGTGAGGTTTATCAAGGTGAAGTAAGAGGTCCTGAATTTGGGCCACAACAACTCCATGCGACACTGCAGGCTGGGGGCAATGTGGCTGGAAAGCTGCCTGGTGGAAAAAGACCTAGGAATGATGGCTGGCAGCCAACATGACCCAGTGTGTGCCCAGGTGGCCAAGAAGGCCAGTGGCCCCCTGGCCTGTATCAGCAACAGTGCAGCCAGCAGGACCAGGGCAGTGATGGTCCCTGTGTACTCAGCATGGGGAAGCTGCATGTCAAACCCTGTGATCACTTCTGAGCCCCTCACTACAAGAAAGACATTGAGGTGCTGGAGTGAGTCCAGAGAAGAGCACTGGAGCTGGTGACGGGTCTGGAGCACAAGCCCTATGAGGGAACTGGGATTCTTTAGCCTGGAGTAAAAGAGACTCAGTGGAAATCTTAGTGCTCTGTGCAACAATATCAAAGGAGATCATAGTAAGATGAGTGTCAGTTTTCTCTCCCACACAACCAGGGACAGGACCAGAAGAAATGCTCTCAGGCTGCACCAGCGGAGGTTCAGTTTGGACATCAGGAATAATTTTTTCACTGAAAAACTGGTGAGGCATTGGAATTAACTGCCTAGAGAGGATGTGGCCTCACCATCCCTGGAAGTGTTCAAGAAACAACCGGACATGGCACTTAGTACTATGCTTTGCTTGATGTGGTGTTGGATCAAAGGTTGGACTCAATGATCTTCGAGGTCTTTTCCAACCTTAATGTTTCTAAGATTCTGTGTCCAGAATGTGGTTAAATGAACACTGCTAACCAATACAGTTTGCTTTATTGCTAACGGCTTTAATTGTGCACACCTAAGCTTGGGAAACTTGGGCTCCACTGCCATTGCTGCTAGACATGCTCACATGCCTGCTGCCAGGTACCAGGCACCAGAAATAGTTATTCAGAAACCTACAGTTCCTACCAAAACCAATATGACAAACAGACTATTTTTAAGGAACTAAAAGAAAACATAGAGGTTAGTAATAGTCAGAATGAATTTTATAAAAACACACCATATCAAATCAAATCAGTTTCCTAATACTCAAAGTAGCAGAGAGAAGAAGAAAAGCATGCCATATATTTTGCTTATGTAAGCTTTAACGCTATGTTGTATAGAGGTCCAGTAGCCAAGCTAAAGAATATTTAGATGAGGAAAAAAAAAATTTCTAAAGTCATGGGAAAATTCTACTTGTGAATTCATTATCAGTGGTTCAGGTACACCCTGAGAAGGACAGAGTAATGTTCTACAAGGATCAGTCCAAAGGGACTGGTATTATCAGATATTATTTTCAATGACCCAGATGATCAAATACAAATGTTTTTATTACATTTGAAGACACCAATAAGCTGATAGTATAGTTGCAAAATGGGAATAGAGTTAATGGAATCCTGATACACAGGGAAATCATATAAAAAAAGGAAAATATGCTGTTTATTATGGGCAAATCTTAGGCCATGAACTTGGATAAGAACAATTAACTGCACAAAAATAGGTAAGGGAACAAAGGGCTTAGTTAGAGCTCTGTGGAAGTATATTTAGAATTGTTGTGAATCATAGCTTCAAGGATTGTGTAAATGCAAAGCCCATGCGATTAATCACACACAATGATTAATAAACTGTCACAGCTAACAGGACATTTCAAATAATCCTTCTCCTTTCAGTGCTGACCTCTGCTGCAGTGCAGCAGCACTGAGTGTTGAGCAATGAAATCCAAGGAAGACAGAACAGCCTGGACGGCATTTAGAGCTAAAATTTTCTCAGAAGAGCATTGAGAAGGAAGAGAGGACTGGAAAACAGATAAAGAGGAAAGTTTGGGTGAGATAGAGTTCTATTGCTTGTTGCCTAATTACTTTTAGGATGACAATTAAGGCTTCAAGTTTCTATCTTTGAATGTTGAATCCTGTTATGGGAAAATAAAATTACTCATATGCCCCACAAAGTCTTGTCAAGGCATTTAATGGCTTTTCTCACTTTCCAGAAACGCTGCAAGTGACAACAAAATATCTTATAATGTGACCAGGTTGCCTATGCTGGTTTTTCAATTCTCAACTAATGTCCTTTCTCATCCTTTTCCAAAAATATTAGCAACATTCTTCTACTTCACGTTCAAGCTTCAGAGTCTTTGGGAAACTCTTATTTCACATCCTCAAGCCTTGAGCATCAACCACAACACCTAGAAGTATCTTTATTATGTTCTTTTGAATCCAGGACTTTGTGTCTCTGGGTATTAGGAAATATGACAGACACTGAAACTGTTGCCAGCCATGATGGTCCTTGGCTTCGAACCCAGCACTTACTGAACCAGCTGTTCACTACTGAATTTTTTTTTTTTCAGGCTATACCTGAGCTCAAGCATTGTATCTGGATTGCACTCATTTCACACAACAGCCAATGCTGACTTTGTCTTAAAGGAAGAAAACATGAGAGGCAGAGGACAATTAAAACTTCAGCTCCTTCATTCTAGTTGCTTTCATTTTGCCAACCCCATCCAATGTCCTGTGAAACGCACAGAAATGTAAGATAACTTTTTCAATCTGCAGAGTTTATGTAGCATAAATCCTGGTGGGAAAGAGAGGGGATGATCCTGGTCCCTTGCTTGCAGTGCTACAGTTTCTAGCTAACTGTGTGCTCCTCAGAAGAGGCTGTCACAGCAGGGCTGCTTTCCATGGTGTGGTCACCGTGTTTACACCTGGTAAGCATCAAATACCTTTCCTGGCAGGCAGGAGAGGCATTAGTAAACTGTAAAGTTTTCAATGCCTTGTGCTACCCAAACTACACCAGTTCTGTGCCTTGACCTGATGGGAGGTGATCATTGTCCTGGTTTCTTCCTCACTATAAGCAAGGTGTGGGCTGAGAAGGGATGGGGCTGGCTTGATCTTGCCCTGTCATAGCCTTGGCATTTAGCCTGTGGTTGCAGGGTCTGGGAGTGATCCCAACATCCACCCTATAGAAACAACTCCTGAGACCTCAGCTTACCTAGAAATAAATCATTAGCCTGATAAGAAAATCTCTTTATGTAAACATCACTCTGAGCATCCCAGTTTCCACTGAAATGCATGAAATTTCTATGCAGCTGCAATATGCTATGGAAAAGGTCTTAAGTGCCTCAACAAACAGATGCCAGTGAATATAGTCTTTTACTGCTACCCTTCTATTTCTTGGGATGGATAAGGACTGATATCCCAGAGGCAGGGAAGGGCAAGAGAGAATAAAGGTGGGAAGCTTCCCACTGACAGCCACAGTGTGATACTCTCCTGGTTGCTTTCTAGGAGAAACAGCATAGCCTTGCATGATTCATGTAGCAGCAATCTCTGCTCCAGATGAATTCTAGGCACCTGTATCCCCTGATAGCTTGCTCCCTTGCCACTTCTACCTTATCAATAATGGTAAAATAGGTATGGCCCCTTCCTATTTAACAGAGCTTCTTTGGCAGTGCTTCAGCTATCCGTCTCTCCATTTTCTAGGGCCATTTTACCATAGCGACAAACAGCACCAATTTTCTCCCTTCGAAAAGCATGATAATTATTCAGCTAGAATTAGGAAATCACATCAAATCCTATCACCAGTGACTAGCCACTAGGTCTTAACTTGTGTTTTCCCATAACAACAGTCTGTCTACAGTGCTTGCTTTTTCATGGTGTCCAGAGTAATTCAAGCTGCCTTCTAAAACCTTGGGGTTTCCCCATTTCCTGGTAGTTTCTTGGCCCAGGGATTTAAAGAAACTCTCTTTTTGCCATGTACAGCATATTCTACACTGTGAAAAAAGTGGAACAGATCCAGTACTTGGCATCTATTAAGCATCTGTATTCCAACTAACAATTAATTAGGATTAAGGGATGTTGAAAGTATATTCTATACAAGAAGAAAATAATTACCAACTATTAATCATGTATTATGATTATGTATTATTCTTTCAGGTACTTAAAAGATAATTGCATGCACTTTCCAGAGGATCTAAGGAGACTTGTGAAATATTTAAATTGCCCTATAACCCAGGTTCAATTGAGAAATGTCCAAGTTTCCCACAGGCAAACCAATGCTTTACTGCATCACTTCTGTCTCTCTGCTCATGCTGTTATTTAAAACACAACCTGCACCTTGCAGCACCCCAAATTATGCTTTACTGCTGCACTAACTAAGCTCTATCTACAGGACATTGTTGTAGCTTGTAGAAGTACATCCTCTGTCAGTGAACAGAAAACAGTACCACTGTAGGATGCCATTGCTGGGGGAGGATCTCCTGCACCCACTTGCCAGTGGAGGGGTTGTCAGGTGAGGTTACAGACCTTTCAGATCTACTTAATCCCTCATAGATATGGACCTGATGTTGTCGTGGTAAAAAAGGAGCTCTCTTGATACATCCTCTCCTCCTCTCATATAGCTTGAGAGGAGCTCTTCTGCACATGGGCCATTTATATCCTTCAAGGGATCTAGGCAGGCAGTGTCCTCTGGTTTCACAACAAAAGATCAATCAAAATGTTCCTGGGAAATCAGTGATGAAGCTGAGTGGCTCTGGTTAGGCCTCCAGCTCTAGTTACATGACGTATTTCTAAATTCAGTGTAATGAACTTGAGCATTAACCACCTGGAACTCTTAATAATCCATTCTAAGTCTGATGGCTAATTAAACTAAACATAACAAACTTGCCGGCAACTAGAACTGGTTGTATGTAATTTGATTTTAAAAATAGCAAAAGATTATTTACATAACCATAAAATTTAGCACCCACAAAAATATTCAATAATATAGTAAATCATAGTTTTGAGTACTAGATCTCACTCATCAGAATAAAAAGAATGCAAAATATAATTATGCAAAACCTATTTTAACTCCAGAAGTAGATTTATCAAGTATCAAATGTGAAATACTAGAAAATGAACAAAAATGCTTCTGGGTACAGAGTTTTTATTTTGTATCTTGTTGATATCAGAAGGACACATGGTACTATCCTTTCTGATCCTTCAGGTACAATGTGTTGTACTCAGAACACTGATTCAATGAGTTTGTATTTTTCATTATGTGTAAAACACTGTCCTTTCCC
Organism: Euphonia xanthogaster; assembly: GCA_034509185.1. NCBI lineage: Eukaryota > Metazoa > Chordata > Aves > Passeriformes > Fringillidae > Euphonia > Euphonia xanthogaster. The sequence goes on from JAYDZK010000001.1 coordinate 80,727,727, forward strand.
CAAAACAAATGTTTAATATATACAGATTTATTTTACTAGGCATTTAGATTGCTGACTCACTTTTAAATGAAGATTAGTCCTCTAAGAGACCATCTGTTTCAGCTGTTTATTCTCCATAATGAAATTGAAGTGATTTTAACAATGGAATTTTAACAGCCAATTGATTTCAACTTCTGTAGGGGGAAAAAAAAAAGTCTTGAGCCCTAAGGTATTCTTGAAGAAAATACCTTATAATTAAGTGATTTGATTTATATTCTTACTATTGTTAGGAATAAGCATACTTCAGCCAAGGTGTAATTAGTAGGATGGCATGATAGGTAAATGCTGAATGGGACCACTGTGACCACCACAGTCATAAACAGGTCTGACCTTACAGAAAATTTCTGTGTGGAAACATTATGACGACATGGGGCACCATTCAGGAATATTCTGCATTATTTGACTTTAGTCTTTAAATTATTTTATTTTAGTCTTTAAACATGCACAGATGCATGTGCTTAATAAATGTTTGTAACACTTATTGACTGCTTATCATGCAACACTGTTGGGGAGCTCTGACTAGGAGTTAGATATTGATATATAGATTTTAATATTGATCTTGAAAGTTAGGTGTTGAGAGTTTGGGATAAGGGTCCTCATTCTCCTTTTTAAACACAGGCCTCTAAACCCAAACATTTCCAGGGACTTCATTATCTCAGATAAATTTAATTCTTCTGTTTTAAAGCTTTGTGTCTCACAGGACTGCCTCACCAGAAAAAAAAAAAAAAAAAGTCATTCCTGTGTTATCAACACTGTTTTGTTCACAAAATACAGCACATACTAGGCTGTTCTGTGGGAAATTTACTCCAGCCCTGCCAGATCCTGTATGGAGTGATATTCAAACACAAACATGGAGAATAATTGAAACAGATGACGTACTGTTCCTTCAAACATACATGTGTGTTAGATACATTATGCACTAATACATTGTAAGTATGACAGGTATGGATGACAAAGGTAATTAAACCCAAAATCTAGGTCATTAGCTAATAAAAAAACCCATAATAATAAAGAAGTAGTAATAAAAGTCAAATTATTCCATAGGAATTATAAGCAGTTACGTCTGATTTAACTTTTCTGCATTGGCTTTAATCAGGAGATGAGATTTCTTGTTAGATGTTCCAAAAGTTTTTTTTTGCTAAGAAATAAATACTGAAAATACTGAAATCTCATTGAGTGTAAATAAAAATTGAGTTAAATCTAATCTGTATGAGAGTGCCTTTAATCCAACACTTATATAGCTAAACTTTCTTTATAATCAACATTTTGGAAAGGAATGTTCTAAAGGTCCATGAACACCTCCCCAGATGTCAGACTATGGTCTAGGACTAGTGTTGCTGTCAGTGGGGATGAACAGGACATGTCCAGGGGCGGGTGACCCAGCCAGGGCCACCTCAGCACAGACAGCTTGCCTTAGGGCTGAGGGGGGAGCAAGAGCAGTAAGCAAGGCTGTCAGCACGGGCAGGGGCAGCTCTGTTCTATTCCTAGGCTGCCAAAATGGTGGTGTCAAAATGATGTCCTTTAACTGCTGAGGTGACTCACTGAGGCCAACATACCTGAGGCTGGCTCTGCCAGTGGCAGAACCCCAGCATCCCAAACAGTGGCAAAAAGGAAAGTCAGAGTGAACAGTGGCTAGGCTAGAAACTCAAATGCTCCATTCCCCTTTTGAACTACAAGCAAGGATGTACACCTGCCCCTGTGGATTGTGATGGAATACCTGATGTCACAGCACCATCTTACTCTGTCTGCCCTTTTCTGTCAATTAGGGATGATAAAGTTACAAGACTAACACTGTCTCTAATGGCACTGACAAGGAAGACTGGTTATGGGGCAGGAGGAAGAAGAATTACTTTGGTAATTAATCCATTGTTGCTCAGAGATTCCAGTTGCTTGGAGTAATTCCTGCACAGATACTGTATTTGGTTGGTAAAACTAATAACAATTTCATTAAGCTAACAGCTTCTAATGCTCATAATAATTCTGTTAAATCTTAATGGATATACTTGTCCTTGCCTTACTTTTTCATTTATGATTTATTTCAGATACACTTCACAGTCTCTTGTGTCTCAGATTAGTGTTCTGTATTGCCACAAGATCATTGTCAAGTCTTACTGTGACTTCTAGACTGTGAAATATCTGTCTCACTGGAACTTCAGTAAGAGCAGGAATAGTCTTTATCTCAGTTTGAAATCTATTAAATGTGTTTATTTAATTTTTTGCTTATGAAGGCATTTTTCTTTATACGTATTTAAAGAATTTTAAAACAAGTTAAAAATAGGAGCAATGACAGGAATGTGAAAAACTCCTATGAAGAGGAATGTGAAAAAATTACTTGCCAAGATCTTCCCAAATGAAAATTCTACCTTCTTCATTCAGCCTTCACTGGAGATGATGGCAGAAAGAGAGCTTTTATCCAAAATTCAGCCCCTTTTTACAATTTAATCATCTTATGCACTCTGCAAAACACTGTGAGTTGCAATGCTGCTAGTAACACCCTACTGAGTGCTATAGCAGCATTTTATGTATGAGATCTGGCAAATCAGATCCTAGAGGGATGTTACTGGCAGCAACTCACACAAACCAGCCACGAGAAGGGAGAAGGAGGTAGCCAAAGGTAGCAGCAGCCAGCTGGTGCCAATGCTCCTGTGATTTTAACAGGGACACCTCAGGGAGGGAGGAGAGGCAGAGAGAGCTAAATGTAGTATGAGACAAAAAAATATTCCTTTTCATCAGAAGAGGTAAATTAATAGCAACAATATAATTTCTGGCACTTCTCAGGATTAAAATAAACCACATGCATAAAATTGTTTTGCAGACAGCATGGGAGTCTTAACCATCTTCCCCCCAAAATGAATACTGGATAAGGGAAGTCATTGGCAAAAATACTGACATCAAAAGAGTGCCTCTTGGGTGGATGCTTTTCTGGGGTGAACTGGCAAGGGAAGAGAATTTTTTAAATAATTTATTTGTAAAATTACATTTTTTTAATTTTTGAACTCTCAGCCTGTGAGAAAAAGAGGCAGGTCTTCAGTGATCTCTGCATGGCACAGCTGAGGGTGCATTAACAACCAAGTAGTGGTTCCCTGGATTTGTCCTGCTCTTTGTCTCACTGCTTGCGCACATATCCAAGTACTGTCTGGCTCATAAGGCCTGGACTGAAGAGCTTTGCTCTTCTGAGGTGTTCAGATGTAAAGAAAAGGTTAGTGGGCTCTATGCAAAGCCTAGTGAATAGGCAGATGATGCCCACATTACTGGACCACTACAACATCAGGCATCTTCAGGGCTGGTTCACCAAAAAGGCTTAAATGGCAGGATGTCCCTTCATTCCTTCATGTGCCACAGGGAATGCTGGCAATTATTAGGGAAGGATGAACTCCCAGAGACTAATCTCTGGTTATGGACACGGCTGAATATTTTACAAACATTAAATTTATTCTTCCCAAATATTATTGTATATCTTTTTTTCAAATCTGCATCAAGTTAATTTCTCCCTAATATCACAGTACCACCTGAGAACATTAATCATCTCTTCATTTACTTTGCTAGGTAAGGATGAAACAGCCTGGGGCAAATACTTTTAGATTTGTTAATAAAAGTGTTAAAAAGTGTTAATAAAATGTTGATCATGCATATTGGTAATGCAAAAAATACCATCCTACTTCAGTGGACTCATTTAGATTGTCATCAGAGAGGCTGCAGTGGTTCAGCACTACATAGATTTTAATTACAAAATTTGGGAAAAATAAGTTATTTGTGTTATTTAACTATGTACTTTTCCAGATGTTAGATTTAGAATAATATTAATAGGTTTAAAACAATATATTTCTATTGGAATATTTCTTTGAGCAATTTTGCTGCAGATTAGATGTCACAGATATATACAGCATTTCTGTTTGCTGGCTTTTTATTAGATTTGGCAAGAACTACTGTTATGAAAAAATTTCTCAAGGCAAAACTGTGATTAAAAGATATAAAAGATCCATATCTGAGAAGGATGGTGATGGAACTGCCAATGAGATCTGTAGTGGCTCAGTGGAGCCATCCTGTGTAAGAATATTTAAATTATACACATATGAATATATAAATTTAATCTCTTTTTTTTGTGTGTGTGTGAAGGTACAATGTGGAAAATAAACCTAACAAAGGCAGGCCAGGTATGTTTATACTACATTTCTGGAAATAATTGTAGATAGACAAGCAAAAGAAATTCATAGATTTATGGCTATGATAACACTAAATGACATCATTATTTTAAAAGAAAGCTTTTAAATTGAGTGCTCAGAAAAGGGAGATGGTTTTATGAGATGTTTAGTGCTGAGCAGAGATTTGAGGCAGAGGTTTGAGAAAATAGGCAGAGCCTCTCTTGGTTGGATCATGAAGCAAAGACATGAGGTAGATCTGATATATAAAGATAGCCTGGAGTCAAATGGGAGGGAGCCCCAATTTTGGCTGTGTAGCATCTTTAGAGGCGTTCAAAGTCATTGTCCAGGGACAGACCCTGGGGTCTACGGAGAAGGAAGGGGGAGGGATGGGCTAAAAGATCTGGTGGAGAACCAAGGCTTTTTGACACTCTCCATTCAGACCTATATTGATAGTAAATTATTAAAGATAGTAAATTTGCACTTACCTCCTTTGCTTCATGTGGTCACATCTGGAGGAATTTATTAATTAGCTGTGCATGTGAATGCAGAGAAGTTTAGGGAAGGAAAATAGGATCTGGAATCCAAAAGTAACAAAGCGATAACTTTTCCTTGAAGAAAAAAGAAGCATGATCAAAATTTATAAAAATATATGCTGTTCCCAAAAAAAAAAAAAAAATACAGAGCTCATTTTGTTAACTGCACTCTTTTGGTCGAGACTTAGCCTAGAAATTAAAAAAAAAACCAAAAAAACAACACAAACAGTCTGAATTATTGCATTGCTGGAAAGAGCAAAAGGCAGATTATCATATATATCTACAAAATATTAAAGGTAAATAAAGAAACTCCAGAAAAGAGTGAAAACAAACAGATACAAAATAAAGCATATCAATCTCTTCTGGGGAAAAGGATAGTTTCAGGTTAAACAAAAGCAGTTGACCAGTATTGTATTTGATGGACTAATAGAATTTTCAGTCAAAATAAAAAACATATCATAGAAGTACTAAATCAGGAATTAATATTTTTCCAAATGCAAGAAGACCAATTTACAGTGTTCCACACTATGCTTTATCCAAAGGACTTTCACTAGAAAGAAATGGAAACAAATACTGAACATTTCACTTAGTTGAAAAATTTAAGTTCTTGAAAGCTGGGAGTCTGGAAAGGGCCCTTTTCTACCTATTCAGTTCCAGTTAATAATTTACTTTTGTATTGTATAGCTGGCATTTTATGGAGCATCTTTATAGGTAAAACAGTTATGTTATTCTGTTGAGCTGGATCAAGCATAAAAAGATATTTCTTTTCAGTTGGATTTCATTTTAATGAACTAAATATCAGTTGCATATAAAAGTCCCATAAAAATAAAATACCAGGTATTTAATAAGCACTATTGCCAAAATAGCTGTATTTTGCACCATGTTGAGTCTCTGCAGTGAGAAACAGGAGTATTTTCTCTTTGCCTTGGTCTCTGGTTATCATGGCTCCTACTTTGATATCGTTCTAGTATGGTGCTGAATTCCTGAAAGGATGAATTCACAGCAAGGTGGTTAATTCTCTGTGTTCCATGACTAATATTTAGTTGCAAATAAAAGTAGTTATATTCAGTGTCTCTAGTTCAATGACCCCTAGTTCTCTACTGGATAGATGATTTCAGGAACATAATATCTCGAACATCTCTGACTGTTTACATCCATATATGAACAAAACAAGAGTGCTGCAGGTAAAATAAACCACTTTGGAGATACTAACTATTTCAATCTGAAAAAAAAAAATCAAATTAATCTGATGAACCTTGATGCCAGCCCTCGGGATATGACTGATGTGGCCATACCGTGGTACTGTGTCTGTCAAACACCACTACCACCTAAATCTTTCTCCTGTAGCCAAATGTGATGGAGTTTTTATCTGTTTCTGGGGTCATGATGGTCAAGAAGACCTTGAGAACATAACATTCTGGCAAAAGTGTATTGGTTACAAAATATAAAACTGGGATTTGTGCTGCCTTTCATCAGTACACTGTCTGGTGTCCGCCTTTATTAGGTAAAAGCTGGAACTGAAGTATCCTGGCATAAAAATGGTGAAGATCTGCTTGAGAAAATACCTAGGTTCTCACTTATGCTGAATACAATAAATTTATGAATTCTAGATTTACAGACTCCTTTATAAAGGGGTGGAAGGCAATATAGACTGAATGGCTCATGCATGAGCACAAAATAAATACATGATGTGAAAATGCACCCAAACTTGGTGTTCACAATTTCAGACTGGATGCCACCTTTCTTAGTGTCTAAATCCCCTTATATCTGGAGTTTTCTTTTAACGTGTTGTAAGTACATTGAATTCATCTCAGTCTGTCACTTAGGAACTTTGAAGAGAGACTTGCTTTTGCCACTTAAAGAGTCAATTTTTATCAACACCTATTCAAACTAATCCATCTGATAACAGAAGAAAACTACTGGTTATGAAGAGAAACACACAGAAATACTCAATCATTTCTGTTTGTAGGCCTCTTCAACAGTCTGCTTCAGTACAGCTTGGCTGCTCTACTCTCTATGCCAAAATGATATTTCAGCTTTGCTGAATATTTAGTGGGCCTATTTACTTACAGCGTACAGTATTCATCAACAATTTATTTCAGACCAGCCAGGGTCAGTTCAGATCCCTGTGGTATATCTTTCTATTTTTATTAAATTCAGGCAAGCAACACAGACTGTGACCTATTTTGCCATCAACTGGCAGTTAGTATTAATGATACCTGTAAAGATCAGTCATCATTACTTTGGATTATCCTAATATGTGTGTAGAAAGTGAATCAGGCATCTAGCCAGTTACACTGGTGAAACCTGACAAGAAAAACAGTCAATATAGACAGCAGTTGTTTGCACCCCTAATTCCCAGTGATGCAATGATTATGATTCCATTACCTCAAATCTGATCAACAGAATTGGTACCAAACCAAATGGTTGTATTTGGACTGCTATTGGTCAATAGAAGAGTTTGGTGATTAAATGACTTTAATTAATGAATAGACAGAAAAACTGATACTGGCAATAGCTTTCTGCTGTTAAAAAGGTTCGCCCAACCTTGATATTTTGGTAAACTAACAGCTTTTATTGGAGGAATCATATTACAGACAAGATGTCAGGTGGTTGCCTGCTTTCTGACATTCACTAAGTCTGAATTTTCAGTTTCTTTTAATTTCTAAACAATGCTTCTTCAGACCACCTGTGCTAATAAATGTTCAATAGACCTATCAAATATACATGAGGTGATTTTTGCAGCAAGCATTGCAAATAAGAATCTCTGATGGAGTGTCATCTGAGATGCTTATCAAGAAAGAAAAGAAAGGTCATCTGATTTCAAGTTTAGAATACTCTCAGCTCATTGCTCAGGAAAGATTGTGTTCAACTTTAAATGCCATCTGAAAGGCAGACATAGTTTCTTTAGCTTTTATCCAAATGAATGACATTTGTGTTCGGCAGAGTGGTAGGCTGCAAAATTTGCTGGATCAATGGAAAAATCACTTTGAAGCTACTTATACATATTATCATGCTTCCTACGTGAGCAGGAAGCTGCCTCCAGCCAGAAAGAATGTGAGATCTCAGCCTACACCCCTGCCTCCCTCTCCAAAACTTGGTAAGGTATCAGAACTGATAAGATCACTGCTGGTGACAGGTGAGTTTTGTGGGGTGTTCACAGTGTTCTTATATCCAGTCAGTACTCCATCTTCCACAAGAACTCAAGAAGGGTTCTGCTTAAAAATGAAGAGAACGACTTGCACAGTGTCTGCAGAAGCTCTATTCTTTGGTCACCTACAGTGTGTGTCTTTGCTCTTGTACCCATGCCCCAGTCAGCAACAACCCCTGAGGTAAAAATGGAAAATTTGGTTTGGATTTAGACCAGATGTTTTGTCTTTCACTAAGTTGCACATTACAGAGGTTTTCTAAGGAAATAACTGGGTTTGATGAGACAGATCCCATTCCTCTTTTTCTGTTTCTTGTTAGGCACTTGACTCAGCACATCACAAAAGCCCAGAAGACCTGAGGAAGTGACTCAAAGTCCCAAGGAAGAAGTTCTGAAAGAACCACTTAAGGGAATAGAAAGCTCTGTTTGTATGAATGACATCTGAATATCATTTCTCCTCAGTTTCCATGGCTGCATGGCACAGCCAAGTCCCTGCCTGTCCTGATTGTTCTCAGCTGATGGACACATTGGAAGAAACAGCTGTTTGTGATATTATGTTGTACACAATTCTGCTTAAAGAAGATCTTAGATACACTGAGGGCATTTGCCTTGTGCTCTCAGCATGGAGAATGCAGCTGACAGTCAACTTAGTGAAGCAAAAGGCAATGTGTAGTGGAGGAGAAATTGTGTATTGGAGTGTTGACATATTCTATTTATAAATTTCCTGTTGGGAGTACATGTTCCCATGAACAGAGATCACAGAATAACAGAATCCCAGAATTATAGAATGGGTAGTGTTGGAAGGTCACCTACGACAGTAGGTGATCTTGCTCAGCATCCCTGATGGACAAATGCTGCATGTAAATCCTTTTGCAGTATGTTTGGTGGTCCAATTTCCACACTCAAATCCCTGGCTGAAGAATGAAGTGTTATCAGAGTGAACTGCTGCTTATACATCTTCTTTTTAACAGCTGTGGTCTCATAATTCCTATATTGTCACTCATAAAACCAAAAATGGATAGCAACTTCCATCCTGTCTTCCCAAGATTCAAGATTTGTTCTTGAACATAACTTGGACACAAATAGGTAATACTATCATTGTACTTTGACAACACAGACAAAAATATTAAAGTTATGATATTATTCAAGGGTCTTTAACCCCTAATTGATTACAAATTAAAATACAGTACATCACTCCTCAGAAATATTCCTGAAGTGCTCTGTTATTTTAGATATTGCTGGTTTCAAGCTGATAGTACTGTTGGTTTGACAAAGAAATAGTTCTTTGGGCAGAAATAAAATATCTCGTTGATACCCAATTTAGTGTGTTCATGAATTAACATAAGAGTTTGTTTCTTCTCTTTAAAAGCTGTAGACAAGTATATGGAATAACAGACTTCCTTATTTATCTTGAATAGTCTAATATGACATGCTTTAAAACACTGGTAGTGTCTTGCAGAAAATAATGGTGATAAAGAATGGTGTAAAGATACAAGCTAATTAAACAGAAAGGAAAAGTTTGCATGTATGCGACAGAAAGGAGGCAAAACATATGACATGGCATAAATCCCTATTCCTGCTCAAATTAGCAATTAATTCACTTCCAATCAGAATATGGGAGGAAGAATGAAGTGGCAATTTTTTTTTTGCTTTTAATAAAATATAGGCTGTATGAAATAAGAAATTGTCACAGAATGGAAGCAGTTTTTATTTTTAACCCTTGAATGCTGACCTCCACTTACAAGTATTTGAAACAGAGTTCAAAAGGTGTTTGCTGGTGAAAGTATGGCTGTGAAAACATGAATTAATTACTATATTTAAATATTTTATAATTGCTGTTATTTTTTATATTCCTTGCTTGAAGGAAACAGATTATAAATAGACAGAAAGCAGTAAAGAAAGATGGATACTTTCTTTAGAGAAAGTAGGATTTTTGCATAGTCAAATTGCAATGAGCTTATCTACAAGTATTACTTCTTGGGCTGTTATCCAATGCAAATGTTGTGTAAATTTACAGTTTCATTGGAAAAACCCACAGATGAAATAGATTTCCATAGAAAAGGCTTTTTTTGTTGAGCTGGTGGATTATTCTGTTTGCTTTGACTGAGCACCAGTTCTACATACTTCCCTTCCACTCCTGACAGATATAACTGAGAGACGTTGGAAACACTAGCAAGAGCCCATTCCCTGAGGGATATGAAGGTGCTCCTACGAAACCTTGCAGTTGGAAGTAAATCTTTTTTTAATCTATAAAAAATAGTTTATCTTCTGAAGGACCACCTTTTGCATGGAAAAACAAATAAGCCAAGCTAAACTTTAGGCTGTTAACTGGCCATCAGTATATCCGAGGGAAAAATAAACTTGTGGGGAGCTACAAGATTTTCTGATATCTTTCAATGCTTCTAAGCTGCAAGAACTGGGGCAGGTGAAGCCTTGTTGTAAAACATGCCAGGACCCAGGAACATGCAGAGATTTTGTATCCATACAATAAATCCTGGTTGCTGGCATTCCTTAGGCTAATAAAAGAGTAGCAAGTTATTTCCAGCCCTGGTTGTCTCTCTTATTGCTTGTCAGTTCTCCCCGTGGGAACTGGCTTTGCATGTAGGGAACTGGTGCCTGTTGGCAGTGACAACTGAGCCAGTGCAAGGCTGAGCTAGGGCTTTCCCAGAAGGGACCTATGGAAAGAGGACATCCATCGACTCCGTTTTGCACTTCCTGTCCTAGACATGGAAGGAACAGACCCCCAGCTAACACCCCTCTCCTTGCAAGAGATCCCCTGGGAAGGTATTTAGGGCATTCTGCATTTGTGAAACACCAGATATCTGTACTGCTGCAGCCAAACAGGCCCTGCACAAGGTGCAGTGAGAGGCATCAGCATCAGCCTCAGGGACATACAGTACTTTCTGCACATTGTTCCTGCCCCTGCATTAATAGTTCCTTCCCCCTCTCTTCAAAACAACAAATATAACTTTCTGCTGCAGACAGAAGAACTCCAGCAGAACTGCACTGTATTCTGTAAAATCAATATTAATCATTTTCAAATTGTTTGCTTGTTGACTTTCTGAGGACAGAAAGAAATCCTTAGGGCAACTTAAGCACAGCACAAACAAAATGTTCAACAACAAGAAAATGTTCGGCTTTTTTTTTTTTTTTTTTGCCTCTTACATCTCACATTTGACCTTTAGAATACTCTTGTCATATAATTGCATAAAGGGCCACAAAATGTGATGAATAACTAATATCTTACCTATAGTCATATTTGTATAGTAGAATTCTGAAATTCTCTGTGGATTGCATTAATGCTGGTTTAAACATTTTATTACATTATTTTGTGATTTCTTGACTATAGCTTATTTGCTGTCAACCATACAAATAGGAGGACAAAACCCTTCTTCATTTTTGTCCCCAGTAGCAAATCAGTAACAGAAAATAAAGTCCAGATATGCAATTTGGGCTGAATTATTATATTCTTTTCAATAGGTAAGCTGTTTTCATTTTACTGATCATCCTCAAAGTGTTCTTTTTTTATCACAATTCCTCTCATACTGCTTTTACAATGGTGGTATATTCATAACAGTGATTGGATTCTAGGGAGAGAAATATTTACCCCTGTTCTCTGATAGCTCTCCTTTTGGTGACTGTTTCAAGATGAATGCTGCTGGAGTACTTAAAGAAAACATAAGCAATCTGAGATTTAATCAACTTATATGGACATTAAATTAATCACTGTTAAGAAATATAAAGCACATTAAATGTTGCTTTATATTTATTTATTTATGCTGAGTCTATCCTTCTTTCTGGTGCTGGGATAAATTCTTGGTAAATTCATGTAGTTCGCTACACTAGTTTTTTGGCAATATGCAGAAGCAGCTATTGCATTACTTAGCCATAGGAAAAAAAAACTTCTACCTGCCTTATGTGTATCCCTCTGAAGGCTGATATACTCCTCAGGGGCAGTTTGTCTGAACAACAATTTCACTGAGATAAGAAGGTTTACTGTGAGTAAGAAAATTATTAGAGTAAACCTAAGAATGTTTTGTTTAATATGCCCTCATTTCTATTTTGTGCAAATTGAATGAGACTGAACAATGCTACAGAAAGAATACTAATACATATATTTTCCCCAGAGCACCATGTGGTTCTGATCCCAGAATCAGATTTCCATCCTACACATTGTACTCAAATATAAACAGGAACTACCTCTGCCCTTCTTTTAGTCCCCAGCTTTTGAAACATTAGTGCATCTTAGTGCTTTTTGTTCAGTCATGCTCTCTTCATCTCTGCTGTGATATGTGAACACTCACGTGAGCATGCACACATTATGCTCACACATTGGGCTTTGAATTAGAGCTTATTTGGCAAGTCTATTTATGAGAAGTCACTAGTATTTTTAATGTCTTTTGATGGTCTATTGAATGACTTAATAAGCCCAAAGACCCTATCTTTTCAGAGTGCCATTGTATAAGTATGATAAACCATATCTATTATGCATGGATAAAGCACTTTTCTTCCAGTGGGCATTGTTTTTTAAAAGCTTCTTCTCACTAATTCAGTTCTCTTGGATATGATTTCACTGGCAAGCCTGTTCTGTCTGGCACATCTGTGTAGAAGTGTTATCATGGATAGAGATGAAAATGTTTCAACAAAGTAATTGAGGAATAACATGAAGAGCTACTGGGCTCCTGTTTGTAAGGTTTTGGCCATCCTGTATTTCTGCTTTTTAATTATTTCAAAGAGCACCTTTAACATACATTGAAACAGAGAGATAGATTCTTTTCAAAGCTTGGAATTACTGGCTACAGTTTTATAGCTCACGGCAAGCAACCTAGAGGCCTTATTAATACTTGATGAATCCCTCTCAATGTCTCAGCAGTGAAGAGAAGACAAACAACCTGCCAGATGATTGATGCTGTGCCTGCCAAGGAGGAACTTTAAAGCATGATTCTCTTACAAAATCTGTAGAAGGAATCCGGTCTGATCCGGCATGATCCTGCAGTAGCAGCAGTGTGAGCTGAGTGGAGCAATCTCTGCCCTATTGCACAATGGAAAGTGCACTAACAAGTGGTTTAAGTCCTTTAGCAAGGCTTTCAGCTTTCATCTCTGCCTCCTCCCTACCCACAAGGCTCCCTAAAATTCCATGGCACACTGCTCTTCAGCAATGTGTGTTTGCAGAACTGTGTTAGACTGTACATCAAAACTCAACATTATCACTACTTTTAAATATTGTTTGCTCTCTGAACCATATAGTTTCAAAAAGTCTGTTAATCCTGTTTTTCATTGTTTTTCTTCTCCAAATCATTGACTCTGTTTTCTGCGCAGCTGTTTTCCTTTTGTTCTCTTTCTTCCTGCTCCCCTCAGGTGTCCTGACATACATAACCTTGGTCAGTTGAGGCACATGGTTGGGCTTCCTGAGTAATCTCCTGTGTGCCTGCCCAAGCTCTAAAAAATCAGGCTTGAGAGATCCTTACCTAAGCATGATGCCATATAGGCAGAGAATCACTCACTTTTCCTGCAGTTTGATGGTTCATAGGAAATTGCAACACTCTGCAGTCTTACTGGAGTAGGGCCATCAAATGAGTGAAGTGAACAAACCTATATTTATTCCAAATGAAATTTTCATTCACATGGGCACCACAAAGAATCCCTCATATCAAAAAGAATTCCTGAACTCCACATGAACTCCTCAAACTACAGTAGCCAAATTGCAATTCTGGTGTGTACCAATTCTGCCTCAAAAGGGATGATAGCAGTATATATTTTAAAAGTATGGCCATTTTAACTTCTGTAGGAATATTCAAATCAAATACGAACAATTTAAAGAAAATACAATTTAATTTCAATTAATACATCTGGGTCCATAAATTTGCCTTTTACTTACTTCATTTTGTTTTTGTAATTGCAACATACTTGAGCCAAAGGGAAAAAAAACAAAAGAGAGATTCTACTCTAGGGCATAATGAATTATTGATTAAGGCAGCAAGATCAGTATGAAGCCTTATAGGAAGCCAAAAGTAAATCAGTAAATGAAAGGGTTTTAAGTATATACTTAGAAAAAGGGATTTTGGCAAATACTGAAATGAATATTAGACAGAAAAATCTCAAGCTGTCTGAATCACTATCCCTAGCTGTCCAGTCAGCCCATTATTAAAATAAATTGCAGTTTAGAGTGAATTGTGTGGGAAAATGAACCCAATAAAGACAACAGCGTGTAGAAGAGCTAACACTGAAAATGTGGCAGCATTTAAATCCTGATCATGTGAAAACATTTGTTATACATATCAGACAAAAGATTTGTGAAGAATAGAAAGACAGAAATGCTGTTCCTCAATAATAGCATAAAATGAATGTCCACTGAAATCAGTGCTGGTACATGGACAGTTCATACCAGAAAAATGAAAAGTTTTTCTTTTATCAGGTCTCAAAGGCAATATATTGGGATAAAGTGATGGTAAATCAGGAAAAAAAAAATCAAAGAAAAGAAAAAAACCTCAAAAATCCCTAACAAGAAACCACTTTATTTGTCAACTGCTTTATGGCCAAACTCTAAGGGAATTTGTCTCAAGAGAGTGTGAGGGACATAATTAAATTATTTTCTTTTTGATCTCTTACAGCAGACAGTGTACACCAAGACCCTCCTGCTTAAGAAAAAAAAGTGACATCTCTAATTTTGTGCATAGAGAAATAGGGAAATACTGATATTCCAGCCACTAATCATATTCAGAAAACATCCATGTGATTTTTTTAGGAAAATGGAGAACAAGAAACACGTATAAAACCACACAGATTTGTTAAATTTTCTCTCAATGGTCATTATAAACTTAGGTTTAACATACCTGTTTAGAATTTGTGAGGGCTGTAATACCTCTGAGGACTTCAAATCAAACTCAGCTCTGAGCTCTTATGTCTCATATTTTAGTGGCATAATTAGTGTGTGGAGCTTTTGAGAAGAAATGTCTTCTCAGACAGAATCCATGGATAAAACTGTTTCTCAACCACAATAGTTAAAAAGCTGTCTAAATCATACAGGGACCATTGAAAATTAATGTCTTACTCAAGAGGCTCCATGAAGACTATTAAAACTACCAGGAATTTGTAAACAAATCATTAACGTGTCATCTTTTAAGAGTAAATGTGTTTCTACTCTGAAAATGGATTCTGCCAAATAACATTTTAGCATTATGTGCACTCTGGAACTCAACACTTTTCTAGTTCCTGGATTTATATATACATTAGAAGGATATATGTTTCTTTTGACTTCAAGTGAAAATTCTTCAGTGGGATATGAATTTCCATTTAATTTCTTTCACCTTTTGAAAACTACAAGGGAGGAAACCCACGGAGGATGTTGTAATCATAGGGAAATTGGATGAAAAGTGATCCAAAAAAGATGAAGTGCCAAACAAAAGAAAATCAAATTGAAATGTTATGCTGGAAGAAAATGAAGGTTTTCAGGAAAGAAATATTTTATCTTCAAGCCTGGGAGAAAATCCTCTTCTTTTCGAAGTTGTTAGACTTCAATCTTGGTGCAAAATGTAATCAGCTGTTTTCTTCAGAACTGGTGGCCCAAAAACTTAACTCCTCACACCTGTAAGTATGTCCACATGGGTGGCTTTCTTGTTTGCTCCAATCTGCATTTTCCTTATACAAGAAAAATAACACATCATTTCCTCCTTATTCTGCTCGCAGTTTTTGCTTTCCAGAAAAGTGTTCTTTAAAGGTCAGGATTTTTTTCCGCAGTGAGAAAGCAGCTTATTCATAGAGTTTGTAACTTTTCGGTTTATCTTGTAAGATTTAATTAAATAATTATAGCCTTTAGGAAAACACAACATAGTTTAATTCCCTTTGCATAGATGAGAGTGAAACAGGCATCCCTAGGGGTCATCAACAAATTAATAAAAGGAAGCAACAACAAAACATTGCTATGTTTGTGAATTAAGTGAATTTCATTTAACATAGATAAGCAATAAGCAGAAGGAAATTTAATTACGTAGAGGAACATTTATCTCCAAGAAGCTATGCAGTTGTAGCAATAAAGAAACAGCATTTTAAAAGTTAAAATAAGGTTCTGCCTTACATCTTGATATATCAAATGGCAATGATAATTCACAGCATTAAATCCAATACTACCTATGATAGGTAAAATACAATACATATATGAGAATCACTCTATAAATCCTCTCAGACAAATTAAATTCTGAGATTGAAATCACTAAAAGGCAAGAAGATATTCATTTAAGCCTGTAAAATTAGAGGAGAAAAAGATATTCACCACACTCATAAGAGAAATATTGAAAGGAATATCTCTACAAATCTGCATTATGAACAGCCAAGTACCTGAAGCAATCTCCTGTTATTTTTGAGAGTTTCTAGAAGGAGCTATATGAAGTATTTTGCCATTGAAACAGGCCTAATTAATATATATTTTAATAACATTTTATATTTTACCCAAGCAGCTATTTTCCTCTTTAAAAATGCTGTCTCTGCCCCTTGGTGTGTGGTAAGGATGTTTATCTCCCACATTCCGAGTTAAGTGTTAAGGCCATAAAATTGAAGGATAGATCTTTTTTAGCACTCCTATATGCAAAGCTATCGTTTGGCTTGCATAATATTTTCCATGTTGCTGGACAATGCTTCCAAAGCTTCTTTTCTTCTTCTTCCCATTCCCTAACTTTAAAGATGCGTCTACCTGTGTGCCAACCAGCAGCAGCACCCGCCTGACCCCACGGAAAGGCTCTGGTGGCTCTTTTGGGGGCAGCTGTTGAGCTGGAGGCATCATGAGCCTGGGGTACTGTTGCCACAGGTGTTTGTCCAGAGTGCTGTGACCCTCCAGAAGAAGCATCTTGAAAAAAGACATCTCTGGGGCACAGGCACATCTATGCTCGTGTCAGGTGATTTCAGCTCTTCTGTGATCTGGCCAATGTAGAAGGAGTGACAGGGTCTTCATGCAGGGTTCCAAGGAGACTCTTTATTGAGCCAACTCCTCAGAGACAACCAGGCACAAAGAGCCACGCAGGTCGGGAAAGCAAAGATTTATATAGGGATCTTGAGGGGCAGGGCAGAACACCAGGGCCAGTGGGGTGAGGGCACAGGGGGTGGAGCAAGGGGAAGGGCCAATGGGATACATGGAATCTGCATGTCACAGCAAGGCATGCTGGGAGAAGTCTTTTTCCTCACCCTAATAGTGTGGTTATTGCTTGAGGGGTTTTTCCTCTAGGGGAGGGTTATGGGCTGTTCCCCTGTGGGCCCACCAGCCTCCACAGGGTACCCTAGCCTCAGGGCAGCCCATGAGCTGCGGGTGTCTGGCTGTGTCCCGACATTAAAACACATTTAGGAGGGAGGCAAGGAGGGATCTGTTCCAGCAAGCTTTGCAACATTTGGTTGCCATTCCTCCCCCCACAGAGCTTAAGGGCAGTTCATTTCTCTAAGGTCATGAAGGGACAATGACAGACCAAGGATGTAAGAAACAGAGAGATTCACATGGGAAAAGGTGCAGAATTCCCAAAGGAAGTCACCAGCCTCACAAAATTTCTTCTGCCTCAAGATGTTCAGCTGGTAAATCATGGCACTCCTCTGCAGGGAGAGCTTTATTGATGAGGAAATTTTTGAGATTTGTGGAGCTTTCCAGTTAAGTCTTCACACTTACCAGTAGAAAAGGGTTTTGCAGAAGTTTTGTTGTTCACTCTCTCTATTTATACTTCATATTTTGAGATGTACCAATATTGGCTATTTTTGAGAAGTTCTGCTAGTTGTCTTTCTGTTATAGTAGACAGAAACCCTGACAACTTTAAGCAATCATCCACATAGCATGTGTGTATGTGGATTTCCTGGGAAGATGGATCTTCCTGGGAATGCACAAAGCATGCAAACATGGGAAGTACCTTCATTTTTCAGATCGAGGCAAGAGTTTCTATTTGTATGTGTCTAGTCAGATTTCACTAACTAGAGCACTAAAGAAGGAGAATGGTAGAATTTTATTAACAGTTGTCTTCTACTTGGTATTGTGGGCAAATGACTGGCAAATTCTGCTTGCCAGAAGCAATATCTGTGCCCAGCAAGTACACAGCCATGATACAGGTCTGGGGGACAAAAGACAAGCTTTCCAGGGCCTTTCTTCCAAACTTTCAGTATCTTTAGTCTCCATTTGCAGAACCAAATAGGTCATGTAAGGAGGACCTTCACATTTATTTAGGAACTGTAAACCAGAGCTGTGCTTTCAATTCTCAACTTTCAGTTTTTCTTTTCTGAACAGGTTGTTTCTTCAGTCCCAAGTCAACAAGTCCCAGAACACATTTTCACTCAGTGTCTCATTACACCAGGCAGTCAAGAGTGCCCTTGGAGTTCTGCTTGCGTGTTGGTCAGGCAGGGTTGTCTCATGGGGAACAATATGTAATTTATGTCTGCTAACACTCTTTAATTACAAAAAGGTTCTCTGTTCTTATGAGTAAGTTTTATTCCTGGAGTTATTATATTCCTAGAATTGGAAAGTGTTAGTCTCTCTTTTGCTATCATTGGAAAGATCTCTGACAAGTTTCCCAATTGCCTCTGCCTGTGGTCTCTCACTCAGCTGCAGCTAATTGCTGCCAGCTACACAGGCAAGAATAAAGTGATGATTTCCCCTTGTCAAACATTTCTGAACCACAAACCACAAAATATGAGCAGAATGAGCAGCTTCTAGTTTATGATACTGGATCTGCAAAAAACAAAAACAACAAAAAACGTGGCTGATGTACAGATTGTTTTTGCTGCTTATCTCCATGCCCAGCGCCTTGAGTACCCTGCACTGCCACTTCCATCTCTTCTCCTGACCCTTGATTCCTCCCATTTCACTGTTGGGTCTGTCACTGGTAATTACCCATCATTTCAGCACTGACACATAACTACAAGCAGAGGACACCTGATCTGTCATTGTGCTTGCTGATGAAATGTAATGGTGTTGTACATATCACAAAACTGCCAGATAAAGTCCAGACAGATTGTTCGGTGCCAAGGATGCTAGAAAGCTGAATGTGAATAAAAGAGGGAAATACATTTTAAAAGGTCACAGTTAATTATTCAAGGAATTTTTTTTTTTACTGATGAGAGCATTGTAAAAATGAATTTTTTTTCATATTTTG
>JAYDZK010000001.1:80755782-80766142 GCA_034509185.1 Euphonia xanthogaster
TTAGATAACCTACCATATCTACCATAATCTACCATATGTACCATATACATATTTCTGGATTTAAAGTATATAGAATATATCAATATAAAATCTTTACCAAATAACTGCTTGCCTAATTAGGAAAAAATCATCTCCACCCCTATTGTTTCAATTAAATAAGCTATTTTTCATTTCCCTTCTGACACCATCTTGCATAAAATGACTGGAGTAGAATGCCGGCTGTGTTGGTCTCCTGAGAAAATCCGTGGAGATTTTACCAGCATGAGATGTGATCATTCTTCTGCAGGTAATATGCCTACTGAAACCCTTCATTAGTATCTCTAAAGTGTTCCAGTTATAAACTGTCACTTCCAGTTATTAAAACTTCTCCTTATTTCAGCTTTCCTATAAGGGTTTGGTGGTTGGTTTTTTTTCTGTGTTCCCAGGCAGGGATTGGGTTGCAGAGAAAATGGAGTTAGTTGATTTGTGAAATGGGTGGTGACAGCTGAGATGTGGGACTTTAATTAAAACCAAGGTAAGCTGTTCATACTCTTAGCTGAGTGTCTGATCTGTTATTTAGGCTCTTCCTCATACCTCAGCTCTTCTTCTTCCAGACATAGGATATTTTTTGCAAAATAACCAGACTCCAGTGGGAGCTAGTAGATGTTTCTTTCTCTAAATATCTTGGCATGAGAAACATTCCTACTGGTTGAGATTGTGGTTACAGTTAAGAAGCCAGGCCTCCCAAATCCTGAAGCAGTGCTGCTCACAGTGTTTTATGATGTGAGAAGCATACATCCTCTTCTCAAGACGTAACATGAAACAAGAGATTGTGCTTTGAGTGATGAATAATCCTAAAAAAATACGAAAACTTAGTCCCAGAACCAGATGCCCACCTGAGAATGCCATTGTGTACTTTCTTAGCTCATGCAAAAAACCACAGAATTCCTCTGGGTAGAGTGCAAATGCAATGTTTCAATTGCACAAGCAACACTTTGGTATCTCAGGCAGGTTTCTAGTATGATCCCAAATATTCCACTTACCTGGTGAGGTAAGTGGAATATTTGGGATAACTCAGGTTGTGTGAGTTTCACTCACATGCCTCTGGAAGCTGCTAAGTGCTCTTTGGACCCTGGCCCAACTGCTCCACACAGCACAGAAGTGAAATTACGTGAAATTTCTCACTGTAAATTGTTTGCTAAGATTAGCTTTGGGAAATGTCACTAAAATTAAGCCACAATAGGAGAGGTGCACTATAAAAAGATAAATTTTCATTAAAGGGAAATTTTCATCAAAATGGCAGTTTTAAAGATTATACTCTTAAGAGGCTGCAGGCTTTTATATGCACTTTCATGTTTAATGCTTAATTTGGCTCCTGCTCTTCAAGCAGCATTTTACCAAAATCCTTTGGGCAGTCGCTGCTGCGCTTTTCTCATCTGTTTAGCTATCTGGGTCCTGTGGTGACATATCCATGGTATATCATAAGAGGAAAATGCCTGGTCTTTTCTGTGAGCTGCCACATGCAGCGCTGGGGAAGCAGCAGGGGAAGGAGTAGTGTGCTGGAAAGGTTTGTGAAACCACTGGGCAGCATTGCTTTGTGCTGCTAAGGAGATTGGCTGCAGCTGGAGGAGAGAGCTAACTTTCTTGGGAAGGGAACAAAGAAAGGAGTTGACATTTAATCAACAGGGAAGAAAGAAGGAAATGAAGTAACTGTGGAAGAGCACAGTTGATATATCCACTCGCAGTTCTGGCAGCAGCAATCTCATCTAAACTGTATTCTCTTCATTAAAAGGTTAACCCAGGAAACAAAGGTAAAAAACAACTATTATCAAAGATTTAGCAGGACCCAGTTGTAGCTGACTCCAGAATAGATGAGTCCACAATTTTGATTTCTGAGCATCAAGGAGATGAGGGCTGAATCCACAGTCCTGGTGCTCACAGGACTCTACCTGCACACATCCCTGAAGGGCATGCCTCTCTTTAGCCACAACCCAAGGGTGCTGGCAGTGGTTATGGGCAAAAATGTCCCTTGGGAACACTAAAAGGCTCCATGGCAAGACTGACCCTTTGAATGGCCCACTAGACAGACTGTTGCAGCACATGTGATAACTCCCCAGACAAGGCTCTACCTCCACAGAGAGTCACTTGGGAGCCTTACAGAGTGTGCCGGTTTTGGCTGCGTGGAGTTAATATTCCTCACAGTAGCTGTTATTATTGGGCTTTGTATTCAGTTTGGACTAAAAATAGCATTGATAACCAAGGTATGGTTTAGTTACTGCTGATCAGTGCTCACACAGAGCCAAGGCCTTTTCTGCCCCTCATCCCATCCCAACAGCGAGGAGGCTGGGGTGCACAAGGAGTTTGGCACCAGCTGACCAGAGGGATATCCCAAAACCATATGGCATCATGTTCAGCTATAAAGAGGGGGGAAATAGGAGGAAGGGGGCAGGTGTTCAGAGCCGTGGCATTTGTCTTCCCAAGTCAGGCTTACATGTGCTGTAGCATGGCTTTCCTGGAGATCACTGAACTGCCTGCCCATGGGAGGTGGTAAATGAGTTCCTTATTTTGCTTTGCTTGTGCATGCAGCTTTTACATTCCTTATTAAAATATCTTTATTTATATCTTTACCCCTGACTTTTACTTTTCTGATTCTCTTCCCATCCCACAAGGGGGAAATGGGGCAGTGGGTGGGTAGGACTGAGTTGCTGGATGGGGTTAAATCACAACAAAAAACAATGGACTGGACTGGAACCCTTGGTTCCTGGTTAGTGACTAATTTTTCTTCTCAAAGCAAACTGTCTGTGGGAGATAATTAGCATGTCAGGCAGTAACCAGCTCATTCTGAGCTGTCACTGCCATCAGTTCCCATCTTCCCTGCTAGGAGCAGGTCCCTGATCACAACACTGACTGCAGTTGCAGATGATTGCACATCATGCTTTATATTTTCATGGTCTTCAATATTTTCCATCTACTGGTCCTAGATATGGCAAGCTGGAGTATATGAATTTCTACTTGGTGAATTTTAATCTACTGACACCAGACTCTTTTGGGGGTTTTTAAGTGTAGTGTTTGATGAATAATTTAAGTCAGCATGTCCATTTTTATGACTGCTTATTGAACTGGACCAGAGTGCCAATCTGGCTGAAAAGCAAGCTCCCTAGAGCAAATCAGTCAGGGCAGCTCCTCATTTTGACTTACCAAGTACCCACATAAACATTTGTGCAAGCTAATTTGGGGACAGGAAGGAGTGGCTAGGTTGCTTTTGTTTGGATTTTTTTCTGAAAGTGCTGGCTTATGATGATCTAATGGATGTGCTGAAATGCACCCTCCATTGCCTGTTGTGCAGTGCCTTCAGCACAGACCCCAGACTGCTGGGTTTTTTTATCCATGATATGAAATCTATTGCTCTAAGTATAAAACAGAGCAATGGCATGGCCTTGTGCTTTTTCTGGCTCTCTGTGAGTAAAACAAGTCAGGATAAACTGCTCCACTGAGGGTGTTTCTGGGGGATAAGACACTGTGAGAACAATTTGGGTTCTACTTAGTGGGCACAACTGATACTAAAACTGGCAAACACAGTGGCCCTAACAGAAAGAGAATACTTCCCAGAGCATGATTCTGTGAAGGAGCACCTAGAGACCTATGATGAGCATAAAGTGCTCTCTTAGTATCATTGCATTCCAGAAAAGAGGGAGCATTCTGCTGAAAACTGGAGAAGTCACCTCAGTTGCAGCCAGAGCCACCACAGTGGTTACACAGCCCAGGAGCAGACACAGAAATTGTTCACCATCCAAAAGGAAAATACTATGAAAAATACTTATCAAGAAGTAAATGATTTTGTAGAAGTAGTCATTGATAGATTGATAGATTCAGCCTGAAAAAGAATAATTTACCATCAGTTCCAAACCAGAACCATTAGTATGGTACTCAGCAATCATATGCCCCCCCCAAAAGACACTTGTACAAGTTGTTTATGGCATAATTCTGCCACCTTTGCTGATGCTCTCTGGTGATTTGCTCCACCAGTAAACCCATCCCCACAGACTCTGGCAGGTGGCTCACAGAATTAGAAGCCCCCAATCTCCTGATGGGTCAAGTTGGCACTATCAGGTTTTTAGGAGAGAACAAGAGGGAAGAATGCTTGTTTCCTCATTTCTGATGCATTCCTCAGTTTGAGTGTGTCAACAGTTGGAGTAGGGATTAGTGATAAAATAATGTGGCCTCTTAGCTTATGTAAAAAGCAGTCCTAGAATGCTGTGGCTTTTCCGATGGCTCATTACATGTACTCATGCAAACTAAAGGGTGCTTAGAGTATAAATGAAATGCTCATCTTTAGTGAGTGTTTGCATTTGATAGATAATGCCAGGGCTGGGCATGAATGTTTGGAGAAACATGTATAGAAATGTTGAAGAAGAAAGAAAATCTGTTATTTGCTGTTTGTAATCTAGCCTGAAACTCTATCTGTTGATATATGGCAGGACTTAGGACTGCTCGCTCTGTGTTCCACGTCCTGCTGAGACTGTCTAATAGCCTTTTGCAGACTGACATAGGTTCCCCCACCTTGTGTCTGAAGCAGCACTTGTGTAGCTCTGGCTGGTGTGGCACAGGGAGCAGAGCCCTGCTCCAGCTGCACAGCAGGGTCCATGGTGGAGGGGGAGCGTTGCTGCAGGTAGGGGCTGGTCTGTGGCTTGCATTCTTGGTGTGCTCCTTGCCAGGCTCTGTCACACCAGGGACCAACCTCACATAGCTGCTCACGCCAGTAACCTCAACCTCTGAGCATGCAGGTAAAATGCCAGATAAAAATTATTGGTTTTACCTATAAAAATTTTGGTGATGTCCAAAATTCATGGGCGATATTTAGCATTAGGCATTCCTACCATGATGTCTATGTTATTCCTCTCCCTCCTTTTCCAGCCCCTGAGCAAGGGGATGCCTTTGCTTTTGCCTGTGGGGCTCTTTGAGACTCCTTTTATGAATCTAAGCCAATGACTGATATGGGTGAAAAATGTCTGGGGAAATGCAGGATTTTCTATATTTCAGCAATTTCCTTGATTCAATTCACAGAGGCAAACACTTCTAAATCATTTTGCAATGAAAAGAGGCCTTATTCTCGATCTGCAGAAACACTAATAGCTTATTGCTCTTCACCAAGATAGCAGCACTCTGTACAAACATTGCCCACTCTTCCCAATGTTAACATTTCCTAGCTAGCCATCCACAGGCAAGCTGAGCTCTGTACAGAGGAGCTATTGCTGGCTTGCAACACAGATGCTGAACTAAAGGCATCAGGAAGTTTTCTCATGGGCAGAGGCGTTCCATGCTTGGAGAGAAACTGTAAAGATGCAAGTCCTACACACCTCCATATCAGAGAGTTTCATACATAAGGGATGCATTACAGGGGCTGGGACCCAGGTGAGTTGAGGAGCCCTGTTAGCAAAGGGAAAGGCACAGTTCTGTACCTGCACAAGCAGTCAGATCACTCCATGTCTGTGACAGTGCCTGGGATCAACTCCCCAACAGACATCTCCTGAAATTTAAAACTTCACCAATATTGTGATTCGGTAGCTATCTGATATTTGCTGGCTGCTTCCCACTATTCCTGGGAGCGATAGAAAGGCTGTAGCATTTAGGAAGAATATCAATCAATTTATAAAGCCCACTATTAATTTTTTTCCTCACCCAAATTGAACTCAGTAAGTTCCCTGATTACCCTTTTAAATAAGAGCATTTGACATTTTCCCTGAAGGCTATGTAACAAGAGTGGCTTTACAATAAGAAGGGTGTCATTAATAGATTAATAGGTACAATAATGTATATAGCAGCATTATTGGGATAGGTGAACTAATTAGACAAAATGAGTGGATTTTTGTTTTTATTTACTCACCTTTTGTAACTAAGACTTTTAAAGGTTAGACAAAACACAGGAAAACAAAATTCACAATTCTTGTCTCAATTCTCACTGTATTTTCTCTTTCCCAGTGGCATTTTCATTTCCAGCTCTACTTTGGCTTATCTTCTTTCTTCTTAAGATCTATTTCTTCAACGAAAAGACAACCAAGACTTTTTAAAATATTCCAATGTTTAGTCTGCAAAAGGAATAGCCCAGCTAAATACTTAGGTTTCTTTTTATTTAGATAAAGGGTAAGCTATAACTAAGAAAGGGTAAGATTGAATTAAGAAACTCTTTCCTAAATTTAAAAAAAAAAAAACAACAAAAAAACCACCACTTTTCCACAATTGCCCCTCATTGATGGAAACTAGCTACAAAATTGTTTAAAAGAAGAAATCCTGAAAACATTGGTTGAGCTCTAATTACCTCAACATGTAACCTGGCCCCTGATAAGTTACAGGTGTACTAATTACAAAAGAAGAGGAACAGCCTTGCACTTAATGGATCACAGCTGTGAGTAATCAAGTGATAAAAAGGGTGGGTTGGGTAGTGAGGGAAAAGCTTGTGAAGAGTACTTGGAGGAGCTAGGGAAGTCTTTTCTCTCCTTGAGTACAAAGAGCCATTTGGAGATGGAAGATAAGAAATTCCCTCCTCTCCTGCCTTATCTTTTCCTTGAGTACAGAGATCGCTTAGAAGATTGAAGGTAAGAAACTTACCCCTCTCCTTTCCTTGAGTGCAAAGAGCTGTTACTTCTCCAAAATTTCTAATATCTGAGTCTTATAGGGCTCTTCTGGAGTGCAGCAGGCTGAGACCAGCACCTCTCTCTGAGTGGAGCCTCTCAGAGCAAAAGAGCTCTCAGTGTTGCTGCTCCTGCAGGACCATCACCGAACCACAGCACCAGAGCCTGGAATGGCTTAGATTATAATCAGAGCCAAAGAAAGATTATTATCCATGGATCAAACTCCATTTATATTTCCTTTAGCAAAATAGGGGCTTTTTTTAAAGTATGGGTTGTTTAGATTATTAATACCTTTTGTGTTAACAATATTGAAATTTAAGTAGTGTTAAATTTCACTATGTTTAGGTTTAAGTACTCTTAACTTACCTTTTCACTTTGATACTCTGCTAAAATGAAGTTTATTATTCTTTGTTATTAGAATTCATTCAAAGTTTTAAGTTTTGTTAAAAGTTATTTATCTAAACTCTAAGATATGTAGTTAATTTTTTAGAGATAAGACAGCTCTAGTCAAAACAGCTGAGGTGACATGATGATACACCTGTTTGTGAGTAGAAGATGCAGTTTATTATATCATTGATTTAATCAAAAATTCTTTTCTTCATTACAGTCTCTTCTGTTTTTGTTTCCTAGAGGTAGCATCAAAGAATAGTAATTGTTATTAGAATCAAGCTGTTTAAAGTTTTTGCTTTGTTTTTTGATATGCAATTGTTTATAAAATATTGTCTTCTTTCTTAAAATTACTGATGATATTTTGCTTGTATAATGTGAGCTTACTGATTTTTTGATAACCATTATTTAGAGAGTATAGTAATAATATTTTTAGCTGGCTTTCATCTGTTTTTCCATCTTATGTGATCACCTACAAGACACATGTTGCTTTCAGGGTCCTTTTTTTTGTTCTCTGCTAACATAACTGCTATTATGAAAAGACTTGTTTTTAAAATATTGTAGGTAAGCCCCACCAAGTAGAGCTTGGGCTGTGGCCAGTGGCCACTTTGACTTGACAATTTAACCTTATTAATATGACAGCTAAACCTATTTTTAAAAGTAAGCTTGGAGAATCATTAACGGGACATGATTATCCAACATACTACTGGTTTATCAGTTGTTGCAGACTCTGATGACATGTAGTGTTTTAATTCTTGATAATTATCTAATTTCATGTGTTACTGACTGCATATATTATTTGAATAATTCCTAGTTGCTACAGCAAATTTACAGGTGTTTTTCCAACAGCACGAAGGCAGAAATTAAAAGAAGTCCCTGCAGGGATGTGGGTTTGCTTGTCTCTCAACAGGTACAGGATTCAGGTGGATTCCAGCAGAGAAACATGAACTCCTATTGAATGCAAGAAAATGCTGACCACTCCGCAGCCCAAGAGGTGGACAGACATGAATTTCTCAGAGATTCCAACTTGAACCTGATGTTGTGTGTTTCACCCACAGAAGACTGTGAACTTTGGCTTCCTTTTTAAGTGTGGAAATCAGTTGTGTTGTAGAATTTTTGTTAGATAATCGGTGAAGGGAATTATGGGGCTCAATCAAATATTTTGTGCTTTTGCTTGCTCTTAGTAATTCAGATTTGCCTGGTAGCCAACCTAGAGCCAACATTTGGGTGGCTTTAGCTAATGTATCAGGTTTAGATACCATATGTCTGACCAACACAACCCCAGAAAACACCATTGTCTACCTGTCTAGTTGGTGTGCCAGTGAATGCTTGGCCAAATCCAAAAGAAATTGACAAAGCCATGCAAGGTACCTTCACAGGATCATCCATGTGGGATCTTTGGCTCCCATAGATGCATGGGATTGGTGGGTTCCTCACCTCCCCCAGGCATCTCTTGAACCTCAAGAATTAGAGGGCCTTGGTTCTTTAAAAATGGCCTTTTGTGCCAAATTTCTACTATATTTCCTCTATACAGGAAAAAAAAAAATCAAGCTTTATTTAGATGTTTCTCCTTGTATTGTGCTACAGACCTGTTGGTATGATCATACTACTTTGGTTTAATCTGCATTTAATAATCTCTTTTCAATTACCACGGGGAATGTTTTTCATTTGTGGAGATAGTTTGCCCTGCTATCCCAGCAGACATCAAAGGTGGATGATGGAGCATTGGGAAACTTAGATTGCTAGCACCCAGTGTAAAAATGAAACATAGAAGTAAAAGATGCATCAGTCAATGCAAGTCAGACTGAAACAATTATTTTGAACCTCAGAGTTTTGGAAAAAGATTGTCAGCATCTCTTTTTCTGCCACAGCTTAGTTCAGCAGTGGCTCTGAAACAATGAGATTGACTAGGGTGTTGGCTGAGTGAGGAGTTCAATTCTACCTCTCTTGCATTGAGTGATATGCTAACAGATGTCAACAGTGTTAGATATGCAGTCTTGCAAAACTGGGCTGCAGTTGATTTTTTTCTTATTAGCACATGGACATGGATGGAAGGATTTTGAAGGACTGTGTTGCATGAATTTATCTGATCACTCAGAATCTATTTAAGAATCATACAGCAGCTCAAGGAGGATGTGTCAAAGATTAGAGCTGATAATAGAACTTGGTTATGTAGTTTTTCATGGATGGTATTTAACATTATAAGTGGAAGAGCCTTTAAAAATGGGTTTATACATTTTAGTCATCATAATAGTTGTGCTAATCATGGTGCCTTATTTTCTCCAATGTGATTGACAAAGCTATTAATGGAATCTACATGGCTCAAGGAGGGGGAGATGTTGGAATGCAAGCCTCTCTGAGTTCCTCAGAGAGATGAATGCAGGGGCTGAATTAAAGCCTTTAGAGAAATAAAGATATATTAAGCCATAGAGGTATGAAGTAGAGGTGTAGGCTTAAGTAAGCAGAAGAATAAGTTATAGTTTTAAGTAAGTAGAAATAGATTTTAAGTGCCTTAAGAAACTGTGCTAGCTAGCAAAGGCCCTAAGGGCTTGTTTAAAGTTCAATAACTTAGCTCCAGACATAAGAAAAATGTGGTAGAACTTTGCTTGTGGCTCTAGAACAGATAGAATTATGTACATAAATAGAACTATTCACATAAATTAATCAACTCATATGTGTACATTTTAAGTAAAAGAACAGTATATTTGCATAAATAGATAATATTATAGATGTAGTTTTTTTCGTTAAGAACTGAAACTACTTTCCTGCTACCTTCACACATCAGAATCAAGTTTAGATTGGTTCAGAAAGAATGTTTTAGATTTGTGGTTTTGGCTGATTGGATGTTTTATTAATAAAATGCCCTGTAAATGGGTGTGATCAACTCAACTACAACCACGACCAACAACAAGAAGTGTTGTCATCATATTGCAAAGATTCAATACCTCTTGGTGATTTCTTATGGGCAGCTTCTTACAGTATTGACTCCTTCTTCCACATAGCACAGCCAACAAACTCCAATTCTCTTCACAGCACAGCCAACAAAGGCCATCTCTCTCCTCACCCAGCTAACCTACTCTTTGTAGCCCTTGTCTTCTTTTTGGACACAGCTGTGGCCTATTAAGGGCAGGCCTGCCCCTAATCTTTGGTGATTAGTACAGATGCAACTCCTCAGGTGTGAGACTACCTTCTGCACTATTTTCTTGCATTCTATCCCTACACAAAGAAGAACATAACAGAAAGAAGAAAAGAAGAAAGAAGTAAAAAGGGTGTGGTGCCTACTGCTGCTGCCTGCGACATTGGACTCTGTTCCTGGGAGTAACTGTTCCTGGTGCTGCTGCTGTTCCTGCATGGAACCTGGGACT
>JAYDZK010000001.1:80766242-80823230 GCA_034509185.1 Euphonia xanthogaster
TAACTGTTCCTGGTGCTGCTGCTGTTCCTGCATGGAACCTGGGACTCTCGACCAGAGAGCAGCCTTGCAGCTGCTGCTTTTGCTTGGGACTCTATGCCAGAAAGATTTCAGCTTAAACTTTTAAATTCTTAGCCCTCAAGACTGATGCATTCCAGCAATAAACAACTTTACTGCAAGCAACAACTGCTCTTGTCTCATAGAAGACCCCAGGCCCAATACAGCCTTGATAAGAAACTTGCTCCTCTCCTCAAGTATGAAGATCCTTTGCAAGAAGTCTTCTAAACCTCAGGCTGAATTAGCGAATTTGAACCTGCTGTACTAGATCTCATGTATTTCTTAGACTACTCATAATCTACGTGGAAGTAGTTTGCAATTTGCCAAAAGCCCAGCAGAACAGATGACAAAATTTCTGCATCTTGAAGGCCAGATAACACTTGTGAAATGAGTCAACAACTCCTAAATTTTCCTACTATGAGATATTTATTTTAAGGAACTTTGGATTCTGTTTGTTTTTTTATGAAGCATTACTTAAATTGAAGGTGGGGGGACGGGGGTGGGGGGGGGGAATGGGTGGTGGTTTGAGCAAGAATACCTGCCTAAATTTTCTCCTAGGCTGAGTATCTTTTACTGGAGCTTTAATAAATAACTACACACATAACTCTATTTACAGAAATATAGCTGAGGAGAAACTCCAGACTAAAGAACTGTGGGAAAATTGGGTGAAATTGCAATAATAGGAGGAAGAACTATAATGTTATGTGGGAGAAACAATGTTATGCCTAGAAAGTGGCAATTTGTAACAGAACCAAACTTCAACAAGAAAAAGGAAAGATTTGGAGGGGATTAGTGCAGAAGTTTCAAAATAAATTTAAAATAAGATTAAACTTAAAAATCTATTAAATTTTAAAAAATAGGTAAGGAAGGCAATAAAAGCCTTCTCTGAGCTGGACTACTAAATTTTTTGGAGACTTATCTCTTTGTGAATTAGGTCACAGCTGCCTGAATTCCTCATGCTAAGACCATTTCAGCAACACCTACCATGTAAAAAAGATTAGTTTCCTTTAAATCTGAATAAAAATGAGCACTTACTTCCTTTTTCCCCAACAGCTAACCAAACTGTTTTGAAGAAGGGTGCATTTCTAAAGGGAAGGGCAGTTGAATACTCAGCCATGAAGAAAGTTTGTGAAGCACCACGTGCTGTCAGTGAAGGAAGAGGGGCAGCCCTTTTGTCCCAGCCCTGAGGTAGATTTCCATCACAGAAATAGTCCTGGCACCTGTCCCAGGACCACTGCCATTGCTGCACCTTTGCACTAAAATGCTGGTTCCAAGGTGATGGTCTGTGACTGTCTTGGTTTGTCAGATACTCACACTACATTTGTCATCCTCTTCTCTGTTTGGCATTGTTTAGTAGACTGTAAATTTAGACTGTAATTTTTTTTTATATAGGTCAACTGCAAGTATTTCTTTAAGACTGATATATCCTTTGTCTTTGAGAGTACTCTTTGCAGTATCATGCTGCATTTAGTAAAGTTCTAATAAAATTATTCCAAAGTCACTTGAACTACATTTGCCAACTTTACTTCCTGCCTTCATTCACTTTAGACTATCTTTGAATGCTTTAATTTTAAGCTATTTTTTATCAGCCAGACCTAGGGACCAGAAGATATTGTCTTATGATTTATAACTGTTACGCCTATATCATGTATGAAAGAGGTGTTAGATGTTAAATAAGGAGAATAAATATGAAGAGCCGTAATTAAAGTCTTAATGAGACATTTTCCTATATAAAGAGGATAAAATTGTAGTAGTATCAGAATTCTTCATTCAAAGTTCTTCAAAAAGACAGTTGAATTCCCATGCTGACCAGTGGGTAGACTGTGCAGGAGGAGATTTCTGTATTATGAGATTGAAAGATTCATGTTAAATGCAAAAATGGAGCCTTCACAGCAAAACTTTCAACTTCTTGAAAGTTTCTTCAGGCCAAAGAGGAAAATTTTCTTCATCATTAAGCAGAAGGGAAAGATTCATGGCACACCTCTGGAATATCTGAAGTCAACATCTTTTGATATATTGCAAATGAACTCAGTGATCCTTCTGGATCCCTTCAAACTCAGACTAATCTTTGAATCTGTGATTCTATGAAATATATATGCATGATAATGCACAGGCAGTAAAATCCATTCAGATTTCTGGTACAAGGAGACATATGGTCTTGAACAACTCACAAAGAAAATGAGACAAGACAAGCAGCAAAAAACCCTTTACAGCAAAAAAGGAAAATAACAATAATTTGATATACTTCTCCCACCACATATGGCTTTTATTATGGTTCTCAAAACATTGTCTGTATTTTTATTTCCCTGTTTTCTTCTTGTGTGGTGGTCACAGCTTCCTCTGGGGGAGAGAGAGAAAAT
This sequence comes from Euphonia xanthogaster, assembly GCA_034509185.1. NCBI lineage: Eukaryota > Metazoa > Chordata > Aves > Passeriformes > Fringillidae > Euphonia > Euphonia xanthogaster. The sequence goes on from JAYDZK010000001.1 coordinate 80,768,657, forward strand.
ATTGTCATAAAAAAGGAGATGAGGAGGCTTGGGGACTAGCAAAATAAATCTGAAAAAAACTTGATTGATACAAAATGCTTCTCTCCATTATACAGTATTTAGATATCTTTACTGAAGCCTTTCATAATAGAGCCAAAGCTCAGACATAAATTCTGTTTATGTTTTGCATCAGGAATTAGGAGAGACATTATAGATTTATTGACCCTTAACAAAAATCTTGAAGAAAGAATTTTTGGTAAGGAATGTCATACCTTTTAAAAGTTTGAATATACATTGCAGAAATAATACATGAGGTAAAGACAAAAGACTGAGTCTTGGAGCAGCCTAGAACGAGAGGAAATTACAGCTAAGAAAGCAAAAGGGAATTATTGATGTACCAGAGCTTTGAGGGGCGACAGACCTGAAAAATTAATATCTGATATCAGCATCTGACTTACTGCACAGTGAAGCAAGGGGAAGATATACATACTCTGAAATATCCAAGTAGAAGAAGGCTGAAAAGACATGAGACATCCTCTTCAATGCCAAATCTCAAATCAGAAATAATAAAGAACTATGACCTTATCAAACTGGAGGAAGTTATGCACCAAAACGTCTTTCTTTCTCAGAGCAGTGACTATGTCTATAGTGGATTAATAATTAGAGAACACTCTATAATGTCTACCATTAGGTAGTTATTAAAATAATTTATTACTTTTTAAATGCTTCAGCCTTTCAGTGAAATTACTTCTCTCTCCTCTGAATGTGAAATTTCTGCTTTGTTCCTAAAGATTCATCCATGATAATACAAGATTTATGGGTACCAGATAGTGCAGCTTTAAATACCAAATCTTCCTGGTCTGCAGGGCTCTTCAGGGTTAGAAAGAGAGAGGTCAGTTAAACCTCTTTTTTAAGGAGATGCATCTCTCTTAAACAGTGGCAGGCAAGTTTAAAATACTGTAGAAAATATAGGATATGCACATTAAGTAAAAAAGCATCTAATTAACAATGTTATTAATATTGTATGAGTATTTTAATAAATCAAAACTAGCAACTTTTATACGGACCACACCTCTCATTTGGTAAGAATTAGATAAATTAAAATATCAGTATTCTTTTTCTCTCCATTCTTTGTAAAAACAGCTCATTTACACATTCTTTGTAGCATGTTTGCACTGGATTATTCTGCTGGTGAATACGTGTTCTTTCATCAGCAACATTATTGGGTCACAGGGTTCTGAAATGTTAATTTTTAAATAACTGCAACAAGCAGAGCTGGATTTTAGCAATGCCTTAAGGTCTCTTCACCTGAAAATATCTGGGGTTTTTCTTTTTTTGTCTTGTTTAGGGTTTGGGGGACTTTTTGGGTTTTTTAACATTTCCTCTACTAACCTATTATGAAGTGTTTTTGGCTTTCTTTGGCTTCGTTGTTTTTCAGCTACTATACTAACAGACTTTATACACCCTTTTTACACTAAAGACAAACCATTGTACATTTTACAGTCAGGGCTTTCACTTGGTTCCTTGTTATTATCAAATAGTCTGGTGTCTATTGTGGGAACTAACTTTCAGATAGATATCTCAAAAACATAACCATGGCTTATACTTTCATAACCATTCCAAAGAGAATACAAATAACAAATCCATAAATGCAGTCAGTGAGGCTCAGTGAGAGAAGCTTCTCAAGAAAAGGGTTGTATTCTGGGAGAATGGTGCTGTGAAATTCCAGGACACTGGGAGTTAAAGCTGAGACAATCTTGTACCGGAAATATGGTTTGATCATTTTGGTGTTTTATATTTATTCTTTTATTTTTTTCTCTCCCTTAGAAGTCTTGGTAATTGCTTTCTTGGTAGCTAGTACACTCATTTCCCTAGACAAAGAGATCAGAAAATAAATAACAATAGTTTCCACTCATGTTTCTAAAACCTTTGAAATGTTTTTTTTTTAAAGAGGTGTTGCTGATCTTGAAGTACCTGTTCTGTATAAGACATATCTGATTAGAGTCAAATACCTGAGTGTGTTTTATTATGGTGATCATTTTGAAGAGAGGCTTTAATAGAACATACAGCAACATGAGAAGACAGGAATTGTTAACACATCTAAATTGATTAGAATTGCTGAGGGGAAGGATGGATTGTCTTGGCAGAGAAAGTATGACTCAAAGGCTCTTGTTAGTGTAGTCACTGAAATATCAAATTTGAGTTTGAATTTATTTAGAGTTATTAATGAAATGGACCAAAAAAGCAGGACTATCCTAATAGAAACTGCTACTAACTCAAGGTTGGGGTACATTAATGCATATGAGGAGATAGAGTAAGTTATGTGTGATTCCCTGGGAACTGTAGAAATGGGGTAGAAGATCATGCTTGTAGGGTCTAAAATAAGCTTAGTTATAAACTAGGAGCTCCTCATTTAGAAGGCTGTCTGGAAAGGAAAATTTTAATATATTACTTGTCCATGCAAATGACTGCAAAGAGCTCCTGAAATGTGACCATGAAAGAGTCAAATGTTACCAGGTAACATTTTTCTAGTAGAGAGGAAGAAGCACCAATATCTCTGAAGCAAGGAAATATCACGTGTAGCAGTATGTATTTTCCTGAAAAGAAGAAAAGATAATTAAAAATTCATCCACTCCTGAGGTGCTGTCAATACAATTTTCTAATTGAGGTGAGTTATGAAATGCAGCAACAGAACAACTTTTATGATCCAAATATTGGCAGTACTAGTACTGAAGCTAAATTCAAAAAGAAACCTCTGTCATAACTACTTACTCTTAAAAAGTAGAATGTGGCCAGGTGTTTACAGGGTGTTGCAGGCAATGGTGGAAAGTAGGACACAAACATTTTTTTTTTGAAATACTGTATAGTATTCCTGTACGTACTGCCCAGAATTCCTGTTAAATCTTGGCTTGACATTTGAATTAGTCAACTTCTTTCTAGTAGTGATTGTTTGCTAGTTGTTAATTAGGGCGCTTTCTTGGCTTGCAAGGGCTTGCCTATAAGCAGTAAAGTGTGGTGCAGGGATCTGAGCTCTCAGAGTGGTAAAGCCACATGAGACAGAGCACAACCGTTCAGAGCCGGCTTCAAACAGCTCCGTGCTGGCCCTTCTGCCCAGCTGGCTCTGCTCCCTGTGAGCACAGGCAACCACTGCCTCTGCACTCAGGCAGGGATCTTACCAATCAGAGCTTGCAAACAACTGCCCTCTGTGAGAGAGCCCTGAGTATTCGTACGGCTGGAGTCCCCGGAATAGTTTTCTTTAGAAGCTGGATGCCTTTATGCTATCATTGGTTCTGGTAGAGGAGAAAGATGCCCTGAGGGACAACGGAGAGCTTGTGTTATGGAAAACTGCAAAGGAAGGAGGATAAAGGGTGAAGCAAAGATAATCATTGGTGCTCATATAGTTCCAGATAATTCTCATGGTGTGATACTAAGAATATATAATGCAATGACAGGTTGCTGTGCTTTAATAAAATAACCAACAGCTTTCTGATTGCCTCACTGTCTTTGATGAAGATCTTCTGAGTTCCCTTGAGTGGAAAACTTCATATTTCACAGAGAGCTTCACCCCTTCTGGTGAGTGTTATCTGCTCAAAATCAAAAATCAGAGTCAATACATTATTTTTTTCCTTAGGAGAGGTTGAATTTGACAGGCATCAATGTACATTTTCAGAATCTGAATTGCTTGCACTTCTTGGATGGCTGGGATAAAATATGTGCTGGGATGTACTCCAGCTGTTCAGGAAATCATCCTTTATATTGTTTTATTTGTAAGGAAAATGCAATCATGAGGGGAAAAAAACCCCAACCACTACAAGAAAAATCCTTCAGTAGAGAATTTTAATCAATAAAATAATGGAGGGATAGACTGATCTTATCTCAGTCTGTCTTAACTTTTTACATTACAAAAAATAAACTCAAATTATTTTTAAAATTATGTATAAAAATCCCTATACATCCCTGTGGCAAAATGGGAAGGTGAAAGGAATGTGCTTCATCCTGTTGCAAATAAGCCACTGTACCAGCATTTCAGATCTCAACAGAATTCTGTCTTCCTGTAGTTTAATACATTTCTAAAAATATATATTTTCATGGATCATCGATTTCCAATTCCCTTCCTTTGACTGTGAAGATGTAAGGAAAACTATTTTCTAGAAAAACCTTATTTTGATTTAGGAGCCTTTTTTGGCATACTGCTTAGGGCATGAAAATCTTTTTTTTTTTTTCTCTCTCTGCTCATTTTCTCCCTTGTCACAGAAGGAATTTTCAAGTTCTCTCTGACTCATCATTATGCTTCCAAGAGATGGGCTCCTGTCTTCCTTAAACTTGGAGCACAATAGCAAATGTACCACCCTTCCAGCCTCAGATGAAATCTAAGGAAGGCATGGATGTCCTTGCCAACTCAGTGAACTTTCAAATATGACATTTCCAGGGACAAATCATAATCAGCAGAGTTAGACCACTCACATCTAGAAGTCCTCTGGAGAAAGTCTCAAGGGTGTTTCTCAGCTGTCTGTGTGGGATTGAGTCACTGCATTACACTCAGGGCAATCTATCCACATTGACTGAAGATGTTTCTGGGATACAGGCAAAACCAGAGGGAAGGAGGCAGATAGCTGTTTGAAGCAATGAGTGAGAAACCTGTCACTCTGTAGGCATATTAATTTCATTAATTCCCTTTGAAGTATTTGGTTAGGAAAAACAAATTAATTAACACACGAGGAAATCAATTTAATACAGTTCGCTTCACTATGTGCTATGAAAATAAAAAATTATACTTGACACATGCCTAAGAAATCACTTTGATTATAACCAAATTTACTTCCATTGAAAAAGGATCAAACTCTACATGTTTCTACTAATGATGATTATTTGAGTCCTTCCATGCTCAGAGAGGTTTCCTATTTTCAGAACTCTTAATTTATATTTATTTTGCGATAATTTATATCACCAATAAGAAAAGCTGTAACTGCCTTTAGGAGATACAAGGAACAGAGCTGGCACTAGAAAAAAAGCATATGTGCCAAAATGATAAGATTTAACTTTAAATTGTTACAATAACAATTGTTACAATAACAATATTAATAATTTATAAGGATACATTATTAATATTGGATATTATTTTTTCACTGGTATTGCCTCTTCTTTGTCAGACTAGTGTTGACTGCTAAGAGTAAGTCTTGAAGAAATGAATCAGTAGGTAAAACATGGAGATGAAAATAGGAGGGCAGCATGTATTCACTTGCCTTATAGATCAGGAAGCAGATAAGTATTCACCAGTTACGACCATCCTATTCATGCTTTTCACAGGTAAAGTATACAAAATGTGTTGGTAAATCTATATATTTGTATCTATACCTATCAGAAAAAATAGTTACTTCATCATTGAAACAGAGCTGTTAGACTGACTTCATTAGCAACATAACAGGATTTTGTAATTTTCTTATTTTTATGAAAGCCTTTGAGAGGGAAATGGGCAGCAATGTGAAACATCACAGAGAATTTGATGTATGCAAATTCAATAGCTTAGATTGGAATCTGGCAAGATAATAGAAGACCATATACACAAACATCATTCTGTCCAAAGAACAATAACTGAATTTTGAAAAAGTGATAGCTACGGAAGAAGCCTTTGAGGCTATGATTAAACCATTCAGGCTCTATTCTCATGGTTTACAATTTTGCCTTAAAATCTGACTTGACTTCTAAAGTAATTATCTATTAATATTTTTTCATTAAATGACGTGCTTTTTGCCATTACATTTACAAACATTTTCCAACATTGATTTATTATTCAGCAAATAAGTGAACTAAGATAAAGTAAACTAAAGTTGAAAAAAGCTTGACAAATGCCACTTCAATGAATTCTAGAAACAAAGAGCTGAAACTTTCTAGAGAACAATTTGTGGTGGGCAAGGTCTTACTCCTTCAGGGCTGTTTCAGCATAAAATGAATGAGAGCTTACTGTTTGGTGTGTCCTCTTGTGGGCTCCTCCATGCAAGGGAGACATCTGCATACTGGAGAGAGTCAACAAGGTGATTAAGAGACTGGAACACCTTCCCTATAGGAAATGACTGAGAGAGCTAGAGCTGCTCAGCCTAGCAAAAAGAAGGCTCAGAGGAAAGCTTGAAGGAAATTAATACCTAAAGGAAAGGTATGAAGGGAACAGGAACACCTTTTCAGAGTGGTGTGCCATGGCAGGACCAGAGGCAACATGCACAAACTGAAATGTTGGCAGGTTCTCTCTGAATATCAGGAAACACTTGTTCACTGTGCGGGTCTCCTTCCTTCAAGATGTTAAAAAACTGTCTGGAAATGGTCCTGAACAACTGGATCTGGGTGTCTCTGCTTGAGGAGGGGGATTGGACAGGATGGCGTCCAGAGGTCCCTTCTAACCTCAACCATTCTATGATTCTGTGACTGGTGTCAAAAACATGTAAAATAAGGTAAAATTCATGAAACTTGACATTATAATAGATTGCTACAGAATGCGTTAAGAGTCAGATAATATAATACTGTCCTACTGTCTTTAGGAAGACTCATAACAGTGTCAGAAAAAGAGGGGCATGAAAATTAGGCACTAATGGGGAAAAAATGAGAATAGTTCCTGGATCCTCGTACTGAGCTTCTGGTGCAAAATCGGGATAAATTGACTTTATATGTGACACGCCATAATAGGTTTAGTACCCATCTCTACACATTAGGTGCTTAAAATAATTACCAGCATGTGTCTTCAAATGGCAAAAGTAAGAGAAACAATATCCAGAAAAAGAGTTTTTCCATATATCTGTCAACTGAAGACCTTACTGAATAGACATGCATGCACATAAAACACACCAGCAGAATCACAGCATCAAAAAGATGAAGTTTTCTTTCAAACGAGAGATATTGGTGTTATAGCTCCTTTATTTATTACAAAATGATGGTCTGAGTACTTATCCTGAAAGTGAAAATCTTGAATCTATCAGCATCCTTAATTCGGGCAGCTGCCACCAAGGATGTCTGTCACGAAGATTAGCCTGAATGAAGGCATTTTCCAAGGCTTCTGTTGAAACCAAGGCTATTGTGTGAAGAATACAATGAAAATGACAACTGAAAATAAGCAAGGAATTCAAATTAGATGTCCACGGTGCAGGTATCTCCATATGGATGAAGTAGCCAAGTCAATGGAGCCTGGGGAGCTTTCCAGCTGACCATGTGTATGTACTCAAGTTTGCATGATTCAAATAACTCTCCATAGCAACAGGATGTCCCCTGACTTTAATGAGATTCAATAGCCCAGTATTTCATTTTCCCCTTAAGATTTTTAGTTTCAGGCCTTCTCCTTGTTTATACTCCTTCTCATTTAAACCATGACAGGGAAAAGCTTCATACATATGCAAATTCTCAACAGACACCCTTATTTACAATTAATAGGATTGTGAAGAGAAAAAGTGGAAAGGCTATGAGAGAATAAGGACATAAGAATAATTAATTACAGGAATATATGACATACATGACTTCTCAGGGAGGGCAGCTGGCACAGAGTACCCCTCCTGCACAATTCTGTGACCACAGAGAAAATTTCAGGTAATGCCTTTGACTCATTGTTCTACACTGTTTTCCACTAAGAAAGGAGGCTTCAGCAGGGATCTGAAGCAGAATTAGGAAGTACCTGCCATGCAGAAGAGAAATTTTACATGAAAAGCGGCATGAAAAAATGTGAAGGGCATGACAAGCAGAGGTCTGGGTGGTCAGGGTGATATTATTAATTGTGAACAGTCCTTTCATAATCATTTCTGTTTCCCTAAAAGAAAGTAATTTATTGTTCCACTGCAGTGAACAAAAAAAAACTAAGAACTTTTTTCAGTTTTAAGCAAAAAAAAAAAAAAAAAAAAAAAGTAAATAGTAGAGGTTTGGTGTATTTACAGAGACAGAAGCAGCAGGGAATATTAGGCTCTCCAGCCACTTAGAGATTCACTGTCACTCACACTCACCTTTTGGTTAATACCAGCTGAAGCACATGGCATGCAATTGCTGCTGCTGGTACTGAGCTGTTGTGTGAGTTAACACAGCAGGAAAAGTAGCCTGGTTCATCAAGAAGATAACCTGAAATTAGAGGCAGGGAGTAAGAGGGCAGTGCGTGAATTTGGAGCACAGAAAAGGTAATATTGTCTGATTGCAGGATAATGTCTTAACTCTAATGTGCTGTCCAAGTTGTTAATGGGTTCATCGATTCTTAGGCTAGAGAGGACCATTAGACCCTCTAGTCTCACTGGATACAAAGCACTGTCTACAAAATCTTCCAGAAAGAAGTGAAGTCCAGTTTTGTAGGCAGCGTGAACCAATCACTGCCCTTAGAGTTTGCTTCAGTTGTTAATCATGCTAATGCAAATTTAGAAATGAGCCTACCACTTCTCAGTAGGGCTGCTGATTCTTTCAATGCCTTTCATTTCTATGTGGGGGGTTTTTACTGCCTATTTTTTTTTTTTTTTTTACTTTATGAAATATTGATTTAATAGAATTAATTCAAGCTGCAGTATTTTCTTTTTAAATACCTGATATGTGACTGCCTCCAAAGGGCATCATTTACGCTTTCATTCTGGCCTTCCCCGGTTTTGGAAATCTCTTCTATAGAATTATGGCAGCTCTCTGTTGGAGGGCTGGCAAGAAAGGAAACATCAAGAGTAGCACTCATTTGACTTAACTCTGTCTACATATGACCTAGACTCCCTTCTAAGTCAGTAGAAAGAAAGTGGCAATTTTGTATGCAATTCATCTAACCTGTCTTAAATATCTCTCTAATATACTTGAAAATATCCCTTCATTTGCTCTAAGGGGAGCCAAGGTTAGGTTACTCAAATAGAGACATAAGATTTCAGACAGATGAGTCCTGCTGCAAGTAATTGACCCTGGATAACTTTCTTTACCTATTTTCCTTACCTTGAGGGCATACAATTATGTTCTGGGAGGAAAGGAAAATGAAAGTAAAAGATCATGGTAGGAAGTGCTAAATTCTGGCACCCCTTGAAGTATGATGTCTTTGAAATTTATTTCTTTCCCTATTCTGACTGCAGTAAAAAAAATATTGTATCTTTTGCGCCTTTAAAAAGTGTCAAGCATATAACTTTTCTACATTATAATTTTGAGAAAAGAAGGGGTGGGGATGATGCTGATTTCCTTTGCTGAATGGTGTTTGATTTTAGATTTTACACATCCTGCACCCTATGGCTCAGTCCCCAGTTCATTCTAAGCTCCTAGAAAGAGTAATGCACGTTGTGTTCAGCAGAAGGTGAGAAAAGGGTTTGTAGTTTATTTGATCCAGGATAGAAGATATGTGTTGAGTTAAATCACTGAAATAACTGTGCCTCTGATTTCTTTCAGATTTTAACTCTAGTCCATGACAGACAGAGGAAAATTAAACTCTCCTAGAGAAAGTATTATTTTTACAAATGCTAAAATTCTCTTGAACTGCAACTGTAAATAGCCAATTAGCCATATGTATTGCGAGTTTATCAGACACAAATATTCCCATATTTGATCAGAGTTCAGTCACCACACACACTGCAAAAGACCCTGAAATATTTTAACATTTTCTTTAGCATTGTTTGGGGTTTTTTTGCCCATAGTATGCTATATGGAAGACAAAAATAATAAATAAACAGATGTTGGTTATTTTTTGGCACTTACTGAAGTCACCAGTAACTGCCTTCCAGAAGGTAAGGGCATAGGAATTAGAGTGGTGGTTTTTGTAATGTGCTCACTATATTTTAGTCTGTTTTACTCATTACAAACTGTTTATTCATCTCAGCAGACACAATGGCAGAAAATTGTCAGAACACTCAGATCTGTGCAAACTAAGTCTGGATGACTACAAAATCCCTAAACTTTTTAGTTTTAAAAAATTCACAATCACTTTTTTTTCTGACATTTGCAGATATCGCTGTTTAACTTGAACATTTTGTCCTGACTTAGGTGGCCTATGTTTTTTGTCTCTCAGGATTTAGAGTCTTAGAATAATAGAGCAGTTTGGGTTGGAGGGACCTATGGTCAGGAATACCTTTCGCTATATGGTGTTGCCCAGATTCCCATCCACCTTGGCCTTGAACACTGTCAGGGGTGGGGCATCCATGCCTGTGCAACCTGCTTGAGTGTCTCATCACCCTCATAATAAGCAATTTCTTCTTTATGTCCAAAAAAAAAATAAAATCCATCTTCTTTCAGTTCAAACCTTTTACCACTTTTCCTTTCACTACTACTTGATGAAGGGTCTCTTACTGCCTTTCTTACAAGCCCCTTTATGTAGAGAAAGTCTACAGCCAGGTGTTCCCAAAACTTGCTCTTCTTCAGGCTGAACAGTGCCAATGCTCTCAGCCTGTCTTCACAGGAGAAGTGCTCCTGCCCTCTGATCATTCTTGAGACACTCCTTTGTACTCCCTCCAACAGGTCTGTGTCTTTCTTGTGCTGGGGATCCCAGAGCTCCAGGAGTGGAGTAGAGGGGCACAATACCTCTCTTGAGCTGCTGGCCACACTGCTTTTGGTATAGCCCAGGATGCAGTTGGCTCTCTGTGCTGCAAGCACACATTGCTGGCTCACATCTAAATTTTCATCAATTGTTTTTTCCAACAGTTTTTCTCAACAGGCTGCTCTCAATCCATTCATCCCTCAATCTGATTTGGTGTTGGGGTTGTGCTGACCCAGGGGCAGCACCTTACACATTGGCCTTGCTAAACTTTATGAAGTTTGCATGGACCTGGTCCTCAAGTCTGCAAAACTCCCTCTGGATGGCATCCCTTCCCTCTAGTACATAAACTTTATCACTCAGCTTGGTGTCACCTGCAAAATTATTATCAGCCCCACTGTCTATGTAATTGATGCTGTTAAATAGTACAGTCAATAGTATGGACATTTGAGGGACACTTGATTTCCAGTTGGACATCAAGCCATTGACCATAGTTTTTTGGACACTTTCAACTAGACAATTTGTTTTCCATCCATCAAGCCCATATTTTTCTAGCTTAGAATATTGTGTGGGAAAGTATCAAAGATCTTACAGAATTTCAGGTAGATTTTATTAGTAGCTCTCCCTTGTTTGCTGATGTTCCCTTGTCACTCCATCATGGACAACAACTAGTGAAGTGGGACAAAATTTGCCCTTAGGGAAGTCAAGTTGGTTGTCTCTTATCACCTGCCTGTCTTCTATCAGTTTTGACATGTCTTCCAAGAGGATCAGTGATCATACTGGGCTCAAGGTTTAAGTTGACAGGTCTGTAGTTGCCAGCATCATCCTTTTTACTGTTTTTAGAAATTGTGTAGTTTTCCTTTTTCCAGTCCCTGGGGACTTTGCCTGATGCATATGACTTTTCAAATATGCTAGTGGCTGGCTTGGCAACCACATGAGGCATTCCCCTCAGGACCCTGGAATGCATTTCATCAGGTCCCATGAGTTGTGTACGTTGTGGCTATTTGAGTGATCTTCTTTTAGCCCCTGCCTTGAGGTCCAGTGGCTTGAGATATATGGCAATAGAAATTACCTTTGAAAACTGAGGCCAAAAGCATTGTTGAGTATCTTAGTCTTGTCCATGTCAGTTGTCACTGACTGTAGTTTCTCAAAAACAACTCTGTGCAGTCCATCCATTCTTCTACAAACAGGGCAAGCCTCCCTAAACCTCCCTCCTTAAATGTTCTTGCCAAAGAGTTCTTGGCCTGCAATCTGGTAACCTCTTGTGAAAAGCTGGTTCTAGTTTTCCATGGATAGAGAACACACTCTTACATATCCAGAATCTCGGTAAACTCTTCTACTGGAAGCATTAATTAAACGTGATCCGTACAACCCCAGATTCAGATGGTATGACACAAACCCTGTGTCTCTCTGATCAGATCCAATCCCAGAGTCATTTAAGAAGACCATTTCATACAGATATTCCCCTTTCATTCACCTAAAAACCTCAGAGGATCAAAAGGAAGTCCTCCTGGAAAAAGCTTCATGGGATAAGAGTCATTTCTCTAGCTCAGGGAAACTAACTTAGTCCTAACATATGTTAGCAATAAAGCCAACAAAGTATTGCTAAGCAAATTCAATGCTTAAAGGGCTTCATTCAGGCAAGTGCTACATCTCAGTGATTGTTTTCTACTTGCTTCCTTATTAGAAAGGTGCCCTACTGTGTAATCATCCTTTTTGATGTGTGCTCTTGTAGTAGAAATCAGATCCTTATCTCTCCTGCACTGTTCAAACATGCCTTTTCAGAATAGTTTTGAATTTCACACATTTCAAGGTTGTTTTGTTAAGCAATTTAAAGACTATTCACTATTAAATTTGGATGTGTAGCATGTTTGATAGCATGCTGTCTCAGGAGCAATTCTGCTTGCTTGATTATATATCCTCAGGCTTTTCAGTAGCAGCGAGTTCCTTCTCCATTGGAATCAAATTGAAAAATAAGATTTCTTTTTTCCTGTATGTATTCATGATTCAGAGCACTGACTACACTGCATGGTATGTTTATGTCCCTTAATATATTTCTCCCTAGAGGAAATTACCTTCTGTTTTCTGACAGTAGTGATAGTCTGTTTCAAACTTAGTCACTGACACCTGTTCAACTGTATGGCTCAATCTCTGACTTCAGACAGGAGAGTGGAAGGCCTTGATCAGCACTTGCCTCCAAAATATTTTTGATCTTGGTCAAACTGCTCTGCTTGGTGGAAGATGAGGAGAAGGCTGGCAGAAAAACTTTTTGGTGGTACACTTGGGGTTTTTTAGGTTTTTTGAGGACTTAGGAAATTACAGAAAGTTGTTTTTCTGTAAATGTCCAGCAAACAAACCAGTCTGAAGCCATAGGTGTATTCCAGTGTAAATTAAGCTCCTCATCTGGCTTTCCATCATTCTCACAGTTAATCCAGGCCCTTCTGCAAAATCTGCAATGAGCTCTACCAGTTTGGAGAGCCCCTCAAGAGCAGAAAGTATGTCTTTCCTTTCATCAGCCTGCTGAAATGAATCTGAGTCCAACTGGTCAACAGCATATGGCTCTGCTCGGACACTTCAAAGTTCCTCAGCTCCACTGGCTCATGGACCACCTGCTCTGTGGGCTGTGAAAGCTGAAGCTGGCATGCAGCAGCAACCTGAATCCTGCTGAACCACTGATTCAGTTTAAAAGATGGGACCCAAATGCCAATGCTCCCTCTGATTGTTGGGAGCTACCTGAAGCCAAGGATCATCTTGCACAGACAAGCCTGCTCCTTGGATTAAACTCACCGAAGAAAATTTCTCACAGAATTTTTCTGGGTCTGAGCTAACTCTCACAGCTTTATGAAAAACAGCTCATGTGTTTTCCATACTTATTGCAGGCTCCAAAAATACTGTACTGTGTGTTCTGCTTTCTATGCAGTCTTTTTTGAAAGTAAGAACAGGGTTAAGAGTTAAATTAGACTGGACTCACTTGAAAAATGAGACAAGCACAACAAAAGAAAAAGAGGATGTTTACTCATGCAAAGCAAAAGGGAAAGTCTAAATTAACAGGTTATAAACTCAAGTGAAAGTCTCAGCAGTCAAATCTAAGACATTGTAAAATTAAATTATATCTTAGAAAAAGGTTCCTAAATGGTGGGTTTTGTGTCTCAGCCCTATAAGGGACATGTCTTAGGGTGAAAAATAGTACTGATAATGCTTCTTTCACCTTGGGGAGCTGATATCACTGAGGTGCTTTCTAAACGTATTTTTGTCCCTTCTCTTTTTACTATGCAATCTGTTTGTTCCCTTCTTTTAAAACTTTTGGTTATTTTAGCCAATAAAATTTTAGCTTATGGGGTGAGATCACAGGAAATTTTAGTACTATTTCTTCTCTGTATCATTTCTTTGGATATTAAATGCACAGTGAGTCTGTTAGGGTTCTGGTGTTCCTCCAAATTAAATACTAGTCAGGGTAGCTTAAATAGAACAGTCCCTTTCTTTTACAGAGCTGTCCAGCTAGCTGATAAAACACTTTCCTAGTTAAAGAATATTCAAGAATGTTATAGATATTTACATGGATAGGTAAGGATGTCATTCATTTACATCTCACAGGAATTATTCCATATTATCAAATGTCCTCACCCCCTTGCCTCCAGTTTCTCAAAGAGATTGGATATGCCATGCTAATAGTACAGCTGATTGTGGAGGGGTTATGCCTTCCTCGCCTCTCATCTGTTTCAGCATTCAGCATCTGACTGGACACCTGCATTTATACCAATGTACTCAGCGTGAGCAACAAACAGGAGGAGCTGAAAGCCCTGGTAGAGCAGGAAGGCTATAACACAATTATGGAAACATGAGATGACTCCCATAACTGGAATGCTGGGATGGATAGCTGTGAACTCTTCAGAAGGCCTAGGACAGGAAGGATAGGCACTTTCTTACTATACATTCAGTTTTTCCATCATTTCTGTGTGGTGTTCAATAGGTCTTAACCAGGAGTGGTTAAATAATTTCAGAATACACCAGTGAGTTTCACTCGAGATTTTTGCAATGCCCAATGTTCTTTGTCTCATTGTGTCAGCTGTTCTTGAGGGCTTAGACAATTACTTGTGATAATATTATCAAGACTACTTGCTTCCAAAAGCACCTACAGCATGGCTGAAAAAGTACCATGTGGATACTTCTGGTGCACAGTCAGATAAACTTAAATTAAAAATTTTTAACTAAAGTATTGCAAGGAATACAGCCAATATATGAGAATAGTTTTAAAATACATAAATAGGGCAACTTTGTAATAAAATCCGTATAGTTTCTTCAAACAAAAAAAAAATTAAAATTTTAAAATCTAGCTTTTAATGCCATGAGTATATTTGGCTTTTAACAATGAAAAAGGAATCGGAAAATTCACTACAATTGAGAAAATTCATAATCTAGGTCTAACAATACTAATAACTCAATCAAGTTCTTTATTTTCTAAATTTATTTTCAGTTGAGAACCCAGCTGAGTTCAAGACCTTTGAGTTTGACATTTGAAATCTTGTCATGGGACGTGACCTACTTGCAGTCACGCAAATTTATAGCTGTGTTCTGTGGAATCAACAACAGCGGAGACAATCAGCAAAAAACATTTCTGTGTTGCTTTGTGATTCTCGTATTAGAAATAAGAACTAATTACAACCAACGTGTGAACCTCTTCTGACTGTCATAGATATTCAATAATACAGTTGCAAAGTAATTCCGTGTGCATAGTAATACAGGACAGATAGAAACAAGACTGCTCTGGGTTAACTTTGATTTTGTTAGGATCTTTGATGCTAGTCTGATGTTAAAGGAAAGTTATATGCTGGCATAATTCTACTGATCTCAGTTAAATTCTTCCTCTAGAAATTTTAACCAACAAAGTAATAGACCACGTTTAATATAGAGTTCTAAGACAGCAAAGATGAAGGCTCACAGGCAGTCAATCCACAGGTTCCAACAGCAACAATGATTCATATTAAACACAAGTAGAATGTTTCAGAGGCTGAAATGCAGAATAATGAGCTGGGGGGGGGGAATGGTGGGGAAAAAGAAGGGGAAAAACCTATAGGCCAGTCTAATTTGCATTTGATAAATGATATGTCATGAAAGAACAGGTTATTGTGTAACATAGCAGACAATTAGAAATACATCAGGGTTAGGCGAGGGCAAACACAAGGTGATATAATAAATTTTTTAATCCTATGCTACACCTTTGGGCTCTAGGCTTTTGATGCATACTCAGTAGGATATAAAGAAATCATAGGCATGTATCCTGTACTCTATTTACAGAATACAATGCATACTCCTGCAAACATCAATTCCACTTATGTTTTAATTATCTTGCATCTACCTGGGGTTAATGGTGGATCATATAAGGTTGACTCCCATGGGAAGGATATAAGATGATGTGGGAAATATAATCCTGCCATGCTCACTGAAATGTTCACTTGCCAATTGGTCTGACTGATCTTGTAGATTATTTTGTAAAGATATAACAGTAGTCACACTTTGCACAGTTTCCCATCCATTTATATGTCTGCCTACCTAATTATTTTTTTAAAGTACTTGGTTGGTCTTCAATAAAAGGGTAAAATTATCCCTTCTTATTCTATAATACAGACTGCTTTGTCGGTGAGAAAGATGTCCAAATGAAGAATTTTATCAATGGTTGTGCCAGGCCAGGACCTTCCACAGTTCATTCTGTGTACAGCTCTTACAGAATCCAGCCTGCCCAGCTGCCACACAGAGAGATGTGGCCTTTGCTAGTATGTGCATCTTTAAATTAAATATTTCTCATCCCATTTAAGATATTCTTCTCAGTGTGTCTTTCCATCAGATAGGATTATATAGATGCATTTGAGCTTTTTCATGCACTGGAAATATGAGAGATGTAATGGTGAGGTGTTTTTCCAGAGCTTGTTTCACTGAGCTGTTGCAGCTTGGATTTCCGAGGGCACCTTGATCCCAGATTTCCCTCAACAGATCTGTCCAAGTTACCTGACTGCTCTTGAAATGGCAGGCAAGTAGCAGGATAAGCTGCTACATCTGAAGCTTTTGGGCCCAAAACTTAGTCTTAGGATGATTATTGAATAAGGTTGTGTGGATTGGACCCAGAATCCCCAGTTGTCCAACACTCTGGACAGGTTTTCATGGGGGTCTCAGTTCAGTGGAGCAGCATTGCCCCCTTTGCAGATCATTCTAAGGAAGGCTGTTTCACAAAGACTACCGCTATTCTTCATCAGGTAAATTGCCCTCATTTCAGTTTATTCATAATCTTTGATAACGCAGATGTTTCTCAGCATTTTTCATACTAACATATTAACCCTGACAATCAGACCAATGGATGAATTAGTGTTGCATGGTACACAGTCATAAAGGAAATGTTCTTACAGGTCCTGCAAACTAATGATGCCCATGTCAAAGGATTAATGCTACTGCAAGAAAAATGGGAACAGGAGGAGACCGATAAGAGAAATTAAGAAGAGATCTACATTTAGAGCCAGCTGTGACTAGGATTTATAGTAACATAAATAAATCATCATAAATTTATATGCTTAATAAAATCTCTCTAAGGAAGTCAGAACTACTTGTGTGGAATTTCTTTCCTAAATTTCAGAATTGAACAAAAATAAAAATAAAAGCATCAATGAGCAGGACAGTGGTGAACAAGTTTTAAAAATATTCCACAGGAAAACAGTACAATAAGCGAGACAAAACCCACCAAATCTGCTAAATTGAATAAATAATTTCAAAACAGTTTGTGAGAACAAGCCACAGCTGGTGGTGTCATCCTGAGTCATATAATGGCTTATTAGACAAGTTGCTGGGGCATAGCAAAATGGAGCAGATGTACTGGTAGGCCTTGATGTGCAGTGCAAGAAGACCAGAAGAAAGCTCTGGCACAGAGCTGCACAGAAGCATTTGCACATGTAAGAATGCACAAAAGCTCTTGTGAGGGGAAAATACCTTAACACTTAAATCTGCATTTCCCACAGAGCCTGAACTTAACTGTCCCAGCCCATGGGAGGTGCAGCCAGAGCAGGCACTGATTTGCTGATACCTACTAGGTGCAGGTTCATGTCCTGCAAACAGGAGGTGTGGAGGGAGCAAGTCAGGAGTGCATCACCTTGGTTAAAGTGCTGCTAGCGCTCACTCTGGAATGACCAAGCTTCACTTAGATGAGACCACTGCCCACTCTCACTTCAGCCTTATTTACCCACCCTCATCTCTGATGATGAGAGTCTTGTGCTTGGGCAGCTGAGTCCAAGAGATATTTGTGCACAGCCACATATGCCTGATAGATTTATAGAAGTTCACTCAGCCAGGCAAACAATTCATCAAAAATACTAAGAATGGTTATTTACAAGAATTATTAGAAGATAGATAAATAATATTTCAGTAAAAGCCAGTTTCATTTTCTCATGAGCTCTTCTCCAGCATCATTTTGCAGTAATAAATAAAAGAAGCCAAATCAGCTGTCGAAAAAGCTATTTATTCCTACCTGCATGTGCATCTGTTCAACTAATAAAGACATCACATGAGTGTCTGACCTTGTAAGACTTGTCCTAGGAAGAAACACAGGGAAATTGTACATAAATCATAAGTTTCTGTCTCTGAAAGCTTTTTCTCATTCTGAAAGACCTATATTAAAGTCAAAAACTGAGCATAGAAACATCATATGATTCAGGTTTAGAAAATTTTTAAACAAGTATAAATAGTTGCTTCTGTTATGAAGCCTCAGGTGCAAAAGGCACACCAGCTCTGTCTGTGCTCCACTGCCAGCTGATTGCACTTTTATCTGCAGGCTTCCCGTTCCTTAGGCTATATAAGTACTCCCCACAAAAGCTCCCTATTTTGTCTCAATGGAACCATAAGCTATAAAACCCCAAAATATTAAATAACAAAACTCTACTCTCGCTCTTCCGAAAGGTATGCTTCTGAACAGGTAGCAAGTTTTAGAAAATCCATTATCAGCTTTATTATATTTTTATTGTAAACCTTCTGCTAAAGGCTGTGCTAAATTCTCTTGCAGTCTATATACAGGATGCATATAACCTTACCTTACACTCAGGATTTTCTGCTGCTGGTTTTATGTGAGGCTCGCCTACCCAACACTTTTTCTTATTACTGCAGAGTGAATTAGAATGCAACTTGCAGCATATTAAGAACTCTGCACCAAATGTTCACGTGGATCTTTACCTAATGATGTAAGCAATATATATTGGCTTGCTGTAAGAATTATGTCTCTTTCCCTACCATCAAGTGAGAGACAGATCCACCTGATGCTGAAGCAATTAACTTCTAAGATGTTGCTGAACCTTACGCACATTAATATTGCAGTAAGTAATAATTACAGAACAGCTAGGAATTAGTTTGTTGAAATATTTCTATATGGTATACTTAAGATCTCATGCCTTTGACAGCCATGGAAATTGATTATTTAACACTTACCAAGAATGGTCACGTATAAAGGATAAAGTCTTTTATATATCTACTTGTCTCCATTAAGACTATCAGAGCTCGACAGCTCACCAAAAATTTAATTATAGTCTTAATTACAATGAATAAACTGACCTTGGCAAATTTGGTCCTTCAAACTTCTACTCCTGTCAGGGATAACAGCCAATAGGATATTTTGAGCACTGACATTTTCAAGTTCTTGTAGGAGATACCCTAATAATTATGTTCTGTAAAGGATGTTGCTCCCACAGACACAGAATAATTCTTCCCTGCACTTGATGGTCACTTATGGTCCACATGCTGAATCAGCAAAGAGCAACTATGGATCTGTAAGTTAACATTATAGCTTGTGCACTAAATTCTCCATGCTGACAAGCCCCAAGGTTCCAGATGAGGTACACAAAACAACTGTAGCACAGCTGTAAAGTGCAGAGGGATCCCTTTAATCTAACCAACCTCAGTTGTGATATGAAAGACCTGTACATGGTGAAGAGGTGAAAATTTACCTTGTTAATGTGTCAGATAAGCCTGATTTGACTTTTGATGAAACATTCACAGGGGCAGGAGGAATATCCAAAAGACAGGCGACCACTAACAAGGTTAGAAATTCATTTATGAAAGTGCTTACTCAAAGCATATGGTCCTAAAAGATCTCCATATTATTTTCTTTACTACCTTCCAGAGCGCTTTGTGTTATGAATTTCAATTATTTTTCCGGGAAAAAAATTTAAAAAACATTCAGAAACTGGAAATGAGTTAGCTATGAAACAGGTTATTTTGCCTTTGTGTAGCTGACAGCCCAAAAGAGTCCTTTGATGCATAGAATGATTGCTTAAAAAAGACAAATCTTGTTTACAACCCCCACATGTACTAGTTATGAGAGGGGAACATTACATGTAAAAAAAGACAAGGTGAAAAGGATTTATGGTAGAAGCTAGCATACATAAGAAAGTCTTGCAGTGGAAAATGTTTGAGTACTAAGGAGGCCACAGAAATATTTAAATTATTTCTGAACAAAGTCAGCATTTTCATTGCAGAAAGACAAGTTTATAAAATGCTAGTCGTTTACTAACTCTTTCTGTCAAAATACAAATCCATTTCATGGCTTTGTGGCATAGGGTTGTATCTTCAACTCTTAATGTTAGAAGAAATCTTATTCATTATGTAAGATCATGCTGAAAAATATTACTCACATAATAAAGCCATCATCAAAGTCAGCTCAATGTCAACAACTCAGAACAGAAAAAAAAATTGGTTAGGTGAGGAGTTACAGGAAAATAATAGCAGAATAAATATTGTGCCGTTGTCACAAAAAATATGTATTGCTTCTCCAAAGAAGATGGGATATGCTATTACATTTATGCCAGAGCTGCTGCTGCACAACATGTATTTCCATTTTTCTTTTTTGAAGGGAAATAAGCAACCAATTGCAGAGCAGCTCAGCATGCCTGAAATTGCCTTGTGATATGATTAGATGTTCAGATCCCAGAAATTCAAAGCCACATGGTTGCAATGATGGCAATTACAACAGGCAGGACATAAAAACATCAAGCTGCTCTCCCCATTGATTTCCCCCCTCCCAGCTAGTAGCTCTGTTCTGTCTAACTCAAACAAACTCAAGGGGACATTTCTTTATTAAAAAGACATTCTGAGTGATATGAGTTCAAGTAGTTACATTTTCTGTGGATGAGAAAACAGAATTTCATGCAGGTGAAGTATGAACACTGCAGTTGCTCAGTGGTGCTGCTCCTCTGCAGGTGATAGCACCTTTTGAGAGACCAGGCTAATGAAGAGATTGTGTTTCCCTTCATCAACAGAAATCTATGAGGTCTCCATAGATCCACAAAGTTGGGACAAAGTGCATTTCATTCTGGCAGTGAGAACTTGTGATAATGCATCAAAATGTCAGTGGTGACTTCTATATTACTTGGGGCTTTTCAAGCAAATTTGATCGATAACATACCCATGGAGGGTACTGAGAAACACAGCTGAGTTTGAAGGAGCTGATACATACCATGGCAACGTAGATATCATTTATTCGGTTCTCAGGTCTGCAACAGAAATTATACCATACATAATTTCAAATGTTGTGGAGAACCTACAATATATTTATGACCAGTTTCACATAGCAGTTTGGCTTAAATTTTGTTGAAATATTTATGTCACAAGAAATTCTCTATTGAACCCAATAGATTTAAAAATAATGAAATTTATTTTGGAGCTTATAAATGTCAAAAATGTATATATAAAATGCATCTATGTATGTATAAAATACTTCAGCATTAAACCTGTAAACAGCCTATAAAAGGAGTAAAATATTTACACATTACTCACAATAGATTATTCTTGTCAAGCGTATGCTTCAATAACTCCACAAAAATTGCTGCTAGCTGAACCTTCAAGAGACCTCCAAAGAAACTGGATATTTATTCAACAAAAGTAAAAGGATTGTGAGCAACAAATGCAAAAAAAATAAAATACGGAAAAGATGCATTTTTTGTGAAAATATGGGGTATTCCATTCTGTATCTTTTCGTCAAGATCCTATGAAAATAAAAAATAGTGTGAAATATGCAACTACCTTCCTAAATAGTGTTATATTTGCATCACCTAAAACAATCTATTATGAAGTGGAGGAGTTCATAGAGAAATGCTGTATGGTGTAGAAAGGATGAGAAGAAGCTTGGTTTTCCTTTGAAATGGAAAATGTGTTTATTCAAATTGCTTCATTACCAGAAGCCAGCAGCAGAAATGGAACTCAACACTCGCACAACACAATTGTTGCAAGAACCACACACAGCTCAAAACCAGTTCTTATCTCTAGAGAAAACCCAGCAGATTACAGCATTTCCTTGCTACCACCTGTATTTTTTCCTCACCTAACCATCCCTGCAATCCAAACAATTGATCAGTCTCTTGGTTAAAACAAATGTCATTAAAAACTAGAGACAATACATTAGCTGTAGCTCACAGGGATGACTCTTCTGGCTTTGTATGCTTTAGCTTTCTAACCCACACATTGACTCTTGGACCTCTTTGTCTAACTACAATGTGTTAATTACCTTTTATTGCCCAGCCCAAGGTTTCTGCTCCAGCACAGGCTGACTTGCTGTTGTGGGTGGGAAACTGTCGCTGTTCTCTTCAAGAAGCAGGGGGATCTGAGACTAGGGGGCTCCCTGAGTCCAGTGCCACGGATCCACACTGCCAGTTTGCAGCCCACCTCCCACCCTGAGTATGCCTGTGCTGGGTAGGGCCAAGCTGACTCAGCCCAGGGAGGGCCAGGGGCCAAGCAAGGTGTGGTGCAGCAAAGCCTGGGGGGCAGAAAAGGGCTTTGGTGTGTGTTTAATGGGTATGGAGGACAAGGACTTCTCCCAGTGTGGATTGAAGACTGAGGCCACTTTCGGGTACTCCATTTGCATAAGGTGTATATTTAGGGTACTCCTGACAAATAGATCCATCAGAGGATGTTTTGACCAGAATGGCTACTTTCTTGCCAGCTGTAACATCCAGCTTATTAAACTTCTTTCATAATTACATCAGTTTCATTTTAGCACTGCTTGGTTACCTTGCCAAGGTTGCTCCAGGAACTTAACTCTCTGGTACATGCAAACTCTCCTCTTGTATCAGATCAGTTGGTGTCTTTTTCTCCATGACTTAACCGTGCTTCATTATACTTGTGTCATCTTTTTCCTTTGGCTTAAATAATTCTCCACCCTCCATAATATGCTATATTCACTTCCCTATTCACAGGTATACATCTCACTACTAATGCCATCAATCTATCTTTGCTGTCCCTCATCCTCACTTCATCAATTCCTATATCTGTTTCTAGAAGTTTTTCCTCTTCCTGTACTCCCATTCTCCAAGAATTTAAGTGCAAATTATTTATCAGAAGTCTTCACCATGTGAAGCCTTTCCCTTGGAGAGTCACACCCCAAATGCCATGCAATGAATATTTGAAACAGAGAGGAAATTCAGAGCCAGGGACACGGGTGATGTGAGTGGGGTTGTTTACAGAAAGGCATGCCCCGCACTCTGCAGCAGCACAGCACTGTGAAGTCCAGACGTGGGACAGGAGAATTAGACTCACTCAACTTCAAACTGCAGCCCCACAGAGGGAGGAGATGATGGCAAGTGCAGGGCAGCATAAGGAGCACAGGTGGTAGAGTGCAGAATATCCATTATGAGGTCATTTTGATGCCCTTATCCTCCTGCTTCTATGGTGATTCCCTACTCTGCTTAAAACAGCTTCAGACTACATGCAGAAACTCCAGAGAATGAACCCTAGACCATAAGGAACAAGACTGGTCACCTGCTCATCAAGGACAAATTGTTTATGGCCTTCCTATTCTCTGTTCTCTGTTTACTGACCTTTCAGGTCTTTATATCTTCTTTTTAATATCCATGACAGCTATAACATCATTCATCATACCTTTGGGTCCTCCTACAATATCTAGAGCTACTTACAAACCCCACAAAAGAACTTTGTCACAGATTTAATGTCAGGCATTCCTGTAACTTCAGCTGCATATAAATCATACCTGATACTGGCAACACAATTTTCCTTTCTCCTCATAGCAGTATAATATTTTTATTAGGGTATGTAAATCTAGATGACACATGGCCTTGATCTCCCATTCTGCTGGTGTTCTTCTACCATAAAAGCTCTTACTTTTATTGGATATGCCAGAGTTCTCTTCTAGTATTTTTTTATTAGGGCTGATTCAGTATTCACTGGGCAAGAGACAGCCTGATTTCTGATTTTTATATGTTCCCAGGGAAGCCAGACCTTTTGAACCTTTGTCAAAAAATCCTCACCTAGCAGACAACTATATAATCATCTCCTGTTCCTTTACCCTGCCTTTTCCCAAATGAGATAGCAATCATTCTTTTCTCAGTTTTTGATTATTCACCACCACCTCAAAGTCCTGGGACTTTGGATTTCGAGATTTTCACCTCCACATTAAAAATGAAGCAGAGATGCTGCTGGTAAGTTATTGTAGCTAACCACGCCTCCATGCTCTCCCACACAAAAAAGAATTTTCACATTTCATCTGGCATAGAGTAGTTGGTTTTCAACTGGACAGCTTCTTCTAGCTCTTCATGCTTGCCCACTGATTTCCATACCTGTGGATTGGCAAGCTGTGGCCATTCTCACTTTGGAGCATTAATACTGAAATCTGTGCATTCCAGAGAAAAGATATACCATTGATCAGAGGACGATATTAAATGCTTCTTTGACAAAAAAAAAAAAAAAAAAAAAAAAAAAAAAAAAAAAAAAAAAAAAAAAAAACAAAAAAACAAACCAACAAAAAAAACCCCAAAAACAAACAAACAAAAAAAAAGCCAAAAAACAAAAGCCCCCCCCTCCTTCTCACATTTGTTTGACTTCTATTTAGCAGGATGCACAGTGGTGCTGCAATGACTCTGTAGTGACTGTGCAAATGCAAACCTGTCACCCAGCTCCACATGTAGCCAGGAGTTCTTAAAGTATTCCCACAATATAAGCAGCAACTTAGCACCTGCTAAGTCACAACATCAGCTCCAGTGTGATTTGCATCATCTGTTTTAAATAGTCAATAGCTGTCCCCACACAATCTTTCAAGCAATTTTCTGCTGAATTACTCCTAAGCAAAGCTCCAAGGAATGGTGAGAACACATACAAAAATATGTTTTATTGTTTTTGAGGTCACAAAGGTCCTTCTCCCAAGCTTCTCCCCTGAAATCCATGTTTAATACAAACATCCTGGTGAGTGATGTGTAAATTTGTTGCATACTGTGGCAATCCAAGTAACCTCAGTGGACCACAAAGGTCATTCTGCAGGGCACCATTAGAGGTTTAACAAGGCTATTGAAAGGACAGCACCCTAGTTCTGTTGGAAATATTTTTATTTCTGTCTATACTCTGGACAGAGTCCTTCTTTCACTGCTGCAAAAGGAAAACATATTTTCCCATACATTGACTGGCAGTCAGTCCATTGAACAGAAGATCTTCCAGACTGAAACGACAGTTTCATCTCCTCTGCAGAGGCTTGAGTTCCCCTAACATACAGAAATATAAGATATTTTCAAGATAGTGGAGAACCATACGCTGCTTCTTAGGGCTGTGCTTCCACTGCAAGGCTTTGGTGACAGGCTGAGGGCAACACGTGGGGAAAGAATAAAGCCAAGTCTACTACAGCTGATCAGACACTCCATAACCCTGAGATTGAACAAATGTTTTGCCTGCTCAGAATTAAAACTGACACAAATATATTGAATTGCTGAAATCTAAAAACAAGTCATAGACTTTGATATTTACATTGTTGCAAGGAAATTTTTGTAATTTTTGTAAGCCTCGATGGCCCAATAAAACCCTGAAAAGATGGGGTTTTGTCCATTTTTTTCAATTAGTGTTAAAGGCAGGAGTGTATATTGGTGAATATTCAGAATAAATGGAAATCTAGAAATGGCATTCATATCATCATGCTGTTTCCTCACAAAAGGAAAACAATCAGTGCCTGCCATATATTTATGTCATTGCTAACTATGCAGTTGCTGGGACTGCATTAACCTTGGCTCTATTTCTGTTGCCAAGGGGAAATGGATGTCTAAATCTTTGATGTTTGTCTTGCCTCCTTCATTCTGAATATTTCCATATGATGCCCAGATCCATCTTTGTCTAACAAAATCCTCACTGCTTCTGGTTATTCAAACTTTGACTTTCAGTTAGAGGACTTGCCATAGTTTATTATTATTTTAGGATGTTTCGAACAATTCATCAAGGTTTGTAAGAAGTAGGAAAAAGTCACCTGGATGTAAAACAAGATGTGTTGCCTGACTTCCTGAATTTCTTTTTGGACCTGCTCAAGGTTTTGAAGGTAATGGCCATTCTTGTGTAAATTTTCAAATGGAAAAGGGAGATATTTTGGTGTTTGTTAAGATTAAAAAATTAGATTAAAAATGTGGGTTTAAAATAATTCAAGAAATTTAAAAATAATATTGAGCCCAGATATACAAAATTAATAAGTGAAATACCCCGTTCCCAGCAATACAATTTTTTCCCCAGAGAACTATTTGCACCTATATTTGCCAAGTGAATATGAAATTCTGTAACATTAATAAACGCATGCTTTAGACCAGGCCTTTTTTGAGGAATAAGTCTGATGTGTTTGTTGAAAGAATTAAAGTGCTTCTTTCCTTAACATTGTTAAAATTTTACAAATATATAACTACTGAGTAATATTAATAGCTGTGTTTAAAAGTCCAGTGTTGTTTATTTACCTGTTCTTTTCCTGGCTTATGAATAATAAAATTAAGTATCCTTCAGTTGAATATGTGGAATATCTTTCTGTGTGCCACCTTCACTCCCAAACTATAATGTAAAGACCAGGAATTCTGTGAAAGAAAAACCCTATATGTAGGTCATCAAGAAAATTCTCTGCTTTGCTATGTTTTTATAAGTCTTATGGAAGGTTGCATTCATTTAATTCTTTTTTCTTGGCCAATGGTTATTCTTCATTGCATAAGTTGGTAGTATTTCAGAAATTGCTCAGGAAGCAAAAATACTCTCTTGTAAAAAAAATCAGAGCCTAGTCCTTTTCCCTTTAATCTGTATGGAGGAAGTGTATTTCATTCCCCCATGAGAATTCAGTTCCATGGGTGCTGGGGGATGCTGTCCACCAGTGGGGAAGGTGCTGCCAAGCTCTCTGGGAAGGAGTTGGCTCTGACATCTGCAGTGTGCAGACTTCAACAAGACCAAAAAGGCAGGAGTCTGCTGGAGACCAATGGGCTTACTTGATACTTAATTTTTAATGACATAAAGAGAGACACAAGTATTAAAAATCCCAGTATTCTTCTCTTTTTGAAAAAATGCCTTAATTTTCTTTTTTTTTCCTCAAAGTTCCTTTAGTGCCAAAAGAAACTCTCATGCATTATTTAAATAATCTTTCTTTATTGCTTGAATGTTTTTTCCCATCTTCTTGGCAAGACACTAATTTTTGAGTTCTTATTGTTTTGGATACCCAAACTTTCAATCTAGATATTGCTCAATTTTTATTAGAAAATAGCCTATATATATTTTTAAATAATCTTAGAATCTCTGTCATAGATATTAGATATTTCCTCAATGCTTGTCTGATCTTTAATGGCTATGATTTTCTATGACAACTGCAAGATCTGTGTCCAGCCATCTTAGTTGCATAAGAGGTGACTGAGAGCTTTGCCTGCTCAAATTTTTGTAAAGGATCCAAAGGAGGAGAAAATATGATCATTAAATTCCCTAACTTCTAGTTTTCCATTACTCTTTGTGGAATAGCTTATCTTGAATGATGGGCAAAGCTAAAAGCTCTTAATGCCTTTAGTATCTTCAGCAATGGGAAGTAAGTTTTAATACCTCACTGGCTTCTAAAAGACACTTTGCTTGAGAGCTTAAAAAAACTCAGAGTAGATAAACCATCTTTAGCCAATTCTGTTGGGGGAAAAAAAAGAAAAACAGAAACCAGATAATTATTATGTTATTAATAATTTTAATTTTTTCTTGTCATATAAATTCATGAATCGAATTGATGTGATAACAGAGTGGTTGAGGCATCTATGAGCAATGGAGAGAGGACTTTCAAGATACAGGAAAAAAACTTTCTTCTGTTACAGCTTCAAGAATTATATGTCTATCCTTTTGCAATGGATTGAGCATTGCAAAAGCTGCACTGGCTACAGCAGAAGAAAGAATTCACATTCATTTCAACAGGTGTTCTACAAACAATGATTAAGGCTCACCCCTGTGAAATGAATGAATGCTGTTACTCTCATTTTACAGATGGTAAAACTAAGCTACAGAGGAACTGTAGGATTTGCTTACTGCTGCATGCAAAGTTGAGTACAAACCAGGTCCTTGTCTTGTAATCTGTCTCCTAAATAACTAGACTGCACATTCTTCCTAAATAAGAAATGCTGTCTGGACTCTTTAGAGATATATTGACTTGGCAAGTCATATTCTGGCAAAAATTCTTCTGTGACATACATACCCTGAAATACTTCTGAAGTCAAGGCAGAATTTCTAATACAGACCTTTTTTTTTTTCCACTCACAGATTTCTTATATGTTGAGGAGAGAATTTTTAATAAGTAAAAGTCAGATGTAAACAATGGAGGTGATTGGGTGAAAGGTCTGTGCCTTTAGAGGCTCTTAGAAGATACATAAAAACACACTGTTTGAGGAAAAATTCCCTGCCTTTCACAGCTACAACAAAACACCATGGATCATGACACCACCATTTGTTAGATGCTGTTACTCTGCTTGCTTTAGACTCCAAAAGTTACCATAGCCAGCAATGACCACTCTAGAATGCACCATCTGTAAAACTATGAGCTGACTGGCTCAAATGTCTCAACCCATGCAATTATCTTCCAGCAAATATTCCTATTAGAAGTTTGTCTTGATCCATGCTGCAGTCTGGCCTGTTAAACACAGGCCCTCCTGCTGACTATGACCTCTTAAGCAATTTCCTGGAAATGGCCATTGGGGTGGGATCAACCTGGCCATAGCTGTAATGCCTGATCCTGCTTGTTTGGATGCAGAATGTTTGCTGCAAATTTACAATCAACAGACAAAAGCAGGAATACTATGTTGCAGCCAATTCCATCTTAAAGACAATTATCCTATGCCAAATTTAAATAGGCTAAGTGTATCACCCAATAGGCTCCTACTTCCCTCTGCAATTTGGAAATCTGAGCTTGCACAGCTCACTTTTGTCCAGTGAGAGGGACCCCAGGCCTGGCAAATTTTAGTGAGTTATGTACATGGTTTTACATTTTTCTTTGCATGTTTTGTTTTGATTTTTTTTCCTGACAAATATCCTGAAGTCCTGATAAGCAGCTGTTCCTTTCCTTCTTCCACGTGGAGAACTAGCAGACCAACTCTTGGAAATCTGTAACTCCCTCCTATGCCAACCACTAATGGCAGTCACTACCCCTGTGACACATTCCTGAATACATACTCTATTTTGTTCCCTTCCATCAGGACAACCTCTTTGCACTTTCATGTGAAAAAAAAAGAGTAGGAGTAAGTCAGAAAGGTGAGGACAGTAACATAGAGAAAAAGGAATGATAGATGAGAATCATCTTGCAGGCACTGAACTTCAGCAAGTTCAGTGCAACAAGGCTGGTGCAACTTTAGTGGGATGCATTTTGAGAAACTTACCAGCAGCTATTTCATTAACAGAGCATCCAAGCATTGACAACTCCCAAGTGTGTCTTCCTCCTCTGACATATTGCAAGTAGACTTATCTCTGCTGATGACCTGGTTAAAGAAGTTGAGACATCTTTCATTTTCAATTGGTGTAATTTCATTCATTCTGGTGGCTTTTATCAAGGAAGGCTTGTCAGAGTAGAGCATCTAATTTTTCTAAGTTTTTCAAGTTCAGGACAAGCATTATTTCCCATTTGATCAATTTCAGGTCTCTTTTTTATTAGATCTGACAGGAAAGTAATGTTGTCAATCTGCAGGGAAGGCCATTTAAAAGAAAATATAAATGCTTTTGAACGTATTCAAGCCAAAATCTGTAATGTTACCTGAAAGAAAGATAGATGTTCCACGGATTTCTAACTCTGGAGTCCCCTGGGTAGCTCTGCCTGGCAGCCTGCTCCAGGATTCCTGATCTCAGAAGCTTGTCCAGCCCCTCTGGGTGCTCTCTTTTTAGTCCTGCAATGGGCCAGAGGAAGATCTTATAGAGGATTGTTTAGACTGTTCAGAAGTTGCTGCTGAATCAGCCTTAACAGTGCTGAAGCAAGAGCTCAATAAATTGCTGCGAGGGTACTTGTTTTACTGATACATCTCATTTGCCCTCAAAAGTCTGCAGCACTTCTAATACGTGGTACAATAGCAGGGTAACTGACTAAACCAGAAAGAAATAAAAGTGCTTTTTACTTTTGGTCCAGTTTCCCTCTCTGCAATCAACATGAGGTTTGTCATGACTTCAAAGGGAGAAGAAGAAGGTCTCCTGTTTGAAGTTTAGCTTGCACGATTTTGAAGCATTCTGTGATGGCTCAAATGCTAGACAAAAATTGAAGGATTGAAAACCTCATTTAAAAAGAAAATCAACAACCTGAACCCCTAACTTTAAAGTCATAAAGAAAAGCTTTGGCTCTGAAGAATTTCTTCAAAAACCCTTCTGGCACAAATAATGGTAATTGCTAGCTTTGCACCAGTGAGCAGTCACTTCCACTGAAAAGAAAGAAAGCAAAACAAAAGGAAAGAATTTTCATCTTGATTTTGTTGAGTCATCATTATTTAACAGTGAAAATAGAGAAGAAGGAAAAGGAAAAACTTCCTAGCTGCTATAAGGCAGCTGACTTCATCTTCTTTAGATCAAAGCAAATAAAGAAGAGACTTATCTGAAGTGCCCTAGTGAGGGTTCCTCTGAAACAAACAAGTGCCGCTGCAGGGAGAGATTTTCTTCTTGCTTTTGTTAATCACAATTCCCTCAAAGAGGAAAAGAGAGCAAGGGAGACAGTGCTCTGGCATGCTGTTCTGTGCTCCTCTAGCCCAGCAGAAATGTTTCATGCTGGATTACCCTGGCGGGCACAGGATCTCCTGCTTTCTGCTTGGCTGGGCTTATGGCTGAGAGAGCCCTCACTGGCTCCCTCAAGATTTTCCTTCTCCTTCTTTCTTCCATATCCAGTGCAAAAAGGATTCAGCAGAGAAGTGTGGCCTGAACATAGATCAGAAAACTGACAATGGTGAGAAATATTTTAACATATTTGCACAGACCTTGTCTTCTTGGAGGTTATTGTATGGACTTGACGTGGAAAGGAAAAGACAGAAAAAATTGACCAGGATAAATGGCTGCTGTTACTGAAGTCCTTGCAGGCATTGGCTTTGACATCAGAGAAGGTGTCTCATCTGAAGGGTAAATCTGTTCATAATAGCTATCAGAGGGCTGATAAATAGCAGCCAAGGTGACAAAACAATTATATAGTAATTTCCATATCCTTTGTGTTTATTTAGTAGTACATTTAATCTTTTTGTAAACTATTGGTGCATCTGAGATAATGAACACTATATGGAGATAGATGAAGGGACAGTGATGATACAACAGCCTACAACATATACAGCAGTCAGCATTAATCAATGAAGACGCTGCTATGATGAATCTGAAAAGATGCTCTTACAAATACTTTCTCACTTTTCTTGAGTAATGTGTCACAACTTCCAATATTCCAGCTTGTCAAGACATAACAGATGAAGTGTCACTGCATGATTAGTAATAGAGAAGGGCAATGGTTATGTTAAATAAAATCTGAACCACCATTCCTGATGTAAGCCCAGTCACTGAGCATCTGAGAAAGACCAAGGGCATGTGAGACACCCATTTTCTGTCATTCCCTGTTGCATCATCCTTCACTGAATCAGTCTCCACCCACTCTCCACGCTTAGAATCATCTGCTTTCAGCCCTGATTCTCCTGCATATACCTTTCCTTTTCATGGGGAGCATCATGACCTTTGGGAAAAACCTCTGCTGGGTCCTGGCCCCCATCAGTTTGGAGTAGGCGTCCTGCAGGAGGTAAAACTAAACCAAAACTGCAGGACCCAGCATGTACTGTCTGCATCCACAGCTTTCCAAGCCTGTAAATCCCTGTTTGCCCCCAGCATGTGCTAAACAGCAGCCCAGCATGGAGTTTTTCAGAGAAATTAGCTGAGAAGTTGCAAAGAAGCAAAAAGGAGACACATAAGGAATTTGTTGTAGAAGGTCAACAAGAGCCAGCTGAATGACTGGCTTACCAGCAAATAGATGACACTGAACAGACATAAGAGAAGAGAAACCTTGAGATTAACCTCTAAAGACAAGAAGTAAGAGTAGGTATACATCTGCTTGCATTTGTTTTTCCCAGGTGCAGAATATAGCACAGCTGAGAAAACAGTTCAACAAATGCTGCCATCCTTAATATTACTAAGTTAATTAAAAATTAAAATTTATGTCTTTTCTACTACCTTTTTACTAGTTTTCCTCTGTAGAGATTTTTCTCTTCCTTTCATATCATTAGGAAAAAATGTCCAGCTTTCAAAGAATTCGTTGCCAGACTCATTTTTGATGAATAATTTCCATTTCTTATTCACTACCATCTTGCAGATTATGCCTGAGACTTGACTACTTCCCATCAGAAATTAGTTCAGCTCCCTTTAGGAAGCTTTGAGAGTATTACAGTAGAAGTAGGTGAGATTATTTTTTTTTAATTTTTAGTTTATAAAAAAGGAGGAGTTGGAGGAGAATCTTTTAAAAGGGAATGGAAGTATTATGCTGGGAAGAAAAGTGAAATATGATAAATTTCCAGGATAAAAGAAGAAAAAAGGGAAAGCATTGAAAATTTTCTAAGATTATAAAAATCTCTTGCTTCCGTTCCCTCCAAATTTGAAGGACATTCTTAAATGCTGTGGAGGCACACACAATTCTGAAAGCAGTTCCCAGAACACTAGCACATATTAATTGGTAGAACTGGGAAAGAGGCATCCCACCCTGAATGATTAAGGGCATGTGCTTCTGGCCCTAAGGATTTATAGTAATGAGGGTAAAGTGGTGTCTTGTCTCACCAATGCTTGTCCTTGGTGCTGCATAAATAAGTAAGCCTCAGTGTTTCAAATGCAGGATAGTCATTTGATAGTCATTGATAGTCATAGCATTAGGTGCTACCATACTGACCAAATTGTTTTCTTTGAAGACACTCTTTTATAGACCAGTAAATCAAATAACTTCTTTTTCTGGGGCACTTCATCTCTCTCTAGGTCAGACTTATAAATTTTTAACTGCTTCTACCCTGAAGTCAGATTGGTAAATTTATAATTGCCTATATGGTGCTCCACTATAGTTATCTCACATATGATTGTACAGGTTTCTGCTGGTTTCACAAGCTTCTTTATCTTAGTCTCATATAACTTACGGCTTTTCTGGCCATCAATTCATCAGTTTCTCTTTTCAGAATAACATAATCACAGAATTAAAGTTATTATCATGCTTATTGTTGCCATTAGATTGGTCTTCTCTGTCGTTGAATTCCTACTCCAGCAGAATTACAACAAATAACATTTTCCCCTATGAAATATAAATAATACCTTTTTTGTCTTCCAGGTCTGAAGCCTTTCTACACGTGTTTCATCTCCTCTATTTTAGGAATTTTCACTTGACGGACTTGAAAATATCTGGATTTGGTGTCAATCTGTGTGTTATCCATTTCCACAAGCATTCAAGTTACTGTCTCCAAACACTACTGTCCTCCACTTCATCTTGCAAAAGGACCTGATAGCTGTGGTCAGAAATAGCTCATATGAAGGGATTGTATCCTCATATCCTACACAGCAACACAGAAGGCCCACTAGCTGGTTTTAATCCACTGAGTTTATTCCTACTCATCCCTTTCAATTATTTTCTTCAGTGTTTTTTCCAATCCTGCATGATCTAACAATCTGTTCTTTATTCTATACACCATGAATAGGCCATCAGCCAATTTTGGCTCTCCTGGGGGGAAAACTATGTCTGTCTAGAAGGATAACATCTAGATTTTATAGCACCTTCCTGAATTTATTATAAAAAAGGCAATTATTTACAGCATCACATTAGAAAATCCCTTCTGTTATTTCAGATTCTAGGCAGCTCATTCCTACTCAACTTTAATTTGGTTCAAACATTTTCTCAGTTAAAATTAACAAAGCACACAGATGCTTCTCCCTCTAACCCTCTGCCCCCAAAATATTTCTTTTCTTTCTTTTGTTCATATTTTAACATAAAAAGCTTCATATCTTGCCATTGAAGACAATAGATCTCATAATATTTCAAGTCTCATTTGAGAACAAAATGCAATTCATGATCTTCTCTAGCATAGCAGTCTGACAGGGACAGAGAAATTCTGTTTCTTTCAACCCATTCCAATTAGCAATCTCATGCTACAGCATGCAACCCTACTGCAAAGCAAAGTCAGGACAGACAGCATCCTGTTTTTACTAGCCAGTTCTTTACTGTTTTGAAGATGGTTAGACTTCTTCCAATAAATGTTAATTTTAGGAGAGATTATGTTTAGGTTAAACTTTATTTTTGTCACATTTTTCCAAGAAAATGAAAATATGAAAGTCTATTTTGCCAACTCATTCTTTTGCATGATTTTTTTTTTTCAGTAAAATAGTAGAGAAACAGACAAACAAGGCAGAGGGCAGAAATGGGTGTGGAAAAAAACCTCAGCTTTGTAAAATCTCAACTGAAAACTTCTGGTTGTATAAGCAACCATTTTCCAGACTTGTGGAATTAAAATGTTGACTATTTCAAATAATTTCTCCCTCTTTTTTTTTTTTTTTTTTTTTTTTTTAACTAGATCTAAGAATTTTCTCTGGACCTTAGGCAATAAATGAGTTAATTCTTGTTTGTGTTTAATTTCTAATGAGATCGATCCCTCAGCCCTTCTAAATGCAAATCATATTTGTTATATAAGAAAAACCCATTCTGCAGTCAAAATAGCCTGAAAGACAGGCCAGGTATTATTATAAAATTACTTCATTTTACTGGAAATAGTTATGCCTGGAAAGTCAAGAATAGAATTTGTCAAGAAAATCAGTCTATTCCTAGGTGTGTGACAAAGATATATATTTCTTTTTTTACAAAATCTTTTCAACTAAAAGGCATGTGGTGTCAGTAAGAGACTTAGAAGAAAAACATGCTAAATTCAAACCAAATTGGCATTTTCAGAGCACTTGTCTGCTCTGAAAAGTAGAGAAGGACACTGAGTTCCCCCAGTCAGCTGATGGCCTGGAAGGAGATAAACCAGTCCATGAGATGTTCTGTCTGAATGAATAAGCTGTCCAGAGCAGTAGGGTGAATTGGGCCAGGGTCAGCACTGTGCTAGCTCCTCTACCCTTGGGGCTGGTGCTGGCACCTGCAGAGCATTGTCCTGCAGAGCATGAATGCATTCCTCAGCTTGCAGCTGCCTTGGAAATGCTACACGATGCTTTTCTGTGTGTGCCAACCTGCCTCTGGAGCTGCTTTCCTCTGAAATACCAGTGTTCAGCCATCTAACTTGAATTCCTGAACCCTGGTGTGACTCCACAACTCTAGTAAGTCTTAGCTCACTTCAAATTATATGTACATTCCTGAGTTTTATCATTCCTTTCAGCAAATACATCACTTGAAAAATGGATGTTAAACCAGAAAGACAAAAGCCAAACATACAGATTTCATATCCCAGTGGAAATGTTTCTACTAACTCTGTGTTCCTCCTGGCACATATGCATGTCTCAGCAATATTCAGAGCTTTTCTTGAATTTTATGTTTTGACTAAAGAGAATATTATAGCATTTGATTTGGAAATCTGAGAATATATCTGTCACAGGAAGCAGCAGCTCCACCCCACACAAGTACTCTTCAGTCTTCTTAACGTCCCACTCTCCTTTCCTTAACAAAACCATCACAGGACCAAAGAAGGAAAGTAAACTTAGATAAAGATGTATTAAGAGCACCACCTACCAATCACTGTGTCTGCAGCTTCTACAAGTGAGTCAGCACCAAGTAAAACTCTGCAACTACAAAAATGTGGAAGTTGTTGTGATGTGTGAGAATGGAGGTACCCCGCCAGGTTCCTTGCAAGGTTCCACACTGGCCAGGCTCTGCGGGTGACCCTAGACAGGAAGACTTTGTCCACCATTGTATTTAGCTTGTCACTGGGTGTCCAATTGGTGATGTCCCCTTGGCTTATTTGTAAATTGTTGTAGTGATGCACTAAGGATGTACAAGATGTACAAGCAGTTTTTCTTCAGCAGCCAGTCTCCTTCTTGTCCAGAAGGACTGTATGGAGGTTTTGGGGTAACTGCTGAATGCCCCTTTCACTTTTCTTTCAGTGAACCTGTATGCCCACTCTAGCATACCAATTCAGTTTTCTAGGCCATGTAAAGCCTCTTCCAAGGAAAGAATGATCCTAGGGTACTTTTCTTATCAAATTTTTTCTACATGATAAATTGTAGCAGCTCCTTATATCCTGCATGGAAGCATAATTTTATGGGATCCTTGTTTCATCCCTCAACACTTAAAAATCCAGCCATCACTTTTGTCCTTCTGTTTTCCTCAAGGCACCGAGACTTTGTTCATATGCCCAGATTGGTTCTATGTTCTAAAGGCTAAAAAGTCTGTAATTCAAAACAGCATTTCTTGGGAAAGAAAAGTCAACAAGAGAGCGACAGCTCTCTAGGACAGTAGGTGCTGAAAGGTCTGATATAATGGCATGAAGAGAAAATCCTCTGGTTTTTCTTTTCTCCCTGGTTGTCTGTGTACTTTCTATAAAACTAAAGTGCTTTATGACTCCTTCCACCAGCATGATACCTCTGTATCAAATAGAGTACAGGTCTGAGACATGGAGTTATTTAAAACCTCTGAGCCTGAAAGTTCAATTCATTTTTGTCTGTTTTGAAAACCATATTTTGCAGGAAAGATGGAAAATGTTCCATTCTTACAATAAAGACGGGACTCGAGAGAAATATCTGCTACCATACTCTGAGCTTTCCTTGTCAGATGAAGAAGCATGAGCCACAGAGTGTGTGAACAAATTCAGAAAGATAAACTATTCTTCACTCTTTTACCATAGACTATGCTCTGGCTTTAGCATATGGCCAGGATATCACACAGAACAACAGTTTCTTAATATAGATTAGGAACAGCACTGAGCCAACTACAGTTTCAAACCCATCTGCCCAT
This sequence comes from Euphonia xanthogaster, assembly GCA_034509185.1. NCBI lineage: Eukaryota > Metazoa > Chordata > Aves > Passeriformes > Fringillidae > Euphonia > Euphonia xanthogaster. The sequence goes on from JAYDZK010000001.1 coordinate 80,805,241, forward strand.
GCAAAAATACTTTTTCACTGGGATCTTCCTTCTAATGCTGAATTATTTCTGCCCACAAACCCCTTCTTCCCAAAAACCTTATGAAACAATGCACATTTAAAAAAATTAAAAGAAACAGAGGGCTCCTGCTACCCAGTGTCCCTACAGTGGCCTGTCATTAGGCATGAGGCTCACAGTCTTCCAAGGTCCTGTCAGGACAACTTCATAATGCTTATTGTCATTGTGTTGATTCTGCATTCTGTGAATATCCATATGCAACCTTTCTCCTGTAATCAGATTGATCAGAGCAGAGTAGTGTCTAGGCAGAGTCCCTCCATAGTCTGTAACATTTAGCATCTTTGCAAAGATCTGTGGCACTCCCCAAACCTGCAGCACTGGGCCATTTCTTAATTTTTTTTGTTGCCTATCCAAGATTTCTTTTTCTAAGGGGAAAAAAATTGTGCTAGCTTTTTCGGGTGCTTGCTAGCTTTTTTTTTGTTTTTCCTCAGTCTGACTGTTATTTATTCTGTGGGGTTTTTTTTCCCCCAGTTTTCCTGTTATTCTTCCCAGACTTCCGATATTCTTACTCAACATTTCTTTTTTGCATGATAATAAAAATACATCCACCATATTTTCAATCTCTTCTAATCATTATCAGCTCAAAACTAACTACATTTCCTTCCAACAAAAACAAGACTTATTCAACAATTTGTCGTGAGTTTAAATGTTTCTTCTCTAAATTGTCTGATGAAAACATTACTCATATTTGTAAAAGGGAGTGAGGGTGTGGGATTAGACAGTTTAATATGACTGCTTTCTCTTTTGCATTTTGAATTCAATACTGCAGATCAGGCACTGCACTGCAGCATTCTTCCCAAAACTCACAGGAGCCCAGCTCTCATCTCTCTTGCTTTTGCTGTCTATTGCTGACTCCATGCAAGCCTAAGAGATTATACCTATAAAAACTTGAGATGACACATTAGAGAATCAGGTCTATATTAACTTGATTTTTACAAAGCCAAATCTTTTTTCTAACGGAGTTCAAAGCATTCAGAATTGTTTCTAGCTATTCTTCCAAATGATTCCCTTCAATTTGGAGCCTGCTGCTGAAGTACCTGGCATATAGCTCAGCCACTTCTGTGCTTTTGCTGCATTTTAGTGAGCTGTCTATCATAAACATCACTCCCAGAATGGAGAAAAACATTTTGGAGAGGCAGAAATGAAGCTGTATAAGCTGAAGTAGCTGTATGAAGCTTCTTACTCATAGGTAAGTAACTATAAGGAAATTGAGATTGAAATCAAATACTACATTAACAAGTTAACAGCCTATGTACATGATAGCTGGCCATCACCCATTAACTCAAGAGTATCTATTACAGAATCCTTAGACTTAAAAAAAAAAGTTAGAAATGAATCAGAGGCTCAAAGTGCTTTTTAGTAATTAAATCATTGTCTAGATACACATTACAGATTCATTGAAGAAGGATGAGATTTATGTTTTCCATTAGCTGTTGAAATGGTCTATTAGGTGTTCTTGGTTCCCAACAGGAATACTTTGTAGGTACACAGTTTGTGGTAGCTGGGGGTGGGGCTCAGACCAACCTTCATCCCCAAGGGGCTACAGCTGTGAAAAGCAAGTGAGAAGTATTGAAGGTAATGAGGTGCCCAGGTGCACTGACCAATCACCAAAGGGCGCAGAGGGCACACAGGTGCAATGCATGAACCATGAAGGGTATGAAAGGTTGGGCTAAAGAACAAGAAGGGCAGCTCTTTGAAGCCTTCTGAAGTGGTGTTGTTCTGTATGGGTTGAAGTCTTCTGAAACTGTGTGATGTTGCTCTGTGTATTGTGGCTGTCTCATCTGCAATATCTGCTGCATCAAAACTTGTGAGTAAATAAAGGTAAGTTGCTGTAGACTGTAGCTCACTTTACTCTTCACTGACTAAAAAAACTGGCTGGATGACTGAGCCTAGAGAGTGGTGCTGAGTGGAGTTCCAGCTAGCTGGTGGCTGGTAACAAGTGGTGTTCCCAGCATACAGTACTGGGGCCTCCTTTGTCTTAGAGGAGGGGATCAAGTGCTCCCTCAGTCAGTTTGCAGATGGCATAGAGTTGGGCTGGACCATTGATCTGATGGAAGGTAGGAAGGCTCTGCAGAGGGATGTGAATAGACTGGGTTGATGGGCTGAGGGCAACAGTATGAGGTTCAAAAATTCAACATGCTCAAGGGTTCTGCCCTTGGGTTGCATTGACCCACTGCAGCACGACAGGCTGGGGGGAAAGTGGCTGCAGAGCTGCCCAGTGCAAAAGGACCTGGGAGTGTCAGTTGACAAGTACCAGCAATTGAACAAGAACCAGTGTGTGCTCAGGTGGCCAAGAAGGCCAATGGCCTTATGTCAGAGAAAGTGTGGCCAGCAGGACCAGGGCAGTGATTGTCCCCTGTACTTGGCACTGATGAGGCCACACCTTGAATCCTGTGCTCAGCTCTGAGCCCCTCACTACAGGAAAGACATGAAATTGCTGGAGCAAGTCCAGAGAAGGGCAGCAGAGCTGGTGAAGTGTCTGCAGCATGGGCCCTATGAGGGGTGGCTAAGGGAACTGGGGGTGTTTAGCCTGGAGAAGAGGATGCTGAGCAGTGACCTTACCACCCTCCACAACCATCCTAAAAGGAGGCTGTAGCCAGGTGAAGTTGTTCTCTTCTCCCAGGCAAACAGTGACAGGAAAAGAGGCAAGTCCTCAAGTTGTATCAGGTGATGTTTATATTAGATATTAGGAAAAATTGCTTCATCCAGAAGCTTGCCGTGCACTGAAACAGGCTGTCCAAGGAAGGTGGAGTCACCAGCCCTGGAATGATTCAAAAGACACACAGATGTTACACTAACGGACATGGCTTAGTGGTGGAGTTGGCAGTGATGGGTTAATCATTGGACTTAATAATCTTAAAGGGTTGTTTTTTTAACCTAAAGAACTTCATTACTTTTATTCTGGATTTTTATTTTTTAGGGATTTTAACTAATAACAAGCTTTGAAAATGATATTTTGTTTGAAAAATATTAAGTAGAAAAAATTATTAGTTTTTCTTCATGTTGGGGACATGTCCTGAGACACATGACAAGGCATAATGCAAGTCATAAAAACTATGAATTTTAAAAGGATTTCCATCTCTTCTGAGAGGGTTATTTTCCATTCAGACCTCATGTGTTCATCTCAGCTTCTGTTAGTTGGCCTAGGTAATTAGCAGACATTTTAAAAGAGATGACAACAAAAGACATTTTCTGCTTACTCCTGCCCGTTTCTATAAGAACTGAAATGCAGGGGATTCCTGGTGACAACCCAGATCCAAAATACACTCCAATAAAAGGTATCAATCAAAAACGTCCACGGTTTCCAATTTCCCCTCAAAAGAGATTAGCATATAACAATTTTAGCCTCACTTCCCCAAAAAATGAGAATAAAAAAATCTTGTGGCCTATGTGCCAGACCAGCCTTTTACCTGGTAACTACTGACTACAGTCACCTATATTAAAAATAAATTATTAAGGAGAAAAAGCCAGCATGGTATTTTATTCCAAAGAGTGTGAGAAAAGAGGGAAAACTTACATTGGTGGTGTTGATGTTAAGTGCAGCAGTAATGAGACATACATTACTTATTTTTTTTACTGTGAGAATTTATATAACAGTAAGAGTGTAATATTTGCCATTGGAATATTCCACAGTAAAAAAGAACTGAAAATGTACTTAGATGTGTACATGCCTTGCAAAGAGCAGATTTAACTCAAGAGCAAAAGTTCTGAGGGACACAGCCAGGATGGGATCTGAATTCCTAGCATGCAGGTGGTTAACTGTGTTGCTACTGAACTCAACTGGAAGCACCTTTTAGGAGGCTTCAGTCCCATGACTTGTGGAGTCTCCTGGGCTGCATTTAGTGAGTCTTAAAAGAGTGCTTAGGAAAGCCATTTACTTAGGAAAAACAGGGTAAGGCAAAGAGACAATAGGTCTTGCCTTAACACTTGTTGATGTGGACTCTGCTGTATTTCACAGAATTACAGAACTGTTGAGGTTGGAAGGGAACTCTAGAGATCACCTGGTCCAGTCCCCCTGGTCAAACAGGGCCACTTAGAGCTGGCTTCCCGGGACCGTGTCCAGGCAGGTTATGAACATCTGCAAGGGTGGACACTCTACAACTTCTCTGGGCAGCCTGTGTGACCTAGAGGAGATAATTCTTAGGTTATAAATAGATTCTGAAAAGTACATCTGATTTTTCTCTCCAATGATGATATAAGGAGGTTTGTGGCTTATTTGTCAATAGTTCAAAAATATATAGAACCATGCTCTAAAAATCTAGTTTTTACCCAAGCTGACAATATACAACCCTTTTGACCAGCCTTTCAGTGTTTTCCATCATATTCACTCAATTATGCACTTTTTTCCCCACTTATCTATTTAACCAGTAATTTTTTAGATACTCATCTTTCTCCTTTCTCCTTAGTGATTAAATACAGCCATTAATGAAAGATTTGCCAGAATAAAAAGTGAACAATTACTGCTCTGTACAAAAGCTAACAAGAACATTTCTTAAGCAGCTGGAATAAAGTACATGGGAACTGTAAATGTCAGTCTTCTGCAAAATAAAGATAATTACAGCAAGATATGCACTCCCAAACTCTTTTAATGGAAGGCCTGAAAGAGTGATACAAAGCTTATGCTTTTCATCCAGGTTCTTACACCCTTCATTTTCCTTCTTTTGGTGCAAGTTCTCATGGTGAGGCAGAGGCTGAGCTGCCTCTGCCTCACCTGCTGCAATGCTGCTGCTAAGTAGGGACAGCCCTCCACTCCAGCATCGACCCTGCCTGATTCCTGCTCTGTTTCATCTTTCTCTTCCTCTTTGTGTCTCCAAGCATTCATAATACCTTGTACTCCTGGGGCTATCTGCATGTTCTGGTTGCTTAGAAACCATTCCTGAATGGCTACTGAGGGTTTTAAAAAATTGTCTTCAATAATTCTCCCACCTCTTTTCTCATAGTGGAGTACTGTTTTAAGTACTGTAAGAAATTCTTTTTAATTTTCATTTCTATTAAGTTTAATGTGGTGGTTGTTAGGTTGTCCTCTGATCTTGCAAACACCACAATTACTTTTTTTTTGCTTTCCTTTTCTTTCATCCTTATGGTCCAATGTAACTTTCAGTTCCACAGTTCTGTAGTGTCCTGTGTCATCACAGCCAGAGCCTTGGAAACAGGATTTGTCTGAAGGGACAATGCAAAATCACAAAGATCTAGTCCTAAAAATGTCATAAGAGTATAAAAAAGAGCTGCTTCCTTTATCCAGGCTAACTTGATGATGTCATCAAATGCAGAGAACTGCAGGGCCCTCCCAGGCACTTCTGAGGCTGAGAGAAAAGAAGGGTGCTGAGGTCTTACCAGAATAACACCTTCATAAAGATCAAAGGCTAAAATAGGTAGCAGATCCACTGTGAGAACCCAAATAGGAGCAGAAAAAAGGCAAAAAGGCTCTTAGTCTTTACAACGACGTAAATTGACAGAACATAATTTACCAGTAGCCCTGTAGCTACACTTTGCTTTTTTTACGGACACCATCAAAAAATGCATATTTTATGCTGTATATCAATTTTCAATACTCTGATACAAAATAACCAGTGTTATATGTCCAGCATGGGATCTTGTAATACACTTTATTAGATCTGTGGACAGAGAGCTAATATTTTCAAAAAGACAAAGTATTTGTTTCATTTTTTTGGAACTCTTGAATCTATACCCCCATTTCCCATAATTCCTTGGGTCAAATATAAAAGTTACATTATTTTGCACTACAAATGTGTGTATGAGTCTTATGGATATTCTAGCTGACTGTCCAAAAAATTCAGTGAACATGAAAGCAGTAACTTACTGTGAATAACAGGCTATTTTGATTGTCCTACATAACCTGGATCACAAATAAACTCTTTGGTAGCTGAGCAAATAACTGCCCAATTAAAATGACTGTGGAAAAGTTTCTGGCTAAGACCAAGAATAGTGTCTACCGTCAGTTGTGCACATTCCTTATCATCCTTGCCTGGAGTCTGATCTTTCCTGGCATCCTGGCACAGGTCATTCATTCTCTGATACTTTGTAGTTGTAAGTGCTGAAGGATCTGTGGATGGACAGACTTGTGTGAAGGTTCATGAAAACACCTGGCTATGCTAGTGAAAGCCAGGGCTAGAACTCCCTCTCTTCATTGCACACCAAGATACAGTATTAGTTTGTTATTTTTCTCATCTGCATTTTATGGTATTCCAAAGCCAAAACTACTGTATCAGCTGTGAAGCTTCAAAAGCTCAGAAGTCAGATTTAGATAACTAAAAAAAAAAAAAAAAAAGGCTTGAAAAATGAAACTATTAATGCTAAAATCAGAAGTGCGTTTGACACCGCTCATTATGATTACAAAAACTATATCCCTGCCTGGAGGCAGCTATGTCTTCAAGTGAAGACACAGCATGATGGACCCTCACAAGGGGTCTCCCATACTTCACTTATGCTACTATGATTTCCATCCTGCAAAATCAGCTTCTGTAAGCCACAAGAGAGAAAACGTGACTCTTCTGTCCTTCCCCTGGAATGTCACATGTCTTGCACTGCAGAAGAACAGGGAACAGACTAGCCCTTAATACAGGGGAATGTCCTCCTCCCTGCCATCTGAACACAAAAACCTCAGCAGCTCTTGTTTCTACCACTCTTCAAGTGATTTTATTGCTGCATCCTACCCCTATCTTAAAAGCAATGCTTACAAGCAGCATACATTCAGGATTTTAAATTTGTACATAAGCACCAGTTTAAGCATGGTGAACTCTTCAATAGATGTGAGACAATTCAGTGGTCACCTTCATGGTGAGCTCTTCAATAGATGTGAGACAATTCAGTGGTCACCTTGTTTTGGCTTAGTCCTGTAATCCTATTACTTCTCTTACTTTTTCTGCTAACATTTTAAAGAGCAGCTGAGTGCTTACACCTCAGTGTCCTATATGCTGGGGAAGGAGGGAGAGGGAGGGAAAACCATTTATTTTGCTGCCTTTATTCCCATGAGAACAGCTAATCACGTGGGAGTAGAACAACAAGTTCTGCTAGGCACACAGAATCTGCTTATGAGACATCTCTGCATGCTCTTGAGGTTTCATTAGCTTAGAGTGGATTTTTTCCACTCCTCCAGATCATTGTTATTTCAAACCCAAATTTATTCAAACTAGGGAAAGACACATCTCTTCAAGTATGTCAACTTCAAACTCAAGCACGAAATGTACTATATGTATTTTTTCAATTATTAAAAAAATGCATCAGTTACAACAATGGGTTTATGGAAAACTCTCTTTTCCTGCTGTAGGGAATGCTAATAATTAGCATGATTTCTGTCATCCTTCTAAGACACCTCTGAACCAGGAGTTATTATGGGGAAATATTTTTTCTATACAGGCTGTCTTGCAAAAATACCCAGTTCTGTGTTTGTTATACGATAGCCTAGGGAGAAAATAACACAATAGCTACACCCAATGGCAACTTTACTAGCAGCTAGTTTTCAAGGAAAACTAGGATTTTCTTACCAGGGGCTCAATAAACAAGGTCAAATATAAGTACTTAGGCCAGTTTTAACAGTTGTTTTTTTCTTGAAGATAAATGCATTTTTAAATGGTGATACATTGAGTAATCTTTGATAATTCAATTTTTTCTTGCAATTTCTCTTGTAATACACAACAGTGTTGTACTTTTGCCTGGTTTATTATTTTCACTCAGACTAACATAACAAATTGAGCCACTTATGCTTCTCCTTACCAGATTGGTAGGTTTTAATATGTCTATTCCATTGTTGTGACCAAAGCAGCTTTCAGATTATTAACCACAGGAATTGATCCGATGTTACATTGTGGGTTTGCAAAGAAAACTGTAAGCGATGCTCTAACATGCATAAAATATGTCTCCAATTCTGTAGAATAACATTTTAGCCCATGAGACTATAGAAACCAATAAAAAATAAAGAAAGGAGCCTAGTTCTTGGCTTCTGAATTTTATTAGGACAATGATTTTTCCTACTGCAATGTTAGAAAATTTTCATGGAAGTTAAAAATTTTCATTTTGCTTTAAGGATAATGAAAAACCATATTACATTGTTTCTCGGTAGGTACAGAATTACACATTGAGTAGAAAGAAGTACATTTGGGAGCTTTGCTACTAATTGAACCAGACCAAGGAAAAATAAAGTGAAGAAAATCATAGTCTGAAATTTTAGAGTCAACAGTGCATAGGACACAATTTTGAAATCATAAAATTAATGTCAAAGAAAGAACTGAGAAATAGGAAGAAATAAAACAATGGACGTGCAACCAATGCTTCTGATGAAAAGCAGAGACCTCCATACTATGATTTTTCTAAATTTTATTTTTGGATCACAGCTCCTTTAAATTTGATGGATTAACTTTTGCCTCAGAAAAAGTGTCAAAATATTGAATTTCAGTTAAGTTTCACTACTAGGAATTTTGGGTTAATTTCTCTAAAATTTAACAAATGAAAGGCTAGAATTTACATATGTCCTTATAGCTTCTAAACTTGTATAGTTCATACAAGTTTATACATTCATTTTCCAGTCACATTCTGCACCAGTGAAAGAAAAGGGATTCGTGAGCTGCATCATGCTTTCAGAGCCATGAAATTCAATGGAGAACTGATACCTGTCCCCTGCTCCCCTGAGCAGTTCCATTTCATGACGTGTTGCACATCACAAAAACAACAGTGATGCTCCTTTTAGACACATAAGAAGAGTTGATCCTCCTCTTCAGCAAATACCCCAAGATACAATAAAATATAAGGGCAGAAAAGGTCCAAGGGGATCTTAGGTATGGGATTAGCCAATTTGCTTCCCCCACTCCCCTACTCTAGGAAGAACCCAGAGAGATGCCAAGAAAACCAAAATGACACAGAATGGTTGAGCACAAGTCATCACTCAAATACACCAACATGTTATCTCAGCTTCACCTCAACAGGCTTAGAGGGGCAGCAAAGCCTCTGCTAAAATCATGCAGGTATTTTCCTTTGAAAATGTCTTCATCATCGTAAAAAAAAGCCTTCATCATTGCCCATGGAAATAAAACACTCTCACTGTTTGAAGGCATCTTTCCATACTCAGCCTACATATTTGCTCAAAGCTTGGAACTGCTCTTTGGTTTCATAGCTGGAAGTTCAACCCAGCTGAATATTCACCCATGTGGAAAACTTAAGTCCAAAGTTACTTGCTTATTAGCAGGAATGCTTTTAGAGAGAATCTTGTAGATTGTACTATTTAACCATATGCAAGAGCCTCCCACACCACATTCCTCAATCCAATTTCTGCTAAAACTAGTTAGGCTTATTGCAATTTGCGTAAAGGACAGTTAAAGGTTTCTGGAATATATGCATTAAAAGACCAATGACAGGCAGAAATACAACAGGAAAACTTCAAAAACAAAAAGGTGTAATCAGAAATCCCTGCTTTAGCTTAAAAATGATAGCATAGAGTTTTCATTCCCCTGCATACAGTAAACTACTTGTTACATAGAAAGATCCCTGAAAAAGCATTTTTTTCCTCAAGATTTATCACCAGTGTTAGCAGACACCTTGCAAGGATGGCTCCTCCTCACACAGCAGTCTGCTCATAAGCAAAAGAAGCAACTTGGTTCTGCTAAGCACGTGTTCCCAATGTCAGGAACAGCTCTTCTTCAGTAATTGTCATTTATGGAGAAAAATGGGAAGAGTCTCTGGTGAGGCTGATGACACCTCAATGCCTCAGTTTTAAATGCAGAGCACCCAGGGATTACCCTGTCACCGATCTGGCCAGCACAGCTTCACTTCAAGCTCTTTCAGATCCTCAATACAGAATTCATGCAGAGAAAAACAATAAGAAAAAAAAAAAAATAAAGGATCCTTTTGAAGGAGAGGTGGCAGGGTTTTAGATTAAGCTCATCCATCCAAGCTGATAATTACCTTCCCTATAAAGAAGCTGATGCCTTAACAGCAAAATAACTTCAACATTCAAAAGAACAGAAAGGACTCTAAGCTCACTCTGTAAAACTTTCCCAGCAAAGACACTGTTGTGGTAGGTCCATGTCATAGTCCTTTTCCTACTGAAATGAATTAATTTACAGAAGCACTGTGTTTAGGAAATTAGATCTGACAAATCAAAATGCCCCATTCTTGCACTTACTGAAGACAAGAGAAGAATCACCACTGTCTCTGAGACAGGAATTTTTTGACTCATCAAGCTTAAATATCAGTTTATATATGCAATTTGCACATTGACTATGACTAGCCTATTTGCTAACTTGGGGAACAAAGCAGCAGCATGAGCAAATGGCAGTCCATGGGCATGCCCTGGTTCTACCTCTTTTTCCACCTTTGCTTCCTTGCATACCTTGCATTCATCCTGGGAACCAAAGGCCCCTTGTTTCTTTTTGGCAAGCCTTCTTATTTATGGTGTAAAGGTCTTCAGGACTGAGACCACACCCTGAGAGCAAACTTTCTCTTGAGTTGCAGCAATCCATGGGCATGAAGGGTGTTTTACAAGCACATGAAGTGACAGCTCCATAACCTAAATATCTGACTTTTTATAGCTGGATTCACACAGCAAGGGCCACAACAGGTAGTGGCAGGGTTGAAAAGGATATTAGAGGACAGAATCATAAGAAGGGAAGACATTGAGATGGGCTTGGTTTTGTGTGTCCACTGTGGACAGGAAGTTTTTGGGAGACCTCACAGGCACACATGTATGGGATTTTTTTTTATTTTTCCCCCCCCCCAGCATATAACATTGGCTGATATTTGTAGTACCCCTCAATCAAGAGTAAATTAACATTTTCTTGGTAAAAACTGTGGAGGGTTTATATCTAGCCACTTAATTCCTTCACTTTAAAGGGTAATTAATTCACAGATAACACCACTTCCTTCAGGCTACTTCTTAGCATGAAACTAATATAACTGGTACCATCAAATAAGCAAAATCATTTCTCTGAACTGTTTTATTTTTAAGGTGGTGGTAGGGGAATAGACAAAGATCTGAGTCAGCCCCACACATCCCTGCTGGCTGTTTGGTCAGCCTCATATCACTATTTGTGTTCATGCCTGGCTGCTGCAGGATGTAAGACCTCACTTTCCCTGGAAAGAGAGCAAGCATTCAGAATACATTACTCACAGGCTGCAGCTCCTGGCAAAGTCACCTTCATGCCACATAACTTGCAGGTAGGAAACACTGCACAGGGACTGCAGCTTGAGGGAAATCCTCAAAACCACTTGCCCAAACTCCTGCACTATCTTGCAGATAACTACAGGACGAGATCCTACTTGAGATTAAGCGGCTCATTAACTGTGTCCTGTTAGTTGTCAGGGTAATAAAGACCATTACAACCTTATGATTTAATTTTATGCCTATCACAGAATGTGACAAATGGCCAACTTTCCTCTTCTGAGGCTACTTTCTCTCTGTACTCCTCCTACAACCAAGGGAGGAGGATGTTCCTATATATGGCTATGAGTTCAGACTCCTTCTGTACCTGATTCATTCCATCTCCTCTGACTATAATGGGAGCCCAGTGAGATTAGCCCCACAAAGTTAATAGCTTTTGCAAAGACTTGTTAATCATGCTTTGTTGTTCATTACTGAGCTCAACAACTCACTGAAGTGAACATGAATTTCAGAAAGGCATCTGTTCTTGAATTGAAGGCACTACAGATAAAATTATCTGATATCTTTGTCTCAGCCAGTCACCCTCATTTTGCTTTCTAGTCCTTCTAGAAAAATAGAGCATGCAAAAATACTTTGGAGAAATGGTACTGTGGAGTGTCTTGAACACAAGGGATCACTTTAAAAGGCTCAGATGAGACGAGTCCACCCCAAACAATGCTGAATACACCACTGCTTCACTGTTTTCATTGTCCCTAAAATTTAATTTTTTTTCACCTGGTTGGAGGTTTTTCCTGATAGCGAGAGAATCAGAAGCAAGTACATATCATCTTTCAATAAAAGAAAGAGACAGAGAGGCTTCTAGCCCATGTATCTGTGCAGACATGCTCATAAACATAAAAAAATTGTCCTACACTCTCATAAATGTGGAGGTTTAAAATGTCAATACATTTTAAAAATAAATCTCATGATTTGCAGACCTTCCTAATCGCTGAGCAGTTAAGGTTGACAACACTGTAAATAGCAGCTTCTGGGCAAAAACACAAAGGAAGTTTTAAAACCTAATGCAGAATGTCAAAAGATAAATAAAGATGACCTTAAACTTCTGTCAAAAAGTTCATAAACAAGATAAGCCATTCAGGAGAAAGGTATTACATTTGAAATATCTGCTTACACCATGAAACAATCTTTCAGATCCACAAGGCAAATTAGCAAAGAGTAGTAATACATTTCCACCATCTGCCCCAGTGCAATGAAAAGAGAAATATAGGACTTTGTCAACAGATCCAGAAGGAACTCCAAACCTACAGTCTGCACAGCAGGTGAAAGACAAGAATTTAAGTTTGGGCTGAGTCTTCAACAAAGTCATCAAGCCATTTTCATGACCAAAAGCTTCTTCCAGTCAAGTTCTCTTTGCAGTAAATCATTCCTGTTGACAGTTCATTTCCAAAATCACTCCACCTGGAGCTCTAGGCTTTTCTTCTCTCAACCCAAACATTATCCCTAGCCCAAACCCTAAATGAGCCAAGTAGATTGCCCTCTTTCAAACCCATACTTCCTACAGTATCTCTACTATGCCATCTATGTGCAGACTGGGTGTACAGATTTCGTGAAGGAGCTGGGAAAGCAAACTGCAGCATGTCAGGCTCAGCTCCTTATTTCACTTGCCTCAGGATAGTTACTTGTCATACACCTGGCATTGCCTCCTTCCTGGTACTTATACTGCCCTCTTCAGCAGATCTTATGTGTCTCCTTCAGTAGTTTTGTATGATCTAACCCTCCAAGTTTCAATTTCCAGGTGTGTCAGACCAGAAGGTCTCTGATGTACATCCAGGTGCTCAGAGAATTAGTTTTTAAGACAACAGGACAGGCTTAAAAGTTCATTTACATAAATGAACTTAAAATATAAATATAAATAGCTCATCCTGAGAAGGTAAGCACAGTGGAAGCCTGCACTTTGAAAGTCATTAATTAGATTTATAAGAAGTCTTTCTTTAGAAAAATTCAAGATTTTTTTCTCTTTTATTTAGCATTGATTTGTTAATCATTACTATACACCTAGACTGCATTTTCAGGACTTTTCCTTTGAACAAGGTAATTAAAAGGTATTTAGAAAATAAGAAACAGATCACTCTTAGAAGCCTGAACTTTGACATGGTCATCACATACACAAAATAAAAATGTGTATCCCATTAAGTGCTTTCATCTACCACCTGCAATGAAGGATAAGACATGAAAGTGAAGAAGACCTTACCTTCTCACATGCAAAGCACTGATCATTCAGATGTTTAGTTAGCAATACCAAATCATGACCATGAATCCCTATATAAATATATTTTAAATTGGTGTACGGGGTCTATTTGAGATGGGGTTAATTTTCCTCATAGCAGCCTGTATGGTGCTGTATTTTGATTCTGCAATTTAAGCAGTGTCAATAATGCACCCATGTTTTAGCTATTTCTGAGCAGTGCTTGCTCAAGGCTGGCTCTATTTCCCACTTTGCTCCCCCAGTGAGTAGGCTGGACAGCTGACCCAGATTGACCAATATGGTATTGCATGTCGTGCTCAGAAATAAAAACTGAGGGGTGGATGGTTTAGGGAAGCTACTCATTGCTTGGAAACTGGCTGGGAATTAATTTTCCTGTGGGAGGCAGTGAGTGACTGCCTTTATATTACTAGATTGTTTTTCATTCCTTCTTACTCTACGTTTTTTATCTCTCTTTATGTCAACTCATGAGTTTTCTCACTTTTTGTCTTCATATTCTCTCCCCTATCCCACTGTGGGAGCTAAGCTGACAGCCAAGGTCAAAACACTGTCATTGGGATGAATTTGAGTCTGGGGGAAACAGTCCTTCACAATCTTCCTGCAATGATGCCTTTTGCCTTCAAAAGTCAGAAATTGTCAAAAAGCCAGCAAGCTCTGGTTTGCATGTGTTCACATGCACTTGTTGAATGCAGGAACATGACCTCAACTACTGTAGGAAACAGTCTCACACCAGATGGACTTGTGCACAACATGAATCCAAAGATGTGAGCTAATAAAATGTACTGTGTGCTCATCACAGGCTACTGTGGGTACAGGAAGTTGAAGAAAAACTTCAAAAATATTCCAGTTGTATCACATGGACCACTGTCTACATACATGTTTGGGTGCTGGTAGTAGGGGAACTCTGGAATGACCAGATCCTTGGAAAAACAGGTTAAGTACCATGACATAGTTTAGACAATGCCAACAACAAATACCAGTGGAGTTTCTCTGGTGACAGTGCACCCACATGGTGTTGGGGTTGTTTCTACTGCTGCCTTCACCCTGGGCGGTGTGGTGAATCCAAGCAGGTCACATCGCCTGCCTTTGCTGCTTCCAGCCACAAGCAGGGGCCATAACCTCCATTGCACACTGCCTTGATGCCTTAAAGTGCCCTGGGCACAAGCAGCCTATCTAGGAACGCCTGCTGTGCATTTATGGCAGATGACAGTGCCCTGGCTGGAGGTGTTGCTGGCCCAGCAGATGCTGAGAAACAGCCAGAGGGTGGCTGTGGTGGCAGGCAGGATGGTGAGAGAGGACAGACCCCACAGAGGGGATGGGGCAGCCGTGCCTGGTGAAGCAGCCTCTCAGGAGGGGCAACAGAGATCCAGGGCTGTTAGGAATGGCAAGGGAGGGAGCCAGGCACTGCAGGGAGGCAGCAAAGGCAGGTCCTGCATGGGGAGACAGAAATGAGGGCCACGAGGCCTGCAAGGTCTGTGGGAAAGGGGTTCATGCTGATGGCTGGCACAGGATACCATCAGGGTCCACACTCAAGCAAGCCAGGCAGTGATCCCCCCCGGACAGGTGACACCCACACCAGCCAGGGAGAGCACTGAGCCATTGATGTCACACTGTGCCAGCCTGGGACCCTGGGATCCCCAGAGGCGTACCCTGGAGTCCCCATGTCACATGCTGTCCCCCACCAGGCAGCACTGGCTGAGAAGCACCAGCCCCATTGTGTAACCTGGCTCTGCTCTTGCAAGGATGTTTCTATTCATGGAGTAAGGAGAAGGAATTAAACATAAGGGCCACGTGCAAGTGCTGGTTTTCCTGTGGTGCTGTAACAGGGATTTGCAGCCCAGCTCTGTAAGACCTGAGAAGAAGTGCCCTGGGCTCGCTTGACAGTAAGGAAGGATGGGCTCATGTTGTCATCGCCGTCACTGCTCACAAACAAGGTTTGATCCTTCCTCCACGCATGAGCTGCAGAACAAAACCAGGTCTAAATTTACTGCCAGCTGGGTACAGAGGCTCTTTAACCACTTTTACTTTGCCCCTCAGTGCCTAAAGTGCTTCATTTAGGTGGCACTTATCCTGCAAATGACCGCTCTGAGCTCGGTGCTTGTCCCTTCTTCGCGGCCGACATCTCTCATCAGACCAGCGCAGCAACAGCAACATCTAGTGGCAGATGGGCTGGTGGCTGCAAGCACCGCAGAAACCACCTCCCAGTTAAGGAAGGATAAACCAGGCACAAACAATCGAGGTTAGAAAGTAGCAAACAGAAAACAAAATTCTGCATTAATTTATATTTCAAACTTCTATCATGTTTGCATGCATAGATAACATATAGAATATATATATCTCAAAAATATGCTAGTCTTAAGTTGTTCTTTTCTTCACATGACTGACACTCACTACTTCAAACACCAACTGATTTGATGACAATATGTTTATATCCTCTTTAACATGCTTAGATTTTACACATCAGAAGCATAACAGTGGAATTTCAAGGGAAATTATACATGCAATTATGGTTTTGTTAGGTACTCAGTCAGTGAACAGTATGATGCCTTAAGCATCAGAGAAACATTAGCTGTACAATAAGACATCCAGTTCTCCTGCAAGGACAGGATTTTACCTTGTCTTTCCTATGCAAGTTTCAAAACAATTCCATTCTTTTTCCTCTTTTTCCCTTCTGGCACAAGTCCTGGGTTTTGCACGCCAAACAACCATTGTTCAAGATAGATGATTTTTTAGTTAAAACATGCACTTAATCTACATGTCCTCATTGCCACTGTACTGAGTCTGGCTGGGATGGAGTTAAGTTTCCTCACAGCAGCCCATATAGTTCTCTGGTTCAGATCTGTTATCAAACCACTGTTGATAACACAGGTATATTTTAGCTATTGCTGCACAGTGCTTGCACAGCATCAGAACATTCTTTGTTTCTCTCACTTTGATTAACCTTGGAGTGGGCAAGGGGTTGGGAGAGGACATAGCAGGTACACAGCTGACCCAAACTGACCAGATGAATATCCCATATCATCAAATTTCATGCTCAGTTGTAAAAACCTATGGGTAGTCTTTCCAAGGCAGCTGCTGCTGTAGTCGCTGGGCATCTTCTGCTGGTAGGAAGTGGAGTTTTTTGGTTTGTTTTTTTTTTCCTTTACTCCTTTCTTTCACTTGTTAAACCATCTTTATAATGACCCAGAAGGTCTTCCTTGCCTTTCCTCATTCAGTCGTCTCTCTCTTACTGCTGGGGGCAGGGAGCGAGCATGCAGTGGGTCTGTTGTGTGATTGCTGGTCAGTGTAACCCACCACAACCAAGCCTCCTTTGCTTAATATCCCGTTTTAAATATGCACATTACACTGTTACCAGAACTACCCAGTGTGATATTTCACATACTGATGTGATACTGCTATGAAGCTCCCAATTTTCACAAGTTAAACTATATACTAAAGGAAATACAGCATCGTTTTTCATACCCAGAACATTTTTTGTGTCTTGGCTTCTTCATGAACTCATCCCTGGACACTGCCTTTCCCTTGAACTAATCACTTACAACCAAAGTTTCCACCCCCTGAGATTATCCCAACAAAACTCAGTCTGGACTTGTGCTCCCCCAAGTCCATTCCTCATCCATGATGCTTTTTTCCATGAAGAACATTTTTCACAGAAGAGAAGAACCACAGCAAAAGGGCACCTTTCCCCTCTATTCAGTTTCTGGTTAGAGAAAATCTGTCTTCAGCAGCAAGGTTCCTCCTGAAATCTGGTGTAGGTAGGCAATACAATGCATATACAGAAATCCAGAGCTTAAATCCTAAGGAGGATATACAAAGAGTATGTTCATTCCTCTAACAGCAAATCCTATTACTAACCCTCTCCAGACCTTGTGTTAATGCTGTTCTACAGCCTGCACCTATATGTGACACAAGGAGACTTAATTAATTTGCTAGGGTTTTTTTTATTTTTTTAATTTCCTATATCAACTATCACTCATTCCTATGATTTAGGACAGAATTATAGGTTCCAAAGAGGCTCATCACAAGGAGTCAGAATTTTCTCTGTATTGTATCAGTCCACAGGGAATGTGAAGAAACTGGGAACTCACTACAGTGAACACTTTTATTTTACAGGAAGCAAACAGAGCACAATTTGAAAATTGTCTTTCTCAAGTACTGTGTTAATGTTGGAAAAAATAGGGGTAAAACATGAAGCAGAGACTGTGAACTGATAAGGAATTACAATCTCTCCTTGGAAGACTTCTTTTCATAGGTAATTTCTTATGGAGTGCATCCTAATTTATTTTTCCCACTCTCAGAAAACAATCTGTATGTGTTCAACAGTCAGTGTTTCTACTGACAATGTGTCAGCAAAGGGATGATTGCCCTAAATAAAAACTAAGTGGATGGCATATTTCATTTTCCCAGTTATGCATGCAAGATGGCAGAAGAGAGAAGAGACAATAATTTCCTTCCTAAAACAGCATCATAGAGTTTTCCAGTTCTCTTTACTTGAATCACTCCAAAGCCAGCTGCCTCCAGGAGCTTGCTGTACTCTGCTGCTGTTCTCTCTTTCCCTTC
>JAYDZK010000001.1:80830892-80852206 GCA_034509185.1 Euphonia xanthogaster
TCATTCAGAAGGGATTCAACCAGCAGCACTCCCCCACCTGGTGGAGGGAAGAGAAAGAAAACACAGCCTGAGCAATGAAAAGGTGAGCTATTTTTGAGCTGTTACTAGGACAGATCCTAACCTGACTTTCAGGAAGAAGCAGTCTCTACATTAAGTCACATTTCAGCATCACAGAAGACAATGAAAGAGCCAAAGCATCAGAGCATGTCTTAGCTCGACTGTGTTGGTACTGACATCCCAGAGCTGAAGAGGGTGCTATGGCTGGGATGGAAATTTACCATTTTCCCCACCTGAAATTTACAGGACCTTACTGATTTTGCTTTGTAGGCAGTGCTTTTGAAACTCTGAGGCTTCATTGTGATGCTTAATGGGATTTTTTGCTGTGATGTATGCACGTATAGAAACAATTCCCAAAATTCTCATTTCTTACACTTAATGCCTTGAAAGAGGAGTCCCTGCAGAGGAGAGAAAAACTGGAAGCCAGAAAAAAAGATCCTAGACCAGATGCTGTTTGTCTTAGCTGCACATGGCTGGCTTAGGGAAAGCAAATGACTAAAGCAAACTCCTGCACTGAAACTCTGTCACCCAAATCAAGCATCAAGACTTTTGTGCTTCTCATTGCTGATAGGTAAGAGTCTCTCTGCTCTTCAAGAGTTCACACCTACCAGCTTTGCAAGCTTTGTAGACTTTTTCCAGCAGTTGTTTGCATTTGTCATCATCCCAGTCATGCAGTATCTTAGATAAAATATACAGTTCAGCTTCAGGTATTGAATCATTAAAGAAGTCTCCTGTAGAGAAAGAATACATGCATTATAGAAATCCCCACAACACTGAGAGCTGAGTTATGCAAATATTTTCAGTTCTGTTCAATTCCAGGCTTGCAATGTCCTTCAGACATATCAGACAGCAATGGAGGTACCTATTGCACTGCATAGGGAATGTTGCTCTTGATCAGTCTCAAGAAGATCTAAAACACTTAAAGGCAATAACTCATCCTGAAACAGACTGATGCATAGGAAAGCATTTGAGTTTAGGTTTTCTCCAATGACAGAAATTCAAATTCATACTGCACTAAGGACATAGGTTCACACAGTTCCTGTCATGACAAAGAAGGAAAGAATATTGCCTTCTCTAAGAAAGTTTTCAAAGATCTTCGGTAATCATGGAATTACTTCATAAATCCATAGGCAAAAATACCCATCTCTCACCAGCTAGCACTAGCTTTGTTATTCCTTTTGTTTAGCATCTGCTGTACTGCATTCAGAATTTTTTTCTCAGCATTTTACTTTGTCATTTCTTCTTCCATTTTATTGCGTCTTTGTTTTTCGCTCCTCAAGGCTCCTTTTCTCTCTCTTAGCTTTGAGCAATTTTAAGCACTTCCAGCACTTTGAAGACTTTTGAAAACATTAAAAATGAGATCTCCCTATACTCATTTTCGTCATACATAGTACAAAGACTATGCAGGATCAGTGGTCTGGGCAAGAGGAATAGAAGCTAACTCACTCACTTTCATGCTCTCAAATATCTTAGGACTTGAAGATCAATCAGCTGTGACCAGAGAAGGAAAAACCCTTGTTCAGAGCAGACCTGGCATCCCTCATATCTGCCAGGAGGTTCGCACAGAGAAAAGGGGAGTGTTAGGAAAATTTATAAAAAAGCATAGCAGATTTCAAAATTGCATGATGCTTTTTTTTTTTTTTTCTTGCCAATGTACCTTTGTTTTTAAGAGATGAAATACTACTCTTCAAGAATTAATGTTGCTGAATAACTGAGTTGTGTCTCTGACAGCTGCTGGTGGACAACTGGGACAGCTGCAGAGCTGGGTTGGAGAGGCTGCAGCCTGAGACACTGTCCCCATAAGGAGCAGCTGGAGACCTGAGCCTCCAGTATGACACCTCTGAGCAGAGCCAGGGCTCTGGAGCAACAGCTGTGACAACACCACACCACTGTCCTCACCTACCTTCGTGGAAAGTGATCTGATGCTCCTCGGGGGAAACAAACTGTTCTTTGGTCACCTGCACAACTTTGGGCAGGTCATAAATTGTGACGGTGGAATTTGGATACAAAGAAACACACTCTTGGGCCAAAGCTCCTCCACCTCCTTTGGGCACAGTAAAAGAAGGTCAGTACTGACACAAACCCAACCTGTCCAGTAACACCCCCATGAAAGTATACAGGCAATGGTGCGCTCAGCCTCATGGAAGCTGGTAATGTACATTTGCACCCCTTGAAACACCTCTTCCCATGTGTTGCTGGGAGGGAAGAGGAGGGGCAGGAGAAGTCACTGTTCTCCATGTGTTCTGCAGGAAGGTCTGGGGCCTGCAGCACACAGGCATGTGGGGTCAGCCCCAGCCCTCACCATTCTTATGCCCCCTCCTAGCCAGACCGGGTGCTGGAAGCTGAAAAATGAAAAAGAGAGTCACTAAACCAGGCTCTGAGGAAGAAATGAGGGAGGCCAGGAGGGAGCTTGCCTTGTCCCGTGAATCCTGGCAGCACCCAGCAGTGCTGGGACAGCCGGGTGCTGCAGGATAAGAGGCTGTAGGCAGCACCTCAGCAGTGACTGTAGGGGAAGAAGGAAAGAGTCTGGCACTGGAAGAATGCATCAAGCAAGGCATGGAAAATATTAAAGCTGCCACATCCACAAGGGGATGAGTGACTGCTTACATAAATCTGACTGTAGAGAAAAACATTCAGCTTTCTAATGCACTCATCACTCTCATATTTCTGTTTTTAACCCAACCAAATAAGTAAAATTCTCCCCATATTGCTATGTCCAACTTTCCATTGTTTAGCCCATCATAGAACATAAGAGTTGTTTTCCCCTGCAGAGCTTATAAAAGACAGTTCAGAGGCTTGTTAAAGAAGATCTCCTGATACTCACCTCCCAGGTCATAGATCTTTGTGAAAGGGGAAAGGTCAAATGCAGCAAGAACATCTCTGCCACATATACTCCATACTGAGTTCTGGCCAGCCATGAATTTTAGCATTTCTTCATCTGATCTAGCGAGGCAAACAGAGACAGCACAGAGAGAAGGTTCCTTACCACATCCTCAGAGATTCCTATAATATAACTGCAGCTACATGTTTTAGCTTAAACAAAAATCTCTGGGTTTATTGACACAGAATATGTCCTCTTTGCATAAAAACCTACCTTGAATATTTCTGTATCAGGAGTGTACAGCTATGAATTCATGCATTTAAATAGGGAATTAAGACTAGTGAAATCCAACACTGTATTATGCTGCTAATTCTCAGAATTTCCAGGGGACTTTTTTTTCCTTCAACTACCATTGCCTCTGTCAGAGATCTGTGATGTTTTTCAGGTTAGGAAATTATATGCTTCTATTCAAAATAACAGACAGTTTCCCAGTAATTGATATTGTTGAGAAGTAAAAACATTGCAGGATGCTGATGAGAGGAATTCTCACCTCATCATATTTAATTGTCCTGAGTCATAATTAAAAACAGTAGTTTTATGCACAACAAGAATAAAATTTCTATAAATATTCTAATGATTACCTGTACATTGCTCCAAAAGGGTCTTTAGATGAAACACCAAAAGCTCTTTCATATTGGTTTCTTCCTTCTCTAAAATAGCAATTGAAAAAGCCTATGAGAGTGCTGATATATTTCTCAACCTCTCACAAGAATGACTGGTTCTTTTCAAGGTCAGGGAGGGATGGCACTTTGAGCAATCTGATCTAGTGAGTGGCATCCATGGCAGGAAGGTTAGAACTAGATGATCTTAAGAGCCTCTTCCAACCCAAACCATTCCAGGATTCTGCGATTTATGGGAGCACACCTGAGGTAAAGGTACAAGACTGATGCAATCACCATCATCTACACCATGTTTGGTCATCAGTTGCATGGACTGGAACGAGTGAGACTCCAGACCCATATTAAACTGCCCCTATAAACCTTTGCAACAGACAGACCCTTAGCCACCACTTCTCATTATTTACTTGGTTGATGCCATGTCCAGTTAGATCCACTGTAATTATAAAGTGCTTTACTGAAGGTGACACATAAAGAAATCTGATTTCTAGATCTCTCTACAATGACAGGGAAAAGGAAAACAAGAACATACACAAATGGAAAACAAGGAGTGGGGGAAAGCACACATATGGCCATGTTAACAGCTGAATTATCTGTTGCTTTTAATTTCTGAGAACCAGCCAGCATCTTTACTGAGCTCTTCCCCAGAAACACACCACTCAGAGCAGTGACACAGATGCTGCAAAGCACCAGACAGCACACAGCACTCCTCCTTACCTCACAGCATCAGCCAGGTACTGCCAGCACAAGTAGACTGTGTTGGAATAATACATCATAATATGATACTGAGATTTTGGACTTGATTTTGTAAGGTAGACATTGGAAATTTCTGTGTTTCTGTAGAGGGCTAAAGGGTAAAATAAATATATTTACTAACATATATGGTATATCACCTTGCCAAGTCTGTTGTGCAGCTTGTTTATTACCAGAAGATGTCTATACAGCCACATTACCTCTACAACCAAAGCCTTCCACTGCAATGAGCAGTAGGTGAGGGCTGCTGAAATCTGTGTTACCCCATTCTATCTAGGTAAACACCATCTCCCTATGCTTGCCTCCAGCCCCAAACACTTTTTTCAAGGAGAGCAAAAAAATGCTTTTTAAGCATTATCATTTACATATAGGCTTCTGCTATCAGAGGAAGTTTTTGGTGTGCTCTATTTAAGTGAGAACTCTTTGCAGACAAGTCTTTTTCCTGATCAACAAGGTCAGCAGGTGGGGAAAAAGTCCCCAAAACAGCAGGGCAGCCACACCTATCCTCCCTCAGTTCACTAGGACAGGACCTTCTGCAAACAGAAGACTGCCTAAAGGACTCCCAGAAATCTCCCTCACTCTCCAATGCATCCGCAATGGCATCACCCAGCCACAGGACTTGCATACCAAAGGAATATAAAAGATAGATCCTGCTCTCCCCAGACTCATTGGGCAACAACTATAATCCCTAAAGCAGAGCATCTCAACACAAGGCAGAGCTTTGTGAGACTTGTGAGACTCTAGCTGGTCCTGACCAGCTGTCTGATGGCTACAGAATCTTTCTGTCCAAGTGGATTCCATGTTTCTGACATAAGGAAAAACTTTTATCACCTCTCAGTTCTCAACAACCTAACAAAATAGTTCACATAATGGTAAAAACCCTAAGAAAAACAAAACCTGTTTTAAATCATGCTGTTACCATGCACCCTGGCATTTTGTTTTAAGTTTAAAATTCTGCCCATAGCCCAGAGATTTCTTGAGACAAGCCTTGTGGAGCTATCCTAAATATCTTCTCCAAAGTCACATGAAGCTCTTGTACAAAGACATTTAGGGATATAGAGCCCTGTGCCTATGCTTCATATTATACTTGGGATCATGCTGACATTTGCCTCCTCTTTCAGCTGAAGAGTAAATCCTAAGAGTGATTCTCTCCCTCTTACAGCTACATAAACTGACTTAACATTTGGTATCATCGTTACCCACACATCTTACCTCACTTTCAAAACCATCAGAGGTTTAAATCTTTCAATTTATTCCCATTCCTCTGCTTTTATTACCTCCTTCTTGTGTCATCTCTACTGCCAAGAGTTTCAATCCCACACAGGCATCCAGCAGTCTTCTCGTCCCCATAGTGCTGGCACCCAGACCTGCAGCAATGGCATCTGAAGACAGAGGCTTTCCTGACTCCAGAAGAAGATCAAACACCCCCAGCTCACAGGCAGTGAACATAACCTGGGAGTAGGGAAAGATGGGAGTGAGGGATTCGGTGAAAGCACAAAGCCTACTGCATTTCACAAGCCGCTTAACTAG
This sequence comes from Euphonia xanthogaster, assembly GCA_034509185.1. Lineage (NCBI taxonomy): Eukaryota > Metazoa > Chordata > Aves > Passeriformes > Fringillidae > Euphonia > Euphonia xanthogaster. Next base: position 80,836,731 of record JAYDZK010000001.1, read on the forward strand.
GCAAAATATAAATTGAATAATATTTATTTCAGATAAACTTGTATTTCATATAAGCAAGTCCAATTATTAAATTGTAGTTTATCTGAGCACCGATATAACACAGTATACATGTAATGCACTCATTAATCTTATTTTTTTTCCTTTTCCAGTAAAGCCAGCTAATTCTCTTTGGCTTCCAAAAGTCCACATTTAGAGACCAGATTTTGCGTGTAAATATCCCTGCCTCTTCCTTAGTTTAGAAACACATTCTCACAATCTCCTAGAAAGAGCAAAGGCAAGTCTGGGTGGGGGTGCTTGTTGTCTGTTTACGTTTCTGTTCTTTAACTAAGGATCTAACACATGCTTCAGTGATCCCTGGAGACTCTCTCATGGCTTGCAATAGGGGAAATGTCCCATTCTATGGACCTTGTTTTCAGGGACTGATGTGAAGGACTACAGTGATCTTCCAGAAGCAGAGTGTTTCCTCTCATCCAGAAGAACTGTTTCATTTAACTGAACAAAACTGCCCAGTCTTTCCCTAGAGTTGTTTAACTTCTCCAGCAACGTTCGTCAACCTTCAATCATAACTAACCATACATTAAAAAAAAAGAACCAACCATCTTTCTTTAGCTATACACAGTCAACCTTACAAGTATCAGCCTATTACTCTGGTCACATAAAACTCCTGAAACAGTAACAAAGACATCGATTTAACTGACAGCCTGTTATCTACAATGATTTGAGCTACAATGATTCCTGTACAATGAAGCTCCTTTTACTTGGAGTAAGAACATGGCTTAACATGGCCAAAGTTGAAATTGTTTCTCTAAAACATAGTACTAATGGTGTTAATTTGGAAAGCATTGGGCACTTCTTTTTCTCACAAAGTGATTTTTTGTTATTTTTCCTCTTATTGTCAGCTCTTCCTTTCGGGAGCTTAAGGTACAGCAGTATTTGCAGAACTCAAAGAGCATTCCTTCTGTTACCATGATGGCCAGAGGATCAGCAAGGGCCAATAGGAAAGTTAAGTATTAAATGAGGAAAAAATCATCCACTGCACTGGATATTATAACTTTATGTCCATGTGCATAAGCAAATAACATCAGCAAACAATAAGAGGAGTGAAATTACTAGTTTTGCCTTTGTGCCTTAAAAATATGTTTGGAAAAATAGTCATTATAGCAGTGCTTTCACCTCTTCCAAAGACTTACATTCAGGACCTAAAGAGAAATCCCTGAATATTTCTTTCTGCATACTCTAAGAGTTATATTTCTTACCTTTGAGATTAAAAATCCATTGCTGTATTGCACGATGATTTGAGGATAGTCAAGGTCTTCTGTGGAACCCATCTTCCTTCTGGACTGAGACACAGATTTCCTGGCTCTCTGAATTTAAATAAGCTTCTTTTCACCAAACACAAAGCACACCAGCTGATCCACATAATCTTATTGCTTCTGAGAAACACACTGGTTACAAAACATGTTACCTGAATTATTTGGCTTTGATGGGTCTTTCTACCTGGTTCAACTGTTTCTTTAGGTCTTCCATCATCAAGTATAAGGCTAAAGAAGCAGTGTGGATTAAAGCTTGTATTGTCAGTTCATCAGCTGGCACCTCAGAAGCCCTTGAAAGCTTGTTACAAGCAAAACAGGAATCAGTACAGAAGAATACCAAGAACCTGAACTCAGTGCAATGCACGAGCATTCATAAACCAAAGCAGAATCTTACTTGGGGCTTGAAACTTGCTGTGGGCACAGTCCAGGGGACCCTGGGCTGGCAGTAGGGTACACCTCATCCCTAAGTGCAGAAGCAGCAAGTCCAAAGAGAAGCTGTAAGAATCTGTTGCTGTTTTCTTACTGTGATTAGTTTGCTCTGATGACAATCACTCAGATGAAGCTTATGAGGAATTAAATCTACATTTTTTACTTTTCTGTACTTTGCAGGTCCTCCTACCCACCCTGCTTTCAGCTTAGAAAGGAATACCTGGAGCACCTCAGCAGGGGTGTCCTACTTGTACTTTGCCATGCTTTGACAAAGCAGGGTGCTGAGGGATGACAACACATTTTACATTTTCCAGCTAATTACTACAGTTTTCCTCCCCTTCTCTGCAAAACAAATCATGGGCAGCAGAAGGCCCTTGGGAAGGAGCAATGAAATGACTGCAAAGTGCAAGATGGGGCATGGATTTCAACTTCACACAGGACATACCTCATAGGTTTTCATCAGAAAATTAAACCCCTGGGTTACTTTCCTGAAATCTTGCTGCCCCACTGTTCATTTCTCTGTCTTTGTCTGACATCTTGCCCATCCCACCTTGGGGTAGATGTGGCAACACTCAGGTGAGAAAAGATCCTTTCCATCAAGGAAAAGACTCAGATTTTATATCACACATTTAGTGACCCTTCAGGAAACTACCTTATTTAGGTAGTACATCGAAGGCAAAATGTGACAAACCATCATTTTTTCAGTGGCAGCTTTCTCCATGCTTCATATTCCACTGTATAATCTTTCTCTGAGTCTGTACTTTCTAACTAAATTGTACATAATTACACATCACCAGCCAAAGAAAACTGTTGTTAGCAAAAAAAAATTATGTTGCATGAAAGCTGTATGAAAATAAAATTAAAAAAATCTCTTCTAAAGGCAATTCTATGTGCAGATTCTGAGAAACTGGTGCAATTTCATGAAAGCTTAAGTATTTCCCACTCCTGGGAACAAAACAGCTATTCAGCCCCAGGCCATAAATGCACTTCACTTAAGGCAAAGTTATATGGTACGTGAGTCTCCACTAATAAAATGACCACACAGCTGATTAAATACACTTGAAGTTCTTTTTCAATTATAACTAAATCTGTCTGTTGAGGATACCAGTTATAATCATCTAATGGGATTACCACTAGTAGTGAGATGTAGGGGAGGAGGCTTGCAGATAACCCACACCAGATTGAAAAAAGCCACATGCAGAAGCTGTTTCCAAGTGAATTGTTAGTGAGGCTTAGAGTTTAAGCTCCTTTTAAGCTAGAAATGCATTCATGAAGATGAAATTGCAATGGCTTGCTTTCTATGAAAACCCTATCAAGATTTCTCTCATAGGGCTTAGACCACATGTGGATTAAAGCCCTTATTTTACCACCATAGCTCTATTTCAGTGATGCATTTTTCTTTGCCTAAATGACTCACTACAGTCAAATGCTACACAAAAACCAATTATGTCATTTTTGCATAACATTTGAAAGTAAGAAATTATCTATGAACAAAGGAGATTTAGTAAAATGAATGTGCCTGCCAGTGAGAAATGGCAGATGACACTATCTTCTCACACAAAACCTTTCTCATAAGCAAATATTACAAATCCCAGGCATGTGACTACGATGAGTTTCAATAATGCCAGTAGGAAGCAACTGGGCCTTGCTTTCATGACTAAGTCTGTAAGTATACCCAGTTTATAACACATCCCCTGGAAGGGCCCTAAGGTAATAGTTTGTGGTCTTTTTTTTAACAATCCTAAAAAACTAAGATATTCAGTATCATACTTTTTCTTTGAAATAGAATATCAAGTTTTAAATGCTCCTTTTCTTCTTTGTATCTTCTAATTATTCTCATATTTTACAATAGATGCATTTCCTAGTAACATGACTATTATTTCCGTCACTTTTGACACACACCAATTTTAGTTTTTCCTGTTTTCATCACATATACAAATAGCAAATATTTGGAGTGGCCACAAAAACCTGTATATCCAGCTGATTTTCTAAGCAAACCCTCCCTTCTCTTTAGATTCACTTACAGTAAAAATTCTGAGAACATCTTTTAAAGTGTATCTCAGGCAATGCAGAATTGTTCTTGGTTTAACTTGTAGACTGCAGATAATCTCTCAACAAACAATTCAACTAAATAATAATTGAGATTTCTACCAGAGGAAAGTCCCAGCAGATAAAAGTCTTAGTCTTCCTGAGGATAGCCAGTTACACCAGCTAGAAGTGGTAGATGCAGAAACTTTAGAGAGAGAGAGACAGATACAAACAGAAAACCAAGATGGACAGCAGCTGAGGCAGGCTATGATTTCAGAATTTGCTTGTGTTCTGTCACAAAATCACAAAGGAAAACTGTGGATATACAACTGCCTTGAACAGGCCATTTTAGAGGCTTGGCTTTGTTGGAGATGGCAGCAACGCCTTCCTGCCCAGGTGAGGTGGTGAATAAATTCTTCATTTTGCCTTGCTTGTGCATGCAGCTTTGGCTTTACCTTTATATTGTGTTTATCTCAAGCCATGAGTTTTTTCACTTTTACCCTCACAATTCTCTTTCCCATCCCACTAGGGGTGTGTGAACACCTGCATGGAGCCGAGTTGCCAGCCGCTCTAAATCACAGCAGCAAGACATGTGCAATGAACAGAAAAGATTTTTCCAGCCCTTCCCTTTTACATGGAAGGTAGAAAGTAACAGATATCACTAGGCAATTCCTCAGAGTGTTGACATGTCTGGGATCATATGCAGAATTGCAGGGAAAATCTAATGTGAAGGTGATCAATTCTTGACACTTTGCTGGCAGTGCCTGGGAGTGACATCCTCTCATATTGTCCTACAAATAATCCAATATCATGGACAGCACACCTGAATATCCCATGCAGAGCAGGTAGAGTTCACCTGGCAGGTGGCACAGTGCATATGCAGTTAGATTAGTTTTCAATTAGAGAGCAATTCCAACCAGTCTTAGCTCTTCAAAAATTTCATAACATATGCTATGGCAAAACATTAGCCTGAGCTAACCTATGAATTCTTTCAGCATGTGAGAGGGTACAGACAAAATTCATTTTCTGTGCTGCCACTAAAGAAGAAAGGATGGTGGTGCACATCACTTCAAACAAGGCTCAAGAGCCCACTATTAGATTAATACAGGACACTTGATTCATTCTGTGCACCCAGTTCTAAAGCATCAATCCAGTTCTGAAGAATCAACAGCAACTAGATTGCTGCTTTATACAAACACTAGAGACAACTGCAAATTTACTGCAAAGCAGCAAAAGATACTTTCTGCAAATGATATACTCATTAGACTTGGGAAAGGCCAGACCAACAGAATGCAATGTAAGCTTACTGAAATGGGTGCTGTATCCAGAATAACCAAACCTCAGAAGCAGGATAACAGATCAAGACACAGGCAATGCATAATAAACACAAATTTGATCGCTATAGTAATACAAGACATCAGTGGCCAATTTGCCCACACATTTATAAATTATTTGCCAAACTAGTTGGTTAATTAATAATTAATAATTGGCTGTCTTATATAGAGTGTCAAATCTCGAGCGCTGCCATCAAACATGAGCAGCCACAATAGTCTGTCATAAGATCCTATACAAGAACTGCCCTAAAGCTGACATTGGTGCAAAATCCAGGTAGTCACCAATCAACTCTCACTAGTTTGTCTTTATAGCCTTGTGGCACTGATAGAATCTTGTGTTCACAATTTTGGGAGCAACTGAAAAAATTCCTCTTTTCTCTGTCAGCTTTAAAGATGATGCTTCCAGGTAACAAAACATATTTTTATACACCTACCTAACTATGCCTATGTCTTTATTTTAGGACACTGAATAGATTACTCTACAAAAGTAGAGCCAATTAGAAACAGGATTTGGATATGGTTACAGCTTTGGTAATAATTTTTACTAATACAAATTACTGCAGGCAATTTGACTCACACATTATCAAAATTCCTTTACCACAGTGGGCAGTAATCAGATGGAAAATATCACAATAATCATATTGAAGGGCTTTGGCCTTGCTGTTGTAGCAAAGCTGTCGTTTGACTAAGCTGCTTCCCAAGCCACCTAGTGCAGGCTGAGGCCAGGAGATAAAAAGAAAATTGCAGGTCAAAAGGCTGGTACGTGCAGGGGCTCATCTTCAGACAGATACAAGAGGAGACATTCCTTAAGGATAAAACAGGACTACGCAGTAACACTGTCCATAGCAACAGGAACTTAGATTTCTTATGCCTTTGAGACTCCTGTTCTTCTTTGCTTCACAAGGGCTGCAGAAAAACCATTCCTGGTTGCCACCGCCAATGGCTATGACGAGGCAGCAACACATGCAGAGAACACATGCACCAGCTCCTGCCCAGAAAAGGGAGCTCAAGAGCTTTGGCCCACAAACTTCCTACCCTCTTCAGCTTGGACCTTGCTGAAAGCAGTCTGTGATTAGCAGGGTTCACACCTCCAACAGGAAGAGGTCACATGCTCCCTTGTTTCACTAGATGATCAGTACACTTAAAAACCCTATGCATCCTCAAGAGCAAATGGGGTTCCCACTTGATCCTATCCTTCTGGCAAGGACATAAAGGAGACATTGTGGTGTCAGATGTGAAATCTCTCCTGGAGTCAAGTGCAACAATTGAGATGCATTCTCACAACCAAGAAAACTCTCCTCCTGCTTCCTCGTGTGAGTTAAGAATGATCAACAATGACAGCAGAACACTGGAATAAACACTGGCCATTTCTTGGGACTTAGTACATGAAATAGGACTCAGAGGTCTCTTTCCCTGCTGCCTAGACTTTCAAGCAGGCATGAACACAGGGCTGTAGCATGAAGTTGCCCAACCCATGGTTTAACAGGATTTACACCCTGTATTTATACCACACCAATCATGCTAAATGGGGAAATTTTTCCACTAGTGAAGGAAATAACCTACCAGTTAAGAGTGAACCTGAGATTTCCCCAGCAACAAAGCCTGATTTTAAACTAAGCTTAAACTGACAGGTATGGCTGCCTGACACAACACAAGAAGCTGGGTGAGTTCTTGACTTCGCAAGGAAAGATTTTGGAATGACACAGAACAATCCTCACCCTTGACCAGATGGCAACACAGTAAGTTATGTGCCTCAGGACACAGCTGGCCCTCCTGGCTACACTGAAACCCACGCTCAACCTGCCATCCATCACAACCTCCAAGTCCCCTTCTGCAGGGCTGTTCTCCAGTGTTTTGCTCCCCAGTCTGTGTGTACATCCAGAGCTGCCCCATTCCAGGTGCGGAATCCAGCACTTGCCCTTCGTATGACTGGTGATTGCACAGCCCTCTGATGTGTCTATGCCCCTCTGCCTTCGAGGGACACAACAGCTCCTCACAATTTAGTGTTGTCAATGTCTTACCTTTTCTGTCCACAGCTAGTAACTACAAAGATTTCAGCAGCATGGTCTAGTAAGAAACAAACCCACATGGATTCTGAAAGTGAAGCAGACAAACTCAGTCAGCCAAGGATCCAGCTGAGCTGCAGCACTAAAGTGCTTCTCAGACACTCCAGGAAATGGATACACTTTGATTTCATGCATCAGTGTGAGGAAAATGGCATCTGAAGGCTGTAGTTAAAGAGCACACATCCTGCTGAATTAAGAGTTGACATAGCTGCAACATAACAGGACCATCAAAAAGAGATGCTGAACTCCATTATTCAAATGTGCTGAGTGATGCTTTCAACAAACAGGTTCTTAACACAACACTTCTGCAGATTTTAATATGACACATGAAAACAGCAACTTCAGTTCACTGGAAACAGTTTTCTTTTTAATTTTACCATAAAAATGCAAAATAAACTTTTTCACTGTAACATTATAGCTTTTAATATTCCTGAGCTGCATTTTAAAAGCAAAAGTATTCTTAAATGGATTTAACAAGAGACACTGCAGCCTTACTTTTCAACAACACAAGTAAAAATAATTTAGCAAGAAGGCCCCTTTTTCAAGACAATGTCTAGCTCTTTATGTACCTGAAAAAATGTTTCAAGTGGCCCTATGCCATCTGAAATAATTACAAAGCCAAATATGTCAACAAATTATCAGAACAACTTTCAACCATTTTACCACTGCTTGTTACTTCCTACATCAGGTGTGCCTCTCTTACACGGAAAGTATTATACAAAGGCATTACACGCCAGAATAATTTGGGCCACAAAGCTTGGCATCATACAGACACATGAAGGAATCAAAGCAGTTTAAAAGGTATCCTGCACACCTTTATCATCAGTTTTAAGAAAAAATATGAAAGTCCTTCTATCCATCTCAATCAATAAAAACTCTACTTTGTTTAACATGATTTCATTGAACACACCAGGAAACACTTTAAATCAAATCTGTACGTAATAGCTTGTCACCTCTGAAGTTCCTATAACTGGCACCCATGTATTTCTTAAGCCAAATTAAGTGATAAAAACTAAATACACTAAAATTAAGGTTTAGAAAACTGAAACTGAAGAAAACAGGTTGGCTTTTAGCACTTTAGGAACTTCAGCACAAGCACAAGTGATTATACCTACATCGTGGTAGAAACTTAGAAAGAGACAACAAAGGAAGGAAGGTCAAAAAAATCAGGCATCTCTTTTCTTGATTTCAAGGACTAGATGCAAGCTAAGAATTGAATGGTTGAAACAATTGTGTTTTCTATAGCAGTCACACCGATGAGGTCTGGTGTCCAATTCTGTGGCCCTTTTGTCCTACCAGGAGCCAAGGCCTCCACTACCCACTCTAAGTACTCCTCTGCTTACTCAGTGATCACCTCCGGTGCCTTGGTCTCCTGCTCACACTTCTGCGACTACGACTCCTTTCCCTTCTGTCCCGCCTCCGCTCCCTACTGCGCGTTCTTCTGTAGCGGGAACGTCTGGGGCTCGCGCTCCTTCGCCGAGGACTGCGGCTCCGGCGAGGGCTGTAACTTCGGCTGGAGTGTCTGTAATACCTCCTGTCCCTCCTATGCTTTTCATCCCGGGAACTCACATCTCTTCTGCGTCTGCTGCTCTCCCGTCTACCCTTACTCTCATCGCTGTTTATGCTGCTACATGAATGGCTCTTTCTTCTCCTTGGCTCTGTTCCATGTTTGTCCTGCTCACAGAGCAAGTCCTTCTTGCAAGTGTTCTGCTCATAGTTAGAGAGGCTCTTCTGGTCCTGGTTATCGGCGGGAACACATGAAAGTACCCCCGAACCTCTTTTGTCAGAACACCTCTCAGAGTTTGTAGTATGAAGATTCTGACCTTCTTTGACATGAACTTTGTCATGAATGTTGCCATTTAAATACTTGCATTGAGTGTTTACACTTTCAGGGGATGCTACTTCTGTTTGAGAGCCAGGAGCCAGTTTGGCTGTAACAGCCTGTCCTGAGGTAGAAGTGATGCAGCTGGATGACACAGTGTGGGGAACAGCACTAGGGCTTTTCAGCACGTCAGTCTGAGATGCTTTGGTTTCTTCTTTGTTTTGATTAACTGCATCCATTTTCTTGCTCAGAAGATTGTTCAGTAGTTTCTCCCTCAGCTCCTTTTCTTTTCTCTGCAACCCCAGTGCTCTCTCTTTTTCCTCTTCCACACGTTTAAGCTCAGCCTCCTGGAGCCTCCGTCTCTCCTCTAGCTGCTGAAGACAAATCTTTTCTTCATTCTGTTCTTGCTCCAAAAGCTTTACTGCCTGAAAGACAGTCAAAGGGAAGAGTGAACAAAAAATACCTCCTCCTGTTTCCAAGTTACAAAATAACACAAAGGCAGCAATGTGGCAAGAAAATAAAATCTAACCAACAGAACTTAACCACTCCAAAATAAAATGATGTTTCCTTTTTAAAGGGAAAAAAATCAAAACCAATCAACAAACAAAACCCACTAATCCAAAACTGCTGCAAGTTGAAACAGTATTTGTCCACAGCTCTTGAGGGAAGTTTTGTCTTCATGGCTCCTCAATACAACAAAAGTAATAACACATAAAATCTGCACTACTGAAATACATTTATCAGGGTCAAAACATTAAGGTTACAGTCAAATTTAAAATTTCAAAATTCAGTCAAATTGAAAATGTTTGAAATTTTATTGAAAATTACTACTTTTAGATGATCGCCCTCTGTGGCTCACAGATTACAGTAAGTCCACAAAACCAGCAAATAATTAAATGGACAATTATTATGTAGTAACTGATTGTCATGTTGTCAACCACTTTAAAAATTCACGATACTGGAAAAGGTTCAAACCTTTTTCTATTCTGACCTAGTCAAGTGGCTTAGTATAGACCTTAGAATTCTCTAAATGAAAGAAATACACTCTCTGTTTCATCAGACAACCTTTCTATTCCACAACTACAAAGTTAAAAAGCCTGCAAAAGGCATTTCTCCCTTCTTCTAGCATGTAACTGATCTGTGAGTTCCTAAAAACACTCCTGAAGTGCACTGGCATCAAGGAAAAAAACTGTGCTTTTCCCCACAGCTTTTTGTTTCTACAGAAAATATTTCAGATTCAGTATACCCTAATATGGTTTTATCCAAGTCTTAAACTTCAGTGCTTCAGTGAAAAAAATAACAATACTGTTATTAGAGAGACAGGATCTAACATTTGAAACCTTTGCATACAGTACTTTTCCTACAGAAAAACATTCTGTGCATTTCAAACAGTGACTAATGGAAGTTCAATCTCTGAAACTGCAAAGAACAGCAAACAGAACTGCTGCAAGGCAGATGGGAAACAGCATGTAAACCAGAATTAGAAAAGGAATCTTGCAACTTATCCTCTGTGGTTAGCTCACTTCATCATGCTCACACGTTCTTCTACTGGACTTAAGAAAACCTGACAATTAATTTACAGATAAAAAATGCTATTTGGGACTATAGGGTCAAGCTCACTTTCCATTTACCAACAAGGCATATCTTACCAATAGAGAAATACTGTTTCATTGTGCTTTTCTGAAATTTTGGTCTAAGGAATAGCAGCTGCAGAGGTAGCAAACCTTGTGTTTAATGAACAGTGCTCCCCACCTCCTCTCAAGCCAGCAAAGGACTTTGTTCTGTTGGGTTCTTCATTAGGTTCTGAAATAAATATTGAAATTACCTTTGCTCTGCTTAGCAATTCTGCAATTAGTCTAATAGACTGAAGATTTCTCTGAGCTAACAGGAGCTTCCTTTCTTCTAGCTTTATCTTCTCTTGAAGTTTTCTTTGCTCTTCAGCTTGAAGCTTTTCAAGTTGCTTTTTGTTCCGTCGAACTTCACGATCTTTCTGTTTCTGTTCTCTCTTACGCAACTTCTCTTCTCTTTTTCTCTCTCTCTCATATTCTTCAAGCTCTCTCTGCTTCCTAAAAAGAGATAAATATTTTTGCCTTATCTAGGCAAAGCACAATTTCAAACTCCTACTGTATGTACAATACATTTTACACTTCAAGTAAATTTGTTTCTAAATAAGTCATGTTGATGAAGAACAAAAGGAAAAAACTGAACATTTTAACCCTTACGTGTGAAAGCAAACAATCATATTGTAGCTATTTTTAACAAGTCAGAATACAAAGCAAAAAAATTGCTCCAGCAAAGAATTTATTTAAACTTTGACCAGAGACAATAACAATGCATGAGGCAGCTGGGTAGAGAACTATCACAGCCACAAGAATACCATGCCAATGAATGTGTGCAGTGGTGGTGGGTGGGTTCTGTTTCTGTGATTAGGTAGCTTCTGCTGAAGGCCAAGGGTCTCTGAAACTAGGTGTCTAGTTTCAGAGGCAAGACTTTTAGGAAATTTAGTATTTTGCAGGTTTAATATTTTGAACTGCACATATGCATAAGTGGTAAACTAAACCACACTCAGCTTTAGAGTGCTTCATTTTAGCCAGGGACAACTTGTGTTTTTTTATTTTCTATCTTTTGATGCTGATATGAAGAAGCAGTTTTCTTATGCCTAATTGTTAAAACTATAACTGAACAATAAGTGGTTAATACCTTTCTTCTTCTTTTTGTTTTTCCTCAGCTTCTTTCTCTTTACGTTTTTGTTCTTCTCTTTGCTTTTCAAGCTCTTGAAGCTTTTGCCTTTCAAGCTGACGCTTCTTAATTGATGCATCACTGAGGTGTTTTGTTGAGTCAAAAGAAACCTTTACATGATACAATTGAAAACAGTTTTAGGGAAACAGAAAAGAAATCAAAAATTACAACCTGACAATTTTAACTTAGACCTTGGTGTAAGTACAATCAGATGTGTGAAACCTTCTTCAAAACAAAGGGAACTTCTCTATGTGCCCAGAGAAAGCACCACCTATTCTAATCAGGTAATTGGGTACTAAATGTGTGCACACATGTAGCAAAATCAGATACCACTTCTATGTCTCAAAACCAAAAATAAACCCCAGTGTGGCTGAGGCTCTGTCTGTCCAATGTTTTCAATGTGTCAGAATGGGCATGTACAGAACTCTTAATTAATGCAGGCTGTTAAGGACTGTACAGCACTATGAAGAAATAGGTTTAAATAAAGGCCTTCCTTTCTGTCTAAAACTGTGATCCTTCAGTTCAGCAGAAGACATAGTTCTACAGCATTCAGCACCTGGTTCAAGCCTCCCCACCAGCTCTAAAACCAAGATTCCCAAATTGAGGTACACTGGGCAGAAGATCCCAAATCATGGGAGCAGAAAGAAAAGAAAGACGCACACATCTGAAAAATGAGACTTCAGAGGTGCTCAGCTTCCAGTATATGTGAACACACCTTGGTCATGTCCAGCTGCGTGCTGGAACAGGACACCACCAGACATGACAGCCCTGGTATCCTAATCTCCAATTCTGAGTGCAGGCAGGCAGGGATCTATGACACATTTCCACAGACCCCTGGTCATTGAACCGTGGGGCAGAGAACAAGGACCACAGCCTCTGCAGTTTAATCTACTCAGGCTTTATGCAAAATGATGTTTCACTAACAGACTGAGAGGACAAACAGGTACAAACAGACAAGGTGTGGTGACCTTGTATAACAGAGAGCTGCTGTCCTGACAGGGCAGCTGCCAGGAAGGCCTGACTCTTCTTGCACAGCCATACTAAATTTGGGAACCCTGATTCCCTGCACGTAAATGACAGGTTGAGTTTCACCAGGTCAAGGCACAGTTTCTATCCCACAAGTGACAAGCTTTGATAGGAATACTCAAGGTTTTTTCTGAAATACCTTTTTCTGAAATACCTTGCTTTAATGAATGACTAATGAGCATACCAAAATAGATCCACAAACATTTCACTCAACCAATATGTAAATGCACAGACCATCCCCAAACAGAGTAAGTTTTCTTGAGGCCGTGCTTTCAGAAACACTACATCTGAACAGACTGCCTTGTTCCCTCCTGTCACAGCTGTAATTTCTAAGACAATGATGTTACAGATTACTTCTGAAAAGCTCTGTATGCAAATATTATGAAATAAGCATAGGAAATTCACAGGAAGCTGTGCTACAAATGAAAATTACCATTAAAATTTTTGTGGGGCCTTCCTGTGTATCAGGTACACTGACAATAAACTGTGTATTTCCCAGACTAGACAGGCCATGTGCTACTAAGCCTTTTAGTTCTAACCTTCGACTGGCAGACCTAACTATCAATGCAGGGACCAAATACAGACATTGTGAAATTCTCCCCCAAAATGTCTCTCTGCACTGAACACATGAAAGAATTATGCACTTTACAGTCAATCTTCTGGTGAAATTTGTTTGAACTTGTTCAGAACTGGAATTTTAAGTGAAATGGTGATTTATAAACACATATTATTTTCTAAAGCAATTTAGAAAATCGTGTTCATAAACGTGATCCTTCCATCAGCAGTTCTCATTTCTAGAACTGTCTTGTTTAGAAAAAAGCAAAACCCCACTCACTTTAGTTACATAGTCTAACAACACATTTTTCTATCAACACTTTCCTTTGAAAATTGTATTATGTCTGTCCCATAAAGCTACATTAATGCTGTCAATGTCACCTGTTGCCATCACTGTGGTATGCAGATAAAGGTTTCAAGCACTATGGAAATAACATTTACTTGTACTCAGACCTTCATATGGGCTCCCACACAAAAGGCTGCCGTCTCTCACCTTTATATTGCAAGCCACAGCTTTGCCATCATCGCCCTTGTACATCAGCTTCATCCCTCGCAGGGCATTCATGGCCTCGATGAATCCTGCATACTCCCGGTACTGAACATAGGCTTCAAAGTTTAAATGGCCTCCAAAGCTGAATGTGTGAAAATTCCTGCCAGTCATCTCTTCTCTGTAAGGGTCCAGCATGGGTATGTCCACATTACGGATTTCTCCAAATTTCTGGAAAACTTTTATAAGGACTTCTTCACTTGGCTTTTCTGAGCCAGTCTCCTTTGCTGCAAACCACTTACAAGGCAAACCCTCCAGGTGAATAGTGTCCGGCCTTTCCCCAGGCAAGGTTTCGTTCATATCTTTAGCATCACGAAAAAACGAGTCCCAGTCATGTCTGGTAGGAAAGTCAATCTTGTATTCCGCAGCACGCACTTTCAAAATGTCAGAGAAGCCGCTCAGCTTTATTGTTTTGCCATCAAGGCACGCCAGGAAAGATTTAACCAAACTTTTGTTCTCGACTTCTCCTTCAAACCTAATGAAATCCATTGTGCTTTTAGAAATACGAAGAGTGGAAAACTGATGAGTTTGCACCATCCCCTTCAATCTTTCCATCACTTCCCAGTTCGAAATGGATTTTCCCGGTTGCTTCAGCTGAGGAAGTGCCACACTGATGGTCATTTTTGTAATGGGTTTAAGGTATAACCCACAGGGAGCACAGAGCTCTACAGCTTCTGATGTATCATGAACTATTGTTGCAGCAGCCATATCAAAGAAAAAGCATAGGATAAAAAAATAAAAGATGCAAGTTTAAGTTGCAGCCCAACAGTAGTCAAATAAAATAGCCCTTATCCATAAATAATTTAATTCTTTGGCGATTTAACCATTCCCAAGTTTAAACGATGTCTCTTAACACAAGAGTGAATTAGACAATTACAACCGAGTAGTACAAACATCTTAAATTACTTTACAACCGCTAGAGCCTAGAAGTAATTAAATCTCTGTAAGGCCTCTGAATAGAAAACTAGAAGCTGATGACAGTCTTAGGAATACATGAGGTTGGTATGTGATTGCTCAGAAAGCAGCTACCCTTTCTCAGGAGGGAAGGGACTGGCGGCGCGATGTCACACCGCTCCCAAATCTACTTAACAACCAGTGAACCCCAGCAGGCTGGCGCCGAGGCCGATCTCACGTTCTCCGGAAGGAAGACCTGGAAAGTGTCTGCAACGAGAGAAAAGCGCCCCTTTTATTTAAAAGCCCGAAGCCCCACCGCCCCTCCCTGCCGGCAGCGCCGAGCAGGCTCCGCGGGATCAGGCTGGGTAACACCGCGACTCACACCGGAGCCAGCGGCCACCGCCGGCAGCTGCCCCCGGCGGGCGGAGCCCGGGCGCGGGGAGACACCCAGGGAAGACGCCAGCGGGAAAAGGGCCCCTCGCCGATGCCAGGATCCACCCGCACCCCCCGCCGCCGGCTCCTGCGCGCCCCCCGGCAGGCAGAGCCCGACCCCGCGTCCCTCGGCAGGCAGAGCCCGGCCCCGCGTCCCTCGCTCCCGCTGCCGGGACGGGACCGTTCCCGCTGCCCGGACGGGATCCCCCCGCCCGCCTCACCCGCAGCCGCCGGGACGCACCGCCCCTCGTGCGCCGCCGCCGCTTCCGCTTCCGCTTCCGCGTGGCGCGA
>JAYDZK010000001.1:80852227-80877840 GCA_034509185.1 Euphonia xanthogaster
GCAGGAGGAGGGCGAGCACCCCAAGGCCTGGGAAACGTCTCCGTGGGCTGTGCGTGGAGAGCCTTCCCAGGGCTGGGGGCGCTGGCACAGCTTCAGACGTTTTGTTCTCCCTGAAAATCCATCTGTGAGAGCGAGCACGGCTGATTGATTCTGGGCTGTGCTGGGCTGGGCTGGGCTGGGCTGGGCTGGGCTGGGCTGGGCTGGGCTGGGCTGGGCTGGGCTGTGCTGTGCTGGGCGCACACCCGGCGCCTGGGGACAGCTGGGCTCGCTGCATGGCAGTGCTCCCCCTTGCACAGAATCCGTTCGGTGGGAAAAGCACCTTTGAGTCATCGAGTCCAGCGTCTGACTGAACACCACCGTGTCCATAGGCCGTGGCACTGCGTGCCGCCTCCAGCCTTTCCTTAAACGCCTCCAGGGACGGTGACTGCACCACCTCCCTGGGCAGCCCATCCCAATATCTAATCGCCCTTTATGTGAAGAAATTCCTCCTAATATCCAGCCTAAACCTTCCCTGTTACAGCTTTAGGCCATTTCCTCTTGTCCTGTCACTGGTTGCCTGGGAGAAGAGGCCAACTCCACCTGACTACAGCCTCCTTTTCAGGTAGTTCCAGGGAGTGATAAAGTCCCCCCTGAGCCTCCTTTTCTCCAGGCTTGACACCCCTAGCTCCCTCAGCTGCTCCTCACAGGACATGCACTCCATGGGACACACACTCCATAGGAAATGCGTTCCCTCTGTCAGCTCAGGACCCGAGGGCACAGCCAAGGCCACCCTGAACCTGGAAGGCACAGCAGGGCTGACTGTGCTCACCTGCCCCTGTTCCACCTTTTCAAAACAGGCTCCAGGTCCAGCCTTGGATAGAATTCCACCATTTGAGAAACTGTGACTACAGAAGCCTTCAGCAGCAGGCTGGGTGTAAATAGTGGCTTTGAAGCACCACTGACCTCAGTGCAGGAGGTCACCCTCAATCCAGCAGCTGCAGCAAGACCACAGCTGCTGTGCAGAGGTGCTACTTCACACCGCAGGTGTTGGTAACTGCTGGCCCTACTGTGCTTTTCTTATGGTTAGGTAGCAATATAAACACAGAATAAGGAACTTCTGCTACCGACAACGTTTGAAATAGTGTGTGCTTTGTAGTCTGAGAGCCCCGGCCTTGTATGTCACACCTTCTCCTACAAACCTGCCCTTGGGAGCACACAAAGCCAAGCCAGATATCTTCCAGGGAGTTTCAGCAGCAGTGCGGGGAGACACTGCATATTGCAATGATTTTGAATCCTGTGCATAATGATAGCCCCACTGCTCAAGACTGTGCCATAAATCAATATTCTGTATCTTAAACTAAAAGACTGGAACAATGTGCTGAAAAGTTACAAAACACCAGCATTGAGGTTACTTGTGACAGAACATCACCCACAACTTTAAAAGCTATCATAGACTATTTTTCTGATATATTCAAAATAACTATTACAAACATTATATTTAAATGGGCAAGAGGAAGTATTGATAATGTACACACCTTTTAAAAGAGGTAATCAAGCATCAGTACTACACTATAGAAAGCATAAACTGTCTCTGCTGAAATGCAGTCCGTTACGTTGGGCAGGTGTGTTAATTTCATTTTCATATTTTCAGTGAGATACTTAAATGAATAAATGAAATGTCTCCCTTTGGCTTTCAGAGTCTGAAGTGAAGGTCAGTAAAGGATATGACACCAACGAGGCAGAAGGATGAACCAGCAAAGTAAACATCTGTAAAGGACAGTGTCTGAGTGCAACTGTGCATGTAAATCTGGTTTTTACTGTAAGACATCGATTTTCCCCAACTCTGTCAAATACATTGTGCTGTTGACCTTACAAACCATCTGTCATGTCTGAAAGCTTTTACCTTTTTTCTGACTTCAGCAGAGAGTCTTATGGAAGATGTCACTTCTGCCTATTCACTCTGTTCAGTACCTTCTATATTAAAACACCAAATCCCACAGAAGTTCACTAGAGGGAGTGCTTGTTACTTACATATAAGAGATCTGTTCATAAACACAATTAAAATAGGCTATAAACAGCAGATACTAGGTTTTGTATTCATGCCAGAATACAGATCATTCTTCCTTTCTTGGCAGAGGATATAATTCTCCCAACTACACACGGTCCTCTCTGGGTACTTCTGCTTTTCCTGAAATGCACCCTTTTCTTGACCTTAGTGGTCATTTGCTGAAATGCATGCAAAATGTTACGTGGGTGTTTACATAAAATTAAACAACCCAGTATAAATCCATTTCCTTTCCTTCCATCTTCCTTCCTCTCTGAAACACACCAAAGAAGAAGAAAACCTCTTTTTAGTTTAAAGCGTAGCTGTATCTCTTGGAGAATGATTCATCTAAATGCGTTCATCTAAATCTTTGCTACTACTCCAGAAATGTTCCTGGTACATATCTTTTCAGAAACAGAGTATGTTGCACCCTGTAGTTCCTTTGGATATGATGCTCGTTTTCTGTTGTCACTGATCAGGGAATATCTCTTTATTCTCTCCCACAGAGGGGAAACTGAATGATTCACTGTGCAGTTGAACAGTTTATGAATGGAAATTGAAAGTGGAGGCAGGAGCACAGAAGAATCTCTCAGATGAAATGATTGCATAACTGTTGAATAGACATTACCATGTTGATTTTAGGCTCTAAATAGCCTCTCCCCACAAAGCAAAATTAATCCCTGAAGTGGGTAGGAATGGAGGAATTAACCTGAAATATATTGGTTTATTTCCCATGGTAAGAAACAGCTCCACAAATAATTCCATTTCCTTTCATTAGCTCTGCTCTTTCTTGTTTGGATTGTTCTGTGTGTCAGTGAAGTTTGTGAGTGTGATGGATCATCTGCCTTGGAAACAACACATAACATTAGAAGTAATACATATGCTGATGTAGGGCAAATTCAATTAACTAGAATTAATAATCACTTCCCAGGCCTGGTTCTCTACAAGTCTAACTATTGCCTTCTGCTTAAAGCAATAGAGCATGACAATATAAATATCCAGTTTCACTCTCTCTAACACAGCCTTATGGCAGAGAATCATCCTTGAAGCACTGTGTAGGGTGCAAAGCAGATAATTTTCTACTAATTGGTCTCTGTGCCTGTGCCCACTGCCATCTATCTCACACTAAACAGAAATGGCAACATTTCTGCGTTTTGCTTTCACTGAGGCAGAATTGGCATCTGTTGTGGTATTGGTTTATGAACTGTCTGGTCAAACTATAGTGTGCTGTAGCCTATAAAACATAAAAATTAGATTTAATTGCCAAGACACATTGTACTATACTTGTTAGCACAATGCGTTTTTAAAAAAGTTCCAGTGCTGTGCTGTCAGATGCATTGCTCGTTATTTCAGTTGTTATACATGCATCCATGAACTGTTTTCCATAATGACAGATTTCAAGAACTATCACTTAAAATAAATCAAAATGTAAGAGACTTACATGTTTTTTGCTACTTTTTTCCAATGTCTGTTTAGGTGAAAATACTTTAATTGGATTCAAATTAGTGCTTGAAAATGAGGTGTTTCCTCCATAGTTTTGCTTGTTACAGATTGACACCAATCATGAAAGCATCTCATGCTTTTGTGTACACTTTTTAAATCCAAAAATTTTCTAAGTAACTTATGGAGTGAAAAGCAAGAGCTGTTGACCTTTCTGAAGCGAAAAGAGCATCAAGTTAATAACACTAACCTTCCTCAGCAGGATATTTCTTTTGACAGCTTCCACAAGAGTAATTTCAAATGCAACTGTTCACACCATAAAGAGTTTGAGTTTTTTAAAGCCGTAGAACTGTATTATTAAAATTGAAGAATTACAGTTCTGAAGAAGACAAGACCTTTTAAGCAGACAAGATCCTCTCTGTAGGTTCAGCCTGCCCTGCCCACTAAAAGTCTCACTAATCCAAAAAGACCAGAGATATTTTGGTAGAACTGGCATAAGTATAAATGACTGGCATCAATTCTATGTTTCAGCAGCAATGTCTGAGCCTGTTCCAGTGCCCCACTAAAGAGTAGTGAAATGTAGGCAAAACACAAAGAATGCGTAGGTAACTGTACTATATCATTTAGCTTATGTAGATAATGGCCAAGAAAGAAGAAAAATATTAATATTCAGAACTGAAGTTTCACCTTGAAGGTCACTAACAGGAGAACAGCCTAATACAGGAAAAATGGAATGTAACTTAAATTGAGTGACTAAGCCTCAAGAGGGATGAGGAGTGCTAGGCATGGGTGCTGAAGCAGAGACTGTAGCCCAGAGAAAGAGAGAAGGACATATCTGCAAGTGAAAAATTACTAAGTGTTACTAATTCAGAACAACATTAATTATGGGAAATTATTATTAGCAGTGCTATTTTTACCTGGTACTTCTAATTTTGTCAAGTGTTATACAGATAAAACTAACATTGAGCTTTTGACTCTATATTAAGAACTCTAAATATGTACTGGTTTTAATCATCAAGGCTTTCTGACTTTTGCTTCTTGGAAAGCCCCAGCTTACATCTCACTTCTGAATCTTTTCACTTCTGATGCTTTCAGGTTCTTGTATTTCTTGTTTGTTTGAACAGAGCTGTGCTGGACATACAGAATTTTTTTTCATTTTTACTAATTTTGTGAAACCTGCTGTGTATATTGCTACTCCAATCTATTTTGCTTCTGTCTTCTACTGCTTAATATATGATGTTTCCTTAGAGGAGTTCATGTTAAAATGATGACTCAGAATGACTAGGTTGGAAGAGACCTTAAAGATCAATCTGCTAAGAAACAAAATGAATAGCTGAGATAATAATTTCTTCAACATCCCAGCTAGACCTCAAAGAGGACAGCCTTTTCCTAGAATCAGACATTTGCACCAGTCAGGAAGGATTCTTACCTGAACTGTTTAGCATGCGGCACTACTACCAGTGCAGAGGAGTTCTCTGGTTTAATAAATTAGGAAAACAAATGCAAACACTGTCATTAGGAAGAAGCTTTAGCATAAAAATGGATTTTGCAGGAACAACAGAGGTCTAAGGAGTCTGTAAACATTGCTGGCATTACCTAATGGGATGTCTTTGTTAGTTGTCTCCAAAACAAGGTGTCTGTTTTGGACCTCAAGGTGTCCAAGACCTTTTGTCTGTTTTTACCTCAAGGTGTGTGAAAGACAATACAGGGGAATGCAGGAAGAATATGTTTTTGTACCATTAACAAATGAAATAAAAATATGAGTTTTTAAAGTTGTGTTTCTTTCATCTTTATCTCATTCTTTTTAACTCCTATTTCTTGTAGGTTTGATAATATACATAATATGTTATTACAGTAGTACATCTATATAATTGTTTATAAATAAACATGCATATATTGAGAGATTGTGCTGAAACTTTTTTTTTTTTTACTTGAGTTGCATGATCAAAGAAGTTTGGAGGTCTGTGTCACATTGGAACCGTCCTGCACTGGACATTTGTCTGATAAGCTGCAGAGCATGAGCCTTGGTACATATTGGGACTCCTCATGTGGCCAGACTCAAGTGGCACTATTGAAACAGGTTACTTGTTTTTTCCATTATGGAAAATTAATCTTATGGGTGAGTAACAGGGACAGATCAGGCTGCGAATATAGAGACAACATATTGCTTCCCTCATAGACATCTCCATATTCTTCTTGGATAGTACTTAATATTTTAAGAAATTCTTTGCAATTTTCCTATCTTTAAAGGGAAGATACAAATGCATTGGAATTTCAGTGTTGCAAACCATATGTCAGTTCTGGAAAAATGCCTCTGATGGTGACTCCAGCATTTGTGATGCAAGGTGAGTGAAACAGCCATACAGTGCTCTATGAGTAACAAAAAAGATTTTTGAACTGGAAAATTTTAGCAAATATTCTAAAATAGCTTTGTCAGTGATTAAAAGAAAAGAAAATAAGAAGTAAGTGTAATAGTATAACAGATTTTTGTATTGGCGTCCTACAGCAGAAATGCATTCAGTAAGAAGAGACTGAAGAAATTCAATGTACTTTAAAAAATCAGGTAAGACAATAATTTATTTATTTATAATTTATAAAGTCATTAGGAGCAAAATTAACTCTTTCCACAGTTTGTTTGACTGACAGGAGTATTTGATTTGTGGTAGTATTTGTTCAATATTTGTAGTTTGAAAAGATTGAGTTTGTCTAGATTGGAGAAGAAGAATGTTTGGAGGGCTTAGGTAGGAAAGAACTCATTTTCTCTGTTCAGGGTGAGTTAAACAGGAGTTCCAGGCTTCTGATTGAATAAGAGTCACATCTGGAGTTTTTTTTTTTTCTTTTTTTCTTGTTTAAAGGTGGCATCTGAACAAATTGCCTGAAAAATTTATGCTCCCCATCATTCTGTGTAAGAAAATGTTAGATAAACATTTAATGTCAGAAATTGAACTGATTCTGCCATAGAGAAAGGATATGAAGAAATAAGACCCCGTCCAGCCCTATTTGTTTTGTGATACTGTGGCTGCTATTTCTTAATATTGTTTTGAGTTACACAGGGCTAAATCTGGGTTTTGGTCTATCTTTGCTCCATCTCTCAGTGAAACAAATTCCAGAAGGATAAACCAATGTACCCCCCAAAAATATTTTACCCAAAGTCCCATGGATTGTAAGTGATGTGGTTTTATTTTTCTATATTGATTGTGTAATTTTGTAAAGCTGTACTGTAAAAAGCCACATTTTCTTATAAATGTCTGTATGGAATTCAGGATTGACCACGGTTAAATAAAGCTGTGAAAGAATCCCTGTCTAAGGCAATAGCTCTTTTCTGAAAACAGGGTTTCATTGTTATATCTACTGATCTAGTTAATTTATTTAGCTAGCTATGTATTTTGCTCTTGCTCAATTGTGTAGTTCCACTTGTGTTTTATGATGCCAAGTACTTTACATATATAAATCCATCTCAGTAAAAGGCTGAGGTTTTGAGAACTGCTTCTGTAATTTAAGAGGAGCCTGAGTCAGATTTTGCCTTCTGAAGTCACTTAGGCTTCATAAAGACATATTTTCCTCAGTGTCTCTTTCCAAAGACCTGCCAGTCTTAAACGTGGGCAAGGTTCCCACAGCAGCAGAAGTGAGCAGGACGAGGACTGTGTGACAACAAAGCCCAAAACTCAGAGAGCTGCTCAGTTTATTCTGCTTGTTCTTCGCAAGTCTGCTGCAGGGAGAGAGGCTGCTCTTGTCCTCCTGCCTGCATGTGAATTCCACACAGCAGCTGCTGAGAGGGAAAGTCAAATTGGGGTGACGAGAACAAGGGAAGATGGGTGAGATGTGGATGCTGGAAGGACAGTGGAGTACAGGGAGATGACCTGTACTGGTGGTGACACACCATGGTCAGCTGGTTAATGTGGGGAGTGAATTGACTATTCTGTGGAAAGCTTTCACTGTCCTGGAAAGACATATGTGACTTTATGAAGACATTATTGAATTAATAGTCACTGCATGTAGAGCTTATGAATACTCAGGTTGACAACATACAGAGCTTCTCAAGGATTTCAGATAAAGAAATTTATTATAACTAGGCAAAAGGTTCTTTCCAAAGAGAAAGGCTAGTACAGAAGTGGGTTTGTGGTAGCTGTTTTTCTTGTGAAAGAGTTAATGTGAAAAAGTATGGTTTCTGTCTTCACTCTGCTGTTTTCCTCACAGGACAGTTATTTGACAATATAGGATAAACTCCAGGTAGCCAGTGAAAAAGTCCAGTGGTTTTCACTGGTTTTTATATGACTTTTTTTAGAAGGATAGCATGTTACTCAAGGAAATGGACACCTTCTGTAAAAACTCCCATTAAAGGACTAAAGCAGATCCTGGAGTCTTATAGATTTTGTCCTCCACTTCTGTTTGATATGATGCTAGAGCTAGTGAGTTCACATCATAGCCTATACCTATACCTCTCTGGTGAAAGAGTAAATCCTAATGAGAAATGTCAAAAATACTTCCTTTTCTGTTCAGCTGTGCTCTTTTGCTCGTGCTTGCATCTTTATGTGCACACAGAGTAGCTGTATTATGGGGATTTTTTCCCCTCAGTTTTGTGCCCTGATTTTTATTCAGGAAATTACTGGAACCTAAAACCAGGTATGTTCACTAATTACAGTAGCTAAAACATGAGCAAAAGAGCATCCTCTCTGTTTTCACTGTTCCATAAGGACGTCACAGCCACTGTGGGCTGCTCCACAGGAGCAAGGCAGGAGCCAGGAGTGGCCATGAGGTGGCAGGGCCATTCCCTCCTGTGGCAGGTCAATCCGTCAGCAGGGAAAAGGGATAAGACAGGGATGGTGCTCATGGCCAGCCCAGAGCCCTTCAACCACCTGGCAAGGCCCCAGTGATGGGGCAGGTGGGAAAGTGGGGGCAGTAGGTGGTGGCCAGCAGGTACAGGCTGGGCGCAGACTCTGGGATAGCTCAGGAAAGGGCCACGGCTGAGATCTGGGCATGGATGGAGTTCCCAAGAAAATGGGAGCTGAAAAGTTACTTCAGTGATACTTCTGGCCCTTTCTGCCTTGACTCTTTTCCAGCAGTGAGAACCCAGCTAAGCTGCAGAAACAGGGGCTAGCACCCCAGCCTGGGAGAATGGGGGCTCAGCAGCAAAGCTGGACTGAATTTTTCTTGCATCACTGAGAAATGCTGTTGTATTACCTGGAGAGTTTTCTTGGAAGCACATTGCATTATCAGCAAAGTCTCTGGGTTCCAAACAGGGCTCTCTGGGTCCTGGAGCATGAGGCCAGCAGTGTGAAAAACCTTTAGGGTCCAGCAGGGGCCAGTGTGGCCATGGCCTGAGGAGCCTGTACTGGGGGCAGAGGCTGAAAGGCGTTTGTGCAGCAGATAAGGGACATACTCAGTAAAACCCTCGAGGGGTTGAAGCTTTCAGAAGCATCAAGCTCCTGGAGGAAGGGCACCACCCAAGGTGTGTTTCCTCAGAGGAAGTGTAATTTCTTAGAATCTTTGGTTTGTGAGAAATGAAGGGAAAAAAGAGTATCATTGTGTGTATAGTTTTGTTCTGACTCAGACCAAACCCAAAGTTTAAGAGCGCCTGAACTTCCCAGAAGCTCAAAACCCTTTCTGATCATCTCTGGAAGAAGGCTTGCTCCACTCACCATTTTGTTCTTTAGAACAAAAAAATTGATTTCTGCACAAGTCCTTTTCAGGAAGCACATTGTTCTCTTGTGGTTGTAACTGAACTTTACAGCACAGAATATATATATATTAAAGAAAAATACTTTCACAGTAGAGAAAAAAGAGGACTCTAAAGCTATAATGAGGCAGAAAAAAAATGGAGCAGGTAAAAGCCTTGAATGCTGAGATCGCCCTTATTTACATTTAATTCATACAGCCACAAATGACATTTTTTTATTGTGGCATGGACTTATTTGTATTGGGAAGGGATAAAAGCAAACAGCTTTAAAATCTTTCTCTTCAGACAGCAGTTAGACCATAACAGAAATGTAAGTTGATAATAGTGTGGCTCATTTATATTTCAATACAAAGTTTCAATGTGCTGTATGAAAAAATATTGCTATGGATATAACAGTCATGAACATGCAAATGAGCTTCATATCACTTGTTTTAGATGTTAAAGTCTCTTTCCAGGCAGTGATGTTACACTCAGGTAAAAGATCTAATTTGAACAATGCAAGGCTTTTCAGTTTCTTATCAGAGAAGCTTTTTGGTTTTTTATAGATTTATCCCTACCTCACCATACACAGGCAAGTGTAGGGTGTTATTTGGATGAAATCTTTCATGGAGAAGCAGCTGCATTGCCAAAACCACATCAATATAAAAGTCTTAATGGATTCCAGGAACTGGTCTGTATAGTCTGTCTGACCCCTCCTAAGTGGCTTCTACTTCAGGCAGTTTGCCACAGGGATGAGGTTCTAGCCTCACCTGGATACAACAAATTAAAAATTAACATCTTCTTGTTCCTGGTGATATGCTACAGGGAGGAAACAGAACTTTGTTGACAGTGTAAGTGCAGTTTCATTTATGAATTGAGATTGTGGCCATGCCATAACATGAAAGCCAATAGATGTGACCTTTTATGCCCTCATGTTCAAATGTACAGTAGAAACTACCATAAAATCTGCATGAGGCCACAGCATTGACATGAAACGGCTTTAGGCACCTGGTCTGGGTCGGAGTAAAAATGTCCTTTTCTTCAGAGGTGTTTCAGGTGTTTTATTACTGTTACTAGAATAGTAATATGGGAATGAGCTTTCAATTACAACTCTCCACTTGGGGCTCAGAAACCCAGCAATTCAGTCATACAACAAACCCATGGCATTAAACATGTTCTTCCTGCCCTGCTTTGGGGCAGGGATTCCCTGGAAGTGAACAACAGGGGTTTTCAGCAGATGCCACTGCCCCAGCCTCAGGAATCCAAAACTGTCAGCAGCACCTCTTGCTATGACCCTGCTCAACCCAAGGCAGCTCTCCGACGTGCTGAGATAAGCATGTTTCCTCTCTGTCCTTCAGTCTCAGGCACCTTCATCCAAGGATCTCCTCTGATGTGGAGCCAAACCAGCTGCACTGAGCCCTGGGCCCAGTAGTGTACCAGAAGCTCTGAGGTAGGTGCAGGGGTTTTGCTTTCAGCATCTGAAAACTCTTGTCACTCCTCAGCTGAGTATTCAGGGTCCTGCTTCAAAACAGCAATGTTATGTTAATGCTTTGTATGACTGCTGATCCCTTGCAGCATTTGTGAATTGGACTGGCTCCCATTGAAGTTGTTCTTTGGACAGTACTGAACTTTGAGAACTGTATTGTAGGCCATTGTTCTTGGCCTTCAACATTCATCATAATTTTTTTAAGGCTTTTTAAATTATACTTCAGGTCTGTCTGGGTAAAACTATCAGGACTGTTCATTTTTTTCCTCACTTCCTCTCATTTGTATCAAATCTCCAAATAATGCAAAGAACCCCCCTAAAATGAGATGCATTGAGAATCCCTTCCCACCTTCTGCCTGTACTTCAGTATTTATCTCTTGCCTTCAAAATGACCAGAATTTCCTATAGCTTGTGGCTCCTCAGCCCTGAGGATCAGCTGCATCCAGAAAGGGATGATAGACACCTGGGAGGAATGAGTCAAATGGAAAGGAAGTCAAATTCTTGGTATAGATGAGTAAACAGTCCTATTGGGGAGTTCAGGAAGGAGATGGAACGCCAAGGATTGAAGATAACCTTTTTGGATTCTGAAAAAATATTGTTAGGATGGGGGAGAGGGAAGGAGAGGAAGAGAGAAAGGGCATGATAGTAAAATTGTGTATACAAAGGGAAGAAAGAGAGAGTATTACTGGATGTCAGAGCTCACCACCTCCTACTCTGTGACTGCAGACAAACGTATTTCCATCCCAAGCTGTATTCTGTCAGTCTTGATATTTGCTGACCAAAACCCAAAACTTTTCCATTATTGTAACGCCAGTGTTCCTGCTCATGGCTGATAAGCCCAAGCTTTTCAACTCTGAATCATCAACCAAAACTTTTGTCTCAGGACTGAATACATGCTCATGTATTCAGGGAATAGGGGAAAGAAAGTACATGGACATAGGGTCAAAAAGCTATTAATTACACCAGTAGTTTCTTTCTTCTGTTTTCCTTCATGATTACTTTACATTGTTTGTTGAAAAATAGAATACAGCTCCAAAGAGCAGAAACAGATTTGCAAGAATTATTTGAGTTGATTTCTGCTCAAAAAAAACCCCAAAAAACAAACAAACGAACAAACAAACACCAAAAAAACAACAACAAAAAAAAAAACCGCCCAAACAAAATAAAAAACAATAACCAAATCAAACCAAACGACACCTCATATTTCTAGAGTTTGGAGGAGCCGAGGTCCTGCCGGAGGTACCGCGCTAAACCAGGGATGGCAACTCCTGTTGGTTCCATGGCACCACCTGGTGGTTCGTGCTCGTCCCTGCGGTTTCCAAATCCCTCACGTGTGATGGCAGTTCCCCGGCGAGTTTTTTGCATTTTGCCCATGGCTGGTCTTTCAATGGAGCCCAGATAAACCCGCAGCCCAGTCCATGATGGGGCACAGGCGTAGCCAGGTCTTCAAAACTTTGTCCCATCATCACTCTCTTCTCCAGGTTTCCAAAGTCAAGTCAGGTGTACTCCAGTCTCCCCCCCTTGCAAATTGAGTCTGATTTGTCTGTAGATCCTGAGCCAAAACTGCATGTAGTCTTGTGTGCAGACACAAAAGAAATGGAATTGTGGGGCTGGGAGTGCAATAATGAAGCTCCTCTAATGAGCAGTATCAACAAAACCTGGGTTTTTTTTAGCATGTATGATTGACATTAGTAGTCCTTTGCATCCATAGAGGCAAGTAGAGCGAGGTAACCTAAAAATAGGCATCCTCTGACTGAGGTCAAAGGAAGAAGAGGAATATGGGTATGTACTTAAAGAGCAAGCTTTCTCACAGTGTTCGTGCAGGGAGAGGGTGGTTTTCATGCTATACAAGTTGGCATTCCAAGCTAATTCTAAAAGTGTCATTTAATGAGTGCTCACTTTCCTTTTGGTTTTTCCTGTTGTTCTGGAAACATTTAGCTTGCAGTCTATATCTCTGTGCTGCAGCTGCCACAATATCCTTCAGAGAAGGATTCTCCTACATCTTGCGACAGCAGCATGATGTGTCAGTGCAGCTGCCTGGGATTTTCCACCAGCTCATATTCCAAACTGTTGATGATGCTGGATTTTTTCTCTTCACTGGGGGGAAGTCTTTTGTGGATAAATGAAACTGATTAAGGTTCAGCTCCATATCACCTCAGATAGGGTTTTTTTAATTGCATTAATTGGTGATTTTTTAATTATAACTTGAACTTTCTTCTTCACCTATTTTTTGCTCTTAAGAGAAAGTTTTCCATCCCCATAGTTGCAGGAAAAGGTTTCAAGATATGGATGTCAGTGAATGACAACCCATAAAGTAATTATTTAAGAAATAAATAATAAATAAATAAATTATTTGAAACAATTTCTTACTACTTATCACATCTAGGATTTCTAGATGCATGATACTGGCAGTAGGACTTCCAAGTAAAAGTGTGAAGGAATAAAAAAGCATTACTTTCTGGTCCCATTCTCTAAATCTGTCACATTTAATTTGAAAGATCTCTACACATAACTAGCAATATTATAGATTTAATCTGCTAGAGCATCAGTTGCACCAACTGGTACTAACTCAGATTCTTTTTCTAATGTGTACACCCACAGAAATGTCATAGTTATATCACTTTATGAGACATGGGGATGGGAGAGAGAAAATCACTTCTATACTTGTCTGTTATCAGATTTCATCTAAGCTTCAGTCTAAAGTAGTTTAGTTTTATAGACTGAGTATATCAAGGCTTATTTTGGGAACCTACATCCTGAATATATGCTCAGCAATGGCTTTAATGAGTTTAACTCATTAAAAAACCTTTGAGTTAAAACTTGCCTTTCTGGAGTAAGTCATGGAGGATGGGATTCAGCTCATGTGAATTAAATAGTCTAAAATGCAAGAGTGTTGATAATTCCTGGCAACTGGGGAGTGATAGACACTCCTATCTAAGAAAGAAATTTAATTTCTTGCCAAGGAGGAAGCGAGGGAGAGGGGGAGAGGAGTGAGGCGGGTCCCTGCTGGTGATCAAAGTTTTCTAGTTTCTGTTGCATCTGACAGTCGGAGCAGGGCCCAGACAGGTTCCTGAAGACATCCCAGGCTCTCCGAGTTACAGTCTCGGCTACCTGAGAGAGGCACACTTCAGTTTGGCATTGAGTTCATGGGGCAGCAGTTTGAAAATATAATCTGTGGGACAGAGCCCCACACTGCATCGAGTCCAGAGTCTGCTGAAGGGGTAAAAGCTGGGGAGAGTGTGGGTAAAAAGCAAAGACTTGGACGTCAGCTAATTTGATTTACCTGAAGCTGGCCAACAACAGAGGAACATTGTAGACACTTGGAGTAGCATCTGGCTTGGCCATCCCTCCTGCTGTGTCCCTTCCCTTCCCTGGGACAGCAGCTGTTTGCTCCTGCCTTGTTCTGGCAGGAACAGGAGGATGCTTGTGGTTCCAGCTGTTGCTGTAGGGAAAGGGGAGCACAGCTCATCTCAAAAGTGGGGAGCCAGGAAGTTCTGCACAGAAGGAGGATCTTGCAGCAGGTGGGAGCAAAGTTTCAGGATTTGATGCTCATGAAGGTCCATGTTCCTGTATGGGTGTCAGTTGAGGCTTCTACATCTGTGATTAGCCTACCAAATAATTAAATTTTAATGTATTCAGTGTATCTCAGTGAGCTGCAATTAGTGATGCACTAGCCTTATTTTTTACCCTGTTTGCTCATATTTCTTCTCCTTTATAAATCGGTATTCCCTAATGCTTCATCAGTAGGAAATGCAAACTAAATGTGTCATAAAATTGCTGATTTCAAAAACACATTTCATTTTTCTCCATTGTTACAAACAATAGATGGAGCTGAAACCTGCAGGAAGTGTGTCTTATCATCCATGGCCATAGGCTCATTAAAGACAGCTTTGTTAAAGGCTCAGCCTCACATTTGAGGTATATTTCTAAGAACAGAGGTTACAAACAGATCACTACATATGTTCATAAAAGCTAAGGCAGCCACTCATATCTGTGCATGGAAGGTCAATAATGTCCCCACATCTGAGGCAAAGCAGGAGAAATCTGCAAGATAGAAAATCCAGGACAAACTAGGTCACGCTTTGGGAACTGGGGCAACACAAAATATTTTGGTCTTCTGGAAGCTTACATGTAATCAGAGATTTGAAAATCTAGCTGCCACTGCAAGTTCTAAAATCAAAATCTTTAAATTTCATCAAGGCCTTAAATTAAGGTTAAAGATACTTCAACATTAGATGTAGAAAAAGAAATCAAACCTGAGAAAAGTTTATTTTAGATCGTAGCCTTTTCACAAAGCCATAGAGCCTGACTACATAGGAAACCAAGAATTTCTTGATTATTTTCTTTTTTGCTTATCTCATTTGGCTTCTAGCTGCTTCTTAGGAGTTTGTTCAGTGCTGAGCTGGTCAATGAGAACCAAAGAAAATGCTGCTGCAGATGTTTTTGGACTGAATTTTTGTTCCCAGTGAGCCAAACAGGCTTGTTTTTCTGCCACTGGATCCAGCATCCCCAAGGGTGTCCAGGTCATGTAAGAGAAGAATGGCTCATAGTGGGCCAGCAGGTTGGCCACCTTAACTGGCATAGCTATTGCTGCATCCCACGTCTGCATTAGAGCTACGAAAATGTGTTAAACAAGCCAAGTAAGCTCAGCATCTCCCCTCAGGGCCCTTCACCATTTTCATTGCCCTCCCTTGGACACTTTATGATGGCTTTATATCTTTCTTATATTGTGGGGCCCAGCAATTAGTTGAGGACTTAGCGTTTGTGGCTTCGGGAGCTCAGCATCATGGCAGAAGCCACCAGGAAGCCACCATCACCTGTCTTCTCTCATGCTGGCCCAAGATTTCCTCTACACCTCACTAACCTCACTAATCTTGCAGCAGCAGGATCTGTGGCAAGTGAAAATTAGAATTTCTGAGGTGGTAAGTGGAACTTTTTTAGAGGATGGACGGAAAAAGTGAAAATCCACATAATGCTCAGGCAGGAAACCCAGGGAGGGATGGAGGGACTTTCCCTGAATTCACATGGGGATGGTGCTTTTCAATCTCCAAATTCCTCTCACCTCTTTCCTCCAGTTTCTGTTGTGGCAAACAGTGGGGTGAGAAGCAGCAAGCAGTGACCCCTGCACACCTTCACAGGGGAATCACAGGAAAATGAGCAGCTGGGTGGTGTAAGAGCAGAGGTTGCCTTTAGGCTGATTGCCCATCTCTGTTCTTTAGAATGACACCTCAAGTGCAGAGCAAGGCAGGTGGCACAAAGCTATTCCCAACACAGTGTTAGCATGTGCTTCCCCACCAGAGAAAGAAGGAATACCTTGGCTGGGGCTGAAAACATGCATTAAAGGAAATATTCAACTGGTGCAACCGCTACTCAGAATGCCTAAGAGAACACACTCTTGTGATACATTATGTACCAATACCTAAATTGCTGTTACAACTAGGAGACATCTTAAATACTGCAGAAAATAACTATAAAAAATATTTATGGATGAAAATGTATATTCTTTTCTGAGATGAAAATGAAGAAGTGAAAAGGTTTCTGATCTGAAAGGGCACTTGTTCCTTAAAAATATATATAATATATAAATTAAAAATAAAATAATGGGTTTCTTCTTTACTCATTTGGCTTTCTTCCATAAAAAAATAAAAAGGGGGCCTTCTTTTTTCACTTTGTAAAGCAATTTGAGTAGAGATCACCAAATCCATCCTACGACTGTGGCAGGTGCCAAAACAGAGGAGATGCCCAAGACCAAAAGCTGCACACTGCCCTGTCAGTCCTCTGCCTGCTCATTCCCCTGCCAGCCCAGGCTTCTGGCAGGAATCCTGTAGCTGCCTTATGGCTTGGGCTCCCTTTGTGAAACTCCTCCATAAACTGAGCAGCAGCCCTTTGTTTTACAGCACAAGTGCCTGCATTGCCTGCTGTTCTCAGCAAAGAGCCAGCCCCTCAGCCCTGCTCTCTGTCACCCTGCAGGTCTTGCTTTCTGCAGGAGGAGGTGATGCTCCAGCTCAGGCTGCACACAGAAGCCTCAAGCACTGCCTGAGTGCCTTCACATTGCAACCATTTGACGTGTTCAAATCTGCTACTTTTGGTGTGCACCTCCTCCAACTCTTTAATTTTGGGAGACACATCACACTTTTCAGTGCAGGAATGACAGACAACAGCTAACTGATCTGTTTGTTTCCCTGACCTACATTTTCCTTAAGAAACACCACTTACATTAGAGATGCTGCTTTGGCTCACGTGTCTCTTCTTGCTCACTAGCAATGGCATCACAATTATTCAAAAACTTCTTACTAAAAACTTTTCACTTCCTCTTGTACACAGTTCAGGGAAACCAAAAAACACACTGGTGCTTTCAACTTTGTCTTGGGTAGGATTTTTATGATGTGCTATATGCCTGAAACAATGATAACAATAATCCAGTTAGCCTATATTGCCAAACTGAAGATTTTTTGGGGGTCATATAAGCTTTTGTTGGCATTAAACAGTCTCCACTTGAATTCTGTTGTTGTTATTGTGCTGCAAAGAGTTTCAGTGAAAGGCACAAATGAAGATCTGCAGATACATTGCTGAGACATGCATTGGAAATGAAGATATGCTGAGAACTTCCTGAGAAAAGAATTGCAGAACTGAAAGTGCATTTAATCTGGAATAGATGCCCATTTCATGATTTTTTGAGAACCTGAAAAGACTGCTATTTTAGACAGCAAACTGCTCTCTGCCAGAACGATTGCAACTTCTTTGGAAGACAATTACCATCACAAAATAGCTCAGTAAGAATAGCTCAGTATGATCTTTCTTGGCATCAGCACACTCCAGCACATGAATGTCTCTGAATTAGAAATGCAAGGTGTACATTAATGCAGGGGCAGGGGCCCTGCACCCTGTTGGGCTACATTTCCTGGGCTTAAAAAAAATCTTCCAAAGCTTCTTTCCCTTTTGCATTCCTAAAGGAAATGACTCAAGACAATACAGTAAACATTCAGTCACGGAGCAAAGAAATATCTGGACTGAGAGCAAAATACATTGTTGCCTGGGTCAAGGGTAAGTGCAGATGAGTTGACAGACCCTGCAGTTAAAAACTAAATGGCAGAAGAATCCACAGATTATCTTCAATCTGTCTACATAAATTTAGTTTCCTCTTTGCCATCAGTGTTTGCGCTGTTGATCATTGAGTGTTAACACATTGCACATACATTTCCTAATGGTGTTTGTGCTTTATCAGCCATTTTCAGGCACAGCCTGTCATGTTCCATACCCCCAAATATCTGAAGGGTAAGACGAAGTGCAGCACAGCAGAAAATCAGCCTGGTGTTCTGCACCTCTCCTCCCTCCAGGTACTGGCCTTACAGCCTCACCTGCTGCCCAAGGTTTGCTCCCAGGTCCATGTCTGCTGCCAGGGAGCCTCAGCCACAACAGCAGCTCCATAGGGCTGTAGCTGTGCCCTAAGGGAGCCTGAGCTGAGCTGCAGCCAGAGCACTGTGGCTGTCCAAGCCAGCAGGTTTGCATGTGAGGCTGCCACTCCTCTGGAAACCTGCAGCTAAAAGGACACCTGCCACAGCAGCACCTGCCACAGCAACACCTGTCACAGCAACACATGTCACAGGAACACCTGCCACAGCAAGCGCCCCAGACAGCTCCTGCCCAGCTGCCTATAAAACTCCTATAGGGACAGCTAGATTCACAGGACTGCTGTGAGGTGGCAGCTGCAGACCTTCCTGACCCATGCTGCTCACTTCCTCCCTTCTTTCCCCTCCCCACTGCCCTTCCAACACAAGAACCATAAGCAAGCAGGCTTTTGCCTGACTCACCTCAAAGTGCATGCCCTGCCCTGAATGGGAGAATTCTGAATGCACAGCTTTGCAAGCGAAGGCAATGAGGATGTTGGGAGCAAGGCTATAGCCCCATAAGGATGTCAGGAATACTGGAATCATTCCAGGAGCTGCCATGGTTTACTTGCACCTTAGCAGTTCTGGGAACATAATTTGACCTTCGCTTTTTTTTGTGTGATGGTCTCAGGAGTAATTACAAGAATAAAATACAAGACTGATGCATTTATCATAGGAAATAGAATCCAGGTTTCTGATTTAAACTGCAATACAGAGCCCTCTGGAAATATGCACGACCTGACCTCCCCCTCTCCCCCTCTCACACACCCCATTCCCTTTTTGCAAGAAATAACATTTTTTTTTTTTTATCTTGCTGAAACGATTTCTTAGCAAATGTGTGTCTGGAAAAATCAAGAGTTTTTCTGAATGTAATAGCCATACAATAAATAATTAATGAGCAGTAAGATCATCTGTTTTTTTTTTTTTATTTTCCTCTTTTTCTTAAAAAGAAGGGGTAAAACCAGACTTCTCTTGAGTCACCTTTAAGCAGTGGTACATGATAATTTAAGAAATTGGGTGGAGTACTTCCTTCCTGTAATCTGTTTGCAATGAGTGAGAAGTGAGAGACAAATAGGATGCCTTATGCAACGTCTGAAAAGCAACCTTTCAACAGTTAAAAAAAAAGAAAAAAAGGTTTTCCGACCTCCCTGTTGGGCCTAATCCTGAGTTTTCTTAAAGACCTAGATGACAACCTGGTTCTTCGTAGATGGAATTGCTGTTGCTGCCCAGCTGGTAACTCTTTCACCTGTTATTTTCTCTTCTTGCTCAGTAGGCAGGCTTGCTTCTTGCACACCTTGTCTTGGGGGTAAAATTAGGTGTGACTTCAAGGTATTTCTGGTGGCAGACAAGACATCGTCTACTTACCCAAACATGGGTGAATACATTTTCCCAGCAGCTGTGGGATGCAAGATGGGGACAAAGGGGAAAAAAACACAACCAAAACCTGCAGGGATCTCACCATCCTGTATGCAACAGCCACAGCCTCCTTTTTCAACACCCTCCACTTGAGAGCAGATGGCTACTCTGAATGATCTACTGGCCCTATTTCAGTTTGTCACACATACATCTGGGCAACAAATCAAAAAACACCTTCACTTTTCAAATAGCTTAAACCCCCCCCCCAAAAAAAAAAAAACACAAAAACCAACCAAACAAACAAACAAAAAAACCCCAAACCCTGAAATACTTTAATTGATAAAACAAAAAGCAAAAAAACCCCAAAGCATTATAATTTTTTTTCAACTACATACGATAGTTTGCTTCCCTAGGTATTGACTTTTGCAGGAGCTGACCATTTTCCTGCTGGTTTTGTCCAGTGGTTACAAGGATCTAGGAGGATGGTCAGCCTGAGGAAAGGCTTTCCCACTTGCATGTCCTTCATTTTGGGTTGGACTAGGTGATCTTTAAAGGTCTCTTCCAAGCCAAACCATGTATCAGATCCATGACCTTGGTTAATCAGGAGGCAGACAGGAAGCATTGGTTTCCTGCCCACTAGCCGCTGAAGTATCTGGTCTGGCTGCTGAGGTCTGACAGGAAACAAGTCTGGTGGGTAAGGGACCAAACAGCCTTGACAGCTCGGGGAGCAAAGTGCATCCCATTGTAAGAGATCAGGTTTGTGGCCACTTGAAGAACCTGGTTGTGCATAAGACTATGGGACCTGATGAGATGCATCCCAGAGTCCTGAGGGAATTGGCCATTGTAGTTGCCGAGCTACTCTATGATATACCAAAAGTCATGACAATCAGGTGAATTTCCTGGTGACTGGAAAAAGGGAAAACATTTTACCCATCCTTAAAAAAAGATAGAAAGGACTGTGGGAGCTACAGGCCTGTGAGCCTTGCCTCTGTGCCTGGGAAGATCATGGAACAGATCCTCCCAGGATCTATGCTAAGACACATGGCATAGAGGATGGGGATGTGACTCAGGACAGTCTTCACAGCTTCGCCAAAGGCAAGTTCTGCCTGAAGAACCAGGTGGCCTTCGTCAGGGGAGTGACTACAGCTGTGGACAAGGGGAGAGATGCTGTCTGTCTGAACTTCTGTAAGGCCTTTGACATGGTCCCTTCCTACATCCTTTCTCTCTAAGCTGGAGAGAGAACCCTCCACTCAAAGGGTGGATTGTCCAGAGGAGTAGGAATTGGTTGGATGAATTTGCCCAAAGCTGTGTCCCTAGTAACACAGCTTTGACCAGAGCCTTGCCCATACTAATTTCAGCTGGTCAGTCCCTAGGAGTTTTAAGGCATGATCCCTGAAACTGAGACCCAAGAACATGTCTGCTTTGGTTGGCGTGGTTTTACCAGCATTGCCTGAGAACTATGAGGCAGAGACCCAAGACAGAGTTCAGCTCTGGAGTTACACTCAATTCCTTCTACCATAAGAGTGTAGAGACACCCCTGCTTTCTGCAGGACCACAGAAATGTGTCTCTTGAGCTGACCCCCACTTTGGGAGGGCTTCAGAGCAATGGGGGATGTGGTCATGTCTGCCTACTCTTAGGGGCTCAGCTCAAACAGGTGCCTGGAAAATGGTGAATACTGACTACATTTTCTCCCAACCCAAGTTACCTTGGGTAAATTTCTCATCACTCTGCTTGTCTCTGTCTGAGGGAAAGTTCCCTCTGTGAAATGCAGTAACCTGATAGACTAAGGTCATGGATCCTGCCTCCTTTCAACACTTCTCTCACAGAATTAACACCTGAGGTTCTCAGTACTGAGTCTGGGCCTTAGGCTGATTTGAGCTGAAATTGAGATGCTTTTTTTTTTTTTAATGACAAACAGAATTGGACTTTACACAACTGGAGGAAAAATACTTCCAATAACTAAACACTAGGTAAGAAGTTCTGATCCCTGCACTTTTTTTTTCCTTTACAATGACTGGAAAATTGAGGGAGACACACTTATGTAGGGATAACACTCTGAAATAAAAATAAGAGCAAGGGGAAGTCACTTTTAAAGGCTGACTGACTATCAGGATTATCAAACTGAAATCTGCCTTGTATGGGTTAGTCAGACCAGCAGTCTGTCAGTAA
Organism: Euphonia xanthogaster; assembly: GCA_034509185.1. Taxonomy (NCBI): domain Eukaryota; kingdom Metazoa; phylum Chordata; class Aves; order Passeriformes; family Fringillidae; genus Euphonia; species Euphonia xanthogaster. The sequence continues at coordinate 80,873,747 of JAYDZK010000001.1, forward strand.
ATGTGCAATTTTCTGAACTATTTCAAAGGCAGTTAAAGGTTTTCTCAAAGCTGAGTCAATTCAAGCTAAGGCTCTAGCTGCTTCATGCTGTGCAGGTGGATTTATTCACACTGAGCTTTTGAACCATCACAATGGAGGCAGTGATCAAAACAGCAATCACAGAGTGAGTAGAACCTTAAAAACACCACCATGGTGAGGATCAGAAATAAAAATCTCATTAATTTCTACTAGATCAAGAAATGTGTACTTTATTTTGTGCTGATTAAATTTTTAATTTCAGTCCAGAGGCATTTTTCATTTGGGATTTTTTTTCTAAAAATGCTTTTAGGGGGTCTAGAGACAGCTAGATTCACAGAAGTGCTTTGAACTACAGACCTGGAAACAGAGCTCTGGTGTTTCACAAAGTGGGGTTTCATTTCAGCTGCAGGAAACAGAGACACCTCTTGGTTCTCATTACAAGCATCACCTCCCTCCCAGAAGCAGTCACCAGATCACAGACTTATTTTGCACTGAGAGTACTTCAATATTTTGTACAAGATTGACCAGGAAAGACAAATGCTGCATCTGAACTTGCACTCTGATGCATGCCACAATGCATCTGATGAGCCTGGTTATTCCTGATTTGGTGGCTGTGCCCTCTGCTTCATCCTACCTAAGAGCTTTTCCCCCTTTTCTTTGCTCCCTTGCTTCTCCAGCCCCCCCTTACACATCACAGAGTATTAACTCTCCTCTGCCATCTGTCATCACTCTCCCTCTATTCCTTCACAGACTTTTTCTCACCCCTTGCTTGCATTAAGGTCTCATTCACCTGAACCTTTGCTGCAAGAAAAACATATGCCAGGAGTCTGCTTTGGAGACTCCCTCCAGTTTTGCATAAAAACCAAGAGGAAAGTGTGAGTGTGTTTGGAGGGGGAGGAGATGTGGAGACTCTGGAAGTCTTGAGACAGTTTGGTTCAGAGGTATGACCAGGACACTCACCTCAGTGTAAAAAGTAGGAAGTTTCCCTGGCTATGGTAGAACAGATCTAGCTGGGGAGATTTTGGCCCCAAAAAGCTCTGCAGTCCAGTGACTGAAATCCTCCCCCAGAGGATGGAAGGCCCATCTCAAACAAAGCAAAGACCCATATCATGTACTACTACCATTGCCCCTCAATTAGGCAGCAGCTCTCATTTCCCATGACAGAAATTTCCTATGCTGCAAAGATATCAGTTTGATAACACTGGCGTGAATTCTTTCACTTTTTTCCCATTCATTTGCTCTTGGTCACCACTGCACAAACCTGCAGTTTGGGGGTTGAATAACTGACAGATAAAATGTTTTGACCCTTGAAGGCTGTGACATTGGGCAAGGAGCCAGGTCACATTTCATGTGCAAGGAAGAACTGTTAGGTACATTTTTTTTCTCACCACACCACCACTCCATGGGCCTAGAACATCTGCAATGAATCTAACTGGAAGTAATTGGCTGAGATATCTGCTTATTCCTTAAGAACTGATAGGAATGTTTCCTTTCTGGAAAGCTCCACAGGTGATTTCATGTTAGCACTAAAATGAACAATCAGTCATAACTGAGGTCTGGAATTGCTTCAGATGTGTAATGGCATCATAGCACACAGGTCAACAGCATTGGGCAAAAAGGAGTTTTGCCACCTGGACAATGAGCACCAAAGTCATGTATTCTGCCTGCCATGTATTCTGTCTTTCCTATCAGTCTTGGCATCACAACTCAGTTCTGAGTTCTGAGAGTGGGTGGATGTTACACAGATTGGAGATAATCAGATTGGTTCTGAGTCAGGGGTCTCCTCATTCTTTTCACTGGTTGCCTGCCTGCCAGTCATCCCTCAAAAAAGCTCACCTTGCTATGGGACAATTCATGCCATGGTTATCTCACCTGCCTAGAATGGACCAAGCACCTGAGCCCCGGAGATCTGCTCAAGACCTCCTGGTCCTGGATGACAGAGAAGCAGAAATTCTCAGAAAACTCTTCTCATTTCCTTCACGTTTGCTATGATACAGGATAGATTTCCCCAGACCCTTTTTCTTCCTTCTCCATTCTGCTTGTCTTCCTTCCACAGATAGGGACTCCTCTCAGTCACCCTTGCTCCTGCCACTTCCATACAGCTTTACCCTTCTTCCATCTTCTCACTCCCAAATCACAGGACTTCTTTTTCAAGGTTGCCTACTGTCACACTCGCATATCACTGTACTTACAGACCTCCCACCACCACCTGTGCAAGCTGCCGATCTCTTTGTGTCCCAGTGCATCTAAAGCTGAGCTCCAACCAGAGCTGCACAGCTCAGCTCAAAGTGAGATGAGGAACCCCTTGGGAAGGTGGAATGACAGCTTGCATCTCTCTTGTTTTCATGTCACAGCTAACGTTGTGCCGTGTCCTCCCACTGTTAGACCTTCCTCTGCTTATGGACTGACAGGCTAGATCCATCAGAGAGATCCCAAAGCAGGACCTGTATTTAGCCTGCAATTCTGCATTCCTCCAGACCCTCCTCAGCTGCAGAAGAGAATCCAGTGTTTGCTTCTCTGGGAATAGCATTGCTGTTAATGAATGATAACATTCAGCCTTAGTGCAGCTCCACAAAACCGTTTATTTTTCTCTTTTTATTATGCAAAAGGGTTGGTATGGCCTGAGGCTGGGTAGCCCTCAGAGCCTTGTGCAAATCAGGTCCTCATCTGCATCTGCTTCCTCTGGGCTCCAGGAACCAGAGGCACATTCAGGTCAACCTCAAGGCTGTTGCAGATTGACTGTAGAGGAAGACCTCTGCACTGGAAAGATACTGAGAAGCTTTCTAACATGACTAAAAAAAAAAGTCCAAAATGCCACTAGACTAGTCTAAAATATCTTAAACAAAAGTCTCCCCGTCTCCCAGGAGAATGGAGAACGCAGTTGAATTGCAGGTTTTTTACCAACAAAGAATGCCAAATACTCATAGACTGCTTGAAACAGCTCAAGGGAAGACTCTCAAAGTGAACTCCAGAGCCTGCTGAGCTCAGTGAGAAGCTAAATGTGGACTCTACCCGAAGGAAACTCACCCATAAAAATTCACACTGTTTCTCATAATCATTCTGAAAGACATGACCAGTCTTTAGAGAGATGCTTTCTTAGCACTTAATTGCTTTCTGAGGAAATTTTAGCATGGCCAAGTGAACATCATCAAATTAATTACCTTGTGGAAGTAATATAGTTAATTATTAAAGAATTTTCTTTTCATTATACTATGCTATGATATATCACAGTATATTGTACTGTAGCATTAATTAATAATGTACTCATTATAATACTCCAGGACTGTAGAATTTAATGGTTTCTTGTCAAAAGTACATGCTAGGTCTTTTCATTCTGAATTTCCCCAGTTTTAGAGAGGAAAGCTTCTTTAAAAATGGTAGTGGATTAAAAGTTGTAAAATATTAATTATTTGTAGCCTTAAGGATCAAAAAGTTGAAAATAAAAAGCTCTATTTCTAGCCTGCTAGATTTGAACTAAAAGAAGATTGTTTAAAAAAATAACAACCAAAGAAGCAAATCAAATCTCATTTTATGGATGAGTTTTAGGGGGTTTGATTTAATATATTTTGTATTCTTTGAGGCTATGAGACTGAACCTCCTTCCTGTTTACCTGTGGGCTCATGGTGAGAATACTGACAGTTGGTTTCAATTTTTTATATGTGGAAGTGAGAGGAGTTCAAGCAAGAAATTGAGTCTCTGTCCTGCAACCATCTTCAAATTAAAATGCCCTGGTGTTTCTGCATATGAAGCTACAGCACCAATAGCCATAGCTTGAAGAGTCACACAAATGTTTTGTCCTCCATTCCAAGACAGCACTAAGCACCTGCTCAGATCTAGGACCTTGAGTATCCTCATTCTTTTTGTGGTGTACTGTAAAAAGATAAACTTCCAGTGCAGACCAGCCTCATCAGTGTCTTGTGGGAGCATGCCTTTTGAGTCTTTGTTACTGGAAATAATCATTAGGAAAGCAAAGGTAAAATTTAACTTGCAGAGAATAAGGATTTTTTGTGGTTTTTATAAAATCTTGATTGCATAAAAAAATCATGTGAGCATATATATATATATATATATATATA